>CM074718.1:288153969-289353969 GCA_037306005.1 Rhinophrynus dorsalis | reverse complement strand
CTCTGGCAACTGCCCCAGCACCTGCCAAAAGAACTGCCCAAAGACCTACCAAAATACCTACCCAAAGAAATGCCCCAAGAGCTGCCCTGGCAACTGCCCCAGCACCTGCCAAAAGATCTGCCCAAAGACCTACCAAAGAAATGCCCCAAGTGCTGCCCCAAGAGCTGCCCTGGCAACTGCCCCAGCACCTGCCAAAAGATCTGCCCAAAGACCTGCCAAAAGACCTGCCCAAAGAAATGCCCCAACACCTGCCACTCCGGATCCTAATGAATGGGTATCAATTTATGCCCACAAATCTCAGAATTCACAGGCAACCCAGGGATTCAAATTGATGTGGAAGGATTTACCCATGATCATTTTTTTGATTTGTTTTTGGGGGAAGACATTTTAGGTGAAATTGTTTCCCAAACCAATTTGTATGCAGCCCAGTATACTGCCGCCAACCCTAAGTGTGAAAAACGCTGTTTTTTTTTTTTTTTACTTATGTCATGGTTTACGAGGGATTGGTGGTAAAATGGCTGTGTATAAAATTGGAAAACACACCTAAAACGAGAGCCTGGGGTGTCTACTTTCCAAAAATATACACTTTTGGGGGGAAATCTTAAAAAAGAGCACTGTTACACAGCCCCAAATGAGACATGGCACCAGTAACGCAAGCTGTGAAAATTCAAAGTGTGAACCTGGAAACGCGCATGTTCCAATTTGGCCCCCGTAGCTCCCCCAAACCATGAGAAAGCTATGCATATGGGGTATTGCCGTACTCAGAAGAAGGAGCTGAACACTAATCAATTCAGTTTATAAAATCTTCACCTATTCTGTGCTTGAAATTCACATCAACATTGAAGGCAAAGTGTGAAAAATGCTGAATTTTTTTTACTTACGTCAAATTTTCACAGGATTGGTGGTAAAATGGCAGTGTATAAAATTGGAAAACACACCTAAAACGAGAGCCTGGGGTGTCTACTTTCCAAAAATATACACTTTTGGGGGGAAATCTTAAAAAAGAGCACTGTTACACAGCCCCAAATGAGACATGGCACCAGTAACGCAAGCTGTGAAGATTCAAAGTGTGAACCTGGAAACGCGCATGTTCCAATTTGGCCCCCGTAGCTCCCCCAAACCATGAGAAAGCTATGCATATGGGGTATTGCCGTACTCAGAAGAAGGAGCTGAACACTAATCAATTCAGTTTATAAAATCTTCACCTATTCTGTGCTTGAAATTCACATCAACATTGAAGGCAAAGTGTGAAAAACGCTGTTTTTTTACTTACGTCAAGTTTATGAGAAAGTGGTGGTAAAATGGCCGTGTAAAAAATTCGAAAACACACCTAAAATGAAAGCTGGGGGTGTCTACATTCCAAAAATATACACTTTTGGGGGGAAATTCTAAAGTGCAGCACTGGAACATAGCCCAAAATGAGTAATGGCATCAGTTAACCAAGATGTGAAAATTCAATATTTGTTCAAAATTGTGCCCCGTAGCTCCCCCAAACCTTGAGAAACCTATGCATATGGGGTATTGCCGTACTCAGAAGAAGGAGCTGAACACTAAACAATGCATTTTTAAAAATCTTCACCTATCATGTGCTTGAAATTCACATCAACATTGAAGTGCAAGTGTGAAAAACGCTGTTTTTTTAACTTACGTCAAGATTTACGAGCGATTGGTGGTAAAATGGCTGCGTAAAAAAATTGAAAACATACATAAAATGAAATCCTGGGGTGTCTACTTTCCAAAAATATATACTTTTGGGGGGAAATCTTAGAGTGGAGCACTGTTACACAGCCCCAAATGAGACATGGCACCAGTGATGCAAGCTGTGAAAATTCAAAGTGTGAAACTGGAAACGCGCATGTTCCAATTTGGGCCCCGTAGCTCTCCCAAACCTTAAGAAACCTATGCATATAGGGTATTGCCGTACTCAGAGGAAGGAGCTGAACACTAAACAATGCATTTTTAAAAATCTTCACCTATCATGTGCTTGAAATTCACATCAACATTGAAGTGCAAGTGTGAAAAACGCTGTTTTTTTAACTTACGTCAAGATTTACGAGCGATTGGTGGTAAAATGGCTGCGTAAAAAAATTGAAAACATACATAAAATGAAAGCCTGGGGTGTCTACTTTCCAAAAATATATACTTTTGGGGGGAAATCTTAGAGTGGAGCACTGTTACACAGCCCCAAATGAGACATGGCACCAGTGATGCAAGCTGTGAAAATTCAAAGTGTGAAACTGGAAACGCGCATGTTCCAATTTGGGCCCCGTAGCTCTCCCAAACCTTAAGAAACCTATGCATATAGGGTATTGCCGTACTCAGAGGAAGGAGCTGAACACTAAACAATGCATTTTTAAAAATCTTCACCTATCATGTGCTTGAAATTCACATCAACATTGAAGTGCAAGTGTGAAAAACGCTGTTTTTTTAACTTACGTCAAGATTTACGAGCGATTGGTGGTAAAATGGCTGCGTAAAAAAATTGAAAACATACATAAAATGAAAGCCTGGGGTGTCTACTTTCCAAAAATATATACTTTTGGGGGGAAATCTTAGAGTGGAGCACTGTTACACAGCCCCAAATGAGACATGGCACCAGTGATGCAAGCTGTGAAAATTCAAAGTGTGAAACTGGAAACGCGCATGTTCCAATTTGGGCCCCGTAGCTCTCCCAAACCTTGAGAAACCTATGCATATGGGGTATTGCCGTACTCAGAAGAAGGAGCTGAACACTAAACAATGCATTTTTAAAAATCTTCACCTATCATGCTTGAAATCAACAGTAGTATTGAAATGTAAGTGTGAAAACTGCAAAAAAACTAAATATTACCACAATTTTGAAATTTTTTTCTGGAAAAATAGCTGCATGAAAAACTCCAAAATTCTCCTGATTATTTATCTTATGTTGTGTAGTTTTCAGAAACATATACCTTTGTGGGACATTTTTGGTTCTGGCACCGTCAGCTAAGCTATGATGCTCACATGCCAATTGTTGAGAAATCACAAGTTGGAAATAACGGCAGCCATCTTGTAATATTTACCTTGTAAATGTGAGTAAAGGACTAAAATACTAGGCATATGGGGTATTCTTATATTCAGGAGAAGCAAATGAATATATTTAGGGGTATTTTTTTTTCATTAACTAATAGTATGCAAATCCTGACAGAAAAATGTAAGCAAAATGTTGTTTTTTTTCAATTTTTTTCCTCTTTTTTTCTATTTTAATCAAATTAAACAATGAGGTATTCATATAATTGTGGTATCAAAAGAAAGCCCTACTTGTGCTTAAAAAAACAGTATATAATTTATGTGGGTGCACAAAAGGAATTAAAGAGAAAATATGGTTGAACAAAGACATAGTCAAAAAAGTCAAAATTGCTCCGGTCCTTAAGTCAAATCAAACTCAGATTTTCCCGGTCCTTAAGGGGTTAAGGACCAGCAGTCCAGGGACGGTGCCTTCCCTTAAAGGGATAGTAATGTTTCAAAAGAAAAGGAGCTCCAATGAATCCTCATAGTATTTGGGTCATGGAGAATGTTATTTCAATACTGTCAGAGTTATAGTTCAAGAGTAATTGAATGATAAAGTATCCCCTTCCCACCCCTTTTACTGATGTAACACTGCTCACCTCAGAGCAGCAAGACTGTCCAGATGGATCGCAGAGAGGGATAATCTTCAATTAGCATAAGGGAAAAATCTGAAAAACCTGTCAAGTGAGCAGGGTTTTCCTTGTTCTCACAGTAAGAAGATTGTCCCTTGCTTTGAGCTGTCTGGTCTTAAGATTCCACATCTGAGGGGAGGTGGCTTACACTAGGTAAAAGGGGCGGGAGAGGGATAATTTACCATTCAATTACTCTTGAATTACCACTCTGACAGAATTGAAATAAAACTCTCCATAGCCCAAATAGTATGAAGATTAATTGGAGCTGCTTTTAATTTGAAACAATACTATCACTTTAAGGACTGATTTGACCCTTTCCAATGTGCTGATTCAAGTGACCTCTTACGTGTTCCGGCGCACTGAGCTGGGGTCTGAGAGAGACTGCTCTGATCTTGGAGCAATCAATTTCAGACTCCGTTTTTACTTATAACACTCCCTCAGGAGCTCTATAAGTAAAAAGTAAATGATGTGCCAGGACCATCACTGGTCCTTAAGGGTAATAAAAACCCCATGAGGGTCCTGGCACGTCACCTGGTCCTTAAGGGTTTAAAGTATCTGTTGTTTGTCAGTACAATATAGAAATGCAATAAGAGATGTTTAACCCTTCGGACACCAGAAATATCTCTAAGATATTAATCGTTTGAATGCAATAGGGGTAGCCAATGCACTGAGAAGCAATATGTTGGATACCCCCTCTAATCTCTCCAGGAGCAAAGGGGATGTTTCCCTGGAGAAGTTTGTCACATTCTTATGTATTGCTCAAAATGTAGTACTTGGTAGAGTTTCATCGTACACTTTCAAAAATGTTAGCACAATTTTATTATGCATTAACCCCTTGGTTTCTAGAGACATCTTCAACTTTTTGCAATCAATGGATTGTAGACATATTTAGCATCCAAAAGGTTAACCCATTAAGGACAAAGTAAGTGCTTTGCATATCAGTGTGTTGTGTACCTGTCTGACAGTTAAAGGGTTAAATGGCTCTTCTTTTCTAGTAACTACAGCAGTGGATGTCAACTTTCTCCTCAGGGACACTTAACAGATGTCACTGATTGTGCACAGGTGACAATTCAGTGACTGAGCCTCTGTTTAAATCACCTGTATGCAATCAGGGAATTCCTCAAGTTTTGGTCTGTTAGGTGCCCCTAAGGAGAGATGCAGGAGCCACTGAACTGAAGTGTAAATGTAAGTTTAGTTAATTTTAAATAGAAGTAAAAAGTGTCTATATGTTGTAGCAGCTATTTGTAATATAAATAGTTTTCGAGAAAGATATATTTATTTGTCGGTGCCATATTTTTGCACTTTATGCTAATTATTTAAACTGCCTGGCCAATATTACGACATATTGTGCTATGAATGATTCTAGGCAGAGCCAATACACTGGTTGAATTTGTAAGAGTACAACAAAGTTTAAGTTTGGCCATGAACTTAACACATTTGCATACTGTGCAATAAAGTATTGTATATTTATGATGCAAAGGTGTATTTTATTGAATTAGTCTTACAGTGGATGTACATTTATTTGTTTGTGTAGTAAAGCATAGAGGCATTTTATTCACTGTAAAACTAAACATGTCTTGAGGTAACAGGTGAACTTTAAAAAGAGTTCAGAATAAAATATTGAATAATAAATATTATTCTTCAAAATTTTTTCACTCTTGAATCGAGATTCCCTTCTGTTAAATACACATATATTTTAGAATAATAACAGGAGGCCTCAGAATTCTAGGAAACAATAAAACCTTTAAAGAATGGGATTATTTGTTCAGGCAGGCGACAGTGGTGTAGCAGTAAAATGGAACAGCAAGAACAAATATATATTGGATGCGTTTCTCATGCATTTTACTATGTTTTACATGCAACTGACATGACTTGTAGCAAAGTTTTATTTTTGTCTTTTTCTTCCAGCATCCCTTCCTCTCAATTAAAACAGCTGATCAAAAGCATGCTTAAACTGTCACTGACACTCTGATCACCTCACTTTTTGCCACATAGGAGCATGCTGTGACTGCTGACAGAATGCCTTGGGCATTTCCCGTTGACTAAGGTCCATTTGATTTCCAATAAACCAAAATTTTCCCTTCATACATATCAGTGGGCAGACTAACATCTTGCATAGTTATACCACTTGACAGTACAATGACCAATACTCTATACAAACTTTACATGAACAACAACCAACTCTTTAGTCTGTCACAAACTCATGACCTCTGCTTTCCCAAAAACTACCACTCCAGTCAGCCTCCAAACTCTGAACTATGCCTTCCAGCATTAAGTCTACAATACTGAGACTATTTTGCAGCTGTTTGTGGTAACTCCTCTCTGTTTGACCCAGCTGTTTTGCACATTCAGAAACATCTGTAGCTGCTCTTCTGTCACCCACCCTCCTGAGCTTTCCTATGGCATTCTCTGCTGCTTATACTTCTGAGCTTCTACTGCAGTATCCATCATTACATTTACAATTACCACTATCTATGCCCTCTGCACCAAACCTTTATTTTTTTGTGAAAGTATTTTGCCAGGAAGAATACATTGAGATTGTCTCTCATTTTCAAGTATGTCCTGGACTCATTTTATCTACCTCAGAAGGGTGAAAGGCTGAGCTGACCTTGCTGGGACTAGAACCTGCGACCTTGCAGCTTGAACAGATTCTAGAGCTGCTGCATTAACCAACTGAGCCATCTCTCTGGCTTAATCACTTAATCACTCCATTCTATCACCTGCTATCCAGTATAATAATTTGTGAATTAGGCATCTTACTACTGCGCCTGTATTTCAGTAGCCCTGTTGTCTAGTAAGTGTACTCTAGCTACACTGCTTTATTAAAATACTGTGTCCAGTCCAGCTTCTAGTTGCCTCATTGCTCTCAAGTAGCCCTTCAGTTTGCTGACAGGGATCTGGACCCCAGGTCCACTGGTTGGTTCTAAAGACCCCCTCCCTCCATTCCTCTGATCTGTGGGTTCGTCTCCTAGCCTGGTAAGTCAGACATGACTTTAATATGATTTTAAAAATTTGATTTTACTGCTATACCTCTTCTTTCAATAGTGAAAAAAGAAAAAGACAAAAGACTGGAAGACACTCATGGGGTTAATATGTAACTAGAACATAACAAAATCAGAAGAAGAATATTCTACTCACATTCGATAATGAACACTTCAAGATTCTCTATAGTGATTTAAGCACTTGTGCAAGATATTACACTGCCCTCCACATACTTTTTTCAGTCAGCTTCTCCCCAAATTATACTCTTCAAAAGAAGGGAGAAAGCAAAGCAGCAGACAAAAAGAGAATGGAGGTGGTGCATTTAAACATATCAGTCTTCAATATATTATATATGGGACATAGTATTAAAAGAGGATATACTCACATTTACTGATGAACCAGTTGGTCTAGATTTTAAGTGTTTTTATTTACCTTTCAGTACATTTTATTTGAACTGTGCAGGATCAGCCAGGAAAAAAATATGATCGGTTTAAGCAAAACTTACACTTCTTTACTGTATGGATGTTGTTACAACCAGTTCATCACTAAATGTGAGTAATCCCGCTTCGAATACCATGTCATATATATATATATATATATATATATATATATATATATAGAGACAAAAAGACGATCCTGCGATATCCTATATTAAAAAAAAAAAAAACCCTGATGTGTGCCCTGTAATGGGCATATATAATAATTCTTAGTAAATAAGTGAAATTTTGTGTCACAGATTGGCGAAGTTGTGGGTAGGCTTATGTATTGAAGACTGCTATGTTAATAGCACACCCATCATTCTCTTTCTGTCTGCTCTTAGTTAAGTGGCTCTTTAGTTTGGAGCTTTACCTCTCTCTTTTTGTATGTCATGTTTTGCTTAATTAAGTTGATTATTCATTACAGCGTGGATTGATAGTTAAGATGGAAAGGTTTTCCAGTGCAGGCATTTATTTGTACTTACATACACAAATCAACATATACATTTTGTTTGATTATTTGTTAGAGAATGTAAGACTTTGTAGTCATAAAGTACATTCTACATGTATGAATAACCCTATGGTTCAAAAAAGCCAGGGACTGTGCGTTTGGTGTGTTCAACTATCTTAATGTCCTCTGTAGTTTCACTGCATCATGATATTTAAATAAATACATATGGCATTTTCTTAACAATTTGAATGCCAGAGGGGTACACAATGCATTGCAAAGCAATGTGTTGTGCACCCCTCTGAAAAGCAAAGTGTTAATTGGAAAATGTCATTGATCTAGAACTCAATGAAGGATGAAAGAACTATGCTAAGATTCATGACCAGGTTATGGCTTGCAAAACTTGGTAATAAAATGGGTTGGTTAGTCTACTAATTTTGACATATATTGTTAATAATTGCTTCTGAAAATACTCTAGAGGCTTTTAAATTCAAAGCAAATTATCTGGACTGCAGGAGAGTCTTTTCTCACCATATGGTTTTGCCCAACAGCTCAGGGCCATTTAATGTGCTCTCAGTGATGTAAACAGTTTAAAGACATCTTGATAAACAACCAAGGTTAAACCTAAACTTGCATTAGCTATGCTCCTGTGGGTTATTAGTGACAATACTGAAATGTTTATCAGTCCACCAGTGTAGTTTATATAAAAGCCCCCCCACACAGTTACCTCTTACATAATGATTAATTGCTGGTTTATATAGTGAACGCAAAACAGAAAACCTTTTTTTTTTCACAATAGTTTAATACATCCTCTGGCTTAATCTCCAGAATTTTGTGCGTTGGTGAAAAATGTAAATGTAATATGCATCCTGTATCTTATTCCATGACATTTAGCCTTCCAGTATGTTTTTATAAACAGGAAGCCATTACCATACAAAATGCTGCCTACCAATTTTTTATAGCAGTTAATGCAGTTAATCTTTGATACATTTTTTATAGAAGTTAATGAAGTTAATCTTTGATACATTTTTATCTGTAGTCTATAATTATGTGAAGTTTTTAAAACCTACTGAAACATATATTATTGTTTTTAAATAAGCATATTATTGTATGATTAAGCAGATGATTTAGATCAGGGCTTTTAAAGTTCATTCCTCAAGGGCCACCAACAGGACAGGATCTAAGGATTTCCCCGATTTATCACAGGTGAGTCAGTCAAAATGAATGAGCCACTGATTAATTCACCTGTGCTTAACAAGGGAAATCCTTACATTCTGGACTGTTGGTGGCCCTTGAGGACTGAACATGAATAGCCCTGATTTAGATTGTCTGACTTTTGTTAATATGTATGGTACAGCCTACCTATACTTCAGCTCCTCCAAGTAATCTAAGTCCTCTTTCATATGGGCTAGATTACAGTCCCCTTTGATAGTTCTGTCTCTTGTGTATCTGCACTCATCTCTCTCCTTATTTCACCACTGATTGGAATGTGGGCTAGGTGTCTGGTCCACATGAACTCCAGCCAATTTCACTAGCTGGTGTCCATGATGGTCAGCCATTCATTGGAGGTTTTGATGAAGACTGCAACCTCCAATGGTTCAAACACATAAGACAGAAAAATATGGGAATATACATTTAACATGCTGCACTGTGGCCTGAACCATGACAGCTGCAAGTATATAGAGGCCTGCCTGGTAATGCATTACTACAGACCACAGTTTGCATTACCATAGCCCATTACAAATCCTTGTTTTGTACAGGTTTTCGTTTGTGCATATGTGTGTGTGCATGTGTGTTTGTGCATGTGTGTGCGTGTGTGTGCATGTGCATGTATGTAGCAGTACCCAGCGTCTGACTAGGACAAGATTAAAGACCAAGATATGACTGGAATCAGACATCTTTTCTTTAAAAAAAAGGAACTTGATGAAGTTTGGCCTAAATATGTGTCCACTATGCCACATACATGCCAGAAACACCTTCAGCTGTGTTACAGACCCCAGCTCTTATACTCATTCCTCAGAGAAACCCTTTGGGGCTGTAAAAGGTTGTTCAATCAATCCAGAGCCAGCAAACCAACCCAGGAAACATCATGCATCTAGATCATTTAATGGCATATGTAATAGAACAACTACAGGACAAAATAACACTACATGAGACCAGCAGGAAAACCATTTGACACAAAATCAGCAACAGATATTATTTTCCATGAGACCACCAAGGTGATATAAAATTGATAGAAACCAGAACAATAATGACTAAAACCAGCAAGGTGAAAAGCCATTCGGCAAGGAGAGCTGGGCAATATAACATCAGAAGACAAAAACACGCTATTACATGAGACTATCAAGGTAATACACCTTTACATGAGCCCAGCAATATATTATACAAAATTATTACGTCATTTGTGTTTTGTCATGCTGGTATCATGTCAATTTATATTGTCCTGCACATGCTAGTCCACAGTGTACAGGGTGGTAACAGAAGGTAAATATTATTATAAACTGGCCTGGTGGTAAGAAACAGAGGGAGGAGAGAAATGAAAGAGAAAAGTTTTTGGTGGGATGAAAAAGCAAGAAAAGGAGGAATAGGAAAACACAGAGAAAGTAATCTTTATTATTCGTGTCTAGACACCCTGAGCAGTGAGCTTAAAAATTAGTGTACAAAAATAGCATAATTTAAAACTTATATAAGAAATATATGGTACTAGGCAGAAAAACACAAATCTATCAATATTCAAAAAAGCCTTAAACCATCAATCACACATCTGACATTGCCTTTTACCCACACGTGCATTTTCCTTGATCAGTAATAAATAAATAAATAAATCAAATAAAGTGGAAGTGCTTCAAATTATAGATCATACAAACATTTCTGCTTGACAACATGTGGATCAATTAGTGGTTCAGTTTCTTTAACTGATTCACATGAGCCAAAGCACAGATATTCTGAAAAAACACACAGCTGAGACAAGGCCTGGCTACCTCTGCTATATATATGTTTGAGTTTAATTCTATATATAAATCACAGAACTGAGCTGGCAGTCTACAGAACAATTAGAAGCAACCAGTGACCTTCCAGTTATTGTACTATGTAGCTGATAGGGTGAGTATGCTGGAAATTGTAGTTATTCAACAAACCAAACCATTGAAAAACTGACCTATAGAGCCTGCAATTGACATGGACGTGTTCTAATGGATTTTATTTTATTGAGAAACTGACTCACCTATTTTGTATTCTATAGGGGAACAGACAAACAGAGGACAAGCAATACAAACTGGATTATATATGTTGCAGCCTATAGAGGATGAACTACAGATGATGTTGGGCTAAATATCCTATGAACATTAGCCAATGTCCATCTAAGCCTAATATGAATTATAGTCGAGCAACAGCTGTAGTTGCCTGCTGTAAATGAACTGATCCACTCTTTTAAACCATAAGAACTAAACCATGAAGCTTGTATTCTACAGATAAGGTATGGGCTAAACATGGCTCCCACCTACTGTTGGGCAATAACACCCATCATGCTCAACCAGCTATTGGCCAGCTGAGAATGACAGGGGGTAAAATTCAGCAACATCTAGATAGCTGCATGTTGTCCATCCTGGATACAAAGTAACCATAGAATGTAATTATATTCTGTAAGAAGTACAGAAAATTATTTAAATTTAATCTGTAATTATGTGTGACATCCCAGAAAAAGTAAACAGACTGAGTTCACAGAAATCAGTAAAGCCAGTTATAGAAAAGGAAAATGGTCTTCCTGCTCTCAGTAGCCCGGGATCACATAGGATGAGAAAGGGATTTGCCCCTAACCTTATTGGTTAGTAGGAGAAAGCAGGGTGGGTCAAGGCTGACCTCAGGAAATCCTGGAAGCAGCAGAATGAGGAGGTTGCACTAGTCAGCCAGCTGCCAAGCCCTGCTTCCATCTACTAGTGCAGGGGCTGGAGGTGGAGCTCACTTATATATACTGTCAGTCTCTGAATCAGCTCAAGTAATTTTCATTACTGAGTGGCAATGATAGATATAGAAAGCAAAATATCAATAATTGTAGATGACACTAAATTATGCAGGGTAATTAATTCAGAACAGGATATTTGCTCTCTACAGAGGGATTTACATAAAATGGCAGATTGGGCAAACAAATAGAATATGAAGTGTAATGTGGGAAAGTATAAAGTTGTGCATTTGGGAAGAAAAAATTCCAATGCAACTTATGAACTTAATGGAATAATTTTAGGGGACTCATTACTAGAGAAAGATCTTGGTATCCTTATAAACTACAAACTTGGAAACAGTGATCAGTGTCAAATAGCAGTAACAAAAGCAAACAAAATCCTGTCTTGCATAAAAAGGGGTATTGAAGCAAGAGTGGATAACATCATTTTGCCATTGTACAAATCATTAGTAAGACCTCACCTTGAATATGCAGTACAGTTTTGGGCACCAGTTCTGAAAAAGGATATACTAGAACTGGAGAGGGTACAGCGAAGAGCAACAAAATGAATTAAGGGAATGGAGGACTTGGTGTATGAGGAACAACTAGACAAACTTGGTGTATTTACTCTAGAGAAAAGATGACTAAGAGGAGATCTTATCACATTGTACAAGTATATGAGAGGTCAATGCAAGGATCTCTGTGGTGAGCTATTCATTCCAAGGCCTGATCAGGGGACCAAGGGACACCCCTTGAGATTAGAGGAAAGGAGGTTTAGACTTCAGCAGAAGAAGGGTTTTTTTACAGTAAGGTCTGTGGAATTCCTTGCCCAAGGAGGTGGCTATGGCAAATGCAAGATATACATTTAAGAGAAGATTAGATACATTTCTTGCAAAAGGTAACACACATTATACTGAATATTAATAGGCAAATCAGGAAGGTCTGATAAATGACTAACTTATTTGGTTGCAGGATAGCTATGCAATTCTCATGTCAGTAGGGTATGAAGCAAAGGTTGAACTTGATGGAATTGTGCCTTTATTCAACCTAGTTTACTATGTTACTAGGTAATGAGTCAGGTGGGTGTCCCAAATCACAGAAAAATCTACCAGCCCCGGTACAGCCCACCTTTGCAGGCTCCCCCTTCTGCATGGTGCCAAGTGCAATGACACTTGTCCCATAGAAACAGTCTTGTTTTACATTGAGATCATTTCTACTAAACCTTCAATATTTTGTAATGTTCAATAAAAAGAATTGCTTGTACTAGGTTAACATTTATATATTTGCAGTACTTTACTGAACAAAGCAACCAACATACTTAAAATACATAGATTGTTGTAGCAACATATGTATATTATCTGTTCAAATTCATACATATAACATGCATACGTTAAATATTCTACTCTAAATACAGTAGGCATAGAAGGCTCAATTTTTAGGCACATGAGCATTTTTTGGCACAATAATTTGCACCCATTTTGCACATATTGCAAACTGTGTTATTTATTGCATCACAATGGCAGAATTGTGATCACTGCTCCCAGTTCCTATGAAATATTTTCAATCTGGGAAAGTAGGTAGGAAGCTCATTAGAATGTGGACACAAAATAATGAAGCATGAGGAGAAAAACAATGCACCTGTTCGTTTTACAAGTCATGGAGGCAAAATAAGAACTTAAAAACAAAGATGTGTGACAAACAAACACACTAAGGATGAATTACACTTAGTAGTTAGTTCTTGGAGATAGTACCCCTCAGATGCTGCTCTGTCATGTTTTTGTGCCACTGCAGAGAATAAATATCTATATTCCTTAGCCTAAACCTACACTTAGACCAGTGCTGAAATGTTATGCGGATCCCCTGTACATTAGAGAAACAACAAATTCCTGATGTAAATTTCAGTCTTTAGTGTGCCTCATCAACAGTTTGCAACTGTATATTTCTAGGCACAAGGAGAACAAGGGCCCATTCCTGGGGTACACTTCTAGTTAAGTGGAATAGCCTCCCCCATCCCCATAGAAAAAGAAGTGTGACAAGCGCACTTAACAGTTAATTGTTAAAAATAGTGCTCAGCTGCATTTAAGAAACACAGAAACAAACATTTTGAAAGAAGAAAAGAATCAATCAGCCCATCTACTCTGGACATTTCTCTATCTAGTTTGCTCAATCTTATTTTATTCGTAGAATAGCCATGTACTATCCCAAGCATTTTAGCCTTAAGCACTTCTTCTGGAAGGCTATTCTATTTATCTAGTACCCTTTCCGAAAAATGGTTTATTACTTAGATTTCCTGTTATTTTTCCACCATCCAGTTTTAGCGTGTGTCCTTTAGTTCTATTACTCTTTTTACTGTGGACATATTTTACTTTATGGGTGAGATGTTCAAAAAGTCATCATAATGAAAACATTGTTGGATCATGAATTGGTGGTAAAAGAAGTAAAATATTTTCAGAAGTGAATCCGTCACTTTTGAAAATGCGTGTAAAGAATTAAAAATGATGGTAAGAAAATGTTGATGAACATTGCCTTTAAAAAATTCTTATGTTAAAAATGTCTTTGATTTTGTCTTTGAAATGAAAATTTTCAAAGAAAAATAATTTTTTTTGTCTTTATAATGACAAATTGCTTCTCACTCCTGCTAACAGTACTTTAATTTATCTTCACCATGTTTAGACCATTTTTATTTTGTCGGGAAAAAATGACATTAATCAGACAAAAAAGTGACATTGAAATGTATATTATTTTCTGAAAATACCTTACATTATGACGGCACATTAAACCACGCCCACTTTTAAGGTGGCTTTTTCCCTTTGACGGAGACGGCAGAATTGGGTGCAAAAAGTGATGGAAACATGTTTGAGAATTGACGGACCATGGCGTAAGAACTTTTTTATTCTGATTATAGACAAATTCACTTACCACTACTTTCCGAACACCTCGCCCTATGTGAAGGTTTCAATCATATCACTATTCTCCCATCTATCCTAATAGATATACATATTAAGATCCTATGGTTTTTCTTGATATGTTTCTGATCCCTTGTGCAATTTTAGAGGCCCTCCTTTGAATAGCCTCTATTTTATTGATGTCCTATTAGCGATATGGTCTCTATAACAGTACACCATACTCAATGAGAAGTAGAACTAGTGATCTATAAATTGGCATTAGAACCTTTTTTCTGTTCTGAATCCCTTTTTTTTTTTTGCTCCCTTCTACAGACAGTAAATGGGAGGAGCAAGCCTGCTGAGACCCCTTAATGGCTCCCAAAAGTAACATAGTAACATAGTAATTTAGGTTGAAAAAAGACTTGCGTCCATCTAGTTCAACCCTTTTCCTATTCCTGTTTACCATCATTGATCCAAAAGAAGGCAAAAAAACCCCCCTCAATATAGCAATTTAAAATGTTGCCTTGAATGGGGGGGGGATTCTTTTTTGATTCCAAATGGCAATCAGATTTCTCCCTGGAACTAAATATTAATCCCAAAACTAACGTACATAGCCCTCTATGTTATGCTCTTTTAAATAAGTATCCAGGCCCCTTTTAAAGGCATCTAATGTATTTGATAGCACCACCTCCTCGGGAAGTGAATTCCATACCTTTATTGTCCTTACTGTAAAGAAACCCTTCCGCTGTTGTAGATTAAATCTCCTTTCCTCAAGTCTAAGCGGGTGGCCCCTTGTCCTGTGTAGTGTTCTGTTAATGAACAGGTCTTTGGAGAGCCCTTTATATGGGCCTTGAACATATTTATATGGTGTTATCATATCCCCTCTAAGATGCCGTTTCTCTAGTGTGTACAAGTTTAACTTTTCTAGCCTTTCTTCATAACTAAAACTTTCCATTCCCCTTACTAGTTTTGTAGCCCTCCTCTGCACTTTCTCTAGTTCCATAATGTCCTTAGCATATTCTAGGTGGGGTCTTACCATGGACCTGTAAAGAGGCAAAATTATATCTTCCTCCCTTGAGTCAATACCCCTTTTAATACATGCCAATATCTTATTGGCCTTTGCAGCTGCCAGCTGGCACTGCATGCTACTGTCAAGTCTATTGTCTACCATTACTCCCAAATCCTTTTCATTAGTAGATTTCCCCAGAGGAACACCATCTAAACTATATGTTGCATTTTTATTATTATACCCAAAATGCATAACTTTACACTTGTCTATATTGAATCTCATTTGCCATTTGCCTGCCCAGTTACTCAATTTGTCCAAATCCTCTTGTAATGAAGACACATCCAGTTCAGACTTTATTACCTTACTTAATTTTGTGTCATCGGCAAACACGGATACATGGCTCCCTATGCCCTCTGGGAGGTCATTAATAAACAAATTAAAAAGAAGAGGACCCAGGACAGATCCCTGAGGTACTCCACTTATCACTTTTATCCAACTGGAGAACTTGCCATTTACTACCACTCTTTGCATTCTATCTTTCAGCCAATTTCCGATCCACACACAAACATTTTCCCCTAGGCCTATTTCATTCAATTTGTACAGTAACCTCTTGTGCGGAACTGTATCAAATGCTTGGCAAAGTCTAAATAGATCACATCAACTGCCGCTCCCTCATCTATATTATTACTCACTTTTTCATAAAATGCGATCAAGTTAGTTAATAAAGACAAAGAAACAGACAATAGTTAAACAACTGCCAACATGATTTAATTGCTTGCTTCACTGTTTGTTGCCTTCTCGTGGAATGGGGGGGGGGGGTTCCTGAGAAAAATGACCTATTTCAGGTGGCATAGGGCCTGGAGAAAACTATGAATTATGTGTCAGCCCCATAGACTGGGGGTTACCATGAGGACCACCAGTCTCTAATAGGCTGTCCCCTTGTACATTTTCTCAATTAATGTGGGTCTCCAAAAATATTTTTTGTTCCCTACAAATATGTATTTGTTCCCTACCTTAGCCCAGCATAGTGTGTGTGCATGTGTGCCAATATATGTTTACAATAAATATGTAATACCTGGAATAATAAAGTATTAGAAAACTATAAGAGATGAAGAATACTACATATTTTAAAAATTAAAACATCCACTTGTCAGATTAACGAACAGAAGGGGAATAAATTATTTCTGAGACATGAAGCTTTCTCCATACGTCAGATATCTGACAGTACTGCTATATGAGAACCAACACAATGCATTTTATATTAATATTAGGGCAATTTGATTAGATTGAAACTCCTATGCATTATGTTTGAGATATGCAATAGTTTATTGATATTATGTTAAGTAGGTAGATACCCAGATCATTTAATGTACAGTACTGTAGGAAATGTGTTTCCTTTCTTCTGGTATTCAGTGTTGGTAGCATGTTTACACTCACAGGATTCCAGTGATACAAAAGTAACACCATAAAAAACAATACTACCAGACTCATAATGTTTTGATTGGTCAACAGATGAGATGTTATGTTTTGGCCCCAGACTCTACACTGGGAATGTATTGTTTGTTTAATGCACTGTTTTATTTCTATGTTATCCTTGATACGGGTCCTAAATAGGAATGAAACACTGGCTCTGTTAAACATAGAATTTTTCTTTTTTACATGTTCTACATGAGATGACCCTTTATGTTCTTATCTAATTATCTATCTACCTTTATCAGGTGGAACAAGGCTGGGCTAACAGACATAGTGTGGCTCCGTGACTACAAGTGGAACAAGGTTGGGGTAACAGACAGCCTATATAGGAATATCTGTCCCTTTTCTCTTTTTCTTGTACAGGCAATGCTGTGCTTCCATTGCAGGGGAATATTAACACATTATCATACCATACAGGAGGGGAACCAGGCAAAGTGAATGGGTATTAAGAAGCAGGAAACAAATAATTACATATTTTAAAACAACATAATGTGGTGAAAATTGTGAAATGTAATCTAAAAAAAATGTAAGTTATGTATGGTATTCATTATAACTGTCAGACTCTGTGTGTTTTCTCTACGTTCTTTTAAAAATTCTCTTCACTGATAAGGTTTTCAGTTTTTAGCCGGTAGGATTACATAAAAAAAAATAAAGTCATCCTATGTTGAGTGACTGGTTCAAGTAAGTAGCTTCCTGTTTTCTTGATCAGTACATGTTTAGAAAATGTTTTATTTGTTACGGCAAGTTGTTCATATATATGTCAATACTGGTATGTCTCTTTCTAGCTACTGGCTGCATTAGAGTATAATATGTAACTTATGATGATGTGCGTGTCTTTGGATACCAAAGTAAATCCTTCTATTAAATACTAAAACCCAAGGAAAAAAGGAAACTTATTCCAATGAAACAAATATGTTAAACATAAACTGGGTCAAGCCAACAAAGAGGATAAAATGTACAAAGCATTAAACCACACCTGTGGATGTGTTGGAGATGATATCCAATCTGGAAGACAGGCCAATTCAAACCAATAAGTAAACGCAATGTGGAGACGCAATATTCTGCTTCAAGTTCAGGGTATAATAAAACTACCCATTTATTAAAAAATTAATAGCATCTGATAAAATACAGCAATTATGGTAATTAAATATTCTGTTTCTTACTGAGTCCATCCTGTACCTTGTGTCCTGATATAACTTTTAGTATTCTATCTGTAAAGGAGTATTCCATTAAAACTTCACACCCTCTTTCATGGGAGGAGTCCCATGTCTTTGGAGATTGGCAGAAGGTGCATAGATGATCTCTTATTTGTCTAGAAGTACACTAATAATAATTTAAAGAAGAACTGTAGAGTAGGAATAAGACAATCTTAATTTGTTTAACTAGATAAGCCTCATTTATACAGCAGTAAGGTCATGGGTCTATCTATCTATCTATCTATCTATCTATCTATCTATCTATCTATCTATTTTTGCATTATTTCTGAATATTCTTATAGTGATCTCTACCAAAGTTTGCTTCTATATTGCACCTCTTCACAGCAAACAATTTGATTAAATCACCTGAATGAAAGACTCCTAAAAGATGCTAGTAGTTACCAGATTGAAACTGAAACCACTAGCAATAAAATCAAAATGAGAATGGAATAACTGATAACTGTTGGTAGGATACTTAACTAATTTAGGCCTTTTGATAAAGAAATGAAGACCCACTTATTCTTAGGGTATGGTTTCCCTTTAATGATGTTTAATTAGTGTTTGACTATTAACCCATTAAGGATCAGAAGATTGTGCAATTCATTGCAAAGCAATGTTGCAGAACATTCTGTTCTTTAAAAGAAAAGGACAGAGGAAGAGGAAGGCCAGCTCTGAGCTGACTCAAACCAACAGATTTGCAAGACTGAGTGAAGATGATGATGGGGATATGTCAGAATTGGCATTACTGGATAGGGATGATTCCTCTAGGAGCCAGGGGAACAGTCCTTCTTCCAGTTTTGATAGGATGCAGAGTAGGTAGCAGCTAAGGCAGGTTGTGAAATAGGAGGGTTGAAACGATAATCTGTCACCAGGAACGTGAATGCCAAACAGTATGTTTTCTCCCTGTTTCTTACACAGGACAGACAGATTATTGGGAAGAGCTGGGAAGGCTCCATCTGTCATGGTATATATTGGTACCACTGACAAAATTACAAGAAGATGGAAGTCCATAAAAATTATTTCAGGGATCTAGGGTACAAGCTCAAAGCAGGCACCTTCAGGGTAGTGTTTTCTGAAACACTACCAGTGCCATGTTTCAGTGCAGATAGGCATAGGATGCTAAGAGTGCTTAATGCATGGTTTAAGTATTGGTGTAGAAAGGAGGGTTTGGGGGCTTTTAGAGGACTGGGCTAATTTTACTCTTGGATACAATCTGTATGGTAGTGGTGGATTACACCTAAATGTAAACAGAGCTGCTGTGCTAGGGGACAGAATGCTTAGAAATAGCTGAAATAGCTGTTAACCTGTCCTGTGTCTGTACTATATTGCTTATATATTACTGGACCCGTGAGGGTTATTGTTATTGCAACTGTTCAATAAAACTGTGTTTTATCCAAACCTTCTGTGTCTGAGTATCAAACAAACCGTTACAGAAATTGAAGCGTGAAAGGAATAAGGCCCATCTGGCTTGTCTGGGAGATAACCTTTTTGCCTCAGAGATGTAGGTAAGATTCTTATGGTCAGTCAGAATCAAAATCAGTGCACTGGTGCCCTCCAGCAGATGGCGCCATTCACGTAGTGCCAAAATGATCGCCAATAATTTGCGATCTCCAATATCATAGACACTTTGGGCCTTGGTCATAATTTAGAGAAAAATCCACATGGCATTATTGTCTTCCCGGGCCCAGGCCTCTGTGATAGCACTGCCCCAACACCTGTCTCCAACTCAGGGACTGAAATTGATGTGGTTGGTGTAAGTCGTAATAGTGATGGCGAAGCAGCTGGTGGGACTGCTGAGATGGTAGGGGAAGTAATGCAAAGTGGCCAGACTAGCGGTCAAGGGAGCCCACAACATTCCCCTGACCCTTGGAATCCCCTTCCCCCCATGGCATTGTCCAGATGGAACATGATCCTTAAGGGATAATTGTTGCTTAGCAGCAATAATAACACCACCACCCCCAGGAGCACAGATCAGCTGCCTGTACCTGTTGTGAGTGCTGCCATTCTGCCTTTTTCAGGTCAACAAGAGATGGCAAATGTGACAGTAGGGGATCCTCTGTTATATTTATCATAACGTCCAACCGGTGAGATGTCTGTAATAGAGCAGCAGCAGTAAGGAGGGACTGGTGCTGGCGATGATGATGTTGGAGAAGCTGGGGTGGAAGAGACAGTAATGGCCCTTTTTGCCCAAGCTGAGAAGGAATGGGAGACAGGGATGGGGATAGACACCACCACCAGCAGTGAGATTTTGGAATTTGTGGAGTTTGCTGCTGCTATAATTCCTACTGCTGATGAGTTCAGAGGGCAGCAGGATGCTGAGGAGCAGGCTAGGATGCTACAGACTACTGTGGACACAGTAAGAATGGGGTCCTGTGATGCAGGACTAGGATAGATTCCTCTTGCCAGCAGCAATACTCTTGGTCCTATTTGAAGTGCTGATTCTGAGGCAGTAGCAGCAACATCATCCTCTGCCCCAGCCAGTGAAGGCGAATGTGGAGGAGAAGTAGAAATAAGCCATTCTTCTCCACCTTTCCTCTCCACTCTGAAGTCCTGGGTGTGGGAGTATTTTTCTCTTGGGGCAGGCACAGTGCAGTCATCAATGATGGCACTGTGCACAATTTGTAAAAAGTCAGTGAAAAGGGGAAATGAGGGAACACATCTTGGCACAACCACCTTGATAACACACATGAAACACAGACACCATGACATTTATGTGAAACATGTTAAAGTCAAACCCCCACCAAAGAAATCTGGGCCCCACTGTTGCTGTGCCCCTGACTCTCCCCAAAGGCAACACGTAGAGCGGCAGAAATCAAAGAGGTGGAAGAAAAGAGAAACCCAGCCAGAATCTGAATGTTAATTGGTGAGTGAAACACCTGGCTTTCCATCACATTCTTGCTCTAGGGTCTGGGCAGGGCAAGATCATGTAACTAAATCTTCTGGTGATCCACTTCGTTCATCTTTACCTTCCCACCCCCTGATTCAGTAGAAGTCAGGAGGTGGCCATTGCACACTGTCTGGCGCGCTGACCACATATGGTAGTGTGGTGGAGGATAATCACAAGCAGGGCATCAAGCGGCATCTGAGGAGATTCCATCCCACAGAAAACACTAAGCACATGGCAGGGAGGGTTCATCCTTATCATTAAACTGCAACTTGTCACTTGTCCTTACCAGGAGTGGCTAGAGGGCATAGTCACTGTCACAGTAGCAGTACTTGGTTTCTGGTGGGATGATTTCATTGGGGAGCCATGGTATTTGGTTACAGTTATTCCAGGTGTTTGATGTGAGTGCAGATGTGCCCATTGTTCCCAGTCCTTCCCTTATTTACCACACACTGTGCATAGTGCAGTTGCTGATGAGAGGCACAGTTTCTGCTCTTAAGGGAAAAAATTATATCCTAACAAGACACCCATAATTTTGGAGGAGGTGCAGGTGGAGAAGCATTATTAGCCAACTTCTTTTCTTCACATATACATAAAGTGCAGGGGGCTAGTTGTGCTGCATTTACTGCCTCAGACACATCACTGGAGCTAGTAGTGGCAAGTGGAACCATAATCGTCCATCACCCATGGTACTGCTGTTGTTGATCACATTCCCTTTTGAGCTGCCCAGTACCTAATCATCCTGCTGATTAAACAAGTCAGCAGCAGCAAGAAATGCAGTCACAAATACCGCAATGACACCGGGCATTTGTTGACAATGGCCAGTGAACACTGCCCACCATAACATGACCTGTTCTGCACTATGCCAGTAGGGCATTTTTTTTCCTCAGGGCTTTCAAAGAAAGCCAGGGGCCTACAAAAAAAATAAATTTTGGGGGGTTTGTTTCTAACAAGCCTATGTCCTACAAATCACTGATTCATCAGGGCTTGTGATGCTAACAAGCCAAAGTCCTACAAGTCAATGTATCCTCAGTCACAGCTTATGTCAGGGTGTCCCTGTCTCTATCACGTTATGTACCAATTTCTTATTTTATTTTTAATTTCATTTATTTTTTATTTTTTTGTATTAACTGTCCTCCCAATCCCAGTCAACAACCCCCGGAAAAAAGTTGTCCATTCAAATGATTGTTTCCCCAAACTCCACCAAATACAGACACCCTCATATCTCTTTTATACTATGCCTTTGGGAAACAAAATAACATTTGCTATGTGTTATATGTAAATTCAGTGCTCCCATTGATTTACATGAAATGAGCTAGGTGAAAAATGCAGAAAAACAGTACTTTTTTTCAGAAAATTATTTGCCAATTTCCTAATCGTTCTCAACCTGGCATTCTCTGAATGTCTGAGTTGAGGAGGAGGAAATGAACATATGTGGACAGACAAGGTAGACAGATCAAGGCTAAGACACCAGACTAAACTGGTCCAAAATCTGCCAACCTACACTGGGCCAAAGTGGCAGATTATGGTCCATTCCTTTTTCATGGCTTCACAACAAAAATAATGGCCCTCATTCCCCGAAGGCATTTGAGCTACTTCCTACAGCAGAGGGTGCTAGGAAATATCGGGTTCTATCAGGCTGCCTTTAATCTATAGACCAGGGATGTCCAAGTTTAGTCCTCAAGGGCCAACAACAGGCCCAGGATTTAAGGATTTCTGTGTTTGAGCACAGGTAAGTCATACAAAATGAATGAGCCACTGATTAACTCACCTGTGCTTAATGAGGGAAATCCTTAAATCCTTGCCTGTTGGTGGCCCTGAAGGATTGAGCTTGGTCAGCCCTGCTTTAGACATTAGAATGCTTAACATTTTATCTATGAGTACAGTTTCCCGCTTAGAGGAACTAGTACAAGAACTAAATAATATTAATTGGGATATTATCGGCTTAAGTGAGAATCATAAAAAAGAAGGAGACTTAGTCAAATTAGAAGATGGGCACTGGCTATACTATAAAAGAACAAAAAAAGAACAAAAGAAAGGACACAGGTCCCTCTAAGAGTGTATCTGTTTTTCAATATAAATTATACCCCCTGCACACAGATGCTCATCAGATGAGGAATAAACAAATACATGTAGGAATCAGATGATCATCAAATAGGATATTCTCCAAGTAAAGGTGATGTGCCACTCCAAATTACAGGATCCAAAGGTAGAACATAAATCATTTTATTCAGATAATAAAACTTGCGATCAGCATAAAGTATAACAATTTAAAATGTATGCTTATATTCTTGTCCAAAGCTTTTTGTGTCGACTCTGGACATTTTCTCAAGGGCTAAAGGCAATCAACAAGCATATTTACACATAAAATATAGACAATTATTTATACCTTAAGATTCCATGATCATGACTACCCATCCATCTCCATTCTGCCTACTGTCAGCAAACTTCCGGCAAGGGACAGTTTCCCTGCCAATCCCTGTCTGACACAACACCATAGAGATGGTAAACATATGCATTTAAACAATGAGATGTCTAATAAAAGAAAAGTAACAATCTTCAAAACAAATAGTTTTAAAATTTCCTAATCTAAATAGGTTCAGGTAAACCTTAAAGTATATTAAAATAATCTATGTTTGTGTCAAATGAAAAAAAAATATAAAGCAGGTATTAGATGGACAAGGGGTCTTGATCTGTGGCTTAAGGACAAAGATATAATGCTGATTTAAAAGGATAATAGTTTTTTGATCAATATCTAGCTCCCACTATAGCAAACCCAAACAAAAAAAAGCATTGGACATATATATATATATCCTACAGAAGGATCAAGTTTGTGTTACAGTTTACAGCTTACCTCGTTTGCAGCAGCATCTACAGGAGCGAGGCTTCTAGCATGCAGCAGGCCTCTGTTTTATCTGTTTGTTTCCTGTAGTCTCCTCCTACCTACTTCCTACTTACTCCCTCTGAGCTGCTCCTCCTACTTCCTGTGGAGGGGTTTAAAAGGCAGACTGAGTCCTGACTCAGTCGCCCTTGCGTTGTTGTTATTAGGGGAAGTACTTGGGCTTTGTGTGTGACCTGGCTATCTACGAAAACCCACTCTGTTTATGACCTGGCTATTTATGAGAACCCGTACTGTGTATGACCCGGCTAAGTAAGAGAACCCTTTCTGTGTATGACCCAGATAAGTACGAGAACCCTCTCTGTGTATGTCCCAGCTAAGTACGAGAACCCTCTCTGTGTATAACCCAGTGATCACAAGTATCCTTTACTGTGATCAATTTGTGCTATTGGCTTAACACAGACCACTGTTGTGGACAGGGTCTGATTGGTGACTGCAGGCGTGAGTCACAGGGTCTCGATATAGTGACTGCAGGCAGAGTCAGAGGGTCTGGTGTAGTGACTGCAGGCGTGAGTCACAGGGTCTCTTGTGGTGGCTGCAGGCGTGAGCCACAGGGTTTTTATATGTGACTGCAGGAGTGAGTCACAGGGGTCCGATATAGTGACTGCAGGCAGAGTCACAGGGTCTCTTAGCGGTGACTGCAGGCGTGGGTCACCGGGTTACTGCAAAGGTGTGGTGTTGCTGGTTTGACTGATTGCAGGCGTGGGTCAGTTCTCCAGTCCAGCAGTCCTTGTGTTCCTGTTCATCGGATCAAGATTGCTGAGCCAGTGTTCACAGTGGTCGCCTGTTCCAGTGTTCCAGTCGACGGATCAAGAGTTGGCGTTCCTGTATCCTGCTGAGACTAACAGGGGCTTCGGCCCAGTCTCTTGCATTGTGGTCTAGCGAGAGGCCTACTATTTCTGGTAGTAGTGTCATCAGCTAGTAAGCCTTTGCTTGTTGTATCGCTGTGATTTATTCTAATAAATATTTTGCATTATATTACCGTACTGAGTTCTGAGCATTCCTGGGTGGCTGTGACAGTTTGCAGTAGAGCATCCACTGCTCCTAAACAAAGATTAAGGAACTAAAAGAAGAATCTTGGAAGTCTCCCATTCTGTTTGGTATAGGTGAAAGGTGGAACCATGTTAGCTATAGAAAAAGGAGGAGGCTGGTAGTGTAAGAACAGTGACACAGAAGCAGGATACATGACTATGATGCACAGAGAGGCAAAAGATGTATAAAGAAGATACCTGGCAAAAGATGCATAAAGAAGATGCCCAGAGGTGGTTCAAAGTGAAGATACCAGGTAAAAGTGCATAACAAGGATGAGCAGCAATGGTTCATATTGACTATTCTAAGGCTAAAGTGCATAACAGGGTTGCCCAGCAAAGGTACCTGACAAGGATACCCACAAATGGTGCCCAACAAGAATGCCTGGCAAAGGTCCCTGACAAGGAAAACAAAAGTGACTGATAAATATGCTCAGCAAAAATGTCCCACAAGGGTGCCTGAATAGGTTGTCCAGCAAAAGGTTACGCCAAAGACGTACAGCAAAGGTGCATGCCAATGATTCACAGCAAAAGATGAACAATGGGATTGACAACAAAGGTGAATAAAAAGGATATAAAGAAAAGGGCCATAAATGAATTTACAGCAAAGGTAAATAGCAATGATATACAGCATATTCACTTGAATGTTGCATAACCACAATGCACAACAAAGTTGTATATAAAAAAAAACACAGCAAAAGTGCATAACATGGATGCACTTCAGAGATGATACCAAGCATGCACTGCAAAGGCTCATAACAAGAAGGCACTTCAGATGTGTATGACAAAGATGCACTGCAGAGATGCATAACTAAAATACACAGCAAAGGTGCATAAATGAATCCACAACAACAGTACAGAAGAAGGGAGCATGGCAAAAGTGCAGAACAAGGATGTACAACAAAAGGTTCATAGCAAGAAATCTGCAAAAAAAATATATAGCCATGATGCACGAAAGGTGGATAACAAGGATGAAGAGAAAAAGAGTATATTTGTATAACAAAGGTGCATAGCAAAGGTGCACAGAAGAATGAATGGAAAAGTCACAACAAAAAGGAGCATAAAAGTTCATGAAAACACTTTAGAGGTAGTAACAAAGATGCATAATCAACAGGAGTCTCAAAAAGGAGTAATGCATAAGTAGAACTGAAACAAAATAAATAATGTGCTTAATCAGGTGTCACAATGAAGTTACTCAGGTAAATCACTGAATTCCAAACATGTATAGTAGGGAATCAAGTTAATTAGGTGTAGCCATTAAGTCAATCAGGTGTAGATGTTAAATCAATCAGGCATAACAATCGGGTGTTCTATAGAATAATTGTGAGGAAAAACTTACATTGTCTTCACCCTTACAGGTGTTAGATAAAGCAACATGTCTAAGTAATGGAGACCAAGCAAAACAGGCAATCATACATAGAGTATTAATAATGAACTCCTGATATTTGCTGACCAGCTGTAAATGTAATTGCTTACCTTTTTGCTGTGACCTAAGATTATATATTCATACAAACACTAGGAGCTCAATAGTATTACCCACGCCAAAATCGGAGCTACTGTAAAAACAAGCAACGGTTGTGTTTTACTGGTTTTCTATTGCAGAACCATGGTAGAACAAAACCGGCATAGGCAGCACATGTCGTCGTACTAACAAAATGGCTCTATCTGCTTTTATCCAACTACACCTTAACTACCGCCTAAACAACGTGCTAAACTTCAAAGTCGAAGGAAATAGGCATACGTTTGACGACAGAAAGGTCACATTAGGCGTTAGATGGCCTAGATTCAATAGAGGTTGATGCTGTGGCAATTTTATTTTGTTAATGTATTCAAAGCACTTCTACATTTCATATACAAGGAGGTCAGTGTATGTCGAATAAAATTGGAGAAAGAAGAATGTCGAATGGGAGCACTATATGTCAAAATAAAAATGAAGAAAGTTAGTATGTTGAATGGGAGCGCCATATGTCAAAATAAACATGGAGAAAATGAATATGTCGAATGGGAGCACTATATGTCAAAATAAAAATTGAAAAAGTTAGTATGTCGAATGGGAGCACTATATGTTGAAACAAAAATGGAGAACGTTAGTGTAGAATGGGAGCACTATATGTCAAATTACTAAGGGGGGTTAATATGTCGTAGGGGGCACTGTATGTCAGATTTCTAACATGTTGTGTAGCACGGGGAACAACACCATTGTGTGTTAGCCCCATATACAATGCCAACACCCCCCAGCCTTCTTCCCTTGCAAAAGGCAGTGGTCATTGGGATATGTGGCTAGCAGTGGGCAAGTGGAATAGGCTGGAGAGGGTCAGACAGTGTACATGGGGATCTGTGGTTACCAGTGGGCAAGGGAAGAAGGCTGGGGGTGTCAGGCAGTGTGTATGGGGATCTGAGGTTACCAGTGGTCAAGAGAAGAAGGCTGGTGTGTCAGGCAGTGTATATGGGGGCTAACACACAATGGTGTTGTTCTCCATGTTGCACAACATGCTAGAAATCCTACATACAGTGCCCCCTTCAACATATTAGCCACCCCCATATTTGACATATAGTGCTCCCATTCAATATTCTTCTTCCTCCAGTTTTATTCGACATACACTGGCCTCCTATATATGAAATGTAGAAGTGTTTTGAATACATCAACAAAATCATATTTGATGACACAGGAAGGGAGTGCTTCACGGACCGGCCAAATCCCAAACAGCCAACTGGACAGCAATTCTTATGTTAAAAATGTAATTTATTTTTACAGTTTTAAAAACAACTCCATGTTGTAATATTTAAACAACACTCTCCAAGTAACAAAGTAAGGATCAGTGCACAAATCGCCTAACGCATTTCATGCTAGTCACACTTAATCATAGGCTAAAGGCTGTAGGGAGTAACTTCAGACTGGCGTTGGCCTTTGTGCCTTGGTGAGTTTATTGATTTTTCAATCTTTTTAATATTGAGTGAAGAATCACATTAAGGTTATTGGAACGGCTACCAGTAGCAGACATCTATGTTAAGTGTTGAACAAAATCATATTGCCACAGCATCAACCTTTAGTGAATCTAGGCCATCTAACACTTAACTTGACACTTCTTCATTTGTTATGTCCTTAGAGCGCATGCATGAATGTATTCTGTGCTGCTTTTTTTTAAACAACTATGGTTTAAAACCATTGTTGTGGCTTCTATGCCTCAACTCTGAGGTGCAGGATTCCTGGCAGAAAATGTAACCACAAAACACGTGGTAATACTGACAGTAGTTAATAGTATGCTACTTGCGTGTTGTTTTTAATTGTTTCTTATCGGCTTTTTTTAGACTGGTGGTACGTATCATTACCGCTGGTTTTGTTTTAACAACTTGGGTAATAGGAAAACAAAACCTGACTTAAAAAAAACAACAACTGTCCGCATTAACTACCATATATCATGTTTAAAATATTTTTTACATTTATTTATTCTTTGTATGGTCCTAGTTTTCTTGCATCTGTGGTTTCACAAACATCCATGAAAATTAGCTTTACAATGCAATTGTGACAATCCTTTCGCAAAAATTGGTTAATTAATTCCTTAGTCAATATATTATTTTAAAAGATTTAATCATATAAAAAAATCTTTATTAAGTGCAAAATTGTCTTTTCACCTGCTGTCTTTTCTCATGTCCCATGCCAGTCATATGGTGGTCTAGGCTTGTATTTCAACAGTCACCACAGCTAGCATAGGTTTGGGTGAAAACAGGTAGGTTTTTTTCAGAAGCAGAAGGTGGAACAAAACCACACTCATTCAAACTCACTTAGAATAACAACTTAACTCATACTCACACATATCAAAAAAATTACACCACTAAAGATGTGTTATACTATAGTACATTTGGAAAAACCGTGCTATTTTTTAATGTCAATTAAACAGCAGTTGCTTGTGCAATAATTTGAAAGGCAAACATCATCTGATTATTGTTTACCTGCTCTAAATATATTTCTCCTTGTAATAGGGGTTATGTAGTTTCTTAGAATATGAGCAAAAGCAATATGTGCTGCTTAAAGGATTATATTTTAAAAAAAGTATAGTTTAAAAAGTAACTTATCTGTTTACAGACTTTCCAGATGTGCAAGAGGAACAGATGGGCAGCCTTATATGTTTTGTATGCCTGATAATAAAATGACCTCACGGTCTATTTAGAGAACAAGAGCTGCTACACTTTGGATGTTTATAGCTCTGGTAACATCCTGACAAGCAAAACCAGGCAGTTCAAAGCAAAGATAAAGTGAACAAGTGGATAAATAATGGCCAGTTCGTGTTAAGAAAATTTACCATGACTGTTGTATGGTTAATGTAAACACAGATGACCTTTATATTTGTTTAACTTTTTGTTACTCATAGGAAACAAAAGATGATACTTTTAGTGAAGAAGAATCTTCCACTGGTTTTCCATGTGAGTATGTGCATATTTATCCAAAAGTTAAATTTAAAGAAGGCTAATGTACTAAGGATAATGGCCCAGACAGGTTATTTCACCATTTTGCCAAAACACCCCAAGTTCTTGGGGGTGGGGGTAGATACAAACTGGCTATTCAAACATACTGAGTGCATACAATTATCACAATTTTTTACCCCTCACATTAAGCAGGTGGTTCAGGAGAGGATGGGATTTTGGGAGGTACCTTCTATTGTGTATAGCCCAGTGGTGGGTGAATCTTACTGTCCAAGAGTGACTTTTTAGGGTAGGAATATATGTGGGGACGAGAGTGATCATCGTGTGTGTGTGCTCATACCCAAGCAGACAAACACAAATGCACACACACACTCACTCATATAAGCTGACACAACTCGTCCACAGTATACTTTTACTGCCCATCAGTAGCTTTAGCACTGGCCTATTAGATGCTTCAATTGGCTTAAGCTTCTGAGTGCCAGAGGGGTACACAACGCATGTCAAAGCAATGTGCTTGACATCCCTCTAGCACTCAAAGGATTATAATCATTGCTTTGCAGAGTGTTTGCGATATCTCAATCAACTCCATCATCCAAGGGATGAACTTACTATTACACCAGCTTGTGCATCCTTTTCCAAGTACCATTGCCAGAACAGGCTCCTCTCTGCAGCAACTGATTCATCCATTATGTTTTCACATCTAAATTCTTCCTGTCCACTATTTTGATGAAAAAGAACATTTAAAATTGCTTCTATTTGAAAGCATAACAAGTAATGAATAAATCAGCCACTGTAAAGAGCAGTGCATTCTGGGCCTGGAAAACATATATGGAGTTCACAGCTGGCAAACTGTTTGTGGGATGGTCAAATAACTCAATGGTCCTTGACACATGGGCCATAATTTACCCCCTCTCTACTGGTGTAGACACACATTTTTAATGAAAGTTGGCCCATACAACTCACATCTCTTGTACATTCTTCAATCCTAATTATACATAAGCATATTCGTTTCCTTGAATGTGATACTTTTTTTTACCTTGGTATGACACATTGTTTCATTGGGGCTTTAAAATTATTTTAAGACATTATAATATTGCTCAACTCCTAACATGAATACTGATGGTTATGCAATCCATTTGACAGCAAATCACAGTGATAGCATTGAGTCCTATGAGCAAATACATTGTGTGTAGCACTACAGTAATGTGAAATAATAATAACACTGCACTACAGCAATTAATCTATTTTCTCTATTAAATTTTAGCTTTAGGGATTTTTCATATTTTCTTTATATTATTTATTTTGGTCAAAGTTGCTTTTGAGGGTCATATACTTTTGCTCTAATACAGTATTAGTAATTATCATCCGGGTAAACTGCATATATTTGGTCACGTTTTTACATGTCTTGTAATTCCATAATATACACAAAAAAGCGCGTACATCTATAGTCCATAATGTGATGAACTATTTTAATATTTATACTGTATGTTTGTGCTGTGTTTATGCCATTAGAATTGATATAGTATTTATCACACCTTGAAAATGTTCCTCTGTGGCATATTCAAACAACATGAGACATGTACATATATTTATGAAACTTTATGTGTTTAATTATTTTTCATACCTATAGCATTCACTGGCCCTTAATCACCAAGTTAAAAAGGTGCAGTTCTGAAGCAAATTGAATATGGAAATTCCCATTGATTTAAATAAGGCGTTTAACTTCTTGCAATGATTTGGAGACCTATCTAGAATTCAAGGGGTTAAATGTCCTATTTAAATTGATTGGTGTTTTGGGAAGTTTTATTTGTCCCCTACAATGCATTTAGCTGTCTCCACAATGTATGTCTCTTATGAATACAAGCTGAAATAGAGGTCTAAAATGATTTACACATGTTTTGCTTGTCTTGTTTCCTTCTCAGTGATTTATTGTGTAATGCTCTAAATGACAGTGAGTGAAATTTCTCACTCTCACACATACACACTGCACCCATGAGTTTTTCTTCATTCAATACCTCCTTATGAAAGTGAGCTTGCATGAAAAAAATGGTTATCTAAATCCATATAGCAATTAATAGATATAAACATGTAGTTACAGTCGAAATCTAAACAAATAAGAGACATGTCTTAAAATTAGTGAAAAAGAGGTTAAAACTTTTGTGAAAGAAAGGGTTATTTATTATTAAATTGTGGAATTCAACAATTAGGAATGTTATGTTAAGTATAATAGTTGTATTTAAGAAATACAGGAGTTCCAGAGAGCGAGGATATAAAGGAAGAAGATTGTGTTTAATTTGGTGTGTATTTTGTTTGAGCTTCTGCAACACTTCGGGGTGGGCATAGTCTTAAGACATGCTCCAGCTCCCTGTGAAGATTAAAGGGATAGTAATACTTCGTTTTAACTTTATTTTATTTTGTAGGCATTAAAAAAACATGAAGAATGATATAAATCTTATCCCTCAAACCTTTATGGTTTATGAGATATTCACTAGCAAAGTTTCCCCTCCCCGCCCCTTTTACCTAGTGTAAGCCATCTCATCTCAGATGTGAATCTGGTTGTATGACCAGACAGATAACAGAAGGGGACAATTTTCTTTGTATGAAAACAATGAAAGCCCTTCCCCCCTTGACAAGTTTTTCAGCTTTTTCCCTTATCTTAATTGAAGATTGTCCCTCTCTGCAGTCTACCTGGGCACCTCCCTTCTGATCTGGTTGAACGGGTGGGGGATACTTTGTTTGTGAATATCTCTTAAACCATAAAGGATTGAGAGATAAGACTTATATCATTATTCGTGTTTTTTTAATGCCTACAAAATAAAATAAAGTTAAAATGAAGTATTACTATCCCTTTAAGTATAATAAAATACTCCATGATTTCAACCCTTCAGCCTCTTTTTTCCTTGTGAACCCACAGTGGCAGTCTCAGTCCAGGTCAAGGTTTCCCATCAAACTTAGTAATTAAAAATCAAATGTTTAATTTGATTGTATTTATTTGTTGTCTGTTTGTTTTAAAGAGGGCCTATCACCTTTCCAAGTCCTCCCCTCAGTGGGAGCTTCCATCTTGAAACGGTTTACATGATTATTCCTCCATATCAATTTATTCCACCCCTTTGGTGGATGCTGATTATAGCTGGTTCTAACAACCTAGGAAGATGAAGAGAGGGTATTTTCTGTTCAAGTGAAAAATTAATTATGCAGGCTTCATCTGATCAAGTCAGAGCCTTGCTGAGATTAGATTTTAAAAATTACTAGTATAAAAGCCCGTGTACACGTGCCAAGGTCCGGGCGATGTTAAAAGGCTGGTCCTGCTCTGCATCCTGCCACTGATGCAGTCATGCACTGTAGAGACTGCCCGAAAACACAGAATGCTCCCAGCACAGAACTCCCAGCATTCTGTGGGTTTGGGCAGTCTATACTGCTCATGACGGCTTCTTACAAACATCCTAGTTAATTATTATATAGGATATAGGAAACTCCCAGCAGCAATTCAGTTAGCGAAAATGTAGATGCTATGCCTAAGATATAACACTGAAAAGAAAATGTGATGTTACCGAGGTTTGCATCATTAACAATACACTTGTATCGATTTTAATGTATACATCACAGAGAAAAATGAACAACACAAGTATATGCAAAATGTAATGCTCTTTCTAATGATATGAAGCCTATTTTGCAATGTGTAACTGTTCTCTGTCTTCTCAGTCGAGCTCCAGCCCTCTGTGCTCTGTAAAACTACTACAACTATACTGCAGGTGGGTTATTTGTTCAGTATCCTCTTTGATCCCAGTGTGTAGCTGCAGTTATCTTGGTTGTCATCTGGGGAAGGGTCAGCAACTCCGATCGGCACTAATCTGGCCTTGTGGCAAGCATTTCTAACTCAGCCTAGGCAGCAGCACGCCAACTCAAAGAGCAGCCACCTCCAGCAAGATTCACACTCTAGTCTTTGCTCCCTAGCATCTGGCTAACTGGGGCCTGCCTTGCAGTATATCTGTATTGTGTGTTATTGTGTTTTTATAATAGTATTTACATCAAATAGCAGTCTGTCACATCTGTGAGTCTACCAGGCAGGTTAAAATCACTTTTTGGTGGGCTGCATATTCAGAATAAGAAGCAGATTGAGATGATCAGATGAGGATGAAATTACCTTTATTTTAAAGTCAGAAAGTAAAGGTACTTCAGTACCTGCAGGGAATAGTCTGGATCACATTTCACATAAAATATATGCTGTTAAATTTTATTTTAGAAATCTTTTTCATTATAATACAGAGTGTTATTAATTATCTTTGGGCCTATACCCAAGACTTTGTAATATGTTGTACATCCCTATGGTATTCAAAGCGTTAAACTGGAGCTCTTACCCTAAAATATTTTATTTAACTCTAAAGAGAATCTAAAATTGTCCATATGATGGATTATACGTCATTTAATGAGAAATTAAACTTTTTTGTTAGTGGCACAGTGTGGTTCTTTATGATAATCAAATTCTGTACTGGTCTAGTATTCATACACTCAATGCTATAAGTCAATCTAGATAGTGCCTATATTTTTAACAGTACAGTGAACACCAAGGCCTTGAACATAAGTATACTGTTCAGGAAATTAATGAAAAGTTTCACACAGTGCCACTAAAATATGAAGGGTCAGTTCTCAAAAAATTTATTTTACAGAAAGATTGGCAAGTGCAAAATTCATGCAGATTTTAATGATCTGTAAAATAAACCATTTTAGTGCCACTCAGAGGGTTAAATATGTTTTGAGCTTACAGGTCAACTTTAAATCTCAGTATGCTTGTACTCTATAGTGTAGTGTACACAAAAACGTTTCACCTCGTTTTAGAATCAGTTTTGCATCCATTGTCTTTTACCTCTTAGTGAGTTGCAAGCAAATATACAGTACTAGCAATGTGGGATGGCGTTGCCCGTCATGTTATGTAGGGAATGTATAATTTGTTTGGACCGAATGTTACACATGATATAATGAAGCTTGTATGTCCTGAATAAGCTGTGGTAGAAGAGAGACAGTCATGGAATTGTGATGTACATAAGGATGTAGGCTGTGATGTTTGATCTCCATACAGTGAATGTAACATGCAATGTTTGTGGCTGAAGAAAAACTGAAATGTACAGTAACAGCTGAAATGTTGTGGTAGTGTGGCTGACAGCTATGAGTATGAGAGTAGCAGAGGTACAGACCACTGTCAGAGACAGAAAGTGATGCATTGAACTCCCATCCTCCCACAAAAGCTGTGAGGTGCAACATGTGTAGCACTGCTGTGTATATATTGAGAAACAGAAGTGGGCAACAAGTGGCTCCTAAGCTGTACTACCATATGTTTGTGTCAATAAACATCATGAAAAACTCCATACCCAGCAGGTACATTGAAGTGACAGTCCAACGCTAGGTATGTTGGGCTTTGTAGTCATCTTACCTATGTTTGCAGTAGAGCTACAGCACCTCCCCTCATGAAACGGTCGGCATAGAAGCATGTGCTGGAGAGGGCGGATCATATAGATAGAAATAAGTTATGGTGATTTGTGTTGGAGCCTGAAGTGTATGAGAAGTCAGCTTAATCGCAAGCGCTAGACCAATTGTGTGACTTATGTTTGTCACTACATTAACAGCATGCTGTTGATTTGCTGCTTGAATGTGTTATGAGAAATAAGTGGAGCAGAACACAGCAGCAGCACTGGGATAACCATGGTAGAATTGACAACATGATAGAGCTGCTTATCATGGGCATAAAAGGCAGTGCAGCACCTGCGGAAGCGATGTCCAACCACGCACAGCATTCCCTTGCATATCATGTGCATGACACAGGATATGCAAGGATGTGCTGTGAATGCTTGTAAGATGGTCCCCCTGGAGCTGCAGAGTGTTTAGTGACGATGATACGCAGCTCTATGTTGTCACCGGCTGCAGGACAGCCCCTCCAGGGCTGCAGTTGTGTCCTTAAAATGGTAGCATTTGAGGGCAGGAGTCTGTGGGTGGAGTGCTGCCAAGAAATTCCTCCCAGGGCTGCAAAGTTTTGTGGGCATTAATTTAAAGTGTATGGTATGAGCAGTTCAGAAGCAGGTTGTGGGACTCGGAGTGGTCCGGCATGTGCTGGGAGTATGAGTATGGTTCAGCTGAGCCCTGAGCATGAGAGTCGGAGAGGTTTGGCTGAGCCCTGTGTGTGTGAGTTGGAGAGGTTCGGCTGAGCCCTGTGTGGGGGGGGGGCATTTTTTTTGTTTCAGACTTATTGAGGGAGGGTTAAGTCCTTTTATAGATTTTCACAGGAGTTTTAGTCCCCTGCCTACTCCTGTGAGAAAATGACTCCCATGTCTATGTTCAGGACAGGTAGTATTGAGGAGATCTGAATATTTCCTCCTTACCACCACCCCTGGGTGTGTGTGACCAGAGATGCAGGTTTTGTCTTTTACATAAATAAATAATATTTATGGTGGATTTACTACTAGACAATATCAAGAGATGTTGTTTAGTGTACTAGCTACTAGTATACCATTGTTTTTGTCATATCTGTGAAATGCTTGACCTGTTGACCTTAAGCCACGCCCACCATGCGGAATAATCAATCTGTAGTTATGTTCCCAAAAATGTAATACACAAATCCTTACTTGAACAGTGGATATTTATCTCAGAGATTTGCAGCTAGTGTCTTTCTTGTCAGATACTGATCACATAAAATAAGCTACCAGCACAGTTAGCTAATAGAACAGTGATAATACAGCAGTCTGTGTGTTTTATGTTTATACTTTTCCTTTAAATAGCTACTCTTGCTTGATTAAATCTTCAGCCATAGCAACCAGAGACTAAATAATATTCAAATCATATATTTAACTTATAAACTGAAATTATTACCTGTTGCTGCAGTAAAAATGCAAAGAAAATAATAATAATGTAATTACAAATAATAAGATGTTAATTGGATATTGTTGATTGGCATCTTTAAAGCAGAATGCAGTCATGTGCAGTAGAGACTGCCCGAACGCACAGAATGCTCTGAGCATTCTGTGCGTTCTGGCAGTCTCTACACTGCATGACTGCATCGCGTGCGCCACCAATGAGGCGGAAGCAGTATGCAGAGCAGGACCGGCCTCTTAACCCTTTCAGTGCAAAGCAATGCGTTGTGTACCCCTCTGGCACTCAAAGGGTTAACAACACCCAGACCTTGGCCCGTCTACATGGGCTTTTACACTAGTATAGATATTTTTACGTGTAGAATTTGTAGAACATATGCAAAAGCATAAAATGGAGAAGCCTTATAATTTATACAGTTTTTCTAAGCTCAGAACAGCTTTTTTTAAACCTTTTTGTCTGCTTTGATACTTTCAGACTAATCATAATTCAGAATTCAGAAATCAACAGCAGACCTCTCCAAATAGAAATATGAGGTTCAGTGAAAATCTGTCTGAGTATATTCTAATAGTTATAATCACCATATTAGCACTACCTACAGCATCATGCTGGTGCTTGTTTTCCTCTTTTGTATGGCTTTAATCAACAAAGAAAGACTGCAATTAATAACAGAATAACATAAAAGCATTAAAACAGTAAGCAACTCACCCTGTAGTTATAAACACTCTCAAACAGATTGAGAATAGAGTATGAAACTTCAAATGTAAGAAAATGATGGTCATGCACGCTATAATAATACACACTGCATATGCCAGATTCAATTAAGGCTGAAAATGTAAACACACATGTATGCTAGCTCACTGTGACTAAGGACAGCACGGTGGTGGTGCTGGTGGGGGGAGACTGTTCAGTATACCAGCATAAGTATATGTGATATTTATCTAAAGTAAATTTTTATCTGATACTGTGTAATAACAACCCGTTGAGTGCCAGAGGGGCATTGCTTTGCAATGTGTTGTGCAACCCTCTGGCACTCAAAGGGTTAATCTTAAAAGGTTTATTGGGATACTTTTTAAATGTTTATAGATTCAAATGTTATCATTTAGAGTTAGCTTTAATTGAAGGGTTATTTCACTTTCGGATCATTTTACCCTTTGGCAAGATAATGTAGTTGCGTATTAGACTGTTTATACTTTCTATGAAAAAGTTACCAGTGGATTGATATAGTGAAAATTCAGTTATTGTCTATTGGAACACTTGAAGCTAAAAACAATCATGAGCATAGCACTGATTTAGAATATACAGTTAACTAATGCACTAATGCTCTGCAGTCCAAATTTGCTTGGAAATGTATTAAATGATCATCTTTATCTTTTCCCTCTGTCATTTCAGATAATAATTCTTTAAACCTTTGGATGCTAGAGAGGTCTTCAGTGTAGTGTGAAGTAATAAACTGAAGACCTCTCTAGTCATTCAAAGGGTTAATAGCAAAAGGGATGGTTTCCTAGCCTCCCACACACATTGGTTTATGGCGTTTATAGGCAACCCAAGGCTTAGGAAATACAAAGACAACAATAAGCAAAGAAATGCCATTGCTGGAAAGAATCATTGCTGTTGAAAGGCAAAACATGCTGTTTCTTGTCAACTGTTGATCGTAACACTCACTGTAATGTGTTTCCATGAATGAAAGCAACTATTTTTTTGTGCCAACACCCATCATGTGTACCAATCATATTGTGTTCAGGGAAATGTAGCGTGCTTCTCAGGATAATCATATATCAAATAAAATAAGAAGCACACTTTATTTATTAAAGTTGACCAACCATCATATCAAATGCCTGTTCTATCTGACTGTAGTGAGCATTCAATTAGAATGCAAGAGAACGACTTTTGAACCTGTGACATGACAGTGACTAAATCTTTAAATATATCTCATAAAACAAAGAAAACATCATCTGAAAAGTAAATCTGACTCACAAATAACTTTACAAGACTGCCCTACATTGATCTATTTTGAGTTAAATTTCCATGCAGTGTACGGGTTTAAGTGACAGTAGACTTGCATTTTGACTTTACATATATTTTGTGGTAGCAGAATATATATATATATATATATATATATATATATATATAGTTACATTTCTTATGATTTAAAAACATTTTGTTCCCCACCAATAACATAATGGATTATCTTTTTCTAGAGAGAGAACATTTTTGGGGAGGGTAAAATCATGGACTGTGGTATAATAAAGCATAATCCATACAGCAGAAAAGAATGTAAGAAGGAAGCTTAGGTTCCCTCTCACCAGTCGTTCCATTTATTATATGCAGCATACAGAGTACACTATAACTGATTCCTAGAGGAGTCCCCAGTTCTTAACTTATACCGGTTAGGTCTCTAATAAACCACACAGCTCTATTCTACCCACACAATGCAGTAAGCCACACGTGTAGAAGAAAACACTGGTATGTGATGAGCAAGCTAGACACTATTCCTAATGTTTGGGGGACCCTAATGGTGCAATGTACAAAATATGTAGATCACACTTTATGTTGTGTATCATAAACTGAGAAAAGACTGGAGAAAGAGAGCTCCATAAGCTCTATCCTTCATTCTTTTCTGCTGCAGAGGTGTTGTACCTTATACCACTATACTTGTTTTTCTGTCTATGACATTGTTTTGGTCAGAAAAATAGAGATGTCACTGGTTGGGACAGAAAAGTTAAATAAAATAAGCTTAAAAATAAACACTAAAAATTGGCTTGTAGTCCGGGGTGCAGGCCAGCACTAAGCTGGCCTTGTGGCCAGCATCTGTAACGTGGCCTAGGCCGCAAGCAACCCAGAGAACAGCCACTTCCAGTCAGATTTGTACTCTAGTCTTCACTTCCTATCATCTGGCTCACTGGGGCCTCCTTTGCAGTATATCTGTATTGTCTGTTGTTGTGCTTTTATCACAGTATATACATCAAATAGCAGTCTGTCACATCTTTGTGGGGAATCTACTTTACAGAGTCTAACAAGCAGTTTACAATCTCGTGTTGGTGGATTGTAAATAAGAACGAGATTGAGATGGCCAGATGAGGATAACATTACCTTTATTTTAAAGTCAGAAAGTAAAAGTACTTCAATAGCTGCCAGGAATAGTCTTGATCACACTTCACATAAAATCCTTGCTATTAAATTACATTTTATAGATCTTTTTCATTACAATACAGTGTTATTAATTATCTTTGGGACTATACTCAAGACTCGGTAATGTGTTGTAAATCGCTGTGGCATTCAAAGAGTCAAACTGGAGTTCTTATCCAATAATATGCTTATTTAAATTTAAATATAATAAAAAACTGTCCATATGATGGATTATGCATAATTTTATGAGAAATTAACATTTTTTGTTAGTGGCACAGTGTGGCTCTTTATGATAATTAAATTATGTGCTGGTCTAGTATTTACACACACAGTGCTATAAATCAGTCTAGAAAGTGCCTATATTTCTAACAGTACAGTGAACACCAAGGCCTTGAACTAATTATACTGTTCTGGAAATCAGCAAAAAGTTTCACACTGTGCCACTAAAATATGAAGGGTCAGTTCTCAAAAACAATTTATTTTACAGAAAAATGTCAAGTACAACATTCATGTATATTTTAATATAAAATAAATGAACCATTTGAGTGTCACTCAAATGATTACATATATTTGAGCTTACAGTATGATTGTACTCTATAGTAAAGTGTACAGAAATATGTTTACTCTCTTTATAATGGAGCAATCTAATTTCACCTTTTTTTGAATATCAACTTTGCATCTATAACTAAGTTTTGTCTTTTTTTCTTTTAGTGAGTTGCCAGCAAATATACAGTATAATGTTTATGGTGGCTTTACTACCAGACAATATCAAGAGATGTTATCTAGTGTGCTAGTACCAGTATGACATTTCCTGTTAGAATCTCATAGCTGTATGAAGTAGGAGATTTTATTTTGTCTTCTCTTTTGTTATTACTTCGTATTACAAGAACTCAGGAGTTTAATATGATCTCTCGAAGATGGTGTGAGCCATGATTTGTTTCTTCCAAATCCAATACAGCTTAGAATACACAACATTAGGCAGATACTAAATAACTAAGTAACAGAACTATCAGGTGAGTATCTGGGTTAAAAGTTTGACTATTGCATCATTACTAGGGATGGGCAAAAGTCTCCGTGTTCCCGCGAGAAATTTTGCAAAAACTGTGTTGTTATCCACGTTTTCGCGGGAAAATCTGATTTAAAACCAGCGCTTAAAATTTTCGCATCTTTCGCCTATTGGCCAAAATCTTTCGCCATTTTTTCAATGGCTAGAAAGTTTCCGCCCATTGATTAATGTTGTTTTCTCATTTCCGCTATAAAAACATGATGTATTCAGGGCATACACAATAGAAGCAGCTACAGAGCTGTGTAGTTCTGCTGTGATATTTTGTCAAAATTGAGGCAGGAGAGGCTCATAGTGACTGCTATCACTATGAGCAGGTTTAAAACTAATAAAAGGAGAAACTGTGTCCGCCGAGTCTGAGGAGGATGAGGAAGTGACTAGCAGTACTGAACCGATGTTGACCACTCCCCCTAAATCACCCCAAGGGATCTTGGGGAATTTAATGGGAAGGGAGGGAGAAAAGGGAATGGGAAGGAAGGGAGAAAAGAGAATGGGAAGGGAGGGAGAAAAGGGTAGTACTAGTGAGAGCACAACAGGTCAGCTGCCTGTGCCTGCTGCAAGATGTGCTGCCCCTGGTGCCAGTGCCACCATTGCTGTTGCTGCAGCCACTAGTGTTGTACCTGCTGCCAGACGTGCTGTCCCTGCTGCCAGTGCCACCACTGCTGTACCTGCAGCAACTAGTGTTGTACCTGCTTCCAGATGTGCTGCCCCTGCTGCCAGTGCCACCTGTGTTGTACATGCTGCCAGTTGTGCTGCCACTAGTGTTGTACCTGTTGCCAGACGTGCTGCCCATGCTGACCCCAGCTCTGTTCCTGCTGCCAGTGCTGAACCTGCTGTCACCAATACTTTGCCTGCTGTTAGTGTTTCTTGTAGTACTCATGGGGGAAGGAAAAAAATTATGCCAGGTGTGACAGCAAGAGACCTTAAATCACACTTGCCATCCCCAAGCAGTCCCGCCAGTGCTAGTACTACTGCTACTAAGGTCCAGATGCTTGTTAGCATTAGCAGTGAAGGAGGGGGTAATCAACAATATCCTCATATTACTAGTGACTGTGATACTGGGGAGGAAGACTCTGCGGCTGAACTTGATGTGGTTGGTGTAAGTAGCAGTAGCCAGAGTGGTAAGGGAAACATTTGACAGCGTCCAGACTAGCGGTCAAGGGAGCCCACACCATTCCTCTGACCCTGGGACCCTGGGACTCGGAGTCCTCCATGATCCTGAAGAGGCCAGAATTGGTGTTAGGGGAGGACAGCAGGCTCAGAATTAATACCACCACCACCAGCAGGAGCACAGATCAGCTGCCTGTGTCTGCTGCTACTGCTGTTAGTCTGCCTTCTTCTTCAGGTCAAAAGGAAATGGCAAGTGTGACATTAGGGGACCCTCTGTCACATTGCTCGTCATCTCCTCCAAGCAGCAGTGAGATGTCTGGAACAGAGCAGCAGCACATAGGGATTAGTGGTGGTGATGATGCTAGAGAAGCTGGGGTGTAAGAGACATTGATAGCCTTTTTAGTAGAAACTGAGAAGGAATGGGAGACAGGGATGAGGATGGGCATCACCACCACCACTAACAATGGCATTCTGGAATTAGAGGAATTTGCAACTGCTGTATTCCTTCTGTTGCTGAGATTCAAGGGCAGCAGGATGCTGAGGAGCAGGCTAGTGTGCCACAGACCACCGTGGACACAGTGGGAATGGGGTCAACAAGTGATGAGGCACTAGGACAGGTTCCACTAGCAATACTCCTGATCCTAGTTGCAGTGCTGAATCTGAGGCATTAGCAGCAACAGCAACAACATTATCTGCTGCCACAGACAATGAAGGGGAATGTGGAGGACAAGAAGAAAGAGGCCATTCTTCTCCATCTGTTCCCTTCCCTCTGAAGTCATCATGGGTGTGGGACTATTTTTCTGTTGGGACAGGTACAGTGCAGTCACCAGCAATGGCACTGTGCACAATTTGTGACAAGTCAGTGAGAAAAGGAAAGGAGGGAACACACCTTGGCACAACAGCCCTGATAACACACATGAAACATAGATACCATGACATTTATGTCAAACATGTTAAAGCGAAACACCCACCACAGAAATCAAGCACCATTGTTGCTGTACCCCCTGACTCTCCAGAAAGCAACAAGAGGTGAGGCGGAGATCAAAGAGGAAGAAGAATAGAGCAACCCAGGCAAAGACTGGAAGTTCCATGATGAGTGAAACAACTAGCTCACCATCAACTTCTAGGGTAACTATATCTTTTGCCAATCCACCTCAATCATCATTACTTTCCCAGCCAAATGATAGCCTGTTGATGTTAGGATGAGGCAGTTCGTCTCTACCCATTGCACACTATGTGGTGCTCTGACCACACATGCCATTGTAGTGGAGGAGAATCACAAGCAGGGCATCAAGCAGCATCTGAGGAGATTCCATCCCGCATAATATGCAAAGCTGGTGGAAGGGAGAGTTCATTGTTACTATTAAACTGTTAGCAAGTTGTCATGTGTCTTTAGCGGGGTCTGGACAAGTGGTATAGTGACATCGGCAGTATTTGAGTTCTGGTGTCATGGTGTTTGGAAACAGTTGTGCCCCCAGATGTTATTTACCACACACTGTGCACATTGGAGTTGCTGATGAGAGTCACAGTTCCTGCTCTCAAGGGAAAAAAATGTATTCTAATAACAACACACCCATGATTTTGTAGGAGGTGCAGGTGGAGAAGATTTAATGGGCAACTTCTTCTTCTCTCCACATAGACTGGGGGCTACTTATTGTGCTGCTGCTGCCTCAGGCGCATCACTGGAGCCAGTGTTGGCAAGTGGAACCTTCATCATACATCTTCCATGTTACTGCTATTGTTGATCCCATTCCCGTTCAGTGCCTAATCATCCTGCTGCTTAAACAACTCAGCAGCAGCAGTTGCAACTCAGGACTCAGGAGGACATTTGACAGTGGCCACTGGAATGAAATAGGTGAAAAAAGGGGAAAAAAAGCAGAAAATCGCCACTTTTAGCAGGAAATTTTTTTACAAGCGGAAAGTGGCATTTTTCGATGATTTCAGTTTGAGGTGGAAATTTTCGCCCATCCCTAATCATTACATGAGGCAATGGAAAGACTAAAGGCAATCACATCCATTCTGGAGTGAGAACACAAATACACAGTGACATGTACTAACATCCTCTGTAGGAGAAAAAGATGGGAAAAACTGGAATGGTTATAAGTAGGTAAAGGTATGAGGACAAGACAGAAGAATGAAGAAAGTTATGGATTTGAGGGGGAGTTAGGAGCAAAGGGAAAAAAGGCTGAAGGAGATAGAAAGGCAGATGAAGAAGGGTGAGAAATATAGGAAGGGGTGTGAGATAGATGGGGAATACACTTAGAAGAGAAGAATGGAGGAGAGAGGAAGCAAAGGGTGGGAGGGAAATATGAATGGAAGATAACTGTGTTGGAAGGAAGAAAGGGGCTGAAAAAAGGGGAAAGGGAGGAGCGATAGGGAGAAAGCCTAAGAGGTTGATATCAAATGTCCATGAAATGAATAAATTAACAATTTACATTCAAGAGTACAGGATAACTTGCTATAATATTCCCAATAATGGTGCAAAGCATTGCATACATTGCATATAATATGAGCAAGAGCATCTTTAGTCTAGATGACGCAGAGGTAAATAAATAAACAGGGTTCACACATACTGAAAACTTAAATGAGAACACATTTGAAGGTAGATATTAGTTTGGTGGATTTGCACCATATTGGAGAAAGTGTGTAATGTTCTGAATAAAAAAAGAATGTCTAACATTACATATTCAAGTGTAATCCCAACTGACAACAATGTCTAACTTATGCACATAATGACAATAATATTCTAAGCGTAAGCCATAATATACATACTATGCACACATCATACAAAATATGCCCCAAGTATGTCAATGGCACCAAAGGAACGCCAGAATTCCTAGCACTCTGTAATTTATAAAGACTGGCCTACGCTAATTTACCATAATGTTACATTATGGTGGCTATAATTAACCCTTTGAGTGTTAGAGGGTGTTCAGTGATTTGCTTTACAAAGTGTTTCATACCTCTTTGCAACCAAAAGGATTAAGTGATACTATCTATGATGGCTACTGAAGATGAATGCAACCATTTTTTTTCATCTTCTCCATTGTTTGTACACGTTTATGTGCATGAAAGAGAGCTTACTAAATTTCCAGAAGCTTTCTGTCAAGAACTGTGGAAACAGATCCAATGTTGTACTATCCCTGTAGCACTCAGTATTTGCATTGTGTGGTGGAGACATGCTTTTCTGCTGCAGGGATAGTACAACATTGTACCACTGGCCCTGCTTTGAGAGTCCCTGACATAAAGCTCTCTGGAAACTGAAGTTCATCTACCTGTCTGGGATATAACATTTATACAAAAAAGTTTAAGATGAAAAAAGTATAGACTGTTTGCAAGTTCATAATATGTAAAGTCAAAAAAAGGGTTTACTGGTTGGTTGTGCAATGCAGACCTAGTTAATGCTGCAGGTTTGTACCCAGAAGGATAACTCACAGAAGATAATTCCACTTTCAGTCATTATATATATATATATATATATATATATATATATATATATATATTTCACAAGTCTTCTGTCACATTTTGGTCAAAGTTCAGAACTGGACTGATGAATTAATAATTTTGGAGGACTAAAAACACTTATAAACGGTCCCAAAAAACAGACTAAAAAGATCAAGGAAACCAATGTGTTGGATACCCCTCTGGCACTCAAAGGGTTCATTTGTTAAAGGATGGGGTTATTTCAAGTCCCAGGCTCCTCTTTATATTTTGAATACTCTTCATCCTGATCATGATAGAGGGAAGAATACTGTTATCCCTCAGTAATGAATTTAAAGGCATTTTGGCCTCACATTTAACATATTTTTAATGCATGGAGTTTAACCCTTTGAGTGCCAGAGAGATACGCAACGCCTTGCAAAGCAAGAGGGCACTGGTGGGTTGTGGGAGTTGTGGCTTTTAACAGCCAATAGGTATTTTTGTAGACTTGGCAGCCCTGAGCTACCAAGCCTGGGGCAGCCTACCTGGCCAAATCCCCCCTGGCTGCAACTGAATCCAGCCCCTTGCATGTAAAGGGGCATTTTGACTTGTTTACCTATGAACTTTTTACTTATAACACTCTCTAAATATTTGTTGTTTTGCATATACTTCTTATTATTGGGACAAATTATTCCTACTCTATCATCACACATTTCAATCTGAAAATCATTTTGCCAAATAGAAATGGAAGATGACATTAATGATAAAAAATAATACATGGTGCAATGAATGAAACAGAAAAAATCTGCCAAACAACATAACAAATATGCAAGAAAAATAAGCAAGAAGCAGTGCAGAGTTTACAGGTATCCCATAGCCAGCAGACCCATGACCCGTAGCCCATAATGACACCTACCCACTTCTCCCATGACAACAACCCTATCCAATGTTTCATGCAAATTGCATTTCACCTATAACAAAAAACACACAAAAATGAAAGCTCTTCAAGTAGCATGAATTTAGACGTGTGTTTTTTTTGGAACAAATGCAAAATTTTATGGAAAAAAACTGCCACCATCCCTGCTGCCTACAAGGTAAAACAATGTAATCCTGCTCGATATTGAAAGTGGTAGATATTTAAGTGCTCTCCTAGGGGTTATTCGGTTCTCAATATTTAATAAGTGTTGATTTCTAGGGGCTTGTTAGATCTTTCTAAATTAATAAATGTATGAAATAAGCGATACTAAAGGGATTGTGAGGAAGTGTATTCGTGCCTTACTAATCACAAACTACAAAATACCTAGTCCCATATAAAAGTTAGCATATAAGAGTGCGGTCACACAGTATATCAATCACTGATGAAAGATTCTCAAACCATATCCAAATACAACATACAGATATCAAACATAGATAAATAGCAACAACCCCAATTATTAGATATGATAGGGTAATAACAGATATAGAAATGACAGAAAAAAATATTATTAATGGTTGGTTAGTAAAGATATTGATTAGATGAAATAAAGTGAATGATATTATAATGGGACTTAGTCCAAGGAAGTCCAAACCTTCCTTATATACTGATGATGGTGGATGATAACAATGAGGTGGTCAGTATGGATCTTGAATGATGAAGTCAAGAGAGATGAATGAAGGAGTAATAAATAATTCCTTAGCTGGGCTGCCATCAAGTTTAAACACCAGGATCCCCAGGTGTGAATAAAGTTCTTTTGACCAAGGTTATCAAGCACTCTAAGCGTGGGAATATGCAAAATAGCACAACGCGTTTTGGGATGCAGTATCGTCCTTTCCTCAGGGAAAAAGTTGTAACTTGTCTAACTTTAGACAAGTTACAACTTTTTCCCTGAGGAAGGGATGATACTGCGTCCCGAAACGCGTTGGATAATTAACCACATCTCCACGAGGTGAGCAAACCAACCAGAGAATCCGTCTTCCAGGAGAAGTCACAACAGACCGGCCAAATCTGGACAGAGAATCGGAAGGGGTTGGCAGTGAGCACTCGGCTCTTTGATGTGCATGATTAAAAGAAGACTACAAGTAAGCAGACTAGGAAAAGGGGGGAAGCGATTCCAATCACTTGCTGGGATTACACCTCTTTGCGCTGCTACACATCGCAAGGGGTAATTACATTATTGTAACTTACCAGCCCAGAGCGAACCGATGTCATTGACGAACGCCGTTATTCCTGCTACATTATTGCAATAGTCCTGGTATTGGACTAGATCATCAATACAATTTAGTATATGTTTTAAACACCCATTTTCAGTAACATTTATTTTTATTTATTCTATTCTTTATTTTATATATATATATATATATATATATATATATATATATATATATATATATTTTTTTTTTTTTTTAACATTTGTTTCATATGACAAGCAATTTGTGCTTTTTACTATCAGTGATCCAATAAATTTATTTTCATGCAAGTTCTTTGTGGAAAGATATGATTTCAGTGTTTTTTCACTTTGCAGCATATTGTTATACACTGATCCTATGAGTTTTTTATGATTAACATACCATCTATTGAATACTACACTTAGATCCAGTTTATTTTGTCTGTTCTTCTATTTTGCATATTCCCACGCTGTTCCCACGCTTTGAGCGCTTGATAACCTTGGCCAAAATAATCCTGCTCGAGCCAGAATGAGGAAACATTGAACAGATATTGACTTTTATATGGCTATCCTTGCTCAACTGAATTTTCATGCTCCCACTGACTGGAATTGTGGGGTTACGCAGTGCATGGAACACGCCATGTAGTAACAGCACCTCCCAGCCAATCATCATCTAAATGGAGGGGTCATGAACATGTGTAATGTCACCCCTCCAGCTCGTATGTTACATTTACCTGTGACCCCTACCACTTGATGCTGATTGGATGAGAGGTGAGGTTACAGCAGGGTACGTTCCATGCCCTGACTTACCCCACAATCCCAGTCAATGGGAGCATTCAAATTAATATGAACAGGGATGGCCATATAAAAGCCAATCCTTTTTAAATGTTTCCTCATTCTGGCTTGTGGGGGGTTACTTGGTAGGTGGCTGCAGGGATGGTGATGGCAGAGTTTTAGGGGGGTTAAACAAAAAAATAAGGTTTCAAGGACACTGTTGGATCCCCGACTTCAAGGTAAGTACTCACTTAATGGGCTGGATATCAGTGGACGAATTCTGTTTAGAAACGAAAATTTTCACCAAAATTCTGGCTAACCAAATTGGGGGGGGGGGGGGTAAAGGAAATTCATTTAGTCCAAATGGATAAAAAAAATGTACCTAAACATACGGATGAAACACTTTTTTTTTATTATGCACAAGTATACTGTCCTAACTATATATAAAACTGTTCTAACTATATATAAAACTGACTATATGGCAGTATATAAATTAGCAGCAATAAAACAGGAGTGGATAGTTCAGAAATACTGGGATTGTGCTAGCCATACCTACAATCCAACGCAGTGGTAATGTACTATAAAGCTGATACCCCCTCACAATTTGCACCAAAGCTTACTCCTACTCTGCTTAGACACATCCAGCCCTGGCAAGAAGAGGTCCATTGCAAGACCAGAAGAATTACACTACCTGTCTTAATTCCTTGGGGTAGATGTACTAAGGCTTGATAAAGAGGTGATAAAGTGGAGATGACTTCTGTAGTGATATCACTTCTCCAGTAATATCACTTCTCCATTTCCAATGTAATTCCATTGAGCTTAAGCACTAAGATCTCTCTTTGGAGAAGTTAGTTCATAGGCTCTATAGAATAACATAGGAATTGGGGAAGTTATCTCATTGGAGAAGTCATCTGCACGCTACCATCTCTTTATCACGGCTTAGTGCATAACCCCCCTTGAATGCTACCGAAGCATTTGTTGTTATCACGATATGTTGGAGACCTCTCTATCATCTAAAAATGTATTTCTTTAAAATATTGTCTTGCATTTTTTGCAAATTGATAAAAATGACCATTGTAAGCAGTGGGTCTAATTTACTATGTAAAAGTAATGCAGTTCTAGTGGAAAACAACTGTACCATAGAAACAAATATAAAACAATCTAGTTCCCAAAGATTTAAATTAGTCTTTTAAACCCTTGGATGTTTGAGAGGTCTCCAATATATTGCCCTAGAGAAGTGGGTTAAAAGCTACTTTAAATCAGTTGACATTTTTATTTGTTCCTAAAAGTACAGCTGATCTTCACCAAAATTGCACCACTTGTACTTTGTACATCAGCCTCACTCTGTGAAAGAATCATTATGATGAACTGATTTAGAATCACTGCCCTGTTGATGTTGTCTCTGTACTGGATGAAAAATGATGAACTCCAAGTCCCTGTAATACAGTATGATGGCTGTACATAGTTTAGGCTCAAAGAATGATTAAAAGTAAGTTGGCTGTAAGGACAGTTCAGTGAACAACCAATTATCAGTTTAACATTTCACAGAAGAAGGAGCAAAGCACACTTTCAGAACTGCACATCCTTTCTCTGACCCCCCACATTGAATGAGGGAGGTAAACAGTTGAAGGCATATTAACTGCATGTTCCAGGAGATAGCTGGCACGATAGAATTACTTGCAAGGTTAAGAACAAGAAAAGAATGTGAGTAATCATGAAAAAACCTAGATGAAATGATATGAAATAAAGAATAATCGCCATGAGAGGATTACTCTTCACATGTCAAAAGTTATAGTAAGGAATTGGTTTAAAAGTCTAAAATGTGAAATTTCTACCTTTCAAACTATGTTTAACCTTTTAAGCATTAGAAATGTGCAACACATTGTAAGCCATACATTAAATACACTACTGGTCCATAAAGTGATCCTGTCATCTTTATGTAAAGTTAACTCATTTTTATGAGAGTTCAAACTTTCTATATGACGTGCTAGCCTTTTTTTCTAATTAAAAAAAAAATCATTTCTGATACAGTAACCTATTTGTAGGTGGCACAGTGTGGCACTTTATGCTAATTATGCTAATTTGTTTACATTAGGCTACTATTACCAAACAATAAGCTATGAATTAATCTAAGCAGTGCCCACACATTGGGGGCACTTTTAATAGCACTGTAAGTGGCAAGTTTGGACTCCACTGAACTATTTAGAGTACTGTGCAGGAAATTAGCACTGACCCACCAACACATAAAGAGAAATCTCTCAAAAACAAATTTTAATTCACTGTAAAACTATGCTGGTCTTAGGCCCAACCTAAAGAGTTTATGTTAGCAGTTGACAGACACTTCTTAAATTAAATATACACATATGAAATAAAATAGAAAAAGCATGTATCAGATGTTTCAATCTATTTTACAAAATCAGCCTTTGTTATTTTTTTCTAAACATTGCTTTAGATTGTGTAATGTACAGTATGTGCTTTTTTTTGGCTCCAGTGTGAACACAATTTTAAGTTATATAGTAAAAAATGTACTTATAGCAAATTTTGTCTTGTAAATCCTCTCCATGCGTTTTAAATAAGTAATGTTTGGAGCATTGGTGTAAAAAGCTGCTTTACAAATATATCATAAGGGTACAATAGGGCAGATTTCTAAAAGTGGAGATAATAGAAAATAAATGTTAAAATGTCTGTAAGATTGTCTCTGGCAGCTATTAAAGTATTATGGACAGTTTAGGAGGACATAATGTTGTGTAGTAAGTTTTTGTATAAAATGGAGTAAAGAAGTTTGTAAAAAGTAGCTCAGCAAATTATAAAGAAATGTTGCTACTTATGGCAATTTAGACTAATGTTTAAGGCCATGTCTGACCTGTCCTTATTCTTAACTGTCACCACATTTATAAATGTAATTATCATGGATGTAACTGAATTGAAAGTAAAGTGCAGGTCAGTTCCTGTGCCAGAAGTTGAAACAGCTTGATTTCAATGGACTTCAACTTCCATCACTGATGCACACATATCACTGCTCATGTACAAACACCTATATTCAACTGTGCATACACATACCAATATAGTTGGGCAAAAACTAGAAAATATCTAAAATGTCAACCACCAATGATTTTCCTGTGAGAAATCTGCAGTTTTCCGCCATGTTTTCTATGGATGCAACATTTTCCACTGCAATACTACTGCTGCTGAATGCTGAAGTGAAGAAATTCAAAGCTGAAACTAAAAGTTGTTTGCAGATTGAGTCCTAAGGCAACATAAGCCTAGAAGAGAGTGTTAGCAGGCTAAGTTCCTCTGCCCATAATGCTAACTACCTGCTTGTACAACTCTGGCACAGCCATCCTTGAAAAATACCTTCACCTTGGAATATGCCAGCCGAGTGTAACCCATGCCATCAGTTTTTTAAAACCTCTGTCTTCAACAAAAGAATAGGGCAGCATATCAACAGACAATATTTTGGCACTGACTCACTATTATTATGTGTCTCTTGGCCCCATTAACTTTTTGTACTTATGCTAATCATCACACTTCAGACATGCTGCTTGTGTGTCTTCCAATCACTCCTGTGGTTATGCTTCAGGTGCCTAGATGGGATCGAGCTTCTCCCCATTCACATGTTTTTTAAACAGCATGGAATGTCAAGCTAGAATATTACTGAGAGGGGAAACCTTCAGATTTTCCAGGAAGATTCTATGGACCTCATGCACAAAAGAACAGAGGAGCAATTTTGGATTCTGCACCATCAGGGGAGGGCTGGCCTGGGGGGCAAGGGGGCAATTGACCCCCAGGCTGGTCATGAATATGGGCCAGTGGGCCACTGCCTCACTCAATTTCCCATTTGCTGCTGTAAATAGAGTAAACAGAATTTAAGGAGCTACACTAGTATTGTAGCTTCATTTCAAGTGTAAGCTCTGTGGTTTCACTAGTGTAGCTCCATTTCAATTGTAAGCTCTGTGGTATCACTAGTGTACCTCCATTTCAATTGTCATCTCTGTGACATCAATAGTGCACTATCATTTCAGTTATAAGCTCTGAGGTATCACTTGACTTAATCCATAACATTAAAGGGATAGTATTACTTCAAAATTACTATCCCTCATATTGTAGCCCTTAATAAACTGAGTTAAATGACACCAGCGGCATCTCTCAGACCTTTATGGTTTAAGAGATAGCCGCTTTCAAAGTTTCCTCTCCCCTGACGTCAGTGTTCTGCTGCCAGCAGGGGAATCCGGTCCCGGGACAGGCAGAGGCTCTTAAACAGAGCTGATATCTTGTTATGGAAGGAAAAATTATTAATTGAAACAGTCTTCTACATGTGCTTGGTTACCAAGCACACGTAGAAGACTGTTTCAATTAATCATTTTTCCTTCCATAACGAGATGTCGGCTCTGCTGAAGAGCCTCCTCTTGATTCAGAGACCGGATTCTCCTGCTGGCAGCAGAATGCTGACAGCAGGGGAGAGGAAACTTTGAAAGCGGCTATCTCTTATACCATAAAGGTTTGAGAGATGCCGCTGGTGTCATTTAACTCAGGTTATTAAGAGCTACAATATGAGGGATAGTAATTTTGAAGCAATACTATCCCTTTAATGCCAGCTCTAACAATAACAAAAGGGGGTGGGCTTGGACATTGTGCTGGAGCGGTAATAGAAATAGGCCACTTAATTGTACTTGCCTCCCAGGCCAAAAGTTGCCAGCCCTCCCCTGTGCACCATAGTAGAGAAACAGCAGTTCCCCAAATTCCAACTTGCTATGCATTAGTGGTTAACCCTTTGAGTGCCAGAGGAGTACTCAATGCATTGCAAAGCAATGCGTTACATTCCCCTCTTGCACTCAAAGGGTTAAAATCCCAATTTAAAAAGATACTTTACTTCTCTACTGCCATGTAGTTTCTTTGTCTCAGAATTGTTCCTGTTTTTCCTTGTACATATGGGCCTAACTGCCTTATGCAGAAAGCAAATGAGAAGCATTCCTGGATCAAAGTACATAAAGGGCAGGTAAAAAAAATAAATCTCCCACTGCTCTAAATGGAGCTTTTAACCATTTGAGCGGCAGAGGGGTACACATCACATTGCTTTGAATGCTAAAAAGATTATGAAGCAAGGCATTGGAGACCTATTCAACAAACTTTTAAATCAATGGGTAGGTTTTATTTTTGTCCTATGGTGCATCTGGAATTCCTCTTGTTTTTTTGGTGGATGAAGCCCTAGAGGGCTAAAGGCAGGGATCAGTTTTAATTATTTTTCACATACATCTACAGCAAAAATACACCTGAGAACTTAAAGGTTAAAAATCATATTCTATCATGTACAAATAAAAGCTGCACATCTTCATTTAAACTGGCTACTTTATAGCTGTGTTATAAGTAATATCTAGTTTAGAAAGAGAAAGAAACTCCTCCATTAACTTGTCTTCTTTCAAGAGCATTAATTGTACATTTTAACGATTAAATGATATATTCTGGGATTTCAAAAACCTGGTAACTTGCAGCCAGTTGTAGAGGGAGTGCAGATGTTTATGGCTGGAATTGTCAAAGCAACATGAAACAATTAACCAAAATATGATTTAATTCCAAATATATTCTAAATATTACCCTAGTTAAAATATGCTAAGATTTATAATGCAATTAGGACATACCTGTGACACTACCACCCACAAACTAGAAGCAATGCCAAACATTGTATTACATTATTGACATGCACTGATACTGATTAGAAATTAAACCAGAAGGTATTTAGCTGATGCCTTTAAATGTTTGTGAGTCCATCACAGTATGTATGTTACATGTATTAACTGGGAATTATATATATATATATATATATATATATATATATATGTATAAATCTGCTTGCCACATAACTTTACTTTTTGCCAGCCCTCAATCTCTGTTTTTGTCCACTGCAATCCGCTCTTTGCTTCCCCATCACCAGAACAGATGAAACCTCACTCCACGCTGGATCAACATGGTTCATGCCAGGTGTACTTCGGTGTAGGTTAACCCCTTGGGTGCCAGTAGTTGCATACCACTAAAAGGGTTAATTGTCCATATGTGTCAGCATAAAACACACAAACCCAAGGCACCACATACCCCTCTGTTTATAGCGACGCTGAGGTGCAGGATGTACCTGTCCGTCCATACTACATGGATCCTGAATGCATTCGGGTTGTAAAGTCAGGAACGTATTAACCCTTTATGGACCACTGAATAACTTTGGTCCATACTGCAAGAGGTCCTGCAACTGAGGCTCTGCAGTGGAGGAAGCGGCCACAAAGTCAATGATGTCACCTGCTTCTCTCATGTGCAAGGTGCCTGTGGCAGGGGATTGCCCTCCTTACTCATCTACATCCAAACCTCTCATAATGTTTTATGTTTTTGTTTTCACATAACTACTGTAATGGCAAAGGGCTGAGCACCAGGTGGGGGTAGTGGAAGACACATGTAAATGGAGATCTTATGTGATAGCATACATGTCATGCTAAAGAGATCACATGTGCCCATTGACACAATGACCAAGGCAATGTATTCTGTACATTGCCTTTGTCACTGATCTCTGCCTCTCTCTTCCTCCTGTGATAGTGAGGAAGAGAGACACAGAGGACAAAGCACCCAGTGCCTCAAATGGCCAACAATGAGGCACCTTTAAGGTACTGGGAGCAGGACTGCGGGTGGGGTAGTTAGAAAGAAAAAAAGATATAAGTATTTGTGTCCCTAAATAAATGTTTTAGAGAAAGCCCAAAGGGCATTATTTAAACAAATTCAAATATTTAGGTTGCGCAACAATGTTAATTGGGAGCAAATATGTAGTCCAGCAGCCTGAAAAAAGGAATCCTTGCCCCTTGATTCCCAAAAAAGATAAAAATTGTTATATACAAAATCGGCGCTCAGGACCAACAGATGTGAGCAGAGAAGAGGAAAAAACACATAGAATGTAACACCAAATCTCTAGAGACCAAGACTGAATCTTACAAGTAACCAAATATACACACTAAGTAATTTATTGTAGCATATTGTATATGTATCTACCACATATGATACAAAATATCTACTTGCTAACATAAACAGAAAATATCAAGAAAATGATGGGAAAAGATGTAGCAACAATGCCTTTTGACCCTTAATCCACCAATCAGGATTAGGTATCGAAGATGATTCCCAAACAATAATATAAAAACAAACAGTCACAAAAGATATCAATCATATGAGAAAATAAATAAATACACTAACGGGCGTGCTCGGTATCTTCCACCCTGATCTCACGTAACACCAGGTTAACACAGAAGGAGACGCCCCTTGTGTCCGTCTCCACCCGAAACTGCCCAACACACAGAGTCGGACCAGTCTGTCTCGAGACAGGTGTATTCAGGAGTACTCAATATCCAACCCACTAATCTCCCACAACACTCAACAAATGTAGAGGTAGCCCACCTCTACACCTGGCTCAACCAGAGACCGTCCGACTCCCAGTACACAGAGACACCACACGGGTCTGTCCCAACCGACATACACCTAGCCGTGAACTAAGTGGAGACACAGAAAAACAACCGCTATTTCAAAAAGAGACAAAAGAAAAAAATAAAAATACAAAGTAATAAAATATAAAAGAATAAAAAAGAAATTAACCCTTGCATATAAATCCCAACATCTACATACACATGCAAAAGAGCCCAGGTCACATATGTAAAAAAATAAGAATAAAAACGATCGATCGTATATAAAAAATAGGAAGTCAAAAAAAGGAAAAAAGAGAGTTCAATCCATAGATCTTATAGTATGTAAAAGCGATAAAAAACATCACTTGTTCTTCTATTGCAAATGTCCATATATTGTTAACCTCTTATATGTGATAGCCAGAAAATATGTAGCGCCTAAAGGGATGTATATATAGTGATAGGTACACCAAATCGGCTAAGGGGAAGTATAAAAGACGTTCTCACTGGTCTGATGATAACAATGTCCTTCTTATCTGCATGAGTTCCACCAATATATTTAAACTCAATTACTTAACCCCACTCCTCGTGATGCCGAACTTAACAAATGTCCAGGTACCTCCAACTAATATATATATTTCCCTTTCTCAAGACTTATACTCATGGTATAGGCACTTATCTTTGATTCTGTGCGGACACTGATCTTCTTATAATCACGTCTCTTGTCTTTGAACGCCGTTCATATACTACTTTCCTCGTAGTTAGATTCCACGTCTTCCAGGTGTAAAGGAATCACTTTCCAGGCGTTGCCGTCTCTGATTATCTCATCAGTCTCCTCGCACAATACATCTAACCATTTCGATGCACAATATAAAATGCTGGCTATCACATCCTTTATGACCACCTTCCTCCAACGCGTTTCGAAATCCCCAACTGATTTCTTCCTCAGGGAGTTAACTACTGTCGAAATGTGACCTGTCTCTTATACCTACTCAGGGGGGCTCCTCCCTTACTGCAGGTGTAAGTAAATTGCACGGCCCTGGAACTAGTGCTCGCTCCAGGGTTGCGCAATAAACACTAGAAAAAAACAAAAATAAAAACATATAGAAAATGTTAAATAATATTCCAAAGTAAATAGAATCATGATATTATCACATATAGATATCCATATATGACTTCACCTCCCAATTAAAAAACAATACATACTCCATAAAAACTGAGATGAAAAATCAACTCACATTAAAAAGACAAAATATAAACCTATTTGTATCCTTTATTATCATTGATATGAAGAAAACTAATATCTAAATGCCACACACTGGAACAGTCCCAAAAAATACGAGAAAACTTACTCCAGCATGTTCCTACATAATGGAATGTTCTACATAGAAACAACACTAGAAATCACATAAAGAATATGTGTTCTTCAACATACTCCTACATATTAAAATATATAAAAAAATCTATAAAAAACCAAGTTCTACATCTTACCTCAAAAAATTACCTCAATAAACATGTCCTACAGAAAGCCGAAAATTTCAAATTCTGCATTTAATCCTAATGGTTGCAATGTCTGCATTTGGTATATCCATTCAGTTTCCCGTTTAGACATGGCTTTAATATAATTGCCTCCCCTCCAATTTTTTTTGTACTACATCTATCCCATAAAAATGTACCATATGAAAATCAAAATTCTTGTACTTTGCCATATGTGCTGAGAGACTATGTTTCATATTTTTATTTCTGATATTATAAATATGTTCACGAATTCTCTCCTTCAAATGTCTTTTCGTACGTCCAATGTACTGTTTGCCACAGCTACATTGTATTACATAAATAATTCCTCTAGTGTTACAAGTTATAAGTTTTTTGATTTCAAATTGTTGTCCTGTTACTGTAGATTGAACATTTTTTATGGTACGATTATTTTTACAGGTCTTGCACCCTATACATGTGCCACATTTAAAGAATCCTTTACCTCGTTGTAACCATCCTTCATCTTGATTATTATTTCTCCTAATGCTGGGAGCAATTTTGATACCTAAATTTGGAGCTTTAGAAAATATAATCTCTGGATTTTCTGGAATTATATCATGTAAAATCTTATCTCCTTTTAAGATGTTCCAATGTTTATTGATAATTCTTTTAAAATGTTTATGACCTGTATTGAATGGAACAATAATAGGTATCCGTTCCTTAGTTATTTTATCGTTCTTTATACCTCTTTCTTCTAATAACATATTTCTATCTGCCTCCCCAGCTTGTTGTATAGCTAGATTCAAATTCTCTTCCTTATATTGTTTTTCCAAAAATCTTTTTTTTTTAATTTTCCGATTGTTCTCTAAACATGGACTCCTCCGTACAATTACGCCTTATCCTTAAAAATTCACCTCTAGGTATATTATTTAACCATAAAGGTAAGTGACAGCTATTGAGAGCAATGTAGCTATTAACATCCACTGGCTTAAAATATGTCTTAGTTTTTATATTTCCATTCTCCACATATATTGTCAAATCCAGAAAGTCCACCTTAGTCATACTATAATCTGTTGTGAAAACCAAATTAAAACTATTCTTGTTAATATAACTAATAAATTCTCCAAGTGACTGTTCTGTACCCTTCCAAACAAAAAACACATCATCGATGTATCTTCTCCACAGTACCAGGTTTGCGCCAAATGGGTTATTATGCCATATATTATGATATTCACAATAACCCATATAAAGGTTGGCACAACTTGGCGCAAACCTGGTACCCATGGCCGATCCCCTCAGCTGTAAGAATATTTGTTCCTCAAACCAAACCAACCATTATTTAAACAGCCTAATTTATAAACATATATAATCTGAAGTTTAAACAAACATTAAGGTGCATTTTATTACTGTGGAGAAATGCAATACACTTATATACATAGACCACATAGTCTTATGGCCTAAAAGAGGGACATCGGGGAATGAATGAGGGAAATAGGGATTTTAGCCTTGATGACAATATCCCCCCCCCACACACACACACACACACATACACACACATACTCACAAAAAAAGGATATTTTTATCCAGTGCCTATTAAAAATGAACCCACTGAGCACAAATTATGACAGGGAAAATTAAAAAAAATATATATTTTTTTCTCTTTTTTATTATTATCAAAAGAAGTGGTAGGCTATACATATCATTTAGTAACATAGTAACATAGTAAATTAGGTTGAACAAAGACACAAGTCCATCAAGTTCAACCTTCTCCTCATACCCCAGTAATTTTATAGCTTTCCTGCTATCAAATAAGTTTTTATTAGACCTTCCTGATCCGCCTACTAATAAACAGTATAACTCTGTATGTTCCCTTTGGAAAGAAACATATCTAATATTCTTTTGAATGTATCCATTGTATCTGCCATAACCACCTCCTTGGGCAAGGAATTCCACACTTTAACAGACTTCACTGTAAAAAACCCTTCCTCTACTGAAGTCTAAACCTCCTTTCCTCTAAGGAGTGTCCCCTGGTCATCTGATCAGGCCTTGGAATAAATAGCTCACCACAGAGATCCTTGTATGGACCTCTCATTTACTTGTACTGTGTGATAAGGTCTCCTCTTAGTCATCTTTTCTCTAGAGTAAATAAACCAAGTTTGTCTAGTCGTTCCTCATACGTCAAGTCCTCCATTCCCTTAATTAATTTTGTTGCTCTTCGCTGTACCCTCTCTAGTTCTAGTATATCTTTTTTCAGAACTGGTGCCCAAAACTGCACTGCATACTCAAGGTGAGGTCTTAACAATGATCTGTACAATGGCAAAATAATGTTATCCACTCTTGCTTCAATACCTTTTTTTATGCAACACATGATTTTGTTTGCCTTTGCTACTGCTGTTTGACAACTACAAGTTTGTAGTTGACAAGGATACCAAGGTCTTTCTCTAGCAACGAGTCCCCTAAAATGATTCCATTAAGATTATAAGTAGCCTTGGGATTATTTCCTCCCAAATACATGACTTTACACTTTCCCACATTAAACTTCATATTCCATTTGTTTGCCCAATCTGCCATTTTATATAAATCCCTCTGTAGAGAGCAATTATCCTGTTCTGAATTAATTACCCTGTGTAATTTAGTGTCATCGGCAAATATTGATAATTTGCTTTCTATATCTATTTCTAGGTAATTTATAAACATGTTAAAAAGCAGAGGACCTAATACTGAACCCTGAGGTACTCCACTCTCCACTTTAACTGTACTGGAGAATTTTCCATTTACAACCCCACACTGCTCCCTATCCTTCAGCCAGTTTTGTATCCAATTGCAAAAGTCATCTCCTAGCCCCGATTTCCTTATTTTATAACCCAGCCTTCTGTGTGGCACTGTATTAAATGCCTTTGCAAAGTCTAGATATACTACACCAACTGCCTTGCCATTATCAAGGTTGCTGCTTACTTTCTCATAGAAGCTGAAAAGGTTAGTTTGGCATGATCTATTCTTCATAAAACCATGTTGATTCCTGCTAATGATCTTATTTTTTGTGTTGTGATCCTGAATATAGTCCCTTATAATCCCTTCTAGTAGTTTTCCCACTACAGACGTCAAACTCAAAGGTCTATAGTTTCCAGGTTCTGTTTTAGTTCCCTTCTTAAATAGAGGCACTACACTGGCTCTTTGCCAATCTTGTGGCACTGAGCCTGTGGTGAGAGAATCTTTAAAGAGTAAATACAGGGGTTTTGCCAACACTGCACTAAGTTCCTTAAGAACCCTTGGATGTATACCATCAGGACCTTGTGCTTTGTCAGTCTTAATTTTGTTCAGTCTACCCATGACATCTTCTTGAGTTAACCCAATATCTGACAATTGTATTGTTTTATTAGTTACTTGTTGAGGCTCTTCTACCATTCCTTCCTCCCTTGTATATACTGATTCAAATAAAGTGTTTAGAACATCGGCCTTTTCCTTATCCTCACTAATCAACTCACCCACATAATGATAGACTCAAATGTTTTGAGCAACAGAGTGATTCACACACACAATCAAATGATTTCTTCGCATATCTGACTTGTAATTATAAAACATAAAGAGGATAAACATTATAGTACAATCAACATCCTATATGTACAGTACTGTGCAAAAGTTTTAGGCAGGTGTGAAAAAATGCTGTAAAGTAAGAATGCTTTAAAAAAAGACATGTTAAAGCAGAACTATCACCCTAAATAAAGCCCCCCCCGAATAATTAGGCATATGGCGATATGCTTAGAAACAGTGCTATTATCGTGCATAAGTACTGTACTGCCTTATGAAGAAATCCTTCTTCTGAGACTGACTGCCAGGCTTCTTGCTTTAGATTCAGATTTAGAGTGATAATAGCACTGTTTCTAAGCATATCGCCATATGCCTAATTTAGGGTGATAATTCAGCTTTAATAGCTTATTTTTATCAATTAACAAAATGCATAGTGAAGGAACAAAAGAAAAATATAAATCAAATCAATATTTTTCACCCCTAACTATTATTATTATTGCACAGTACTATATGTATGTAACATTTTATTGATGTTACCCAACCTGTCTTTTACAAACCCTTTCACTAAACTGCTGTAGAGTATTTGACAACTGGTGGGTTAAATCAGCTATTGTATTGACAGCTCTCTCCTAGGAGTTAGCAGCAGCTCACTTGAGTGTTTTTTGAGTATTATACCTCCACATTTTCATTCCCTTATATTAAATACAGTGCTGCAAGTTTTTTGTTTGAAATTTGTTGTAATTTCTATAAGAAATGGGGAAATAAGCAATATAGAAAGTGTGAGACACTCCAGCACATAAGAACATTTTCTACCTTAAAGGGATAGTAATGTTTCACAAAAACAGCAGCTCCAATTAATCGTCATAGTATTTCCGCCATAGAGATTGCTATTTCACTGCTGTCAGAGTTGTGGTTCAAGAGTAATTGAAGGATAAAGTTTCCCCCTCACACCCCTTTTACCTAGTGTAAGCCATCTCTTCTCAGATGTGGAACCTGGTTGCTAGAACAGACAGAACAGCAGGGGACAATCTTCTTCCTATGAGAACAATGAAAGCCCTGCCCCCCTTGACAAGTTTTTCAGGTTTTTCCTTTATCTTAATCGAAGATTGTCCCTCTCTGCAATCTACCTGGGCACCTCCCTTCTGCTCTGGCTGAGCAGTGTTATATCAGTAAAAGGGGCAGGAGGGGGATAATCTGTCATTGAATTACTCTTGAACTACAAGTCTGACAGAATTGAGATAACACTCTCCAAGGTCCAAATACTATGATGATTAATTAGGGCTGCTTTTATTATGAAACATTACTATCCCTTTAAGAGTCTCTTTATCCTCTTGAGTAGGCTGACCACACCTCACTTTTAACTGGGGAAACATAAGACAAATTCATACTGCAGGCTGTTTTGATTTCAGTGCACCCATGAAATGTCCCCAGTTAACCTGTACAGTTTATACAATGTACGAGCAAGCATGGCCAGCTGTACTTGCTGTACATGCTGTGCCAAGTCTGTACTTTTATAGGGAAATCCGGGCACTGCATATGCATGCATGCAGTGGCCTCACGTAAAAAAAAATCAACCTTGTGGGGGCATCGGGACCCCTCCTGATGTACCTCCCAGTTATTTATCCCCAGCCTATTCACCAGAGATATCAATAAACAAGATGCAGTTGGGCAGCATGACTCCACTGCTTCCATCCTGCCAGAACTTCTAGGTAGGAGTGGGTGAAGTGGCAAAAGCCTTCCATGTCATGTCACTGGTGATGAGGAAGATTTTCCCCAATCCTTCCCTCTCCTACCTGCTACTTTGTGTAGGATGGAAGCAGGAGGGATGTCTTGCTCCCCTGCATTGCGTTTATTGATTTCCTCCCATTGAATCAGCTGGGAGATCAACAACTAGGGGGATATCAGGAGGCCCCCAGGATGAACCTTTTGAGTGCCAGAGATGTATCCAACCTATCTGGCACTCACATGGTTAAAAATAAATACATAAAAGAAGAAATTAGGAAATAAATAAAATAAAAATTGTGCAAGAGGAGTGTCCAGTGCATTGTTTTGTAATGCATTGTACACCAATTTGGAAAACATTCTCCCCAATCCTCTGACCTTCCACTCCCCCCTCAAATACACCCCCCTCACATACACTATCTCATCACCCCTGCCTGGTCCCATTGTCGGAAGAAGAATGTTCTGTGTACGCTGAATCAATGGTTGGGATAGCAGGGAGGACTAAACTGTTTGTTTGTGCAGCTGTATATTGTGGGTACAGGGGACTACAGTATATATTTCTGCTATCAAGACTACTATGCTTAGAGGCGCCTTGTTTGTTGCACTGTTCTCTATTTTTGGTTCTATTGTCAGACCACCAAGTCTGGTTCTATTGGCCACTATTAGTCGCAGACCCCTGAATAAACATTTTGAACCCCTCAGCCTTGTTCCACAGATAGTCCTGGAGTTGCACATATACTTTCTGTTTCCCCCAGGAGCCATTACAGCATCTCAACCCATGCTAATGGGATGCAGTTTTTATTGGGGTGGCCTTGGGTACTGAATAGGATATGAAATCCCATGGTCTTGAAAAATGTTAGTATTAGTGATGATCGAGCACCCCAATGCTCGGGTGTTCGGGTGCTCTGGCCGAGCACCCCCGGAGGCTCGAGTGCTCGGCCAAGCCCCCGAGCCCCATTGAAGTCAATGGGAGGACTCGAGCATTACACCAGGCACCCCCTGCTCTGATGAGGGGAGGGTGCCTGGTCCATAGGAAAAGGGCAGAAAATGATGGAAACACCACAGAAATGGTTGAGGGACAGCATAGGGAGGATGTCTGGATGCATCTTGGAATCCAACGTCGCTGCTGGGAACGATGTTTCGCCCGTAGTACGCCATTTTTACAGACTGACCGTAAAACACACAAAAAGGAAGATAAAAACGACTTTAGGCGAAAAATTGTTACCAAACAGTATTTGCTGTATATTTACTTGTATATCATCTGCAAATTCTGCAAAAAATTTCATCGATTTTTCGGAACTGGGGCCATGATTAAGAGGGAAACGTGCGCAGAGTAAAGCAGGTGTTCAACGTGGTTATGGCCCGGGTAAGGTACAGCATTCAGGAACGGAGGCCGCAGCTACCACAGGTTTTACAACATGTCCGTTTGCCCTTGTTAAGTCCAAAATTTACAGTCGGAACAGTGGGGTCTGATCCATTCAGTAAAAGTGACGAAGTGACTTAGTGGATGAAGCCAAGAACTACCTTCTGCTCTGTCGAACACCCCAGCCCTATTTAATTCAATGGGAGGACCTGAGGCACTCCGATACAACCTGTATATCACAAAATGGAGGGCCTCATTCACATTGTGGTACAATAGTTCAGGTAGTGGTCCAACACTCATAAAGCCTATGCACTAAGTGAAAGGGCTGCCAAAAATTAGACTGCAATGTCACTCCAATACACCCTTTATTACACATGAAGGAGGGCATCATACACACCCTTGAAAAATTAGGATTAATGGCCTGCTGGTGACCCTCTGAAACATTATGGGTGAGGGTCTGCTGCGGAGCTGACCATCCTAAACATTATATGCGAAGGCCCGCTAGTGAGCTGACGCTATAAAACATTATATGAGAGGGCCCGCTAGAGAGCTGACCCAATAAAACATTATATAAGAAGGCCCGCTGGTGAGCTGACCTATACAAAAAGTTGTCAAACAGGGCCCGCTGGTGAGCTGGCCCTATATAAAAATTATATCACAGGGCCCGCTGGTGAGCTGGCCCTATATAAAAATTATATCACAGGGCCCGCTGGTGAGCTGGCCCTATATAAAAATTATATCACAGGGTATATGGAAGAGAGTCAACCATATACCCGTTTTTTGGGTGGAAGGGGTGAATGGGAATACAGAGTATTCCCATCATTGTAAATAACATATATAAAGTGAGTTTATGTTCACCCGGGGCTTTCCTCCAGTGGAGTGGAGAAGTCAGGGGAAATCCAGGCCTTGTTCATTTTTATAAGTGTCAACCTATCAGCATTTTCGGTGGAAAGGCGGATACGCTTATCTGTTATGATGCCACCAGCAGCACTAAATACCCGCTCAGACAGAACGCTGGCGGCAGGGCAGGCCAGCACCTCCAAGGCGTAGAGTGCCAGTTCATACCACGTGTCCAGCTTGGACACCCAGTAGTTGTAAGGCACAGAGGGATCATTGAGGACGCTGACACGGTCTGCTACGTACTCCTTCACCATCTTCCAAAACTTTTCCCTCCTTGTGACACTAGGCTGCGCATCAGGGTGAGGGTGCTGGCGGGGTGTCATGAAGGTGTCCCACGCCTTGGAGAGTGTTGCCCTGCCTTTGTCGGAACTGCTGTGTGCTCCCCTTTTCTCCCCTTCTCGGTTGGCCAAGGTAGCACGTACTCTGCCGCCAGCGTTGTCAGATGGAAAATTTTGGAGCAATTTTTCAACAAGAACCTTCTGGTATTGCACCATTTTGCTTGTCCTCTCCACCGGAGGAATGAGAGATGAGAAATTCTCTTTGTAGCGGGGGTCCAGAAGGGTGAACACCCAGTAATCCGTGTTGTCTAAAATGCGTATAACGCGTGGGTCACGGGAAAGGCAGCCTAACATAAAGTCAGCCATGTGTGCCAGAGTACCAACAGGCAAGATTTCGCTGTCCTCACCAGGAGGATGACTCTCAATCTCCTCATCCTCTTCCTCCTCTTCTGCCCACCCACGCTGAAGAGATGGAACTAAAGTTCCATGGCTACCCTCTGTAGCGGAGGCAACCGTGTCTTCCTCCTCCTCCTCCTCCTCCAATTGTCGCTGAGAAGACGAAGTGAGGGTGCTCTGGCTATCACCTTGTGTAAGCTCTTCCTCCCCCATTTCCACCTCTTCCACATGCAAAGCGTCGGTTTTAATTGTGAGCAGCGAGCGTTTCAGTAGACACAGAAGTGGGATGGTTACACTGATAATAGCGTTATCGCCGCTCACCATCTGTGTCGATTCCTCAAAATTGCGTAAAACCTCACAGAGGTCAGACATCCATTCCCACTCCTCACTTCTGATTAGAGGAAGTTGAACGGAGAGGCGACGACCGTGTAACAGCTGGTACTCCACTCTGCTGCTCACAAAGCCGGGCCAACATGTGGAAGGTGGAGTTCCAGCGCGTGATCACGTCACACAGCAGCCGGTGAGCTGGCAATTGTAAGCGCTGCTGCAGCTTCAACAGGCCGGCTGAAGCTGTTGATGACTTACGGAAATGTGCACACACGCGGCGCACCTTGGTCAAGAGATAATGCACATTGGGGTAGGTTTTTAGAAATCGCTGAACCACTAAATTAAATACATGCGCTAGGCATGGTACGTGTGTGAGCTTGCCGAGCTCCAAAGCCGCCACCAAGTTACGCCCATTATCACACACAACCATGCCTGGTTGCAGGTTGAGTGGCGAGAGCCACTGCTCGGTCTGGTGACTAATCCCCTGCAACAGCTCTGAGGCCGTGTGCTGTTTGTCCCCAAGGCAGATCAGCTTCAGCACGGCCTGTTGACGCTTCCCCACTGCAGTGCTAAACTGCTTCCAGCTACCGGCTGATGGGTGAGTGGCGCTGCGCGCAGAGAATTCAGAGGTGGAAACGGAGGAGGAGGAGGAGGAGCCAATAACGTAGGTGCTGGCGGAAACCCTGATGGAGGTAGGGCCCGCAATCCTCGGCGTGGGTAGCACCTGTGCCATCCCAGGGTCCGAGTCGCTCCCAGCCTCCACGACATTCACCCAGTGTGCCGTCAGGGAAATGTAGCGTCCCTGGCCACAAGCATTTGTCCATGTGTCAGTCGTTAAGTGGACCTTCCCAGTAACTGCGTTGGTCAGGGCACGGGTGATGTTACGGGACACATGGTGGTGTAATGCGGGGACGGCACACCGGGAAAAGTAGTGGCGGCTGGGGACTGCGTACCGAGGGACAGCTGCTGCCATCAGGCTGCGGAAGGACTCAGTCTCCACAAGCCTAAATGGCAGCATTTCGATGGCCAGTAATTTGGAAAGGTGTGAGGTTAGTGCTATGGCCTGTGGGTGGGTGGCTGGGTATTTTCGCTTGCGCTCAAATGCCTGGGGTAACGACATTTGGACGCTGCGCTGGGACAGGGAAGTGGATGTGGTCGCTGATGGTGCTTCAGATGGTACAGGTGCAGTGTCTCATCATCATCATCATCCACTTCCTTTGACCTTAAATGCCGTTCCCCTCTGTCATCTTCTTGTGATTGGGTACCCTCTAGAGGTTGTGAATCAGGGCACAAGATCTCATGTTCCTCTGCAAGCGTGCTTGGAGAGAGGTTCAAATGAAGGATTGGTGATGAGACGAGCTCCTCACCATATCCCAGTGTGGGATCACTTCTTTGGCCAGACCCTCTATGGTGGGAGGAAGGATGATCAGGGTGAGGATTATGTTGACCAGACTCTTGGCTACTGAGAGTGGACTTGGTGGAAGACAGGGTGGTGCTTAACCGACTGGAAGCAGTATCAGCTGAAATCCAACTGACCACCTGTTCGCAGTGGTCTGACCTCGAGAGTGATGTCCTGCGACGCCCTGTAAACTGAGACATGAAGCTAGGTATGGTGGATGTCTTTCTTTCTTGTGCTCTGGCACCAGGCACAGTTTCTACGCGTCCTGACCCGCGCCCTGAACTATCAGGATCACGTCCACTTCCCCGTCCCTTTTTACCCGCCTTCTTCATATTACACGGAATATGTGCTGCTAATCTGCAACTTTGCACACTAAACAAAATGTGCTGCTAATCTGCAACTTTGCACACTAAACAGAATGTGCTGCTAATCTGCGGCTAGGCACAGTGAACGGAATATGTGACGTTTATTTTTTACACTTTGCACACTAAACAGAATGTGCTGCTAATCTGCAACTTTGCACACTAAACAGAATGTGCTGCTAATCTGCGGCTAGGCACAGTGAACGGAATATGTGACGTTTATTTTTTACACTTTGCACACTAAACAGAATGTGCTGCTAATCTGCAACTTTGCACACTAAACAGAATGTGCTGCTAATCTGCGGCTAGGCACAGTGAAAGGAATATGTGACGTTTATTTTTTACACTTTGCACACTAAACAGAATGTGCTGCTAATCTGCAACTTTGCACACTAAACAGAATGTGCTGCTAATCTGCGGCTAGGCACAGTGAAAGGAATATGTGACGTTTATTTTTTACACTTTGCACACTAAACAGAATGTGCTGCTAATCTGCAACTTTGCACACTAAACAGAATGCGCTGCTAATCTGCGGCTAGGCACAGTGAACGGAATATGTGACGTTTATTTTTTACACTTTGCACACTAAACAGAATGTGCTGCTAATCTGCAACTTTGCACACTAAACAGAATGTGCTGCTAATTTGCGTCTAGGCACAGTGAAAGGAATATGTGACGTTTATTTTTTACACTTTGCACACTAAACAGAATGTGCTGCTAATCTGCAACTTTGCACACTAAACAGAATGTGCTGCTAATCTGCGGCTAGGCACAGTGAACGGAATATGTGATGTTTATTTTTTACACTTTCCACACTAAACAGAATGTGCTGCTAATCTGCAACTTTGCACACTAAACAGAATGTGCTGCTAATCTGCGGCTAGGCACAGTGAAAGGAATATGTGACGTTTATTTTTTACACTTTCCACAATAAACAGAATGTGCTGCTAATCTGCAACTTTGCACACTAAACAGAATGTGCTGCTAATCTGCGGCTAGGCACAGTGAACGGAATATGTGACGTTTATTTTTTACACTTTGCACACTAAACAGAATGTGCTGCTAATCTGCAACTTTGCACACTAAACAGAATGTGCTGCTAATCTGCGGCTAGGCACAGTGAACGGAATATGTGACGTTTATTTTTTACACTTTGCACACTAAACAGAATGTGCTGCTAATCTGCAACTTTGCACACTAAACAGAATGTGCTGCTAATCTGCGGCTAGGCACAGTGAAAGGAATATGTGACGTTTATTTTTTACACTTTGCACACTAAACAGAATGTGCTGCTAATCTGCAACTTTGCACACTAAACAGAATGTGCTGCTAATCTGCGGCTAGGCACAGTGAACGGAATATGTGACGTTTATTTTTTACACTTTCCACACTAAACAGAATGTGCTGCTAATCTGCAACTTTGCACACTAAACAGAATGTGCTGCTAATCTGCGGCTAGGCACAGTGAAAGGAATATGTGACGTTTATTTTTTACACTTTCCACACTAAACAGAATGTGCTGCTAATCTGCAACTTTGCACACTAAACAGAATGTGCTGCTAATCTGCGGCTAGGCACAGTGAAAGGAATATGTGACGTTTATTTTTTACACTTTCCACACTAAACAGAATGTGCTGCTAATCTGCAACTTTGCACACTAAACAGAATGTGCTGCTAATCTGCGGCTAGGCACAGTGAACGGAATATGTGACGTTTATTTTTTACACTTTGCACACTAAACAGAATGTGCTGCTAATCTGCAACTTTGCACACTAAACAGAATGTGCTGCTAATCTGCGGCTAGGCACAGTGAACGGAATATGTGACGTTTATTTTTTACACTTTGCACACTAAACAGAATGTGCTGCTAATCTGCAACTTTGCACACTAAACAGAATGTGCTGCTAATCTGCAACTTTGCACACTAAACAGAATGTGCTGCTAATCTGCAACTTTGCACACTACACAGAATGTGCTGCTAATCTGCAACTTTGCACACTAAACAGAATGTGCTGCTAATCTGCAACTTTGCACACTAAACAGAATGTGCTGCTAATCTGCGGCTAGGCACAGTGAACGGAATATGTGACGTTTTTGTTTTAAATTTGTGCCCCCCCCAAACAAAATATAACTGCTGCCCCCACACACAACAATCCTAAAAAGGACTTTTGGGTCTTTATATGGTGTTCCAACACTTTTCTTCTCCCTACACTGACTTTCCCTTCCTATCCTCATCTCTCCCTGGCTAAGACTGAGCCGAACTCGCTGGTCAGGTGCTATACAGCACCCGATCATGGGTTCTGGCCAGCCAATCAGTGTAATGCCAGCAGCCAACATGGCTGCTGGCATTACACTGATGTCAGAGCCTCCCCGCACGTTTATTGGCTGCGCAGCAGCCGCGAAACGTGCGGGGAGGAGACCCGAACATGGCGGGCGAGCACATGCGGTACTCGTACGAGTACCGCCATGTGCCGAGCAGAGCGATGCTCGAGCCGAACCGAGCTTCGGCCGAGCATGCTCGCTCATCACTAGTTAGTATGTTTGCAGTGACTTAAGGATAGACAAAGAAAAAGTATGTTTTTTCCTGTACAACCTTTCTGGAGAGAGTTTGGGTGGGGGGTAAAAAGGCAAGTGGCATCTTATTTGATTTTGATAAATGTGGCATGCCTTACTGACCTTTTCTTCATATTTGTAATGATTATGGCCATTTTAATGTAGGTAGGTCATTTCAAAAGAGAAGTGGCAAGTACAGCTTTGTGCTTCTGGTATGGGTATGGTATGGTACCGTCTGGTACCATTTTTGGGGGCTGGTAGAAAGTACTGAATACATCCATATATACATCCCAATAACAACACCTTATGGAAATAATTGTGTACATCAGCCTAAGATAGAAAAGCAAACAATACCTCATTTGATGAAAGGAAATGTCTACTTTCAAAACTTGTATAACTTGCATACTTTTCCTTCACATGTCTAATAATTAGTACATTCTTAGTACAGGCATCCCTTTTAAAAAAGAAAACAGGTAGGTGTCATTTTGTGCTTCTGGCATCCCCCATGATATATCAAGTCATACCGATGGGGTACCAGAGGAGTAGTAGCTAACAAATGCAATATGAAATTCTATTTGTTTCAAAGATTTTAGTACCATTCGAAGGGGTGGAAATGTAAAAAAGCCTATTTTTTCCCGTAGAGCCATTGTCTGGAATCATTTGTGCACACTAGGTTAGGGTTAGAAAAGCAGATGACCTCTCATTTGATGAGATGTGTTGTCTTCTTTACAAAATGGTACACTTTGCATTATCTTTTCTTCATTTCTCTAGTTGGGACAACCATTTTAGTACAGGTAAGTTATGTTTGAAAAATTAAGAAAAATTAGAGCTTGTAGTTGCTGTGGTTTTGAGATTCTGGCACCTCCTGCAGTATGTCAACTCATTTCAATAGGCTGCCATTTTCCTGTATGACCAGTAGCTAATGATTGCAGTAAAAAATACTATAGTTTTCAAAGATTTTCTGCATATTCCTATGTCACTCGAAGAGTTAAATATTGTATACATGCTTTTTCATTTCAAAAAAGCATAGAGAAAAGTATAATTAGGACTAGATAAGCTAAAGGATTCCATTAAGTTTCCAAATTATTTCTCTGTTAAAAATAATGCGAACATTCCTTAAAACTATCGTAAATATTATGGTATGTGTGTTTCTTCATAAAACATTTGCTAGCATATTAAGGCATACCATAACACTATCACCAGCTTCCCTGACTGCCCTGCCCTGGTAAGTGGAACTGTGGTCCTCATTAGCACCCCTAACTCTCCTGCTTTGGTGAGGAAACAACAAAAACATATTCACATTCACCAAAACATGAGAAAACGTACCTTAAAACTTCCTACTACAAAAGTTATCTTGATCAAATGTCACTGACATTATGGCAAACAAATAAAAGCTTAAAGTGAACAGGCTACAGCCTTAATCTATGCCATGAAAAATACATACTACCTGGGTGCATTGGTTCATGAACAGCCCTGCAAAGGGAAATTTTCATAAAATTGCTCAATTAAAGGTGAGGTTTGTGGTTACTTTATTCAAGACACAACAAGGAATATATGCAGAATTGCTCCACATATATGAAATTTCCTAATGCCAGTATCTGTCTGACAAATCTCATTGATGTCAAAGAGGATGGACAATTATTCATACATACATTTTAAATATGGGGAATATTCTTCATCATTCATAAAGTGAATAATGTACAAACTGCTTATTCACTTTTTTCTTTTAAAATCTTTCTTGATCCACTACAGATATTCTACCATGGTGGCAGTAACAACATGTCTTGTAGCATGCTTATGCTAAGACATATATTACAATAAATAATCTGGAACAAAATGCACCATATCAAAGAAAACATTCTAACTAATTTGGCTTTCACTACCACGACTACAGTGATAACATTTACCTCTTACACTGAATTCCTTTTTGTGTCCTTTGTCTAAGACAACTGTGTTAAATCCCAATGAAATAACTCCTTTCTTCCTTGAATGTAACCTATCCAAACCTAACCTAACCTGATTTCTTGCTCCAAACCTTTTCACTTACAGTTATGTTCCCAGCATAAAATGAACAAATAACCCAATTTATCGAACAGCACTCACTCCACCAATTCCACTTCCATTATTAAAATATCCAGTATATTAATATTCCCCTAACATTATTGCTTAAACTCCAGTACATTGAAAACCTAGTGCTAGACACATCTGCCTCACTTATAGACCATTGTGATTATTATGCAGATCTCTTAATTTCTGCCCTCTTGTCTGCCAAATTTCACATGTGGCCAAACTTAGTTTTATGGACTGGGTACTAAAACCAAAACATTACATGTAACTTGCAAGTCAATGGAAGCTGCTATCAGAACAAAATATTCTATACGTAATATGTATATAATCTGTATACATCTGTATATGTTTTCACAACCAAGTTTTATCATCAAGATCCTCCTGTGCTACACTCTATATAGAGATTTACTGTGCTGCTTATTCCAACTCTGTCCCAGCTCTAAAAAAACTTTGAACACCTTTCTTTAAAACTCATCTATTAAATAAAATAATTCTCATCTATGAATAAATTAGTGTTTGCCATAAAATTTCTCTCCATTTATCTTTTGGGAAAACGTTTCGTCTAGCCACAGTACTCTGTATCTTGTGATTTAGATTTAGATTTCACATATTATTCTATCCAGAGTAGATTGTAAACTCCAATAAGCAGGTCCCTCATGTTCATGTTTAACAATTATTAATTATAAATGAACAAAGCTGTAAAATATGCTGTCACTGACAGGAAAAATAACATCTGCAATTTTAGATATTCCCACTCCTAATCTTTATAACCAGATGTGTGCCTTATTTTATACTGTAATGCTATGCTGTTTAATCTATACAAATATAAATGAATGCTAAAAGACCATTAGAGATGACAGGTCAGATAGAATGGACTCTTAAAGGGATAGTAATGTTTCATAATAAAAGCAGCTCTAATTAATCATCATAGTATTTGGACTTTGGAGAGTGTTATTTCAATTCTGTCAGAGTTGTAGTTCAAGAGTAATTCAATGACAGATTATCCCCCTCCTGCTCCTTTTACTGATATAACACTGCTCAGCCAGGACAGAAGGGAGGTGCCCAGGTAGATTGCAGAGAGGAACAATCTTCGATTAAGATAAAGGAAAAACCTGAAAAACTTTTCAAGGGGGGCAGGGCTTTCATTGTTCTCATAGGAAGAAGATTGTCCCCTGCTGTTCTGTCTGGTCTAGCAGCCAGGTTCCACATCTGAGAAGAGATGGCTTACACTAGGTAAAAGGGGCGTGAGAGGGAAACTTTATCCTTCAATTACTCTCGAACCACAACTCTGACAGTAGTGAAATAGCACTCTCTATGACTGAAATACTATGACAATTAATTGGAGCTGCTGTTTTTGTGAAACATTACTATCCCTTTAAGGTAGAAAATGTTCTTATGTGCTGTAGTGTCTCACACTTTCTATATTGCTTATTTCCCCATTTCTTATAGGGGGGCAGGGTTTTCATTGTTCTCATAGGAAGAAGATTGTCCCCTTCTGTTATCTGTCTGGTCTATGGACTGCATTCCACATCTGAGAAGAGATGGCTTACACTAGGTAAAAGGGGTGGGAGGGGAAACTTTGCTTGTGAATATTTCTCAAACCATAAAGGTTTGAGAGATAAGACTTATATTGTTCTTCATGTTTTTTTAATGCCTACAAAATAAAATAAAGATAAAATGAAGTACTACTATCCCTTTAAACCTACATTGATACAGTATGTGTCAGCTCCATTCTGTTTACTTAAACATATATTATTTTGTCATAGTAGAGATCAAGTCTTTATTCAGAATAAAAAAACAAGTAGGAATCTTGAACCACCCATAAATATAAAACTTGAGAAATGGAAGAGAGAAAATCAGTACTTTATTGAGTCAAGCAGTAACATGTTCCAATAAAAGGAACTAACAAAAATGTAAAACACAATGGAGCTGTAACCAATCCTCCTCCTAAAAACTGTTGACAAACTGGCTGCAAATTGTTATAGATTTATTAAACATTTTATGATATAGTAGCAATATTGTTTATCAGAAAATAATGCATATCAGTTTGAATACTGTATTGCACTGGATTTTATCTTTTGATATTTTCATATGTATTAAAAAATGCCAAATATAGTTACATAATGGGGAATCATCAAGCTGCAAGCTTTTTTACTCATTAGCCACTCGTCTGTTTAGTGATGGCTGCATTATATCTGACCATCACGTATTCGTTAATGAGCAATGGACAAATAGAATGACAAATTCCATCTGGTGCCAAACACATGCTGTATGTGAATGTGTGTTTATCATCAGAATGATATATATTTTGTAGGAAATAATGGTGAGGACATAAATATACATATGATGTTTTCAAATTATTTCCTACCTTGTATATTGATAAATGGATAACCAAAAATATCTATCTATAAACAACTACGTTTGAAATCCAGTAGTACTTGAAGCAAGTGTGTGTGTGTGTGTGTGTAAATAAACTCCAGTAACACTCAGCGGGGACTCACCAAGGAACATTTAAATTTTAAGCCTAAGGCCTAATATCACCAGGAAGGGGTTGGATCATAACAAAATACACACACGTTCACACACAACATATATATATATATATATATATATATATATATATATATATATATATATATATATATATATGTATGTGTGTGTGTGTGTGTGTGTGTGTGTGTGTGTGTGTGTGTGTGTGTGTGTAGATCTTGACAAAGGCCCAAATTGGGGCTGAAATAATCATACATTAAATTGCACATTTACTCATTATTTGGAAGTCCTGTGAGTGCGGTTCTTGAACTACAAACTGTATGTGTACCCTATAGGACTTGACACCCGGGCCATTTCCACATATTGACAAGGGGTGCATGAATTATTTGCTTTGTTATATATTATATATATAAACGTTTTAGGCAGGTGTGAAAAAATGCTTTCAAAAATAGATAATACTTTATATTCATCAATTAACAAAATGTATAGTGAATGAACAGAAGCGAAATCTAAATCAAATCTATATTTGGTGTGACTACCCTTTGCTTTCAAAGCAGCATAAATTCTTTTAGGTACACTTGCACAAAGTCATGGATTCTGTAGGCATATAGTCAAGTGTATGATTAAACAAATATACCAAGCAGGTGCTAATGATCAATATAATAAGTAGGCTGAAACACAATCAGTAACTGAAACAGAAACAGTTGTGTAGGAGGAATAGGAGGTACAGACAACTCAGACAACTCAGCTAACAAGGTGAGGTTGCTGAAGACAGTTTAATGTCAAAAGTCATACATCATAGCAAGATTTAGAATAGCAACAAGACATAAAGTAGTTATACTACATCAACAATGTCTCTCCCAGGCAGAAATATCAAGGCAGACAGGGATTTTCAGATGTTCTGCCCAAGCTCTTTTGAAGAAGCACAAAGAAACAAGCAAAGCTGAGGACCACAGATGCAGTGGATGCCAGATGCCAAGGGAACTTAGTGCAGCAGATGAAAGACACATCATGCTTACTTTCCTTCACAATCAGAAGATGTCCGGCAGTGCCATCAACTCAGAAATGGCAGAACACAGTGGGACCCTGGTACACCTATCTACTGTCTGGAGAAGTATGGTCAGAGATGGTCTTCATGGAAGACTTACGGCCAAAAAGCCATCCCTCAAACGCGGACATACAGGCAGATACTTATCCATCATGCAGTACCATCAGGAATGCATCTGATTGGCCCCATATTTATTCTGCAGCATGACAACAACCCCACACATACAGCCAAATTCATTAAGAACTATCTTCAGCTAAAGAAGAACAAGGAGTCCTAGAAGTGATGGTATGTCCCCCACAGAGCCCTTATCTCAACATCATCAAGTCTGTCTGGGATTACATGAAGAGAGAGAAGCAACTGAGGATGCCTAAATCCACATAGGAACTGTGGTTAGTTCTCCAGGATGTTTGGAACAACCTACCTGCCGAGTTCCTTAAAAACTGTGTACAAGTGTACCTAGTAGAATTGATGCTGTTTTGAAGGCAAAGGGAGGGGGTCACATCAAATATTAATTTGATTTAGATTTTTCCTCTTTTCACTCAATATGCATTTTGTTAATGAATAAAAATTGGCTATTTCTATGTCTATTTTTGAAAGCATTCTTACACTCACACAAGTATATATATATATATATATATATATATATATATATATATATATATATAGAGAGAGAGAGAGAGAGAGAGAGAGAAATGTTCAACTAGTAGAGGAGCCAAGTAGAAAAAAAGGCCTTGCATGACCTAGTGCTCTCATATAGATCTAACATTACAAACAGTATAAAGGTAAAGGAACATTTAGGCAGCAGTCACCACAATATGGCAGTGTGGTGAAGGACAATCACAAGCAGGGCAATAAGCGGAATCTGAGGAGATTCCATCCCACAGAATATGCTGAAGATGGTGGCAAGGATGGTTCATCATTACTATTAAACTGTCAGCAAATTGTGTACTTTAGTATTGGGATTAATATTTAGTTAGTGCTTGTTGATCCAAGGAGAAATCTGATTGCCATTTGGAATCAAGCAGGAGTTTTTCCCCCCCATTCAAGGCATAATTTGAAATTGCTGTATTGAGGGGTTATTTTTTTGCCTTCTTTTGGATCAACAATGGTAAACAGGAATAGGAAAAGGGTTGGACTGGAAGGACGCAAGTCTTTTTTCAACCTAAATTACTATGTTACTATGTGTCCTTAGCGGGGTGTAGACAAGGGTATAGTGACAGCGGCAGTACTTGAGTTCTGGTGTCATGGTGTTTGGATACATTTGTGCCCCCAGGTGTTATTTACCACACACACTGTGCACATTGCAGTTCCTGATGAGTGGCACAGTTCCTGCTGTCAAGGGAAAAATGTCTATTCTAATAACAACACACCCATGATTTTGGAGGACAGGTGGAGAAGAATTATTGGCCAACTTCTTCTTTTCTCCACATATACCAGGGGCTACTTATTGTGCTGCTACTGCCTAAGGTGCATCAGTGGAGCTAGTTGCGCAAGTGGGACCTTCATCATCCATCACCCATGTTACTGCTGTTGTTGATCCCATTCCCTTTCAGCTGCATAATCATTCTGCTGCTTAAACAACTCAGCAGCAGCAAGAACAGCAGTTGCAAATTCCGCAGTTATTGATAATGGCCAGTGGCCAGTGGCCAACACCACATGACCTGCTGGCAATAGGCCAGTAGGGAATTTTTTCTTAGGGCTTGTGCATTAAAAAAAAAAAAAAAAAACTAAAAAAAAACATAGTCCTACAAAAAAATAAATAATTTTTGGAGGTTTGTTTCTAATAAGCCTAAGTCCTACAAATCAATGTTTCCTTAGGGCTTGTGCCAAGCAAGTCTAAGTCATACAAATCAATGCTTACTCAGGGCTTTGGCCTGTAACAACAAGTCAAGTATCAGTCTACCCCAGTGGCAGCTTATGTCTGGGGGTTCCTGTCTGTCACTTCACATGCAAATTTCTTATTTTATTTATTTATTTTTTTATTAACTGCCCCCCCCCAATATCAGTCAAGAACCCCCCAAAACAAATTCCCTGATCAACTGATTCATTCCCCAGTCTCCAACCACCTACACAGGCACCCTCCTCAGACCCCTTTTATACCATGTCTTATGTTTTTTTTAATTGTATTTATTTTTTTTATTTTTTATTTGTATCTGCCCCCAATCCCAGCAAACAGCCCCCCCCCCAAAAAAAAAAAAAAATTCCCTGCTCAACTGATTATTTCTCCACACTCCACCAACACAGGCACCCAAACTATGCCTTTGGAAAATTAGGAAATAAAATAATATTTGCTATGTGTTGTGTATAAATTCAATGTTCCCATTGATTTCAATGGAATGAGCTAGGTGAAAAAAGCAGACAAACTGTACTTTTCACAGGAAATTATTCGGCAAGTAGGAAGTGCCATTATTCACCAATTTCAGTTTGAAGCAAAAATTTTCGCCCATCCCTAATCATTAGTAGGATCCATCATAGTTTTATGAAAAATAGATCATGTCAAAGTAATTTACTTGCATTTTACAAATGGGTACATAGTATTTCAGACAAGGTAATTTCTATTTATGAAATATGCTTGGATTTTGCAAAATATTTTAATACAGTGCCTAACAACAGGTTATGGAATAAATGAAAAGGCTTCAGTTTGTAAGGTTTGCATGGATAGAGAACTGGTTAAATGACAGATGGCAGAGGGTTGCCACAGAGTTCAGTCCTGTGCCCAATACTTTTTAATTTTTTATTAATGGTCTAGAAGTGGGAATTGAAAGTAGTGTCTCAATCTTTGCTGATGACACCAAGCTGTGCAAGGAAATACATACAGAGCACAATGTTTTTTTCTCTGCAAAAGGATTTAGATAAACTGAGTGAATGGGCAGAAAAGTGGCAGATGGCATTTAATGTAGATAAATTTAAGGTTATGCATTTGCGCTGTAAAAGCAAACATGGTACATATACACTAAATGGGAAACTACTTGGGGAATCCTCATCAGCAAAAGATTTAAGAGTACTGATAGATTTCACAGCAGTGTCACTCAACTGCTGCTAGAGCAAATATAATATTATCCTACATAAAAAGAGGTATATATGAACAAGATGCAAATATAATTCTACTTCTATATAAATCCTTGGTAAGGCCTCATCTAAAATATGGAGTACAGTTTTAGGCACCAGTTCTTAAAAAGACATTACTGAGCTGGAAAAAGTGCAGAGACATGCAATTAACCTGATAAAGAGATTAGAAGATCTGAGTTGTAAAGAGAAACTAGCCAAACTGGGTATGTTTATATTAGAGAGGAGACGTCTAAGGGAATATGATTACTATTTACAATTATATTCAAGAACTATACAAAGAACTCTCCATTGAACTATTTACTCAAAGAGCTAAGCATGAAGACTAAAGGCGCTTTCCACTAAAACAAAGACAGGTATTCTTTACAGTAATGGCAGTAAAGTTATGGAATTCTTTACCTCAAAGTGCTGTGTTTGCAGATAAAGTAACTGCTTTCAAAAAAGTAATGGATATCTATCTAGCAGGATAATATTTATTTATAATTATGCAGTTGTTTTCAAAGCAGATATATCTGAATGCCATTTGGAGTCAGAGTGGTTTTTTATGCACATGAGGCTTAATTGGAAATGGTTTCAGTGGGGTTTTTGCCTTCATCTGGATAAACAGGGTTGATTTGACATGGGCTCTATTTCAAGGATGCAAGGATGCATGATTGTTTCAGCCTCATCAGCTATGTTACTATGCCAGTGTTTCTCAACGTTAGTCCTCAGGGCACACCAACAGTGCAGGTTTTCAGGTTGTTCCTGCTTAATCACAGGTGAGTAATTAGTGGCTCAGTCATTGTGATTGATTCACCTGTGGTTAATTAGGGATATCTTAAAAACATGACCTGTTGGTGTGCCCCGAGGACTGGAGCTGAGAATCACTGTACTATGCTAACAGACACAGCAATTCTAAGCTTATCTACTTGGGTACAGTGGGGTACTGTGTTAGTCATAGAAAATGCTGGAGACTAGTAGAGTAAAAATTATAATTTTATTGGCTGTTGATGCAAGCTATCAAGACAACTAGCTCTCTTCCTCTGGTATAATAAGAATGAAGGCTGAATGCACAATACATTATTTTAAAACGCATGCACATAATTTTAACATCTAACCCCTTAACTGCCAGAGAGGCATCCACCACACTGCAACACAGTGCACTGGATACCTGTGTGGCACCCAAAGGGTCAAATTCCACTAGTAGAATATTTTTATCAGTGTGGGCCATAAATTATACACTAGGCTAGGTCTAAAAGAGTGTTTCTCAACTCCTGTCCTCAGGACCCACTAACAGGCCAGGATTTGATGATTTCCTTGTTAGTGCACAGGTGAGTTAATCAATGTGAATGAGTCCTGACCTGTTAGTGGCCACTGAGGACAGGAGTTGAGAACCACTGGTCTAAAGAATATATAGGCTAACCCTTCAAATGCCAGAGGGGGTGCATAACCCATTGCTTACAATGAAACATGCAGCCCCCTGGCATCTAAACTGACAAAAGTTCAGAGTTTTAAACTTTGTTATCATTTTATACTCCCAGATCTTTCTGTCACTCTGTGTCTTAATCATTTTCCATAGGTACATTCACTTTGAGATCTTCAATGCTTAGCAATGCGTTGAGCATCCCTCAGGCACTTAAAAGGTTAAATTGTTAATCCAGTGGTTTCCAATCTTTTTCTAATAAGTCATGTCTTTGGATTTTCCCTGCTTGAGTACAAGTGAGTTAATCAGAGGTTCAGTCATTTAATTAATTAACTCATCAGTGCACAAGAAGAGACATTCTAAAATCATGTTTTCTTCAAGGAAGAATAGGGGAGAAATTTAAAAAGAACATAGAAAAGAACACCCATTTTCTCAAAAGTGTACCAACGCTCTCCAACCCTATACCCAGGTACCCTTAACAGGCCATGTCTTAAAAGATTTTTCTGCTTGTATTCAGGTGAGTTAATAAAATGACTGAGCTTCTGATTAACTCAGCTGCACTCAAGCAGAGAAAAATCCTCAGGTCTTGGGGCTAGATTCTATAGCAGGTGTTAAATGTTAACACCTGTTTTATCAAACATTTTCCTATTGAAGTCTATGGGGAAAAGTGGAGATAAACGCAGAGATAAAATTAGCACCTGCAATAGAATTTAGCCCTCGGTCTGTTGTGGGTCCATGAGAATAAAGTGTTATGAATAAAATTAGATTATTAAATTATTTTAAAACAATGATTTTTGTTTAGCTACATGGGAATTGTATAATATAAAATCTGAGGCAGAAACTAATAAATGCTCCCTGCTGATTTTCCATAGGCTTAAGTTGGAAAAGCATTGGTAGTTTCCAGAGAAAGCAGTGGAGTAACTAGAAGCCACCCTGGTGCAGAACCCCCCCAATCTTCACACTGCCCCATGTCCATCTCCTATCTCCATCACCCGATCCCGTGCTGTTCTCAGTAATGCAGAGCGCTGGGAGATGATGTCATCTCCCAGCGCTCTGCATTACTAGAGCGCCGGGAGATCAGCTGAGCTGCTGCGGGCACGGACTGCGGACGAGTGGTGATGGGTTCACAGGGGGCGGCCGGGACCCTGGAGTGACGGACCTGAGAACAACCTATTGTTACGCCAATGAAAGGAAGGGATAAAATTGTCACATCATGTACAGGACTCTACCTCATTTAGTGTAGCTGTAAGGACTGAAACCATAGGGGTTAATCTGCAGCTGAGCCTGCTTCTTCTGTCTCCTGCTGGCCCTGCCTCTTCTGAAACTGGAGAATGAATAATCAGAGGAGACGAGGCTAGCATGAGACAGAGGGAACTTCCAAGCTGAAGTGATCCCTGAAAACCCAACAGTTGCACAAGCTGAGGTAGTTGCACAAGCTTTACCCCTTTTACACACATTGTTCCACCATTTTGCTAAATTCCACCACTGTCATAATGTACCATGACCCCCCATACACACACACCTCCCCTTTTTAAAAAAAAGTTTACTTGGGGAAAAAAATATAAAAACAAAAAATACAAAGGTTTTTTAAAAAATCTAAGCCAAATCCTTAACATTAACTGTAAAACTAAACAATATTAAGTGAGAAACACAATGCAGCTCCATCTACAAAGCTTTAAAAGGCCTTTATACATACACGAATTTAAGTCATAGTGACAATCCAGTATTTATTTCTGACTCTAGTAGTGCAGGAAGGTATATAAGTGGATAGTGGCAGCAATAGTTTTTCTCTGGCTGCAGCGTCTACCTAGTTTTGTTTTCTTTCTGAAAATGTTTAGGGTAGGGTTAGTCAATTGTTGGACCTCCAGCTGTTGAGAACTACAACTCCCACCATCCCAAACCAGTTGCTATCATGTTAGAGATTATGGAATTTGTAGTCCAGCTGGTTGTCCAACAAATGACTACCCCTGATTAAAGGAATAAAAAAGCATACAGTTTGTACATTATTTCTAAGCACTCAGTTTGCATTTTAGCAACTTCAAATATTCAAAAGAAAGTGCAGACACTCTGGGGCAAACCAACTGAACCACAGCAGACAACAACAACAAACATCCCATGTTCTTCTTTCAGTAGGACATATAATATATATACTATTCCTTTTGAATCAGTTTGCTGAATATCAAATTACACATACTTTCAACTCAAAAAAAGGTTCACAGAAACCTGAAATTTTCAGATAATCTGGTGAATCAGATCATGGACTGCACTATTACAGGTTTACTCAGCTCTATCTAATACCTCTTCAAATAACATAATTGCTGGAGAATAAAACAACAAATGTGCAGCAATGGCAAAAAGAGCATTTTTTAAAATTATTTAACCCCTTAAGGACCATTGACGTGCCAGGACTGTCAAGGCGTTCCGGCATGGAGTTCAGGGCTCCCGGCGTGGCTGCAGCCGCTCCGGAAGCCCTAAACTGTAACTTAAAAAAAAAAAGCCCCGTGATCCTCAAGTACCGGCAACGCATGCGCACGCCAGTCCTTAAGGGGTTAAATATAAAGGAAAATATAAGCAAGAGAGTTGGTCAAGTCAAAGTAGTCAGATGTTCACATTTGTATGTGTTAAATATTGTTAGGTTATACTGAAGATATAGTGTTTCAGTTAAAGAACATACAATTCTCAATAATTAAATTGATGCTGCCCATCAATTAATAATACAACATTGTCTGTATCTTATATAATAATTCACTAGGATGTTTGTCAGAAGCTGTCATGTGCAGTAGAGACTGCCCGAAAGCACAGAATGCTGGGAGCATTCTGTGCATTCGGGCAGTCTCTACAGCGCATGACTGCATTGTTTGTGCCGCCAGTGAGGCGGTGGCAGTACACAGAGCAGGACCGGCCTCTTAACCCTTTGAGTGCCAGAGGGGTAAGCAACACTCTGGCACTCAAAGGGTTAACATCACCCCGACCTTGTCCCATGTACACGGGTTTTTACACTATTGTATTGTATTGTATTGTATATTTTTATTTATATAGCACCAACCGGTGTACTTGGCACTTTACAGATTACATTTAATATAGCAGGGGTACAATAAGTGCGGTGATTAAGTGCTTACATAGGCAGTCTTAAGGGGAACGATAGGTGAGTATACATTAGGATAAGAGGTCCCTGCCACGTAGAGCTTACAATCTAAGTATAGGATGGGTGACATACAGATACAAGCTGGTAGAGGAGGAGATGCAGTGTTTGGCTTATGATAATAATGATAATGTTTCCATATTATGCTGTTGCTAGAGATAAAAGGTGCTCTTTTAGTTTAGATTTAAAATTGTTGAGGGTTGAGGCTTGGCAAATACTGGGTGGTAGGGAGTTCCAGAGGTAGGGGGCAGCATGTGCGAAAGCTTTCAATCGTGAAACAGCGATAGTGGTTAAAGGGGCAGTGAGTCGTCCAGCATGTGTGCTGCATAGTGGACGTGCAGGAAAATGGCGGGATATCAAAGATGAGATATAAGGCGGGGACAAGTGATGCTTTATTATGCAAGACACTAGTTGCATAATAAAATGTTAACTATTGGGGGACACTTGAATGATGATTATGTTTGTTCACTCTATAGGACAACCTCTGGCCATTTATGATTAGTTTGTAGATATGGAGATTATGTATCAGTTTTCACCAGAAACATAATTTGGGAGGGGCTATTTTCTCCAATGAAGAGAAAAAGCTTTGTAAAGGTAAGTAAATAATCGTTGTGTCGCTTGTAGGACTAAATTTCCCAAAAAAGGGAGCACTGAATAGATTGAACGTGTAACCTGCCTAGTATGTGCATATAGCAAAATTAAGAAATGAAGAAGAAATTAGTAGTTAAAGGGACATGCATTCTTAATAATAATGAAAGCTTAAAGGAGCAGTAACCTTTTTTTATGAAAAAATATATACTGTAGGACATTTCCTGTTCAGTATAATAAGGGTACTCCTACTGCTGCAAGATGCATATTTTCAGAGTTATTACAGTTTAAACCTGTTTTTTTTTTACATTAGCGATATCCTCTAGTGGTCAAATTCCAGTTAGTTTTTCAGTTACATTCCAATGGCGTGGAAAGTCAGTGACTTACAGTTCTCCATAGAATGTGATAGAAACTGCCTGGCACTTCCTGTCAGAACTATCAGATAACATAGTAATTTAGGTTGAAAAAAGACTTGCGTCCATCTAGTTCAACCCTTTTCCTATTCCTGTTTACCATCATTGTTCTAAAAGAAGGCAAAAAAAAAAAAAAAAACCCTCAATACAGCAATTTCAAATTCTGCCTTGAATGGGAGGAAAAAATCCTTTTTGATTCCAAATGGCAATCAGATTTTTCCTTGGAAGAACAAGCACTAACTAAATATTAATCCCAATACTAACATATATAGCACTCTATGTTCTGCTCTTTTAAATAAGTATCCAGGCCCTTTTTAAAGGCATCTAATGTATTTGATAGCACCACCTCCTCAGGCAGTGAATTCCATACCTTTATTGTCCTTACCGTAAAGAAACCCTTCCACTGTTGTAGATGAAATCTCCTTTCCTCCAGTCTAAGCGGGTGGCCCCTTGTCCTTTGTACTGTTCTGTTAATGAACAGTTCTTTGGAGAGTGTTATCATGTCCCATCTAAGACGCCATTTCTCTAGTGCGTACAAGTTTAACTTTTCTAGCCTTTCTTCATAACTAAAATTTTCCATTCCCCTTACTAGTTTTGTAGCCCTCCTCTGAACTTTCTCTAGTTCCATAATGTCCTTTTTCAGAAAGGGTGCCCAGAATTGAACAGCATATTCTAGGTGGGGTCTTACCATGGACCTGTTGTCATGGTGTTTTGATGAACACTCAGACAGAACGGTAAGGTTAAAATAGCTTTATTAGAATAAAGTGCATACATGAGCATAGGCCCCAAGAGCCACAATATAAAACAGGAATATATTATCAACAGATACAGTGAATATGGCTGGACAAGACAATCAGAATATTGGTAATAATATAAGTATAAATCGCAGGAACTGGCAACAGCCGAGAGGTTCAAGGTACAGTCCCAGAACTGGTGGGTAGGTGCCAACACAGGAGGCTCACGAGTAGGAATGGATACCCAGATGCCTGGGTACTGGAACCCGTAAGAGCAACGGATGGACTGAGAACTGGCTGACAGAAAGGACTCTGGCAGAACCGGCAAGGCATCAGGTGCACAGTCCAGGAATGGCAACAGGACCACAGTGACGTGAAGTCCACAGTGGTGGACCGGCACACCCCAGACGCCTGGGTACAGACCAACTGGATCTAGGCAACACTGACTAAGGCCCTAGACTGCTGACAGGAGGCAACCGTGGATAAGCAGACCAACCCTGAAAGGGTTACAGGAGACCTAGGCAGCTGCTACTGGAAAACCCTAGAACGCTAGGGGTGGATCGATATATATATGGTAAGTAATAGGAACGCAACCAGTGTTCCCTCAGCCTGCAAGGTGGAATATGCAACGCTGGCTCTTGAGCCAATGCTCTCCAGTAATGAACAAAGTGCTTTACCTGGCAGCTCCAGGTACATACAGGGTTAATGGACAATGCCCAGATAGTAACTGCAACTCCCAGAGGGAGTGAGCCCAGCGCCACTAGGGAGGCAGACACAGAAAGTGATCAGAGTAACTCAGTCAGTGTTAAGAAACACTGAACCAGTACTTCGATTGTGCACACTGCCTAGATGGCCGTAGAGCAGCTAGAGTACAAGGCTCAGCCTTAGGTCGACAGGAAACAGCGCCCCGTGGCGCACACCAAGAATACTGCAAGGCCCTGGAAACCGGTGACTTCACGGGGTCACCAAGTGCACGGATGGCCTACGGAAGTAACGTGGATCGGTATCCACGATACGCATCAACCACGGCACGGAAGGCAGCCAAATACAGTCAGCAACGGAGCGGTACTCAGCCAGGATACAGTCAGCAATGGAGCGGGTTCTTCAGCCAGATACAGTCAGCAACAGAGCGGGTTCTCAGCCAGGATACAGTCAGCAATGGAGCGGGTTCTTCAGCCAGATACGGTCAACAACGGAGCGGGCTCTGAGCCAGGATACAGTCAGCAACGGACCGGGTTCTTCAGCCATATACGTTCAGCAACGGAGCGGGTTCTCAGCCAGGATACAGTCAGCAACGGAGCGGGTTCTCAGTCAGGATACAGTCAGCAACGGAGCGGGTTCTTCAGCCAGATACAGTCAGCAACGGAGCGGGTTCTTCAGCCAGATACGGTCAGCAACGGAGCAGCACAGGAACACAGGAACATAGTCGTAGTCAGGCAGGCCAGGTCATACACAGATCAGCAATAACACCAGATAAACACAGGAACTCGTACACCACGAAAGGGTGCCTCAGGGAGGACGTCCCAGGGTATATAAAGGCAAGCCCAAATAGAAGCAATCCTGACCAGCCAATCAGAGAACAGCAACAATCAGAATGTTGCTGTTCTAAACAGGAAGCCCGGGCACCGTGATACATGTAAAGAGGCATAATAATATTTTCCTCCCTTGAGTCAATACCCCTTTTAATACATGCCAATATCTTATTGGCCTTTGCAGCTGCCATCTGGCACTGCACACTACTGCTAAGACTATTGTATACCATTACTCCCAAATCCTTTTCATTAGTAGACTTCCCCAGATAAACACCATTTAAAATATATGTTGCATTTCTATTATTATAACCAAAATACATAACTTTACACTTGTCTGTATTGAATCTCATTTACCATTTGCCTGCCCAGTTACTCAATTTGTCCAGTAAATCAACTTCCTTTAACATTAACCCCAACAAACCACAAGCACAGCCTCAGATCTTTATTAGAAGAATAAATGGGTATAAAGCAAGAGATCAATGTACAATGTAAACTATTCAAACAATCTCAGAGAAAGGAAATAAATAAAAAAAACACAGTAGCTGGTGCATGTAGAAAAGAAAATTCCAGATCTCATTGGAGGACATATATATATATATAGTCATAGGTTAAGTCTTCGGAGCTCTAGCACTAGTCATAACATACTGATTAACCCCTTAACGACCAGCGGTCGTGGGGTGTGTGGTCCTTTAAGGACCCGATAGAGAATTTCAGCGTGCTGCCCCACGTGACTGATCACATGGGGCGGCACGCTGAACTGAGGAACTGAAAGAGATCGCTCCGGTCTTGGAGCGATCAAATTCAGTCCCCGGTATTACTCACCACGCTCCTGCAGGAGCGCGGTGAGTAATAGTACGTGACGTACCAGGACCGTCACTGGTCCTTAAGTGCCGGACCAGTGTGATGGTCCGGGTACGTCACCAGATGCTAAGGGGTTAAGATGGAAAGAATTAAACAGGGGTTCAGGTTACAGTAGTGAAAAAGACTTTCATTTGAAATATTACGGTTTAAAATCATAATCATGCAAAATTAACCTGGTAATTCATAGTTCTGATCTCAGAATCAGTGTGGACCAGTTAGCCTCCAACCAAATAACATTTTCTCTGTAGTATTTAGAAACCAAGCTACCACTTCATCCAGCCTATGGCTGGGTAGAGAAAGACGACCGTATATACTTTATATGACATCTGAAATGTTTGTCACCATTGGTCCTTGTTGTGGAAGCTTCCACAGCTTTCACACTGATGTGTTTTCCATTTTAGCCAGAGTCAAAGGAGTAGTCTTGCTCACTGTGTTGGTGGTCTCACAGAAACTTTGGGATAACGTTTGATGGTGAATTCAAAAGTCAAGGTTTTTGAGTTAAACAGTTGTTTCTAAAGGAGTATTTGGGAAGTGTATTCAAACCTTTCTGGTAAACACTTAAATATTATTCTTGCTCATTCTCTTTTCTATAATTTCTGTTCTGGTTTGTATCTTTGTAATGAGTCAGCAATTTATTGGAGCCTCAGTAGTTCTGTTGACATTTGTCCAGCAACACTCTCAGAGCTTTCATGCTTCATGTTTGATAATTGACATATCCATTTATACTTCTACCTTGTCATATAGTGATTTATTATAGTTTAAGATGGCTTCAAGGACCTAGAGCAATGAAAGTTTGTCAAGTTCTGGAGGAGAATATATTGGATGATTGTTAGATGAAGACATTAAAGGGATAGTAATACTTAATTATTACTAATCCCTATATTAAAGTAATATTAAAAATAAATGTATTGCCCCCAGTGTCATCTCTCAAACCTTTATGGTTTGAGATATGATCGCTCCTAAAGTTTCCCTCTCCCTCCCCCTTCCCTGAAGTCAGCATTGTAGCTGACTGAAGGGAAATCCGGTCTTACAATCATCAGACGGCTCTGCAGCAGAGCCGCAATTGCGTTAATAAAAAAAAATATTTCACTAAAACGGTCTTCTACGTGTGCTTGCAAACCAAGCACATGTAGAAGACTGTTTTAGTGAAAGATCTCTTTTTTATTAACGCAATCTTGGCTGTGCTGCAGAGCAGCCTGAAAGTCGTACGACAGGCTTCCCAGCAGTCAGCTTTAAAGCTAAATTCGGGGAAGGGGGAGGGAGAGGGAAACTTTAGGAGCGATCATCTCTCAAACCATAAAGGCACTGGGGCAATACATTTATTTTTAATATTACTTTAATATAGGAATTAATAATAATTATTACTATCCCTTTAAAGGAGCAAGGTATTTGGAGCCACCATCTTACACAGAATCTCCAGAATAATTATTATTTTAGTTTTGCACCCTGTTCTTCCTTTTTCTTGGAAGCCATTTCTGAATAAGATAAAGCAGGATGTTCTATTCTTCCAGGTGATTATATGCGGGGAGATTAGCCTCAGGAATAGAAAGTTATTTCAGTCAGTAGAAACATATTTTACTCTGTTACATCACCCCCCTCCCCCCAAAAAAAATAGATAATCTACAGAGATGATCTTTATGACGTGTCATGGCGAGTGCTGCAACTTTATCAGATAGGTTCATCCTCTGTTGTAGCAGCATTGTTAGCGATGAAATGTATTGTAAATGTATCAATCATTGTTTTTCTTTACTTTTTTTGCCGTTGTAGCACCTATATGCTTTGTTCATGCAATTGCAAGTTTTGACTTAATTTCCCAGTATACTGCTAATCTGTTATTTGTTCTCTTTTTTTGAAGTGGGATTTTAATTCCTTATAATGTTCAGAGAGCTTTCTGGAACAGACGACTGACTACTTATACTAGTCCTTTCTAGCAAACATTTGACTCTGTGTATACCTGGGAATTGTATACAATAAAAAACAGTGAGTTGTTTGCAATGTTTTCAATGTGATTGACACCTCTCCGGATCTTAAAGAGTTGATACTTCTCACTTAGCATGTTAATGTACAATTTTTTGGTGTTTTGCACAAACTGAGCTAAAACCTGTTTTGCAAGGTTTCTTGTTGGATCCACTTTATACAATACTACTGACATGCTGCAGTGTGAATGCTCATTGGCAATATGTCCCTCGAATTGTTTTAATGCCAGAGAAGTCATCAATACACTACTTTATAAAGTGCTGGTGACAATTCTAACATCTAAGAGTGTTAAATATCAATAACTAAAATTAGGGTTAGTTGGATCTCCATCTCTGAAACAAAACCAAAGAGCTGAAAATGAAAGAAGATCATGTGCAATATAAACTACTGAAAATGCAAGTGAAATGATTCAGAATCCCTTATCCACTACAGAGTAACTGACAACATTACCTTAAAGGGATAGTAATGTTTCATAATAAAAGCAGCTCTAATTAATCATCATTGTATTTGGACATTGGATAGTGTTATTTCAATTCTGTCAGAGTTGTAGTTCAAGAGTAATTCAATGACAAAGTATCCCCCTCCTGCCCCTTTTACTGATGTAACACTGCTCAGCCAGAGCAGAAGGGAGGTGCCCAGGTAGATTGCAGGGAGGGACAATCTTCAATTAAGAAAAGGGAAAAACCTGAAAAACTTTCTCAAGAGGGGCAGGGTTTTCATTGTTCTCATAGGAAGAAGATTGTCCCCTTCTGTTATCTGTCTGGTCTATGGACTGCCTTCCAAATCTGAGAAGAGATGGCTTACACTAGGTAAAAGGAGCGGGAGGGGAAACTTTGCTTGTGAATATCTCTCAAACCATAAAGGTTTGAGAGATAAGACATATCGTTCTTCATGTTTTTTTAATGCCTACAAAATAAAATAAAGATAAAACAAAGTATTACTATCCCTTTACATTACAATTGGCCATGGTGCGTGATCCAATTTTGAAAGTACACATTTTTTTAAAATAAATTTGTATATGTGTATATATATATATATATATATATATATATATATATATATATATATATGCATGTTTGTGTGTTTATAAATATTTATGCATGTGTATAATGTTTGTGATGATAAAATACATGCCAGGACCGTTACATATTTCTGTTCTTTAATGACCAATGATGGTCGTGGAAATTCATGTGTTACTGATCACAGTAAGCCTCAGGACACACTGAGATCATTGCAGGGGGGCTGCAACTGATTGCACAAGGATTGAAGCAGTCAGTTTCAGCCATTTCCCAACCATATGCGCCCGTGGAGCCGCATAACAAAGGTAATATAAATATTGCCTTTGTCTCTCTCCTCCTCACTGTGATGACAAGGAAGACAGAGGCAGAGAATACAGCTCCCAACATGTAAAATAGCCAAAGTGGCACTTTTATGTTGTGGTGCTGAGTGCAGGACTTGTGGGATTGGTTACTTCCTGACCTACTGTTGCCTCTTTTGAGTAGCTGAATAAAGGATTTAGTGCAAGAGAATGCATTTTATTTACACAGACTAATTTATAAACACGTATACTGAAGTTTAACCCCTTAATGACAGGGTTTTTTCCCCCATTATAGCGAATGACTTCCTGGACTTACCAGGTAAGTCATCTGTCACTAAGGGGTTAAACAGACATTAATGTGAGTTTTATTGCTGTGGAGTGATATGATACTCTTAGATACACACCACACAATCTGATCTCCTATAAAAGGGGGACCCCAAGGTGAGAAAGAGGAACAGATTGATTTTCATTGCAGAGGAACAGTACCCCCCTAAAAGGGACTTTTTCGAGGTAAGAACAAAAGCTAATATTTTTTAACAGTGCTGTTAAAAATTCATTAATTGAGCACAAATCCTCACAGGAAAACCTATAAAAAGTGTTGTATTTTTAATTTTTTTCCACTTTTTTATATTATTTTCAAACTAAATTATGGGCTATACATAAAAATATGTTATCAAAGGAAAGTGCTACTTATTCTACTTATTCTTCTTAGTGTGAAGGTGTACTAAATTAATTAGAAGGAAATATGTTTGAACATTGACATACTAATTTCCCAGCAGCAGCAGCAGCAGCAGCACAAAACCTACTTTAAAACATATATCTTTGAGACTTTTTTTTTTTTTTTGGGAATGCATTAAGATAGCTCTAGGGTTTAGTTTGAACAAACACAAAAATGTGTTTTTATATGGGATAGTAATTTGATTAATAATTCAATAAAAGCAAAAAAAACTTGGAAAACATGAAAAATGTGCAGCTACACATTTTTTTTATCAAACACTCTGTACCTTATGCAGAATACAAATGATGAACAATTTCTGATGAATAATGTGTCTGAAGGGGAATTAAAAAAAAAAAAATTATATATATATATATATATATATATATATATATATACACATACTAGTGTAAAAGCCCGCTTTGCAATGTGTTACGTACCCCTCTGGCACTCAAAGGGTTAAGAGGCCGGTCCTGATCTGCTTCCTGCTGTCGACGCAGTCATGCACTATAGAGACTGCCCGAAAGCACCGAATGCTCCCAGCACAGAACTCCCAGCATTCTGTGCATTCGGGCATTCTCTACTGCACATGACGGTTTCTGACAAACATCCTAGAGAATTATTATATAGGATATACTGTGTGTATATATATATATATATATATATATATATATATATATATATATATATATATTTATATTTAAATGGGGATTTTAACAAGGTGTGGGTGAACGTTTTCAAATTAAAAGAGAAAATTCAGCTTTTCAGATTTTTTTTATTGCAATAAAATCAGTGATAATGTTTCCCTTAAATATTCTCATTGTGCTAACTTGCCAGCATGAAATGTGGTCTTAGTTTATTGCATCTTGTCAGTCTGTACTTGGGAGAGAGAAAAAAAGTTGCCAAAATGTTGATGCTAGCTAGTGTAAAGGCACACAGACAAAGAAAGGAAACTGGAGTTGCTTGATTTGACCCTTTGAGTGCCAGAGGGGTACACAAAGCATTGATCATGAGTAAGCGCAGCAAGCGAGAAACACATTTATCAGTCATCTTATGGCTTCCTGAAGCATCAACATTGTGCCTGATCTTGGATGTCTCTCCTCTTTGCACAGATGTATGGACTTACAAAACTGTAAGGTGTTTATGCCTATTTTTCAATAAAGTATTTGACATTTTTATCATTGGGCTAACGTGTTGGATATGATTAGAGAGGTGCGTATGTTTTGGATGTTATCCTTGTGCTTATGAAGAGCAACAGAGAAGCTTTTTGTACTGCACACTTATGGCACGATGCAAGAAACATGCGCAATCGCAGTTTCCTGTGAGAAAACCACTAGGGAATAGGTTTGTGCATGATTTTGTTGAATTGCGCATGAAAAAAATCAAGATTAAAGAACAGCTGCACATATTTTTTGTGGGCGTGGCCAGGATTAACGAATCTGTGTGAGTGGAATAGCAAATGCACCTAATGCAGGAAGTGCTATTGCGAATGAATTTATACTTCTATGCAGTATTGTCATAAAAAGGATTTTTTTTATGCGCAATTCAAGCGCATATTCAGCTTCCTGGATTAGAACATGCGAAAAATCTATCTGTGTGCAAAAAAAACCTTTTTGATTGATATGTGGCCATGATAATTAGACAGGCAGGTGATCCTTGACTGAGACTCTGAGTAATAGATACTACACTTCCATAATACATAATATTCAAGAAAGACAAAACACACAGAGAACAGGTACTATTTGACACACTGGTGCACACATTCACTCACTACTATATCACCATAGACAAAAACAATAGGTACCAACATATACACTGGTGCTGCACCTGCTGTTGTTCTGTGATGTATTGTTTTTTGCAATTTGCAAGTTGCTGATTTTAAAGTTAACATCTTCCCTGTACTTTACTATAAAAACTAAAACTGCAGTTCTTGGGAGTGAAAGAGAAAGCTGCTGAAATTTGATGCTAGCTATGTTAGAGGTAGACCAGAAAAGAGGACGAGCTGGAGTTGATTGATTTATGAAGTAGCTGTGTTAGCCAGTTCTCTGGATGGTTGCAGGGAGTGTGGGTGGTGCAGACAGTGTCATAGACAGTGAAAAGTATTAAAGTGCAAATTCTTGCGGACGTAGAAAGCTTGGGTTCTCATGACAATTCCACTGGCTGTAGCAAAAATGAAGAAAGGTGAATTAATTTTCTATCTGTGGGAATTTCAGTAAAAAAAGATTTAAAAAAGTATGTTTTTTTTCCACAAAAATTCCTGCAAAAATAAAATGTAACTTTTTGTTCCACCTTTAATGTTAATATATTGAATGCTAGAGATGTTTCCAACACAATGCTTTGCAATGCATTGGAATTTCACTAGCATATAAGGAGTTAACACTTTCACTGCCAGAGCGGTATGGAAAACATTTTTAAAAGCGCCATTTAAATCAATATGAATGTTTGTTTGTCCGTTATTGTGCAGTTGTTGTGCCCCAGAATTTTCATCATTTGCTTCCTGCATAAGGCTCAATTAATCAAAGAATATAAAAACATTTATTATTTGAAACTGTTATCGATCAGAGATTTGCTCCTCAATGATTACACACCCCTCTGTGCTATAGGGGTTAAATACATAGAATCGTGTTATGGGTATGTCGATTTCCAAAGCAAAAATTTAATGGGTTCATACCAAATTGATTTCTGATTTTAACATAAATGACCATGACTACTAAAAATGTATCTTACAAAAATAGTGGAAATTATAAGATGAAACTCTCTTGCTAAAGCCAGCAATAGATTTCTCATTCATGGGCTAAAAACATGGACATTCTTAAAGTTCTATGCATTCCTTTAAGTTTATTCATTGTTATATATGATGCGAAGAACAAAGCACAGGGGAGAGCAGACATGTGAATGGTAATCATGCAGAAGTGCATAACTGGCATTTAAACATTTCTCATTGATACATTTCAGCCTCAGTATGAAACATAAAGAATATTACTTAAGGAACGTCTGCACATTTCTTTACTGCAGATCGAATGGCTAAAAAATACATTCTGATGAAATAAATAAACTTAAATCAGTGTACATATACCATTGAAATAAATAGGCTTTTCCATTTGATATAGCTAATGCAATTATTTTACCCAATTATTTTTTTCTCTTAATACTATTCCTACATGGGGTACTATATCCAAATATAATAAGACAACAGGGTGTTTTTTTTACAAAAAGAAGTTGTGAAATATTTTTTTTTCATACAGTTTATTTATGACCAATTTTTTTTAACTGCCAGTCCAGTTTTCTGTCAAAGAGTCTATTTGTACCTAATACATATATATATATATATATATATATATATATATATATATATATATATATACACACACACACACACACACCCTATATTTATAAAATATATAAATATATAATATATAAAATATATATATATTATATATATATATATATATATATATATATATATATATATATATATATACACACACACACACACAGCCTATATTTATAAAATCAAACAAGAATGATTTTGGAGTAAACCAATTGCACCATGGAGGACAGATAAAACTTACTAAATTCCCATGCAACAAAACAGAGCTTTTTAACCCTTTAAATGTTAGGGAGGTATCCAACGTATTGCTTCACAATGCATTGGAGACCCTTGGCTTAAATGCCCTATATAATTTAACAGGGATTTTTCCTTCTCTCATATAGTGTAATTGGTTTACTCCAGAATAACTCCAGTTTGCTTTTATATGTGTGAGTTCTCATTCCGGAGTTATGAGGTAAAATGAGGAATAAATATAGTTGTTCCTTGTCCTTCACACACAGCAGCACAGATAATGTATCTATTGTGGCTCTCAAGTTACATTTGTAAGATGTAGCATTTTTTCTCTGCAAAGAAAGCCATAAGTGATATTATCATAGTATAAAAAAAGTGCTGTTTGAACACAGACTATCCAGACTCAAGGACCACATTGAATTGGCACTAGTGCTACAGTTTTCCCAACTTTTTTATACACTTAAAATTCAATTTAAGTCCGTCTCCTCAGAACTAATGTATTTTGTATGCATGTATATATGTTTAGGTTTTTTTAATATGGCACCACGCATGTACGCAGTGTGTTACACAGGAGCATGTTACGATACATAAAAAAATTGGGTTAAAATAAGCATCATCAATTACTGGCCATAATAAATTCTCTCTTGCTGATCTTGTTGCCTCTGTCCGCTCCTCCGATCCCCTCCCCACACACACACATTGACGACAGCTGGGACAGTGTGATACAGAGCAACACAGACGTGAGGTATCCTGGGGTTCTCTTCATTGGTTTGGGTGCCAGTTTAAAACTCGCTCACAGAAAGAGGAAGAAATCCCCATCATACACTAAGTCAACATCACCGTTTGACATGTGATCCCGGCTGTCATCAATGTGGGCAGTGGGGGGGAAAGAGACAACATATGGCAGGCATTTTCTCAGAGCTGTCCTCCTGAAAGGTACATGTGGGACAGGGCAGGGACAGGCAGAACAAATCAGGACCTCACCAGCTTCCTCACAGAAAGAGGCAAAATGAGGCAAAAAAAAGGGGGGATCAAAAGTCAAGAGGGGGAGAAAGATACAAGAGGGAGATAATTGAATAGGGGGAATCAAAAGTCAAGGGGGGAGGCAAGTGGGAGAGAAAGATGGAATAGGGGAATCAAGAAGATGCAAGGAGTCAATGGGGGAGAAAGATGTAATAGAGGGCAAAAGAGGCAAGCCTGGGAAAAAAATGCTACAGCATCTTGCCTTTTTCTCTTAATTCCATTATTAAATACTTCTCTCCTCCTTGACTCTTTAGTTCATTCTATCCCCCTCTTTCTCCCCTTTGCCTCTGTCCCCCTTGCCTCTTTATCCTCCCCTTGCCTTTTTATCCCCTTGCCTCTGTATTGCACACTCTTGACTCTTTATTCCCCTTTAAATCTTTATCCCTCCCTTGCCTCTTTATCCTCTCTCTTTTCCTTTTTATTCCACTTGCCTCTTTATCTTCCCTTTTGCCTCTTTATTCCCCCACTTGCCTCTTTATCCCTACTTGCTCCTTTATCCTCCATATTTTCTCTTTGTCCCCACTTTTGCCTCTTTATTCCCCCTCCCCCACTTATGCCTCATTATCCCCTGTTGCCTCTGTATTGCCCCCTCTTGCCTCTTTATCCCCCTTACCTATTTTCCCTCCCTCTTTATCCCCCCTTGCCTCTTTATCTTCCCTTTTGCCTCTTTATTTCCCTCTCTTGCCTTTTTATCCCTCCCCAGCCTCTTTATTCGCCATTGCCTCTGTATTGCCCACTTGCCACATTATTCCCTTAATAGTTAGTCCCCTTAACTCCTTGAATGCTGCAATATATTCTCTTCAAATTGTAAGAGGCACTAATCTATATGAAATTTAATGTGAAAAACTAGTTTTCTTCATTAACACCTTGGTGGTTAGAGATTTCTCCTGGTGACATCTCTAGCATAAAGAAGGACGGGGTCTGGAAAGGGCTGGAATGGCTGCTCCCTGATTTACTTTTAATTTTTATAGATCTATTAACCCTTTGCATGCCAGAGGGGTACAATGCATTGTGCACCCCTCTGGTACTCAAAGGGTTAATACAACAGGACTGATGTTTCCAGCTATGGCACTAGAATTTTGGCTTTAGACATTTACAGCTTTATGCCAATTTGGAGCCTATGGGGGAGATTTATAAAAAATGTTCTTAGTAGTTTTGAAAGAATGTGTTGAGTGAAAAAGACATTCATAAAACATACTTCTATCATTGACATTAAAGATGAATTAATATTGAATTATGTTTAAAATGTAACCATATGTGCTCATTGTGGTGAAATGAACTTAGAAATTCATAGAACATGTTCTTGTCATTTGCATAAGGGTTAATATTAACTTGACTTTAGAACAGAACCACGTGCTCATTAAATAAATTAATAAAACATCATGCTCTTGTCATTGAACTCCAAAGGCTAATAAATGATATAGAGTATATTATATATTAACCATTTGAGTGCAATGGTAAGAGCATGTTCTATGAATTTCTTCACTGAAAACATGTGGTTCTACTTTAAACAGAAGTTAACTTGAAAAATATAGTATTGAATTTGTTTGAAAAAGTCATTTTACTATTTTCTGTCTGTAAAATGCTGTTCGAAACAGTGGAATTAAAATGAATGTGCAGTGGCTAACTCTTACCAATATGTGTATAAAATGTCCCAGTTTGGAATATGCTATGAATTATAATGCTTTTGTGTGAGGCAATGTGGTGGCATATCACACTGTATTGCTCTGCTGGTGGCATTTAATGGCATATTGCTCTGTTTGTTGCACATAATGGAGTATTACACTGGTGGTAGCATAAAACTGTGAATTTCTCTGGTGACATATAACTGTGTATTGCTCTGGTGACATATAACTGTGTATTGCTCTGATGGCGGCATATAACTCTGTATTACTTTGATGGTTGCAAAGAACTCTCTATTGCACTGTTGGCGGCATATATGTATTGCTCTGGTGGTGACATATAAGTCTGTATTGCTGAGCTCGTGAAATATAACTCAGCATTGCTCTGGTGGTGGCATTTAACTTTGTATTGCTCTGATGGTGGCATTTAACTGTGTAGTACTATTTTTAATTGACTGCATTGACCTTAATGAACTACAGATGAATTGTATTGCTTAAAAGCACTGTCACTAGTCCAAGGTTCCCAATAGTGTTCAAATTGTAATGCTTTGCCCTGTGAAATATCTTTTAATCTTTGTAAGGTACACGTCTTATCTGTTCTGTTTAAGACTCCCTCATGTTACCTTTAGTGCAACACCATGCAGATGCAATAAATATATGTTCATACAAGTAAACTGGATTAGTTTATTCATATAATTTCTAAAACTGTAATGGTAAATTAAGTAAAACATGACCTCTCACAAGCGTACCACTGCGTCTAGTATTTTAGATAAGTAATGTTGTAACCTATGGCTCTATCATGTCATTGCCATTTCAGTTAAATATTAATATATATTATTAAAAATAATATATCAAGCAGTTTATTTGCTTCCATTAGATATGTACATGCAAACTGATGTAACGGAAGCTGATTAAGACAGGGATACAAGTGGACCAGTGATGAGATGCATTGTTCTAGAGCTTTAAAGGGATAGTAATGTTTCATAATAAAAGCAGCTCTAATTAATCTTCATAGTATTTGGGCCTTGGAGAGTGTTATTTCAATTCTGTCAGAGTTGTAGTTCAAGAGTAATTGAATGATAAAGTATCCCCCTCCCTCCCCTTCTACTGATGTAACACTGCTCAGCTTAGAGCAGCAGGCAGTGTCCAGGTAGATTGCAAAGAGGGACAATTAAGATAAGGGAAAAAGCTGAAAAACCTGTCAAGGGGGGCAGGGATTTCATTGTTCTCACAGTAAGAATTTTGACCCTTGATGTGAGCTGTCTGGTCTATGGACTGGATTCCACATCTGAGGAGTGGGGGCTTACACTAGGTAAAAGGGGCGGGAGGGGGAAACTTTATCATTCAATTACTCTTGAACTACAACGGTCACAGTAATGAAATAACACTCTCTATGGCTCAGATACTATGAAGATTAATTGGGGCTCCTGCTTTTGTGAAACATTACTGTCACTTTTTAACACTTCCTAGGAAAACAAATCAGTATTTTACCAGTCAATCAATGTTTTCCATTGATATAATGTGTGTACACGCACACACCCATGGGAGAAAGTGTCATTATTTTAGGTGAAGGGCATTGAGATTGCTCATTAAAGGGGCCCTCAAATTTTTTTTTTTGGCCCTATGTATGTATGTATGTATGTATATCTTTATTTATATGGAGCCACACAGTGTACGCAGTGCCTTACAATAGACATATGTTACAATAAATAAGAGGGGATGAAATAAGTGCGACATTCATAGAAACAATGGGAGAGAGGTCCCTGCCCCAAGGAGCTTACAGTCTAAATGGGTAAAAGGAGACGTACAATGGGGTAAGAGGGTGTTAAGTGCTGAGTTTACAAGTGCTGAGTTTGGCCAAAGGCAGTGCATGGTACTAGTGCTCCAGAAGATAAGATATCAGGGTAGACTTAAAGACAGAGGGGGATTTTTCAAGACGTAAGGAGAGTGGTTCCATAGGTATGGAGCAGAAAGCGAGAAGGGTTTGAGACGGGAGAGGGCAGAGGGTGTGGATGGTGCAACAAGAAGTGCATTGTGTGCTGAGCGAAGGAAGCGGCCAGGAACATAACAGGAGATGAGGGAAGAGATGTAAGGAGGGGTAGCAGTGTGGAGAGCGTTAAAGGTCAGAAGAAGGACTTTGAAATTGATGCGCTGCTGAACTGGGAGCCATGATAGATGTCTGAGAATTATGTGGGCAGGTTCAGTTTTTGGGGTGTGTGGTGATTCGTGCAGCTGAGTTTAAAACAGATTGCATAGGTGAATGATGAGTAGCAGGGAGGCCAGTTAGTAGGATATTGCAATAGTCTAAGCGGGACAGAATGAGGGCATGTATAAGAGTTTTAGTAGTTTGTTGGGAGAGGAATGGGCGGATTTTAGCAATGTTGCGGAGAAAGAAGAGAGATGATCTAGCCATAGAGTTAATGTGAGGGGAGAAGGAAAGAAAGGAATCTCAATATCAATTCCATCAACTGTAATGGTGAAGCTAGGTGTTGGGCAAGGTCTTGGTGGGAAGATTAGCAGTTTGGTTTTGGCCATGTTAATCTTCAGCTGACGTTGTGCCATCCAGGAGGAAATGGCCAAAAGGCAGTCTGAAATTTGCAGCTGGATTTGAGGTGAAAGATCAGGAGTGGAGATGTAAATTTAGGTATCATCAGCATATAGATGGTATTTGAAGCCAAATGAACTAATAAGTTCACCCAATGAAAGAGTGTACAGCGACAAAAGCAGAGAACCCAGAACAGAGCCTTGAGGCACCCCCACAGACAGAGGGACTGTGGAGGATGTGTTATTGTTAGAGGGCACAAAAAAGGAACGATGTGAGAGATAGGAGAAGAGCCATGAAGCAGCTTGATTTCAGAAGCCAAGACTGTGAAGAATTTGAGCAAGCAGAGAATGGTTAACTGTGTCGAAGGCAGAGGATAAATTGCAGTCTGGAGATCACTGGCCAGGCCCCTGCAGAGAGCTGTCTCAGCTGAGTGAACGCACCGGAAACCAGACTGCATCAGATCCTAAAGACAGTTAGAGTTAAGGAATTTGGTTATTTGGGAGAAGACCAGGCATTCTAGGAGTTTTGAGGTAAGAGGTAGAAGGGAGACAGGTCGATAGTTAGAGAGACAGGAGGGGTCAAAGTTAGTCTTTTTGAGCAGGAGTTTAATTTGTGCCTGTTTGAAGGAAGAAGGGAAGGTGCCTGTGGAGAAGTGTTGAAGATGTGTGTTAATATAGGTGTAAGGACTAGTGCAAGTGGTTTGAGTAAGTGGGAGGGCAAAGTGTCAAAGGAGCAGGTAGTGAGGTGGGTAGATAGGAGAAGCTGAGAAACTTCTTCCTCTGTTATCAGGGTAAAATTATCAAAGTATGATGAGGGGGGTTTGGGGAGAGAGAGTTCAGAGGCAGATGGAATAGTAGGAATCTGTTTTTGAATAGATTCCACCTTGTGCTTGAAGTGCTCTGCAAAAGCTTGAGGTGAATGTATGGGGTGAGAGGAAGCAGTGCAAGGATGGAGCAAGGAGTCAAAGACTGCAAAGAGACGGCACGGGTTCGATTTATTGTTGTGGATTAGTATGGTGTAGTATTCTTGTTTAACATACAAGGGTCTCCGGGGCACTCATGATGACCTGGCCTATATAGATAAAAAACAGACTTTATTGTATCAAAAATAAAACAACCATCATTCAGGCGTTCCAGATGACAAAGAGAAACAGGGCTCACATGTAACAATAAACTATGATAAACCAGAACTCGTCTGACATGTTTCGCGCATGTTTCATCTATGATTAAGCGCAGGTATGCGCAAAACATGTCAGACGAGTTCTGGTTTATCATAGTTTATTGTTACATGTGAGCCCTGTTTACCTTTGTCATCTGGAACGCCTGAATGATGGTTGTTTTATTTTTGATACAATAAAGTCTGTTTTGTATTTATACTGGCCCGGTCATCGTGAGTTGAATAATTTTTCCAGCGGACCGGCAAGTGCCCCGGAGACCCTTGTATGTTTGCCACTGGATTGGAATAGCAGTGGTGGAGCGCTGCTTTCAGGAGGCACCCCGTTTTTTTCCGCTGGTGAGTACCACAGGAACTTTCTTTACTATATATATATATTTCTTGCAACATTTGTATACCAATGTGCAGCACCACAACCCTTTTTTTCTAGTATTCTTGTTTAGCTTTTGATAAAGCAGAATGCAGGCAGGACAGCATAAATTTAAAGTGGATGAAATCTGCATGTGAGCGAGATTTCCTCCAAAGGCGTTCAGCAGAACGAATGCAATAACGTAGGAAGCGGGTGTGGGAGTTGAGTCAGGGTCGTGGATTGACTTGACGACTCCATTGTGATTTCAGTGGGGCAAAGGAATCAATAGCTGAGGATAGGATTGAGTTGTAGGAGTTAACAAGAATGTCTGTGTCAGAGATGGCTAAGATAAAGGAAAGACTGGAGTTAAGTGAGGTGCTCATCCCAGCGAGATCAAGTGAGCGGGTATCCCTTATAAATCTGTTGGGGGGAGGGATGGGGGAAGGGGCAGAGTGCGAGAGATAGAAGGATATAAGATGGTGGTCTGATAGAGGGAATGGGGAAACTGTGAGAGAGGAAATGTCCAGACACTTAGTAAAAACAAGATCGAGGCAGTGACCAGCTTTGTGAGTGGCACAGTCAGTCCACTGCTGGAGATCAAGGGAAGAGGTTAGGTCTAGGAGATGGAAAGCCCAGGGGACAGAGGGGTCATCAATATGACAGTTAAAATCACCTAGAATAAGGACAGGATTGTCAGTGGAGAGAAAGAAGGAGAGCCAGGATTCAAAATCTGAGAGAAAGTTTGAAGGAGAAGAGGAGTTAGTAGATGGCCTGTATATTACAGCCACATGCATAGACAGAGGGTAATAGAGCTGGATTGCGTGTACTTCAAATGAAGAAAAGTGCACAGATGGTGGGATTGAGAGGGTCTGGAAGCGGCAGCGGGAGGAGAGAAGGAAACTTACCCCCCCACCTCAACCAGTGGAACGAGGGGTGTGTGAGAAGCAGAACCCTCCATAAAAGAGTGCAGCCTCCACAGCTGTGTCCTGTGCAGATAACCAAGTTTCTGTGAAAGCAAGCAACTGCAGTGATTGCTCACAGAAACAATCATGAATGGGGGTTGTCTTGTTAACAATGGAGCGGGTGTTCAGCAGAGCACAGGAGAAGGGGAGAAAGGAGGGTGAACAAAGAGGAATGTTTATGAGATTTGAGGGGATAGAACCCTCCAAGTTGTGGTGGGAGGAAATGGTGGGCCGTGGCTGATAGCAGGTGGGTATGTGGTTGGGGCCGGGATTGAGAGCAATATCCCCTGCAGCAAGCAGAAGGATAAGACAAAGGTCAGATATGTGGGAGTGGGATTTGTTTTGGTGCTTTGGAATAGGGAATGCAGAGGAAGAAGGGATTAAAATCTGGAGAAGTGTGTAAGAGCAGACAGGTGTGAAGGGGAGGAGAGAGGGAGAGTTGTGGATGTAGTTTGTAAAGTCAGGGGGAGAGCTGAGGCTGATAAGAATCCTGGGGAGCACTGAACATATAACAACAAAATAAATAGCAGATGTAAACATTGCAAGTCCAAATCTGATGCCAGAGAAGAAATGTCTTTGCTGATTATCCTCTTACAGGTGCTCTTTACATGCCCCCCTAAATATAATTCCTAGAGTCGCCACTCGAGTTATGTGCTGAATGAAGGAGGCGACTAGGAACATAAATGGGGACATTTTGAAAGTGTTCTTAACCCTTTGAGTGCAAAAGATGTATCCAGCAGCACATTCAAAGTGTCAAAAGAATCAGTTATATCTTAATAATCGTCATTAACCCTTTGAGTGCCAGAGGGGCAAGCAAAGCATTGCAAAGTAATGCGTTGTGTACCTCTCTGGCACTCAAAGAGTTAATAAATTGGATAGGGAGATTGATGTGTGCATTGAAAAGTTAAAAGTTTCTTGGTCTTCTCAAAGCAATACAGTTGATGGTATTCTTTGTTTTTTTGTTATATTGTCATGTTTATGTTTTGTCTGTGCACAGATACACGCACACACACACACACACACTCATACACAAACAGACTGATTTATTAAAGGAACATGGTGCAAATCTGGGGCAAACCAGCTGTAAGATAGAAAACAAAGATTCACATAAATTTTTCGTTTTCAACCCATTGAATGCTAGAGAGGTCTACAATGCATTGCAAAGTATCACACTGGATACCTTTCTAGCATTCAACAGGTTAGAATCCTGATTTTTATTAAAGGTTTCCCCCCATTATGTATTTGCTTTGTTCCAGAATTGCACCACATTTTTAATAAATAAGCCCCCATGCCTCTTCTGATTTATTTCTGTTTATTTCTTTACTGAAATAATGTTGCTATACCACACACTATATTAATAAACTTAGCTAAAAATAAAGAATAGCAGTAATTCATAGTAAACATGCAACTCACAGCTGTACACTGTAACAGAGGTTCAGTTTTGATCTCTGTGTTTATGAAAATATTTATTACCATATAAACTCATCTGAATTATGGCTTAGAGTTGTTTTTTTGTAACTCTTTAAAGTGTGAGGAAGTGTGACCTACCAGAAGAATGAGTAGAGAGAATTATATACTGGAAGGTGCACTAAGGTTCAATAAGGGACCAGATTGGCAATATGATGGCATAGTTGCATGATGTATGCAGTAAAATGTCTTTGCCATCACATCTCTATGAATCTTCAGCAAATACACCATTATCTCTATACTTTCCCCATGGCTTCACCAGCTTAATGATTTTGCAGTGACTACTTTGACAACGTCTCATTTATACATTGAAATGCAGCTTAATGAGCCATTGTTGTATTTCTATGGGTGTGTTTATATGTTACATTTTCTCTTTGCCACATTCACTAAACTCTGATAGCTGCCTATCACACCAGTGATAAAGCTGTTACTGTAAAGGGATAGTAATACTTAAAATGTAAAAAAAATATATTGTAGGGTTTATCCTCCTGAGTAAAACAAGAGTACTCCTGCTGCTGAAAGGTGTTTTATTCAAAAGCTATTACAGCTCAAAGTTGAATTTTTTAGGTGCAATATCACAGTGGCCTGAAATTGTACAATGGTGGTGTTGCTATACCATCCTATGGAGATTTATGGTCTATGGACCAGAGCAGTCCATAGGATAGTTTACAACAGTGCAACTGTGATATTGCACCTAAAAAATTCAGATGCCTATACAAAGTGCTAATTCCTTCCTCTTTGGTTAGTAAAAGTGAAAATAAGGTGTGAGTTATGCATAATGTACCCATTCTTGCACTTGAGCTTGAATATTATAGGTGTCCCATCACTGTACTATTGGCGTCATAAATGGGAACATTTACCTCACATTTTCCATTAAAGGTATCCATCATGGAGATTGCATTGTGTATTTGTGGAGTACTATGTGTGCACCACGTATGGATAGTTTTCCAAAACTATGCATTGAATAGTGTAACTTGAGGAGGATTGCAGTGGGCAGTACCCTTCCATTCCTGGATAGCTATGGGCAACCTGTGGATTTCCAGCTGTGGATCTCCAGGTGCTGTTTGACTACTACTGCTGCTACTACTAATACTACTACTACTACTTCTTCCATCATCCTCAGTCAACCACTAACGCTTTAAGTGCAATGCAATGCGTTGAATATGTCTCTGATGCTTAAAGGTTTAACAGTGGCTAATATTCCAGTTATATAGATATGTATATATATATATATATATATATATATATATATATATATATATATATAATGCTGAATCATTCTAAACAGTGTATCCAGGCGACAATTATTACATACTAGTGTAAAAGCCTGTGTACGCGGGCCAAGGTCCGGGTGATGTTAACTCTTTGAGTGCCAGAGGGGTACTCCTCTGACACTCAAAGGGTTAAGAGGCCGGTCCTGCTCTGCGTCCTGCCACTGACACAGTCATGCACTGTAGAGACTGTCTGAAAGCACAGAATGCTCCCAGCATTCTGTGCATTCAGGCAGTCTCTACTGCACATGACGGCTTCTGACAAAAATCCTAGCAAATTATTATATAGGATAAGTCACTGCAATCACCCCCCCCCAAGCTCTTTTTATTCATGTAAAAAGCATAGACTTGATTCTATTGCAACATTTAAATGTTATCACTGATTTTATTGTACAAATACCTATTGAAGTCCGTGGAAGAAGTTGGACATAAAACTAGTGATGTTAACAACCGCAATGGAATCCAACTCTAAAGATGTGTATACTTTACACTTCTTAACTAGTCTTGTTTTTATTAATTTTTGTTTCCAACCTCTGAACTTTTTTGTCCCTGGTTTTTATATGAGCTGTTAAACAAATAAGCAATACACAAACTAGGCAGCCTCTTAAGCTGGCAGGAATAGAAGGATGGCAGCATGTCAGTTTATATAGCTGGGCAGAGCCCTTGACACTTTCTCATTTTACCCATACTTCCATTTTTCAAATAAATACATTTAATTATTATTATTATTATTTTGTGTTTTTTTCATTATAAGACATCGTCTAGTGTCTTAACCCCTTAGTGACAGCCTCGTGCATACGCGGCTGTCACCTTAACACCCGGCTAACATTTTTTTTTTTTTATAAATGATTCCGGAGTCCCTGAACGGCGTGCAGCCGCACGGAGACCCGGACTTCCGGGACTTACCAGGTACGTCCTCTGTCACTAAGTGACAGTTTTTGCGGGACGTACCTGGTAAGTTCATTGTCAGGATGGGGTTAATTTAATAGGGGGTGATTTACTGCAGGAGATATTTGGGAATGGTAGCTTAAAGTTTAAACCTGTGCTGTACACAAACTGTTCTTCAAATTATATTTTTTTAAATTATATTTATTGATTGATTGATTTAGTTATTTAAAGAAGCATCCAAATCAATGGGATTTTGAAAATGTTTGGTTTTGTGCTTATGTCCCACTCTGTACTAAAACAGCTTTATTTTAATAGTAGCTGCCGAATTTGCAGGTTCTGTCTATTCAGAGATTCAATCTTGAACATTTTCAGCTCTCTCTTTCTATGGTTATCCAGATATTCTAGAAGCAATATTTCTGTGGGAAAATTAAGTTTATTCGGTAATGAAACAATCTACATGGCAATGTAAAAGCTCCACGTTGCTTACAGGAAAATCTGCTGAGTAGAATTTGGTTAATTGGGAGTGAAATATGTCACAAATGCAATTCAGGCCTGCACAAGAATGTAGAAAAATCAAATATCACTGGGATAAGTGCTTAGATATAGAACAGACCCAATAAACCATCTTCACAAGGTGTGAGCATCTAAGGCAATATATATAAACTCAAGTGGAGTAATTCTGGGGAAAGCCAACTACGCCATTGGGGGCAAATAAAAATTCCATGATTCGCTTTCAAATAAATTGTATTTTTAACCCTTTAATTGAAAATAATGCATTGGATACCCCTTTGGCACTCAAAGGGTTAAGGCTAGAGGGGGCTCTAATGCATTGGAGAGCAATGTATTGGAGACCTCGCTAACATTCTTGAGGCACTCAAGGGTAAAATAAATGTACTACTGTATTTATCAAGGAGGTTCATTTCATCCAAAATTGCTCCACTTTGACTTTAAACATAAGGTCCACACTTTTCTGCTGTATGGAAGATATGACTGCATAATTATATCATCTGTTACATGCAATCTTTCTTTAAAACATCAAATCTAAGCTCTGTAATAATGGTCCCTTTTTGTATTTTTTTATACAATAAGTTAGCCCCTTATGGACGTGAGGGTGTGCAACAATGCTTTACATATGCCTCTGGTCCCAAAGGGCTTAAAGGGATAGTAATACTTAAAATGTAAAAAAAAATATGTTGTAGGGTTTATCCCCCTGAGTAAAACAAGAGTACTCCCACTGCTGAAAGGTGTTTCATTCAAAAGTTATTAATTTTCAAAGTTGAATTTTTTAGGTGTAATATCACAGTGGCCTGAAATTGTACAGTGGCGCTGTTGCTACACCATCCTATGGAGATTTATGGTCAATTGACCAGAGCTGTCCATAGGATCGTGTAGCAACAGCGCCACTGTACAATTTCAGGCCACTGTGATATTGCACCTAAAAAATTCAACTTTGAAAATTAATAACTTTTGAATAAAACACCTATCAGCAGTGGGAGTACTCTTGTTTTACTCAGGGGGATAAACCCTACAACATATTTTTTTTTACATTTTAAGTATTACTATCCCTTTAAGTAACCTGTAATGATTCCCTGATGATACTTTTAGACTTGTAGCCTGTAATATTCATACCTACCTATTACTAAATTCTTCATCTATATTCCAGCAACAATTTAATTTTACAGGTAAGCCCACATCCTCAAACACCTGAGCTCACATTTAACAACTGCAATGCATGACCTCTTGTTAAAGAATTCTCCTGAATGCTCAAGAATTTTTGCTGTTACACATAAGGTATTTGCAGATCTCAATCACATCTATCTCTTAGCCTTCTTCTAGCATGTAAAAGGTGACATGTTAGTTGTTTCTGAACAAAGGTCACAGTTCAGTAGAGAACCAGCAAATGTTACTTCCTTTAAGCCCTGTCCCATGAAATTCCACGAAATGACTGTTAGTTGTTATAATCTACAATATCCAGTTACATGACCATAATGTGTCTTGACCAGAATGGTTTGAGGAAACAAGATCTCTATCACTGGAATGAATATAGTAAATTTGTCATACTTGTCTTCAACCGTTGTTTAAAAGTAGATGGGTGGTATTTTCATCCATAAAGGAGGCAGACAGGCTTCGATCACAATGTTAAATTCATTATTTGCAACATGTCATGAATATTGTATAGAGATATAAAGGAGAAACTCAGTAAGAGAGAAGTTATTATGGCAATAAAGTGAGATTGGAAAGGTGAAAATAGAAAAGGTAACCAAAGAATATTCAGAGCCTCACTGTGAACCAAGCATTCTAGTGGCTGTCAAATATGGCTCAATATCTACTTACCTTCATAATAATATAGTAAAAGAGGCTGAAAACAGCATAATAGTCCAATATACTGAAAATTACATACATTCATGAAGTTCAAGCGGAAATTTCAGCTATTAGTAAGTCGCCATACATTAATTAAGCATATGGCGACTAGCTTGGAAATACATGGAGACCAGAAGCCAGGTAACAGCGCATACACCTTGTCTGTGTGCCTGCGCCGTCAGTCCCGGTCTCCAGTAAAGCACTACAACGTACCACATGGTAAATGGAAGGGACTGAAGGCGCAGGCACTCAGACTGCGCTAACCTGCCTGTCAGTCTCCAAACGGCAAAGATTTCTTTAGAATATGCTTAATGAACCCGTGGAGACTTATTGAGAGCTGAAAGTTCCGCTTTAAAGGGATAGTAATGTTTCATAATAAAAGCAGCTCTAATTAATCATCATAGTATTTGGATTTTGGAGAGTGTTATTTCAATTCTGTCAGAGTTGTAGTTCAAGAGTAATTCAATGACAAAGTGTCCCCCTCCCTCCCTTTTTACTGATGTAACACTGTTCAGCCAAATCAGAAGGGAGGTGCCCAGGTAGACTGCAGAGAGGGACAATCTTCAATTAAGATAAGGGAAAAACTTGTCAAGGGGGGCAGGGCTTTCATTGTTCTCATAGGAAGAAGATTGTCCCCTTCTGTTATCTGCCTGGTCTATGGACTGGATTCCACATCTGAGAAGAGATGGCTTACACTAGGTAACAGGGGAGGGAGGGGAAACTTTGCTTGTGAATATCTCTCAAACCATAAAGGTTTGAGAGATAAGACTTATATCGTTGTTCATGTTTTATTAATGCCTACAAAATAAAATAAAGATAAAACAAAGTATTACTATCCCTTTAAAGGTAAAGTTGCATATAATTTCTTAGTGAACCCAGTTATATATCAGTGGCGCTCAAACTATGGAACTTTCGCTATAATTGAGCTACAACTCCCATCAGGGGGATGGCTTTCCCTCATGAATTATACTGTATTTTGAAACATTAATGGGAATATTTCTGCTTATATATTTGGCAGAGGATATGCCATATTAAATAATGTAACATTAATAAAATTGTTTATTTGTTATTAAAGTAGCCAAAAAATATTTGCTTAGTAACCACACTTCAAGAAATAATGCAACCTTAAATCTGGTGTAAATCTTTCCAATCAAATCTAGGTCAACGTGCAGTATTTTCAGTGTTTGTGCACAGAATACACTGTAACATGTTGTATCTTTCTTCTCAGGGGGCAGTTAGTCCCTACTCTTTATACAAATTCACTTTATCCATGATATTCCTCCTTGATGATGTATATAATCAGTACAGCAGTCACTTTGATTGATTTACTGGTGCTTAATGAGGGAAATCCTTAAAGCAATGTTTTGCACAACACTGGCAATAAAAGAGTTAACATGTTTAGATGGGAAAAGTTAGCATGTATTAGAGTGTATGTGTTTTTAACATAAAGCAGTAAAAACAAGAATTTTGTTTGTGTCTACAGTAATGGTATGCATATCAGTAGGGAAATTGTTGTTAGTTGAAATGTTTTCTATTTTTGGTCTGTTCTATATTTCTGTTATGTAGTTTGCCTTGAAACCTGAAAAGTTAATAAATGTTTAAGCTGCTTGAAAGTAAAAGTAACTTTATCTATAATGATTCAAATATCCAAATGCTTGTATTAATTATATATTTTTAAAAGATTAATTTTTGTCAACATAGCACCCTCTACTGCTTACATAGTTATACATCTTCTGAATGTTGGTTTTTTTATAAGAATGATGGTTAAGAACTAACTGCATTGCACTACCTGTTATAATTTGCTCTTGTCCAGAATGTTCTTTCTGTTTATAATATAGAACTTTTCCCCCTTTGGAAACCCTTTGGAAACAGATAATAGTTCACAGTATAAATGACACGCCTATCTGGTGCATTGAGGAAAACAAACCACAGTGCTGTCCTCTTTATATCAAACACTATGCACTGCAGATGTTTGCTGCAAGTCAGACAGAGCAGGTGAAGGGGAACTGAAGACATTGGTATGGTACATACACGCACCCAACTCTATTTATTTAGCAATCAACAGCAGCACAGTATGTTTCTGATTTTTATCTCTTCCCCTCCTTGGAAACATTTGCATTCCTCCCACTTAGACATCTACCAAGTAAGAACAATTAAATAGAGATGATTGAAACAATTCTGAAATTTTAAAAATAAGATATCTTGTGAATCAGGTGTTTCTTTTTCATTTGTAGTTTTAACCAATCATATTGCAGGAAAAGCAATCAAGCAAGCAATGTTTGGAAAAAAATGTAAAAAACAAACAAAAATAAGGCAGGTTCTCTTATCTGCAGATGCAAAACAGGTTCCTGTCCAGAACATTCATCTGAACAAGGTAGAAAACCATCTTTGGTTGGATACTACCACAGTGCCTGTGATTTCCTCCAGTGTTAATTTACTGTAACAGCGATCTTGCTACTTCCTGGCTTTCTCTCAGTGCAAGGCACTGTTCTTATAGGTCACTGGCAATTGCTGTCATGTCTCCACCTTGAAGGTCTCAGCATTTCCAATACCCAGTACCCTTTCGTCGTGTACCTGAGCCTTGTGCTGTGTTGGTCCATTTACTGATTCCTGTGTATTACTGCTGGCTTCATCTGACTACCCGATCCGGCTCTGACTCCTGGCTTCGTCTGACTACCCGATCCGGCTCTGACTCCTGGATTCGTTTGACTCCCAGATCCAGTTCTGACTCCTGGCTTTGTTTGACTACTCGATCCAGCTCTGAACCTTGGCTTCGTCTGACTACCCGATCCAGCTCTGATTCCTGGCTTCGCCTGACTACCTCCTTCTCTGTTGTGCTCCTGGCTTTGGTTTACTGCCAGCCTTGGCTACCCAGCCCCAGCTATTGTTCACCCTCGGCTTCCTGGGCCTACTGTTTCCGCTGCCCTTGCTACCCCTGTAGCAGTGCTTGTTCGGTCAGTCCATGTCACTGACCTTCTGCGGCCTTTGGTCCGGGTGGCTTGTTGCCTCACCTAGCGTTCTAGGCGTAGTTTACCTTTGCCTTTCGGTATACCCTAGTGGTAGGGTATAGTTGCACTATTGTTAACCTGCCTAGTGAAGGGTTGAGGAAGTGCTATGCACTGTCCTCATACCTGGTCTCGTGAAGGTTTGTGGAGGGCTAGTAGGTATACGCTACTATTTACACCTGCCTAGTGAAATGTTGAGGACGTGCCATGCACTGTCCTCACACCCGGTCTTGTGAAGGCTGTGAAGGGCCCATATGTATACACTACAAGTTTACACCTGCCTAGTGAAAGGTTGAGGAAGTGCTGCGCACTTTCCTCACACCTGGACTCGTGAAGGTGGTGGAGGTATAGTCGCTCCTTGGTGGTGCTCCAGCGTTCTGGGGTTTCTCACGACTGTTGCCGGCTCCAGCGTTCTGGAGTTTCTCGCTCCTGTTGCCTTTGGATGTACCCTAGTGTTAGGGTACAGATGTGGTACCATCTCATACCTGCCTAGTAAAGGGTGAAGGAAGTGTTGTGCACTGTCCTTACCTGGTCTTGTGAAAGTGGAGAGGTACATTGCTGCTACTATTATATTTTCAATAAAATCTATTTTATTTTATCTGTACTTGTCAGTTTCTTTATTTCTCAAATCACTCCGTGACAGTACAAAAGGGCCATGAACCCTGACGATACAGATACCAGTAGTGGGCAGCTGCCTAGTATCATGTCCAGAATGGATATGCAGGAACAACGTCTTGATCAGTTGCCAGTAGTGTTGCAGACACTCCTAGACCAAATGGTGCATCTTTATAAGATTGGGCAACCACTGATGGCCTCCTCGGTATCGGCATCAATAACAACCACTCAGATGGAGAATACGAATTATAGATGGCTGTCTAGGACCGCTCAACTCCCTCTAAAATACGATGGCGATCCCATGTTGTGTCATGGGTTCATAAACCAAATAACAATACTTGGAAACAAGAAGCCCTAAAGGGGCAACTTGTCCAAGAAAAGCTGGTCCCATAAAATGAGGCACTCAGAAGCAGAGAAAGCAAATATAGTAATATAAATTTTATTAGTACAAAAATATCAAATGAAAAAAGGGATAACATATAAAAACAATTAAAAACAATCCACAGAGGAGGTGACATCCAAATACCCCTACATAAATACCCAACACAGTAAGTGGTGCCCAAAGAATTCATAAACCAACTCGGAATTTTTTGGAACTGGTACCCTATGCAAAAGAAGCAAAGTAGGGTTTGTGATTTCCTTGTTGACTGGCAAAGCATTGGCATGGGCCAATCCATTGTGGGAGACGGCTAAACCCATAACTTCGAATTTCACTCAATTTTTGAAGCCTTCCATAGGGTTTTTGACATTCCAGGTCGGTCAATCTCTTCCACAAAAAAATTGATGACGATTCAACAGGGCGCCCATACAGTAGCAGAATATGCTATTGAGATTCCTACACTAGCGGCAGAGATAGACTGGAACAATGAAGCTCTGGTGGCAGCTTTCTCGCGAGGGCTTAATGATGTTACTAAAGAGCTGGTGAGCTGCCAGTGGATCTAGATCAGTTTATTTCCTTCACCATACTGATCGACGCCCGTATAAGAGAAAGATCCACAAATAAAAACCACATGAGAATGCATGAGTCTCGATTGGCACCAAACTGGGAGTTCCCACCCATGCCTCCCTCGCGTCCCTTGCCACCTAGTGCGGAGGTCACTAGGGTTGAGCATATGGAAGTTGGCTTTACACGTTTGTCCAGGGAGAAGCGGTCCTTCCGTCGAAGAGAGGGTCTATGACTATACTGGATGGACATATGTCGCAGGCTTGTCCGGTACGTCCGGGAAACACAAGCACCTAGGATCCCTGAGGGGACAGATCCTAGGTGGAGTCAGTCGGTCCCCAGATCAGGAACAAAGCAAGCCTATCTTACAGGTGGCTATATCTTGGGATAAGTCCTCAGTGGCTACTTTGGTGCCTCGTGCCTCTCCGTTGGCTGTACAGGATATTGATTGTCGACCACTAGAACCATCCCATGTCGCACATGAGACTTGTCCACTATCCCTGAGGGTAGGAGCTGTCCATGTCGAGACCCTACAGTTACAGGTTATTCAGTCTCCACACCATGCAGTCATATTAGGATTCCCTTGGCTCCAGAGCCATAATCCCAAAGTGGACTGGGAGACTTGTGACATATTATCCTGGTCTGACTATTGTAAAGGGGCTTGCCTACAGCAACCTATTAAGATTTTGTGTACCTCCCCCTCTATACCCTCAGTGTACCAATCATTCAGTGGGGTTTTCAGTAAGGGGGAGGCTAGCACTTTGCCGGAACATAGAGAGTATGACTGTACTATTAATTTGACGCCAGGCTTGATACCTCCTAAAGGCCGCACCTATCCCATGTTGGTAGAGGACAACCAGGCCATGGAGGAATACATTACTGATGTGTTGTCCAGAGGCATAATCAGGAAATCTTCCTCTCCCGTGGGGACTGGATTTTTCTTTGTCAAAAAAAAGATTGGGAGCTTAGACCCTGCATCTACAATAGAGGTCTAAATAAGCTGATGGTGAAAAATGCATACCCCATCCCATTAATTACGGAGTTGGTCGACGGCTTGAAGGGATGCTCTATGTTTATGAAACTTGATTTAAGGGTGGCCTATAATTTGATTCGAATCAAGGAGGGCAATGAGTAGAAGTCCTCTTTTAACACTCGTAGTGGCCATTATGAGTATTTGGTCATGCCATTTGGGTTATGTAATCCCCCAGCGGTCTTTCAGGAGTTCATAAACAATGTTTTGAGAAGTCTACTACAGTGCTGTATAGTAGTTTACCTGGACGATATCCTGATACACTCTCCCAATATCGAGACTCATAGGAGAGATGTCTCTACAGTATTACAGAAACTGAAAGAAAATAAACTGTATTGCAAACTCGGAAAATGCGAATTCCATAAAGACCGAGTGACCTTCCTGGGCTATGTTATCTCTGTAGAAGGTATTGCCATGGATACAGAGAAACTCTTGGCAGTCCTGCAATGGCCACGTCCTGTGGGATTCTTAAGATTCGCAAATTATTATAGAAAATGAATTTGAAATTTCTCTACAGTTGTCAAACCCTTGACTGACTTAACACATAAGGGCGGTACCCATCAGTTTGGTCCCCTGAGGCAAACAGTGCTTTTGAAGCCTTAAAATCTGCCTTTGCAGTGGCTCCAGTATTGGTACATCCCAAAACCGCATTGCCTTTTACCCTGGAGGTGGATGCATCTGAGACAGGTGTAGGGGTAGGGCTGTCTCAAAGATCCGAGCCTGGCATGACTCTGTTGCCCTGCGGATTTTTTTCCAAAAAGACGACTAAGGCTCAGAGCCTAGGTGACCGTGAACTGCTAGCCATTATCCTCTTTCTTCGTGAATGGCGTCACCTTCTGGAGGGGACTATGGCTCCTATCCTGATCTTAACGGATCATAATAATTTGACATATCTGTCTGAGGCCGAGAGACTGTCACTTAGACAGGCCAGATGGGCACTGTTTCTGTCTAGATTTAATTTTGTAGTCTCGTACCTCCATGGGTCCAAGAAAATTCGTGCAGGTGCCCTGACTAGACAGTTTGGCCCAGAATGTGAGACGGAAAGTGAACCCGTTCTAATCGTTTCCTCAGATCGCCTTTTGGCCACAATACGTACTAGCATTACGTTTCCATTGGGTGAGATGATTCTGGCTTCTCAGGGTAATGCTCCAGTAGAAAAACCTAGTAGAAAATGTTTTGTAGCGGACAACCTCCGTACTCAGCTACTTGAAACTTATCACTCGTTCAAGGCAGCTGGACACATTGGTCGGGACCAACTGATTTGGTCAGTCTCACAGCTCTTTTTGTGGCCTAGTTTAAGAGCTGATTATGCAGCCTTTGTGGAGGCTTGCTCCATTTGTGTTTGTGCCAAAACTCCTAGGCACCTTCCTCTAGAATTGCTCCAAACAGTTCTGAATGGTGAGCGCCCATGGTCACATGTTTCCATAGATTTTATGGTGGAACTGCCAAGATCCAAGGGCTGTACGGTCATACTAATGATAGTGGACCGATTTTCTAAAATGGTGCATTTCATCCAGCTCCAGGGAATGTCATCCTCTAAAGAGTTGGCTATGTTGTTTGCTAGAGAGGTATTCAGGCTCCATGGAGTACCCAGGGTTTTGGTTTCTGATCGTGGAAGTCAAGTTCATATCACAGTTCTGGAGGGCCTTCTGTGAACAGATGGGCTTCAAACTGTCGTTTCCTCTGCCTACCATCCCCAGACTAATGGTGCTGCGGAAAGAGCCAGCCAGGGGTTAGAACAATTCTTGTGCTGCTTCACTTCTGACCATCATGATAACTGGGCTGACCTGTTGCTGTGGGCTGAGTTTGACAGGAATTGTGCCATAAACTCCTCATTCGGGAGCTCTCCTTTTCTGATTAAATATGGATTCCAACCATCTTTGCTCCAGGACTCATTTTAAGCACAAGATATTTCGGCTCTGGATGAGCATATTTTGCAGCTCCGCTCCACAAGGGCACAGGTTCAGAATGCCTTACAAAGGTCCTCAGAGCGCTATCAGAAGCATGCAGACCGCAGGAGGTGTCCTGCAGCTGTCTTTCAAGTTGGGGATAGAGTCTGGCTGGCCTCCAGTGCAGGTACACTGTAATTAAATGGCTCCACGTACATGAATGTGGTGGATGGTCTCCTGCATAGATAGGTCCTTCTGTTTCACACAGTAATTATACAAATATCTCTAACGGTGAGATGTTGGTCGCCTACCGTCTTAAGTCCTTCTATTACACAAAATAGTTATATAGATACACCTGACTGCTGTATGATGGACTCCTACCTAGGTAAGTCATCTGTTACACACAGTAATTATTTAGATATACCTGATTGCTTCATGATGTACTGTTTCCTAGGATTTTCCTATTCCTTTGGTTATTCCATTGAATAAATCTACTTTCATGAATTACTATAATTGTTTCTTTTCAAGGCCAATTTAAATATTAAGTTGTTCCTTTGGCCATATACACAACACAAAAAAGAATCAATTCTGGAGCAAACTAACCACACTGCTGAGCACAAATAAATATTCCCATTGATATAAAAGTTTAATCTCTTTAGCTCTAGAGAGGTCACCAGCACATTATAATGCAGATTTGAAGACTCATTTAACATTCAAGGGGTTAAAAGCTAAATTTAAATACATTCCCACTGTCCCCTATGGTATTAATAGCATGCTCCAAAATTGCTTCACTTTCCTTGTGCATATGTCCCCACATCTGAAGTTATGATCCATCATGAGACACTATGATATTGTAAAGCTAGAATTATTTGGAATCAATACATTATCTAATATAAAGTACATAGGTAAAATTGTATAATTATTTGAAATGCTTTTTTGCCCCTGAGTACGATGGTGCTCAATAAATACATATATGTTTATGTATATGCAGGGTCTACAACAGACCCAAAGTTGCCATCAGTAAAAAAAAAGGATCCTTTCAGTTTAATCAGTTCAAAATGTGCAATCTATAGGTTACACAACAGAGATATGTTATAGCATGTTGAAAAACATATAAAAGCACTAGTATGAAAGCCCCATACATGGGCTAAAGTACACCCCTCGGCTGCTGCCCTGGAGCCAGGAGCATAGACAGGTGGTGAGCCTGTCTCTACTGTGCATGACTGCATTGTTCCAGCAGTCTCTACTGCGCATTAGTGTTGAGCGAGCATGCTCGGCCGATGCTCGGATCGGCTCGAGTATCGCTCTGCTCGGCACATGGCGGTACTCGTACGAGTACCGCCATGTGCTCGCCCGCCATGTTCGGGTGACAGGGATCTGTGCCGAAGGAGGCACAGATCTTACAGATGCTCCGCTGGACCACCAGAGACTGGAGGTAGGGGACATGTGGAGATGGAAGGGGGCATTGTGGAGATGAAGGGGGACATTGTGGAAGGGGGACATTGTGGAAGAGGGGCATTGTTGAGATGAAGGGGGGCATTGTGGAGATGAAGGGGGACATTGTGGAGATGAAGGGGGACATTGTGGAAGGGGGACATTGTGGAAGAGGGGCATTGTTGAGATGAAGGGGGGCATTGTGGAGATGAAGGGGGACATTGTGGAGATGAAGGGGGACATTGTGGAAGGGGGACATTGTGGAAGGGGGACATTGTGGAAGAGGGGCATTGTGGAGATGAAGGGGGGCATTGACCAGGCACCCTCCCCTCATCAGAGCAGGGGGTGCCTGGTGTAATGCTCGAGTCCTCCCATTGAATTCAATGGGGCTCGGGTGCTCGGCCGAGCACTCGAGCCTCCGGGGGTGCTCGGTCAGAGCACCCGAACACCCGAGCATCGGGGTGCTCGCTCAACACTACTGCGCATGTGCGGTTACACACCTAGGGAGCTTCGTAGGCTAGTGTTATATATTATTTACATAGAGGGGAAGATTGACCCAGGGCTCATCTGTGTATTTCAAATTTGTTCATGTAGCACTGGCACTGAAAACATTCCTTGAACTTTTGGTTCTCTTTAATATTCTATTCCCCCAGAACTCAGGGGTCCCCATGCCCCTGCTCAAGGTGTTAAAAATGTGGCAATCCTTAATGTTTTTTTAATTCAAACATCCATAACTGGTCCCTGGGTTGCCTTTATGAGCCTCCCCAAAAATAAAATTAATTCTCCTCCCATGACCATAAGGGACAAGTAAAAACCCCCATTGATCTATATGGGTGAGCTTAGAAACATAGAATTTGAAAGCAGATAAGAACCATTTGGCCCATCTAGTCTGCCTATTTTGCTACTGTAAAAACCTCAAACCTTATGTAGTTTGTGGTCTTATCTTATGTTCAGGACAGCCTTATGCTTATTCTGTCACTGTATTAACTTTTATCACTTCTTTTGGTAGGCTATTCCACTTATCTACTACCCTCTCAGTGAAGTAAAACTATCTTAACTTACATCTAAACCTGTGTCCCTCTAGTTTTAGACTATGGCCTCTTGTCCTAACATTTTTACTACTTTGAAAGGTACTTCCCTCCTACACTTTGTTGAATCCCTTCATATATTTGAATGTTTCTATCATACCCCCTCTCTCCCTCTTCTCTCCTCTAAGCTATACATGTTCAGATCCTTTAGTGTATACTGATATTCCTTTTCCTGTAAACCAGTCACCATTTTAGTAGCCCTTGTCTGAATTTTCTCTAGAGTATATAATACCTTCTAGAGGTGGGATCTCCAGTACTGTACACAGTACTCTAGGTGAGGTCTAACTAGAGATCTGTAGAGTGGCATAATCACTTCCCTTTTTTCTGTTACTAATGCCCCAAGCTATACAAACCAGCACCCTGCTTGTACTCCGTGACATTTTATTTTTAGGTAGGCAGGCAGGCAGGTAATGTAACATTTACTCCCAATTCTCTTTCCTCTGTTGTCTCTGATAGCACTGTACCAATATTCAAAAGAATGGACCCCAGTACAGATCCCTGAGGTAGCCCACTAGTAACATTCCCTTTGTCCGAATACTCTCTATTGACTACCACCCTCTGTCTCCTGTCACTCAGCCATTGCCTTAATCATTTAACTATTTTTATATCCAGACCCAAATACTGCAATTTATTAACGAGTCTTCGATGAAGGATAGTGTTGAATGCTTTACTGAAATCTAAATAATCTACATCTACTGCTCCCCCCTTGGAAGCATGATTGCTGCTAAGGATTCAAATGCAACAAGGTTAAAAGGTCAATTTAAGTCAAAGGGAATTTGGAGAATTTTTATTTGACCCCTATGATGCAGAATTGCTAAAATTCCTCTTGGTGTATCAGCATGACTGTGTCTAAAGTATGATAGATAGACAATATGGAAGGGAGATTAACATCAGAATGATCTTTTATACCTACATACTTTAAGTCAGCTTGACAGCATCCATAAAATTCTATTTGGCATATTCCACTCTATTAAATTAAAAGAAGACTTATAATATAGCGAGCAGGGAAAAACTGCATAAAATAATTCCAAATGATAATGTTGGTTCTAGACAAATGATATGTTGTGGTGCTGTTCTTAAGAAACTACAACACATTTCATTCTGTTATAGACACCAATTGAGACCTGCCACTTCAAAGAGAAATACTGGAGGGTGTTAGCAGACAGATAATAAAGTAATAAAGTCCACAACAACAGTTAAAGAGTCATAGATTCCCATTTTTTAACTGACCAGTATTAACCCTTTAAGTGCCAGATAGGTATCCAATGCATTGCAATGCAACACATTCAATAACTCTAGGGCACTTAAAGGTTTAAAGTAATTAGATGGCAACCCTAGGCTTATTCTAGTCTGCCCATTTCTTCTACTGTACAAACATCAAACCTTAATTGGTATTTGGTTTTGTCGACCTTTTGAAGCAAGCAACATTATGAGCTTGCCCTTTTGATGGTCACCAAACAGAGGGCGATATTTCAATAGGATACCCTGTCTCTGTCACTCAGCCATTGCCTTATCCATTCAAATATTTTTCCACCAAACCCAAACACAACAATTTATTATTGAGTGTCAAATGCCTTGCTGAAATCTAGATAAGCTACATATACTGCTCCCCCCAGTGTATTATTTTAGTTACCCATTAAAGAATCATTGAAGTTAGTTTGACAAGATCTCCCTGCTGTAAACTTGTTTTGTTTAGGATGTTGTAAGCAATTTGAACGTTGATCCCTTCATCTCTGTATATCACTAAATTATGATCATTTACATATGTGTACTGTAGCAATAAGCTGTTGCTACCTTGTCCTGTTTTTAAATAAATACTATTTATGGTACCTTTATTTCCATACTTGTGGACTTTACTCTTCTCAGAGAGGGCTCTGATTTTGATTACTGTTACTGGGATAATTTTAGACTGCCCAGTCAAATTGGGGTAAATGTATGAATCTGTCAGTGCAGTTTCACTGTAATTAGCCTCTAATCACTGTGACTGCATTAAGAGGTATGATATACATTATATGACACCTGTAATGCATACTGGTAGATGACCTCCGGAATCAGTACGACTTCAATGACAAATAATAGTAAAATGGTATATAAACTGGTACAGGAACAATGAGATTGCACTGGCCACTCCCAAAACTGGGTGTGGCCAGCAAAGCTGAACTGCCTCTGAAAATGTGGAGCTCTAGGAAGCTGCCTACTCTGCCTAATTGGAAATCCGGACCTGGTTAAAAGCACCATTTAAATAATGTTGCATTTTGGAAATATTTGTAGCTATGGTACAGTTGATTTACTCTTCAATTGAGAGAGGTAAATACAGCGCTCAAAACTAATTTGTATACATTTGTATACATAAAATTCTTGCCACAAAAGTTGCAAGACATAAGAAAACACAAGCAAACAAAATACTGCAGTCAGAATACAATTGCCTATTATGTGTGCTCTTTATTTTAAATTATGCTAGAAATAATTTCAAATGAAAAATCTTATTCATTCAATTTTTTGCAGCAGTGGGTACAGTAAGCATCATGATGTTTTTCTGTTTTCATTCATGAAAAGAATGATTCATCACAAAACTATGGTGCCTGCACAACTTCTACCCACCTATCTGGCATCACAGCAGTTCTCACCCATTCACTTCATTCTTTCAGAAACAGTTCAATGACTTCATTAAGCAAAACTTGGAGGAAACAGAGAAAAAAAACACTCATAATTGTTAGAAGATCAACACACCTTTAAAAAAAAGCATGTCGGGGCAAAGAGAAAGATCAACCAGAACAATTTTTTGGTCTGTCAGAAAGTTAAAAAAGACTATATCCTAAAAACTTGATCTTTTCTAGAGAAAATCATCTGAGCCATAGGTGACAAATGTAACTCACTATTGATTTAAATCTAGCTCTTAGATCTTTTAAATCAATGGTTGGCAACCTAAGGCCCTCCAGCTTTTCCCCCCACAAATATTGTCCTATAATTTTGTTGGATTTCTTCCTCAAAAGAAACATTTAAGTGCCAAAGGGGTGAATAATGTATTGCAGAAGCAGTGCATTATGCATCCCTCTGGCATTTATATGGTTAAAGTGACATTCAACCTCTATTTTGACTTCACATATTCTGCAAGTGCATAATTTGTAGTCGATTTGCCTATAGGCATTACATGTTTTTTTTCAACATATTCACCAATTTTTTACACATTTAGGTTCCAACAGAGAGCTAGATGAATTTCTGTTCCCAGAAAGCTTATTTTCTCACAGACTGTGAAATATACAGTGTAAAACTGTCATCTTCTTGGCCAAATACAGACAAAACTATGTTTCATCTTTTAAATTAGAATATGTTAAGGTCAAATTATACCTCAGTATGACAAACAGAAACATCAAATATTCATTATATTATAAAAACAATTTGTTCATAGCTAATTTAAAATGTAGTCAATTACTTTGAAAAACTACCAAACCAAAGTTAAGACATTTATAACAGGCAAGTATACTTTATCCTAATTTAAGTATATGAGGATAATCCTATATAATAAAATACTAGAATATTTGTCTGATGCAATTATGCACAGTAGAGACTGCCCGAATGCACAGAACGCTGGGAGCATTGTGTGTGTTCGGGCAGTCTCTACAGTGCATGACTGCATCACGTGTGCCTCCAGTGAGGTGGTGGCAGTACGCAAAGCAGGACCAGCCTCTTAACCCTTTGAGTGCCAGAGGGGTATGCAACGCACACATCAGGTCTGGATGCAGGTGACAGTCAACCAGAAATGTTATCATAGTCAACAACTTATGTGGTCAATGTGTATAATAATAATAATCCACAATAATATAATCACACTTTATGCTATCTAGAGTACCTTAAAAATTAACCCTTTTGAAGGCTAGAAATGTTTAAAGGGTTAGTAATGTCTAACATTTACTAACCCTAATATTGAAGGTATTAAAAAGGTAATATTAATGTGCCAAGTCATATCTCTCAAAGCAGTGAAAGTCTCCCCCTCCCTCCCCTTTTCCAGACATCACCATGTAGCTGACGTCAAGAGATCCCGGTCCCACACCAGCCAGCTGAATGAGCACTATCGAAGAACAAATACTTCAGTGGAATGGTCTGCAAAGTGTTCTTGCTAACCAAGCACACTTTGTAGACCGTTCCAGTGAAGTATCTATTTTTCGATAACGCTCATTCAGCTCTGCTGAAGAGCCACTGAGTCGGCCAACACAGATCCACTACTGATAGCTTTACAGCTCATCAGCAGGAGGGGGGAACTTTTAGCGCTTATATCTCTCAAACCGTAAAGGTTTGAGAGATACGACTTGGCACATTAATGTTATTTTTTTTAATACCTTCAATATTAGTTAGTTAGTTAATGTTAGACATTACTAACCCTTTAAAGGTAGAATAATAAATGGATCTAAGAAGGTTTATTATAGTTCATATGAAAAAAATAAATTAAATGAAGTAAATCCCATTGCTTAAAGATGTATATTTTAAGATTTATAAGCTTTAAAAGTCGCCCCTCCTACTCCTTTGACAGACTTCAGCTCTCTAGCTGACAGATCGAGATTCTGTTAAAGGGATAGTAATACTTAAAATGTAAAAAAAAATATGTTGTAGGGTTTAACCCCCTGAGTAAAACAAGAGTACTCCCACTGCTGAAAGGTGTTTCATTCAAAAGTTATTAATTTTCAAAGTTGAATTTTTTAGGTGCAATATCACAGTGGCCTGAAATTGTACAGTGGCGCTGTTGCTACACGATCCTATGGACAGCTCTGGTCAATTGACCATAAATCTCCATAGGATAGTGGGGGTTGTTTTGTTACATAGCTAGTCTTGATTGTAAAAGAGCAGCAAACTATTTAATGAAAACCTATATGTTATATATCTTTTACTACTGATTTAAAAAATGGACATTTTTCAATCAACGGTTATAACTACAGCTCAAATATACATTTTAATAAACAATGCCCATTGGAGTGTAAGGATGGGCGAAAAGTCAAAGAAATTTCCTGCAGTCATTTCCTGCCTTTTTCATTGAAATTCCCACCTAGGAAATATATAACATTTTCACTTTTTCACACTGCCAATAAATTGTGCGACAACTTTTTGTCATTTTTCACCTGTTTTCTGTGACTGCAATATTTTCTGCAGCAATATTACTTTTTCTGAGGGCTGAAGTGGAGAAATAAATAGTTGAAAATAGGTTGTTAGTCCTACAGAAACATTAGCAGGCTGAGTGTCTTTGTCCTTTGCCCACAACACTAACTTCTTTGAAGAATAAGTTTGGCTTGGAATAATCCAGCAACACATGACATCAGTTCTTTAAAGCCTCTGTTTTCAAAAAAGAAAAGGCCAGCATGTCAGTCACATATATTTTGGCAAGTTTACTATTCCACAGGCATACAGTTGCTTTATTTTTTTCAGTTTTTGACTTCTAAGAACTTAGTACATAGTGGAAGAACTGTGTATCGCTTTAACACCATCACTTGTGGTGGTGGTATGTGTAGGAACACTATGACTCTTACCATCTTCAAAAACAAACTCAGAATCAAACTCCTCTGTGCAGAAAATTTCTGCACACTTTCTGACACATCAACCGCACTTCTATTGTCTACCCCAGAGCTTTTAGGAGTACTTCTGCTGCTGCTAGATGTGGCCCCTGATCTGTTGATGGTAAGTCTCCCATCTCAGTCAGACCTGTTGTTGCACTTTAGGTGGAATTTAATTGAGGAGGTGCCTAGGTGTGATCCTGCTTTCCTCCTGTTCACATGCTTCATACACAGACAACAAATAACACATGTTTAACTTCTGGATCATGAGAAGAAGTGTCTCCATACTGTGGACTTCATAGACTGCGGGATTCCTGAAGAGGCTGCTACTACTGGGGCAAGATGTTTATGCAATTGTACTACTACTGTGTTTCATAGGTGTAGCACTTCCAGTAGCAGAAGCACTCACCACAGCTATGGTTGCGGATGTTAAAAACCTGTGTTGTTGCTGCTGGTTACTAAGCCTAGTGTGTGCCTGAGTCGGACGTGGACCTGGAAGCACTGACAAGGCTGATGATAACTGACAGGATGAATGTGTATTTTTAGGCATCTTTGATTGTCCAGGGTCAGACTTTCTAGTTGTTTTCTCAAACAGTTTATAGACAGACACAATGTCCCTTTTCAGTGGTGGAAGACTGAGCCATTGCTATTTAGCTAACTTTCTAGCCATTTCGTCATCTATCTCATGCTCAACTTCCTCTTTTTCTGAAGAAGAGGAGGATGTTGGAGGGATATATTCTAAATCTACATCATCATCAGTCATCATTAGGTCATCCTTCATCACCCACTGCTTCTTGCACACTACTTTTATATTCCTCTTAGCTTTTAGAGGTCTCAGGCAATTTCTTTTTACTTTTATTTTCACAATGCTTGCTACTACTTTCAGGTCCGGTGTTTTTGTGCTTGTTTGTCTCAATGTCAGATGTAGCAGTCAGTTAAGCTGCTGCACCTTCTTCCATTATCCCAACACTAGAATGTGACTTGTAATCTGCACTGTTCTTACATGTTTTTTAACAGTACTGGTGCTTACTCACAAATCCCTGAACTGCTCCAACTCCTTCCCCCCTGCCCCTTGTCTGTTAGCTGGACATTACTCAACTAGTGTGTGTGTGTGTGTTTTCTGTAAAGTACACAAATGATGTCTTGCCTTGGCCCTCTACAAAATAGTATAATCTAGTAATAGTCTGCCTCAGTCACACAGCTCATGTTAGGGTCCCTGTCACCTATCTTTTTTTTTTTTTTTTTTTTTTTTTAACTGTTTGCCTCACCCATTACAAAAGTCAACATAAAACAAAAAAAACCTTGTTCAACGACTTCTTTCCCCAAACTCTCCCAGCCAGATCATGAGGAATCTTTGATTAGGGGGGAACTGTGCCTTCTCAGTCACAAAGGATTTTGGGGTATTTGGGGTAAATCTCCATTGCTTCCAGTGCTCTCCCCCAGATTCATCTAGGACAGAAATAACAGCTGCCTGTGTCTTTACAATCAGTCACGCAGAATGTTGGGGTATTTGCCATAAACTTCCTTTGGCCCGCTCTCACACCCATAGACACATCTAACATAGAGAAAATAATGTTAGATAAAGAAGGAACTAGGAAAATAGCTGCCTGTAACTTTCCAATCAGTCACACAAAATGTTGGGGTATTTGGAATAAACCTCCTTTGCTCCCTTCACACACCTCCAGACACATGTAACACAGAGATAATAACAGCAATATCAAGAAGGAACTTGAACCACACCTGTCTGTTTGTTTCCAATCAGACACACAGAATGTTGTGGTATCCCTCCTTTGCTCCCTCACACCCCAGAAATATCTAACAGAGATAATAACAGCCAGAACAGGAAGGACATTGGATCACAATTGCCACAAGTGTCACCCCAAATAGTTACACAGAATGTTGGGATATTTCAGGTCAACCTTTTTTGATTCCTACTCACATCCCCCAGACATGTCTAACACAGAAATAACAAAAGCCAGATCAGGAAGGAACTTGGCTCACAGCTGCCTGACTGAAATCAATCACACAGAATGTTAGGGTATTTGGGGCCAATCTCCTTTGTTCCCTTCTCACACCCACAGACTCGCATAGCACAATATCACAAATGATTTTGGGTTGCTGGGCTCAACCTACTTTCTTCCTTCCTGTCCCCCAGAGTGCCCCTAGACACCCCTAGGGGATTCTTCCTACATGCATCCCTAAACTAAGCTTCAACTGCTTTTTATTTACCTCCCCTCTTTAGCTCAAAAATGTGCTAATCTCTCTTCCTCTGACAAACACAAAATGGCATACTATAGGAATATAACATCCCTTTTATACTATTCTTGTGGAAAAATAAGGGAATCTTGCCATGTGGTTGGTCAAAATTCATTCTCCCCATTGATTTCAATGTAGGCAAAAAGCGGAAAAACAGCACTTTCATGAAAAACTTACCACTCTGCGAAAACTGCCATTTTCCTCCTAGTTCACTTTTGAATGGAGAACTTTCTCCCATCCTTACTGGTGTCCATATGACACATTTCTTATAAAGTAATTCATGGAAGACTTTGAGTCACTATGGTTCTTACTAGTAAGTGATAGGAATAACAACAAGTGGCCACAATAAAACATTGCAGTTTAATAAAAAGAGCTGTAAACATTTTTAAATGAAAAATCTTCCAGTAGAGCGAATACCAATGTTTTACTGAATAGAAAAATAATGACAAAATATAGTTTTGTTTACAAAAAATGTACTGCGCCTTTAAACAGTTCTTCTTACTTAGGTAACTCTATTTTACTCTAATTACAGTGCTCAGTTCCTACTAACAGTAACATGCTTTAAAATACTCCCCTGAACAAATCCTTATATAATAATTCACTAAGATGTTTGTTAGAAGCCATCATGCGCAGTAGAGACTGCGCGAGTTCAAGCAGTCTCTACTGGGGACGATTGCATTGCATGAGTGAGGCGACGAAAGACTGCATCTCATGGAGCAGTGAGGTAGCGGCCGCTTAACATTACCCAGACCTTGGCCCACGTACACAGGCTTTTACACTAGAATGCAATAATCAGTGAATTATATAGTTTTACTGAGGACAACTATTTCTGAGGTAACTATTTTGCATATTGGCCATTCTGTGTTTCACAGTAGCCTTTTTCTTCTAATTGACTTCACAAGAGCCAAGCCAGAACCAGGTAACTATATAAGGGGCAAGAAATTTGGGTACAAACAGGGCAGTTTTTGGGGTATTATCACTTGTCCAAGAGTATCATTTGTCTAAAATCAGCCTCCCTTATAATGATATGCTTTAACAAAGTCAGAAAAGTTCAATTTAACTTTGTTCACGATTAACATTTTTTGTTTCATTGAGTCTTTTGTTCCATTCAGTGGGATTTGTGCACATGGTCAATCTTTTTTGTTAAATCTTTTGTTTGATCAGGCAGGCTTCTCCTGCACAATTCCCTTGCCTGTCAGTGTGTGCGAAACACACCAGTATGTCTATGGAGATGGCATGCGAAATAATTAAAAACAATCTGGTGATGACAAACAATGGAGAGGAAAGCTGGTGACTGGAACTCTACAAATAATCAAATGACTTTCCAAATACTTTTATTAAAGTCAAGAGGTCTCTTGTTAAAAATCCTAGCCATACATTAAAAACTGTTGCTTAAAAATAATTCTAAAAAGTACTTTTTTACACAATAAATAATGCCTGAAGATGTGAAGAAAGTTTTGACAGAAGGCATTGAGCCTTATGTATATATACAAAGAAAATGAATGCAAAATATATCTATATCTTTTATAGGACCACAATTTGATGTGTTACAATACTTTATGAAATTACAAGTGTGTGGAGGCATTTTGAAGTAGATATAGAGAATTTATGGAAGCAGTTTATACAGAGACACTCAAGCAGTATGTAAAATTATAAAGTTAACTGTTGTTCATTATGTTTTTGCTGCCCAGGGCATGTTATCCGAGTCAGTGTGTATCTATTTAGTCATAGAAACCACATATGTACTTATAAGTGATAAATCCTCTGAGAACAGACACACCTTGGCCTAGTTGTTACAAACAAGTGCCTGCTAATGCGTCGGTACATTTCTTTTATCCTCTTGGTATGTATCTCCCAGCAATACATTTACTGTCTAATTGATGGTAAGCTTTGCTTTGTATGCTTATCCAAACCTTACTGGGTAACAGATATGTCCAGATTGGCACTGAAGCAATGTTCTACTAAGTTTTGTGGAATAAAAAAATGTATCTTCTCTACAGTAACCCCTTGATTGCCATATAGGTAGCCAGCACATTGTGTTGCAATGGATTGGACACATCTCTGGCACTCAAACGGTTAAATGCAGGTATTTCTTTAAAGAGACAACCTCTGTAAAACGAATAATTATAATGATGCCAACAATGTTCAGAAGGCCAAAGGCTTCACTTGCTGTGCTCATAGTCCTTTTTAACTGTAAGGGTCAGGTTTGAAAAGCTGTTGTGTACAATTTATTGGCACTGAACAACTAGCCCCAGGACAGGAGACATAATATGTCAAAAATATATACTGTAGGGTTTAGCCTGAGTAAAATAAGGGTACTCCCACTGCTGAGAGGTGTTTTATTCAAATGTTTTTGCAGCTCACACTTGAACTTAAATGCAGCATCTCAATGGCCTGAAATTTTATGGTGGAGATGTTTCTACACCAGCCTATGGACAGCTCTGATCAGTTGAACATAATCCTCCATAGGATAGTGTAGCAACAGCGCTACTGTACAATTTCAGGCCATTGAGATATTGCACCTAACAAAATCATGTTTGAGCAGCAATAACGATTCGAATAAAGCACATCTAAGCAGTGGGAATACTCTTGTTTTACACAGGAGGACAACCCCTACAATATACTGTATATGTTCTTATGTATTAAGTGCTACTATCCCTTTAATACATTTGTCCTGTGACAAAGCTGCACAAACTACTGTTGCACTTTATTTAATAAACCTCCCTCCATTTGCATGCTTTTCAAAGATCCGAATTAAGATGCAAGGAAAATGTCTCCATGTATTTCATCCCCATCAGACCTGTATAGTGGCTGCTTCCTGCTACTGAAGCCAAACATCACATTGTTTCATTAAGTTCTGGGGTAGAAACACGGCAATGTTTATAGAGGTTCAAGAACATATTCATATCAAATCTTTGCAAAGCTTACACATGGGGTTTTAAACATCAATGCTAAGGATTGTCTATCAAATAAAATGCAAAAACTGTGATATCATAGTTCAAATATATTAAATAGATCCCAAGACTTCAAAGTCTAACAGTTAAGTCTCTCACAGAATCAGCCTGATCTCCCAATCATCTCTGCATCTGATCTGCCAGCACTTACAATGCAGCCCAAGCTTCCCTTACAGATTTTTTCTTCCAGTAACAGACTTGCTGAGATGGTAATAAGTATGCATGTTGTCCTTTAATGATCTGTAATAAATTATTTTTGCTGTTTCATATGAGTATAGACAAGAATGTTTTTGTTCAGCTATCAATTCATTGATCTGATTCTCCTAAACATGGGTTGGTGGATCTAAGATACAATTAAGGTTCATTAAAGAACAAATTGGAAACATACCAGAAAATATGGGAATTTTCTGTAATTTTTTTCAATGCTCTAATTTATGCAATCCTAAAGCACAAAACAATTGTCCTTGAGAGTTTAAAGTCCCAGCACACAACTCCCTGGGCCTAAGGATTACTTTTTGATTCCCTCAGAGAGGCAGGGCAACTGTATATGAGTAGGGATCTGCAAAAAAGGAAAGATGGGTGCCTGATTCATCCCAGGGACCATACTTTACCTTCACTTGATGTAGATTTATGCTGTTGACAGCTAACTTGAGTTCTCCAGAACAACATGAATATTTCTAGTGACAAGAGAGGGGTCTTAGGTTAATCAAGACATAATTTACTCCTTCACAGTCTATATAACTAATGATGTGTCATTTATTTCTACAGGAAAGCTGATATACTAAGAAGACAGAGAGGACTTCTGAGACAAACTAACTGTAACAAAAAGGACAACTAAAATGTCTCATTGCCTTAAAAGGCATTTTTAACCCTGTCAATGGCAGAGAGATCTCCAGTGCATTGCTTTACAATTTATTGTAGAATTCCTAAGAAGTTGATGGATTGAAAGCCTAATTTAAATCAATGAGAATTTTTATGTTATATCTTATAATGCAGTTGTTTTGCCCCCAAACTGGTCCAGGTTTTCTTAGTACATCAGCTTCCAGGCCTTGTCTTTCTCTGTTCACATCATGTAGTAACCATTGATGAAATACCAAAATATTTTCTTATACCTATTAATGTCTCCAATATTTATAAAGAGAGAGAGTTCTGTTATGATTTGGTATTTGTCCTTTCCTCTCCCCTAGGCTGACACTTGCCACATGGTGAGTCCTAGATCTTCCTGGGGTTGTTGAGTGTTATATCCCTTATAACCATAGTAAAGAAACACCATAAAATGCGGTAGGATCAGGTAGATTGTCCCCAGATCACATATCTGGAAAATAGCTACTAAAATGACAACCTCAACAGCCAGAATATAGATTCTAAAATTGAGACCTACACTAATTTTACTCTGTATTACACACAAACAGAAAGGATTAATCCACTAGAGTCTTCCACAAGGGATACCCCACACGATACAGTTAATGAAATGTATATAAATTATACTGTTCAGATGAAAATTAATAAATGATAATGAAAATGTAAAAAGAAAAAGTGACGATAAAAGATGAAAATCAGTAATAAAAGAGTCACTTATCTATAGCTCCAAAGTCAATGAAGTGGAAATGATAATGAAAGTATGATCCATAAAAATAAAAATGGAAATGTTATGGACAGTGAAATTCACACCACCATTCAATAGATTCCTTCCATGCAGCACATCATAGGAGAACCTCCATTCTCTTTTCATATCTGGTCAAAAATGTAAAAGAGCAAAGAAAAAATAATCTAAAAGCAGTGTTTTATACTTACATAGAAAGACACGCAAGACAATTACAAATTTACAAGCTAGCCAGTAAAGATTAGCATAGCTCCCTCACGCATAGCCGCGATATTGTGTAGCCTCAGCATCCCCTTTAAACATCTGTGCTAATCTGTTACTTATAATTACTGAAGCTGTGATGTTGTAAAAACTAGTGGCAACCTGTAGCCACTATCTCTTCTGAACTCAGTCTGCAGCTTGTCCCCTCACTCGAGGCTAAGCACAGTTCACAATTTTACACAATGTTACCTGGATGAGCTGGTACAGGGCCCAGCATGTGTTTCTCCAACTGTTACCAACTCTTCAGAATCCAGTTGACACAGGCTTTTCCCACAGGGGGCGTAAGTCCATTGCTACCTTGTAACAGTATTCTTAATATTTGCACCGCATACCGTGGACTCTACCTGCCCAGTTCCTCAGAGCATTAAAGAGCATAGTTCTTCCCCTTCTAGTTATACCCTAATCATTCATGATACACATTGAAATTACAGTCATAGACATAAATAATATCACACATCATAAAAATAATTAGAACAATTTCTCTCACTTTTAAGATCAAAATTAAAAGTTTTTTTTAATGATTATGTGACTAAGTGCTAATAAAAAAGTTTCTATAAAATTAAGCACAGTAAAATAGAACAACAGTGGTTTTTACATATCTATAAAATTGTTTTAAGTGCAGAATATACTCGTTATTGTCAAGACTCCTTAATCGAAACCACTAGTTGTAACACTGATCTAAAGATCATGACATGGAGAAACCGTCAGACACCTACTAAAACTAAAATGGAAATATATCTAAAAGTAATAAATAGCAGGCTCAGAATTGGTCCTTGAAATACCAGAGCACAGACACCAAGAACAGCACCAATACAGGTGCAACAGCCCCTGTTGTAACTATCAACCTCAACACCTCGACCTAGAACGCAACACATGCAACACCCACCCAGCAACAGTATCGTATTGCTCAAACCCCTCCACATCAAGTCTCATATGAACATCTTTTCATCACCAAAACCAAGTAGGCACCATGTCTCCCCTGACAAATACGGACAGCCAGGGTAGAGGTCAAGATGAGGGGCTCGGTAAAGTTACATGGTAAATGCTGCTATATCGATATTGATATTGAGTCCCCCGTGGCTTAGGGTCTGTGGTTCATGGATCCAAAATGTCTCCTGCTTTTGCAACTTAAGAAGTCTATCTCCCCTTCTTTTATCAGGTAAAACTTCTTCTATAATCAATATATATTCAACATTTCCAGTGTGAGATTCTGCAAAATATTTGTAGACACTGTGTCAGAACTCCTACTTTTATGTTACACAGGTGTTCCATAAACCTAGTTTTTAGCTTGCTCCCAGCGTTACCCACATATTGCAGCTCACAGGGACAACTCATTAAGTAGACCGCAAAGCATGAGTGCAATTTACCAACTGCTTTATCTTATAACTGTAGAACAGACTACATTTTCTTTTGACAAAACCAACAGACCTAATCTCCCACATTTAAACATGCCCATTGTTCCATTGATACCTTCTTTTCAAGTTACTTTGTCCCCTCCTACATCCCTTGGTGCTAACATGTTTTTTATGTTAGTATTTCTCCTGAAGGAGACACTCAGCCTAACCCCAATATGTGGCACCAAAACAGTATCACTGTTAGCTATGCCAATGTCTTCTCAGGGTTTGTTTGATTTTATGTGCACCAGTGGTATATTTTGTGGTAAAAAATGGACATTTGTATGACCTCCTTTACTCTTCTCTCTATACTTAGATCCTCACTATTAATTTCATTCACTGTTTCCAAAGCTTTACTACTTCATGTTTATATCCTTTCTCCACTTTCTTATTTATAATAACTTCAGCCTCTTTATTAAAGTCTTCCTCTTTGCTGCAGTTACACTTGACTCTTTGTAGTTATCCCAATGGTATATGTTACTTCCATCTTTTTAAGTGATTGCTTTTACTGTGAAGGTAGCCATTACTTTCTACTTCTGTGCTATGAAGGCTGAAGATGATGGGAATTGTAGTCTAACACATTCCCAACATACACTTATGTTTAAAATACATATCAGTATCATGATTATACAGTATAATACTTAACTGTATTATTACTTCCCAAAACTGCAGAGTGCAAAATTATCAGCTCAAGTCATCCTTTTCACACATACTGTAAACGCAAATGGAGGTTGATGTGCTACGAAAAAACAGAAATAATTCTGTATTAAGCCAACTGCATCGTAGTGGACATATACAAATTCACAAAATTCAAATTGATTTAAATGGGCTTTTAATTTATTGAGTGCTAAAGACTCAAGAGGCTTTTGAAATGCATTGGAAGCTTCTCTGGTATTCAAGGGATTAGAAGATCATTTAACTCAAAGGTAATTTTTATTTGTCCCATATGGTGCAGTTGATTTAATCCAGATTTCTTCAAGTTTTTTTTAATACATTAGCCTCGTCCTGTCTTTCAAAATGCTTGGAATACAGTGAAATCATATCACGCTAATTAATTTGCCAGCATGGATGTAACTAAGTGTCAAGGAGCTGCTCTCAAATACCAAACACTGAAATTAATAGAGGTGTGTCTCTGGAAATGGGGACGTGCATACACAGATAGGTAAAATTAATGTGTAAACACTAAAGTTTGAACTGCATTCCATTGATGCTCCTTAAGCAAACATGAAATCATATGTTACACATGAGTGTTCATGTTTGCTTTTTATATATGCAAGATTTTCTCTTCACTTTAATTTCTGAAATAAAATGTGTTGTTAAAGACAGAAAAGGGATACAATTAGGGTTGTCATATACTTGGTAAAATACAAGTAGTCTGGTAAAAAATGGACTTGGAACCAATGATAAGCTATTAGCAACAGAAGGAAGGCCAGTGAAAGCAGAGGTGGGAAGGGGGTTAAAGCAAATATGGAGGTGCTAGAAATAATGGTCCTTATGTATAATGAAAAAAATGGATGAAGTCTGGGTCAAACCATCTGAAGTATAGATGACAAATAAAAACATCCCTTGATTTAAATGAAGATTTTCATCCATTTAATGATAGATTGGTTTCCGTTGTATTGCATTTTAAATAAGTTAGAGACCTCTTAAGCATTCAGTGGTTAAAAGCCCTATATAAATCCATGCAAAATATAGGTATTTTTATGTATCACTAATTGATCAGTTCCAGAATTACATCAAGGGAAAGTGAAGCAATTATGTGGCAAACCAACTGTACCATAGGAAAGAAGTGCAGATTTCCATTGATTCAAATGGCCTAACTAGAAGGTAGAACAACATGTCCACAGGAGCTCTACCCCCTCTCTCTTCATCTCCATTAGTGTAAAAAGGAGGCAAATTTGTTGTGACTGAGGGACAGGAAATCACAGTAAAAGCAACATGGAATAGCAAGTGATAGAAGTGAGACAGTCATGGGCGTCCGCAGGGGAGGGCAAGGGGGGGCACTTGCCCCCCCCCTGGATTTTCATCTTGCCAATGCCACTTAATACATGAGCCTGAGAGTAGCTCTCGCTCGCACTCTGAAGTACCTCTCCTTCTGCTGCCTGCGGCGATCACCTCTCCTCTCCCCCTCCGCGACGCCCGTCACGCACAGTTGGCAGCCAATGAGAGAGGGGTATCAAACTCTCCTCTGTCATTGGCTGCAGTGCGGTCTGCACTGCAGCCAATGAGAGAGGAGAGTTGGATACCCCTCTCTCATTGGCTGCCAACTGTGCGTGACGGGCGTCGCGGAGGGGGAGAGGAGAGGTGATCGCCGCGGACAGCTGAAGGAGCGGTGCTGCAGACAGCGAGCGAGAGCTACAGACCCCGCTCAGGAGGAGACCTGGTGGACTGCATTCAAGGTAAGGCTGGGTGCACTCTAAGACATCCATGGGCGTCCGCGGGGGGGGGGGGCACTTGTGAAGCTTATGGGGCAATGTGAAGCTGATGGGGGCAATGTGAGAGCAAGCTGATGGGGGCAAGTTGGAGCAATTTGAAGCTGATGGGGGCAAGTTGGAGCTGATGGGGCAATGTGAGGGCAAGTTGGAGCTGATGGGAGCAAGTTGGAGCTGATGGGGCAATGTGAGGGCAAGTTGGAGTTGATGGAGCAATTTGAGGGAAAGTTGGATCTGATGGGGGCAATGTGAGGGCAAGTTGGAGCTGATGGAGCAATGTGAGGGCAAGTTGGAGCTGATGGGAGCAAGTTGAAGCTGATGGGGCAATGTGAGGGCAAGTTGGAGTTGATGGAGCAATTTGAGGGAAAGTTGGATCTGATGGGGGCAATGTGAGGGCAAGTTGGAGCTGATGGAGCAATGTGAGGGCAAGTTGGAGCTGATGGGAGCAAGTTGAAGCTGATGGGGCAAGTGAGGGCAAGTTGGAGTTGATGGAGCAATTTGAGGGAAAGTTGGATCTGATGGGGGCAATGTGAGGGCAAGTTGGAGCTGATGGAGCAATGTGAGGGCAAGTTGGAGCTGATGGGAGCAAGTTGAAGCTGATGGGGCAATGTGAGGGCAAGTTGGAGTTGATGGAGCAATTTGAGGGAAAGTTGGATCTGATGGGGGCAATGTGAGGGCAAGTTGGAGCTGATGGAGCAATGTGAGGGCAAGTTGGAGTTGATGGGGGCAATGTGAGGGCAAGTTGGAGCTGATGGGAGCAAGTTGAAGCTGATGGGGCAATGTGAGGGCAAGTTGGAGTTGATGGAGCAATTTGAGGGAAAGTTGGATCTGATGGGGGCAATGTGAGGGCAAGTTGGAGCTGATGGGAGCAAGTTGAAGCTGATGGGGCTAGTGAGGGCAAGTTGGAGTTGATGGAGCAATTTGAAGGAAAGTTGGATCTGATGGGGGCAATGTGAGGGCAAGTTGGAGCTTATGGGGGCAATGTGAGGGCAAGTTGGAGCTGATGGGAACAAGTTGAAGCTGATGGGGCAAAGTGAGGGCAAGTTGGAGTTGATGGAGCAATTTGAGAGAAAGTTGGATCTGATGGGGGCAATGTGAGGGCAAGTTGGAGCTGATGGAGCCATGTGAGGGCAAGTTGGAGCTGATGGGAGCAAGTTGAAGCTGATGGGGCAATGTGAGGGCAAGTTGGAGTTGATGGAGCAATTTGAGGGAAAGTTGGAGCTGATGGAGCAATGTGAGGGCAAGTTGGAGCTGATGGGGGCAAGTTGGAGCAAGTTGAAGCTGATGAGGGCAAGTTGGAGCAAGTTGAAGCTGATGGGGTTAATGTGAGGGCAAGTTGGAGCTGATGGTGGCAATGTGAGGGCAAGTTGGAGCTTTATGTGATGACTATTCCCCTCCCCTTCATGACATTGTGAAAAAAGGACAGAGTATGGATGTCATTAAAATTATGCCCCCCCCTGGAAAAATTTCTGCGGACGCCCATGGAGACAGTGCTAGCAGGCGGGACTGAGCAGAGGACAAGAGGCAGGCCAAAGAGAGGTGGCAATGGAAGTGCACAAATGAAACTAAAGGAATGAGAGTGGCACTGAGGACATAATAGTGAAGGGAGTGGGTCAGAGAAGATGCAAACGAAGAGAGTGGGTTGGAGGAAATGGAAGACAGAGGAGCAGGCTGGAAGAGATGGAATGGGAGCAGATCAGGAGATGTGGATGGCGGACAGCAAGTCAAAGAGATGGAAGGGAGAAGAACTGGCCTAGGAAAGGAGAAAGAGCATGGGCTCAGGAAGGAGATCATTCTTACTGGGAGGAAGGACAGTGGGACAGAGAAAGAAAAATATTATATCTAAGGTCTTATGTTCAGAAGAAAACTGGAGAAAGTATGGTCCAAATTAACATAAGGGACAAATAAAAATTCCCACTAGTTTAAATCAAATGGGGTTTTGAATGCTACTAAGATAAGTCATTTTTATAAATATATAAGCTTCTTGTGCACAGATTGGACAATGATTGTTATATTTGGAACGGACACTTCAGGAAAATAATGCCCAGAAGAAAAAATGTAGAACATGGGTGTGCAAACTCAATATATGTCTCTATCTGTGCTTTAACCTTTTGAGTACCAGATAGGTCCACAATGCATTGCAAAGCAATGCATTGTGGACACCACTGGCACTCAAAGTGTAAATGTAAAGTTGGTGTGCAACAGCGAGAGGAGGCTGACCCAGGCCAGACACCAACAGCAACAGCTGCTCAGGAGGCTCGGACATAGCTGGCATCACCTGGAATCTGATGGGGACAGGAGGAAGCAGCAAGAGCAATTAACAAAGCAGCTCTGGTGGCAAGAAGGTAAGGTGGTTTTGTTCAGAGTGCCACTTGATATACTGAGTATAGCGATGGAATTGTGGAGCAAACCAACCGTGTCCTTTACATTTACCCTTTGAGTGCCAGAGGGTCCACAACACATTGCTTTGCTATGCATTGCGGACTTCTCTGGCACTGAAAGGGTTAAGGCACACCCATGTTCTACATTTTTACTTCCTCCAGACATTATCTTCCTGAAATCTCCGTCCCAAATATATCAATCATTCTCTAAGCTGTGTACTCTATCTGCTCTGTGTATCAAGTCAGATATATCTTGTATTCCCAACTAAATTATATGGTGTTTAGCACTTTCATTGCAGGGGCTGGGGTTTATTATTGAAATGTAGAACATCAGAATCTTGCTCTTTTGATTCAGGCAACATTCTGATGTCACCCTTTTGATTCAGATGACATTTTTAACATGCCTTTCTGACGGTTGCCAAATAGAGGGCGAAATTTCAATAGGATACCGTTTTTATGTAATCTTGGGACACACAAAAAGATAATTAATGCTGCAATATGCATCTTGACAAAAAGAATTACAGGATTTGCTACAGATGATACTGGATTACTCAGACTTCTTACATATTTAGTGGCTGATGTGCCACTAACTATAGGGACATAAAACAATTTTTCAAATTCCCACTGATTTAAATGGGGCTTTAACCACTTAAATGCAAATTCTAGGTGTTAAAAGCCCTATATAAAATAATGGGATTTTTTAATTTGTCCCCGCTGGTAAACTTGGTTTGCCCCAGAAGAACTCCAGTTCTTTGTAGCACATCATCTTCTTTACATTTGCCCTCTACCATGACAATATGCTATTGTTGGGTTAAGTAAATTCAGGACATGTTAAGAAACTAAAAGTGTATTAAATTAAAAACTGAAATTATATCAAACAGCTGAATAGATATGTTTCTACTGGAAATCATACATACAAGCATAAATGGGCTGTCCAATCTTTGGTGGGATAAGTTGAACAGGAGGGAATAAAGAGGTTAGAGTACTAGGCAATTAGACAGAGAAGGATAACACATGAGGAGGAGATAAACAGCAAAAAACCTTAAGAGCTAATAGGGGTGCATAAAGGCCATTACAAATATTCAAAGGATTATGTAATCCTATATAATAATTTGCTAGGATGTTTGTCAGAAGCCGCCATAACCAGTAGAGACGGCGCGTGCTGCAGTCATGCGCAATAGAGACTGCCAACGCTGCAGTCTTGCACAGTACAGACTGCCTGAACGTGCCATGGTTGATACGGACCTGGGCGCTCCAAATTTGGACCGGAGTCCTCTCTGCACACTTTCCTGGGACTGCTTGGTGAGCAGAGAGGCTCTGAGCACCAGCCGAGGCTGATGGGTGGCACTGTGGCCAGTGTTCATGGGCTTTTAAACTAGTATAAATATATTTAAGCAAAATGGCAGCTAATAGACATCACTAGCAAAGAAATATTAGTGAATGGTCTATTATGTTGGCCAGCGTGAGCTCTACATAAGGTGTGAGCTTCTTCAAATAACTAGGTGCTGATAAATGATAATAGTGGATATCTATTATCCATGAGAACAGGAGAAGTAATCAAGGATCATGCATGATAGATATAATGATTGCTACATATGAAATAATATAAAAGGCTATATCATACATAGAGCACTGGATCACTGTTAGGGTTTCAGTCCTTGAAGGAAGAGAGTAGCAAAATATACTTTACAACATTTTTAAGATTTTACTTTTCAGACATAATCCTCTGCTTTTTATAACTGATGCTCTAAAATTATTTAAATTGTACAGATTTTAAACTGCACCCCTATGCCTTATATACCTTATTGTTGTCAGGTGAATAAAGTTATCTGTTACATTTAAACAATCTACTCTAATCCCATTTCCTTTGCATGGTACCCAGATGTATGCAGCAAAAGAGGATGCATCCAATGGGGCCCCATCAACTCCATGGCCCCAATAGGTTATCATTTGTGAAAATATTGTGTTATTTTGTTCAAAATAATGTTTGCAGTGGGTCCCTCCAATGACTAGCTTTGCCACTGATGGTAATTCAGTCTTCTGTCTTTTATGATACTGTCCTGGGCTGATCTGACACTCAGTCCATTAAGCCTGGAGTTAATGTCCAATAAGGAATAAGATCATCCAGCTCACTGAGCTAGAGCATGCCAAGTTCAAGAACCTCAGCTGAGATGAGGCCAGTGAGCCCAGCCTCAATGCTTTAGTAAACTGCTTATTGCTGGTGGACCATCCATGGATTATTTAAGCCAGGCTGAGGACTAACTCTTTACTGGAATCCACATTGTGGACTGTTGCGTGATGCTGAGCTACTGCAGACTTGAACTGTGTTATTCTTTGGAATCACTTGATTGGGTACTCATCCTTAATAAGTATTAATTTATTTAGCTCTCTGTCTTGACTGGTGTGTAACCTAACCAGTGTAAACTTTTTTAAATAAATATATTATTTTTGTCATGGGCCAAAAGCTATTTTATTCTCAAATAGAAATTATATCATATTTATAAGAGGAATTAACAAAATTCAGGAACAAACCAACTGTACTTAGAGGGTAAATAAAAATTGAAATGAATTTAAATAGAGCTTGTAACCCATTGAATTTTATTTGTCCCCTATGGTGCAGATGGTTTGCTCCAGAATTGTTCCCATTCTTTTTAGTAAATCAGTCCCTCTGAGTTCCTCATAGACTATGATGATAAGCTGCATGTGTCAACAAAAGTAAGCTAGTTTTTATAGGATGCAATACCTTCCTTTAACAGACATTTTATAGCATAGACATTTGCCTACATTACAGCAGAACTACCATGTCATAAAATGTTTAGCTTAACTAAGTCCCCTTCTGGCGACTAGCTGCTTAGTAGCGCTAGTCGCCAGAATTATTACCTGATTTAATAGATATATGCTTTATTCCCCAGCTGACAGTAGCATGGAGCGCGGACATCTTGCCAGAATAACGTTCGCGCGTCTGCACTGTCAGTCCCAGCCGGGTCTAGGAGGCGTTGCTAGGAGCCGGCCAGCTCCGGCTGGGACTGACAGCACAGGCGCCATTTTGGCAAGATGTCCGCGCTCCGTGCTACTGACAGCTGTGGAATAAAGCATATATCTATTAAATCAGGTAATAATTCTGGCGGCTAGCACTGCTAAGCAGCTAGTCGCCAGAAGGGGACTTAGTTAAGCTAAACATTTTGTGACATGGTAGTTCCGCTTTATCAATAAATGCCCTGTCAAACTGTTATTTTAGTCATATGTGTTCTAAAAGCAATTTTATATATTAGCAAACGAAACTATAATACAAAGTGAATAAAACAAAATGAGGACTTTGACATGATATATACTTTCTTCTGTGACTAATATATCAACATATATCACACACACCAAGAGAAAATATTTCCTTCTCATCCTAGCATTTCAGGTTTCAACATGTGTAGCAAGTGAGGTACTTTAAACAACACTTGACAAATCGTGTTATTTAGACTTGTTCCAGGCAACAAAAGATTTGATTCTACAAAGTACAAACCAAAGGACATTTCATTAATTTGGATTCCCAGACATATTGCTGTTTCACAATGATATGCATACTTTTGATATGTATCAATGCTTGATGAGATCATACAACTAATTGATTACAAATAATATTTATTTCAAAAACAGTAAAGGAGATATGGTCACAATGCCATAATACAGAAGCTTGTTAAGTTGACTTAATGGAAATAAATAAGTTGCTAATGGAAATAAATTTCAGTTCCCTAAAGAACAAATTTTACATCTTCATTTGGCATAGGATAAGTTATCAATGTCATAATTCTGATAAAACCTTAAAAATACTTGATACTACTGTTGCCATAGATGGATACTCAAGCTTTAGAAAAGAATGTGCAAATCGAGGAGGAGGGGTAATCATATACATACAGGAATCAGTAAACGTTATACTTCTAAATGACTCTCATGACTCTGATTCGTATGAATACATTGCTGGCAAAATTTGTCTTCCATACTCAAAACAAATCATAATTGTTGGCATCTACAGACCGCCAAATACCCCAAATTCCCTGTCAGACATAGCTCAACACCTAAAGAAGACTGCCACTCAAAACAAGAAAAGCAAGCTGATTGTTCTTGGAGACTTTAGTATTAATTGGCTAGACTCCAGGAATGAAAAATGTTGTTAATTGTTTAAAACATTTAACTTATCACAGCTAATATCTTCCCGTACTCGCATAAATCTTAAAACATCCATACTCAGCTTGACTGGATCCTTTCATCCTACACAAGCAGAATCCAAGATTCAGGTATACTAGCAAACGTGTTTAGCGAATACTCCATAGTTTACTGTGTCCGCAAAATAAAACCAGTCAAGTTCCAAAGTCATACTCACGAGATTATTTAGAAAATTTCATCTTCAGTCCTTCCTAAATGATTTAAGAAATTGCTCATGGCATAGAATAGATCTAATACCAGACCTAGACTCAGCGATTTAATTTTTTAACTCAGAATTCTTACAGGTCTGTAATACCCATGCCCACTAAAGAAGGTCAGGGTTAGGGGGGCACAGCTACCCTGGGTCTCATCTGACTTGATTCAATTATACAGTTTCAGAGATGCCTTATGGACAAAATTTAAACAAACTGGCTCCGCATATGATCACACTGCATACAGACAATTAAGGAATACATGTACAAAACAAACAAAATTAGCAAAAGCACAATATTTTACTGACAACTTAAACAGTAACATTTCAAAGCCAGACAAATTTTGGAAGGTTATTAAAAACATCTACAACCCTCCTAATCATTCTCACCCATCAACTATAACCATAGACAAAGAAACAATACAGTGCCTCATAGCCATAGCCAATGCTACTTTGTTGGATGTGCCACCGCCCTGATTATGCAAAACAAAGATAACTCGGAAGTTCAGCCATCTACAGGACACTCACTGGCACCTGTTGCCCGGTCCAATTATGAAAATTAATTCAATTTCATGCCAGTAAATGAAAGCGAAATATATGATCACCTCCTCAACCCAAAAATGAAATCCCAATCTAGCCCTGACAAACTACAAGCAATGATATTAAAGCTCAGTGTCATGGTAATGGCCAAACAGATTACATCTTTAATTAATGCCTCTTTGGCAACAGGGTATATACCCAAATCCTGGAAGGTGGCTAGAGTTGTGCCTATCCATAAAAGTGAGGATAAAAATGTAGTATCAAACTACAGACCAATATCCCTACTCCCCACTTTATCCAAAATACTAGAGAATTGTATACACGTGCAACTAAATAAATATTACCAACAGACCAGTTTTTTCACCCTACTTCAATCAGGCTTTCGACCAAATCACTCAAGAGTCACGGCCCTCCTAAAAGTAACCAACGATATCCAGACGGGCATGGAAACACAGGAGCCATTTTCCTAGATTTTGCCAAGGCCTTTGACACAGTGGACCATAATATTCTTATAAACAAATTCCAAAGATCAGGACTGGGTAATAATTCTCTAAACCGGTTCCGATCCTATTTATCAGACAGAATGCAGTATGTGTTGGTTGCTGGAAATTACTCCCTTCAACTCAAAGTAGCAAGTGGAGTTTCTCAAGGCTCCATTCTTGGCCCTCTTCTATTTTCTCTTTTTATAAATGATCTGCCCAAGATTTGCAAATCATCTTCAGTACACATGTATGCAGACAACAGCATACTCTATGCTAAAAACTCAAACATATCACACCTTGAAGCCATATCACAACATAATTTCTGCAAGGTTGAAAGATGGATAGCAAGGAACAAACTGTTCTTAAACACAGACAAAACTGTCACAATGATATTTAGCACAAAGCAGAAACTGTGTAATCTCGGCAATACCCACCTATGAATTATAACGGAGTCTAATCGTAAATTGGCCCCAGTGGACTCCTACAAATATCTTGGCATGTGACTTGACCCCAACCTCACTTTTGGTCATCATATTGACAAATTAACCTCCAATCTTTATCCCAAAATCATTACTCTTTTTAGACACAAATCATGTTTAAGTCCCCTGGTTAGAAAACATATTGTTCAACATATGTTGCTGCCTGTCATAGACTATAGTGATGTAGTTTATGCTCCAGCACCAGAAATCTATCTTAGTAAAATCTCCAATGCATTGCTATGCAGTATGTTTAAGACCTCTTTGGAATTCAAGCAGTTAAAAACCCCATTTAAATCAATGTGAAGACACCACATTTTCATTTCTCCACAATGGTGCTTTTAGCTCCAGAACTGGACCTCTTTAGCTTTGTGAATAAGGCCAATTTGCCCATAAATATATATGAGACATATAAAAATGTTTAAATTATCATGCCCTTGAATAGAGCTTTTTGACAACGTGAAGGCTAAATAGGTCTCCATTTCAAAGCATTTGTCCCATATGGAGTAGTTGGGTTCAGAATAACTCTAATTTGCTTTAATAATTCTGGGTAAAAGTGGAAGCTCTCAGAGATCCATAGGCAAAGAGAGCTGAATAGATCAGTAGGCCAAAAGGAGCAGAGCCTGTGTTCAGCACCATATTATTACTAGTGTGATGTGTTGCTCAAAATGGATGGAGAGCAACAGGTCTGAAAAAGAGGAGAGAAGGAAAAGAAAGGAGGGCCAGTGGTGAGGATACCTACTAAATAAACTTGAGGTAGTAGGGGGACATATAAGGGGACAGTGCAGCAAGAGCAGAAGGCCAGAATGGACTGAGTAGGGATAGGTAGGTTTGTTTGGATCATGATGTGGATAAAGATTTTCCATACATTATCGTATGTCTTCTTGGCGTGGCACACAGCTTTCAGGATGATATGTGATCCATATAGATGTGATGAATTAAGGTAATATCAGATCATAGAATGTGGTGGGCACGAGGGATGAGGGATGGCTGGTGGGAGTATCTGGGAGAATTCATATCTAGTGAATGATGTTTGAAGTGGCTTGGTTGTTTGTATGGATTGTCCGTGTGTAATGTGACTGGAAAACTTGACCATGATGGGTGCCATTGATGATATGCAGCTATAATGGATTTAATACTAATAGAGGGGGAGTAGCTGAAAATGAGGGAAATTAGGGCTTTTTAGTGAAAAATGACAAGAAGAGAGAACAACAGGAAGCTCCTCCTATTGCAAATGGGATACTCCTCCATAAACTCGCTCTCTCAAAACGGTTAAGCAATGAAGAAACATGAAAAACAAAAATGTTAGGATTCCCAATAGTGTAATAATATCAAATATAAATTAAAGGGATAGTAATGTTTCACAATAAAAGCAACTCCAATTAATCTTCATAGTATTTGGGCCAAGGAGTGTGTACTGTCAGAGGTTTAGTTCAAGAGTAATTGAATGATAAAATATCCCCCTCCCGCCCCTTTTACTGATGAATAGTGATGAGCGAGCGTGCTCGGCCGATGCTCGGATCGGCTCGAGCATCGCTCTGCTCGGCACATGGCGGTACTCGTCGAGTACTGCCATGTGCTCTCCCGCCATGTTCGGGTGGCGGGGATCTGTGCCGGAAGAGGCACAGATCACAAGACGCTCCGCTGGACCACCAGGGACTGGAGGTACGGGGGCATTGCGGAGATGAAGGGGGCATTGCGGAGATGAAGGGGGACATTGTGGAAGAGGGGCATAGACTCTATGCCCCTCTTCCACAATGTCCCCCTTCATCTCCGCTATGCCTGTCTTCCACAATGTGCCCCTTCATCTCCGCTATGCCCCTCTTCCACAATGTGCCCCTTCATCTCCGCTATGCCCCTCTTCCACAATGTCCCCCTTCATCTCCTCTATGGCATAGAGGAGATGAAGGGGGACATTGTGGAAGAGGGGCATAGCGGAGATGAAGGGGCACATTGTGGAAGAGGGGCATAGCGGAGATGAAGGGGCACATTGTGGAAGACGGGCATAGCGGAGCTGAAGGGGGACATTGCGGAGCTGAAGGGGGCATTCGGAGATGAAGGGGGCATAGCGGAGATGAAGGGGGCATTGACCAGGCACCCTCCCCTCATCAGAGCAGGGGGTGCCTGGTGTCGCCCCATTCATTCCAATGGGGCTCGGGTGCTCGGCCGAGCACTCGAGCCTCAGGGGGTGCTCGGTCAGAGCACCCGAGCACCCGAGCATCGGGGTGCTCGCTCAACACTACTGATGAAACACTGCTCACCTCAGAGCAGCAAGACTGTCCAGATGGATCACAGAGGGGGACAATCTTCAATTAGCATAAGGGAAAAACCTGTCAAGGGGGTCAGGATTTTCATTGTTCTCACAGGAAGAAGATTGGCCCTTGCTGTGAGCTGTCTGGTCTCAAGAACAGATTCCACATCTGAGGGAAGGTGGCTTACACTAGGTTAAATGGGTGGGAGGCGTAATACTTTATTATTCAATTACTCTTGAACTACAACTCTGACAGCTATGAAATAATACTCTCTATGGCTCAAATACTATGAAGATTAATTGGAGCTGCTGTTTTTGTGAAACATTACTATCACTTTAAATTGATATGTGAAATATCACTCACAAAAGGGGAGGTCAAATAAATTCTGACTGAAACAGCAAGTGGAGATATTCACCCGTCTCCACTCAGGTAACCAGAGTGCTGAACAGTGTTGACTGATCTCCAGGAAAAACTTAGTGAGCTTCCCACAAGGAAGGACAAAGAAATTCTTCAAAACAGTGATATCTTTTTGCGTGTGCTGTGTTTTTAGCAGGCTGGGGGCAAGCTATTTCCCTTTGTATGCATTAGGCATGTAGTGGGACAATGCTGTGCCTTGAAGTCATAAGTCAGTACATGTAATTCTATACCTACCAGGGCAGTGGGACAAGACTGGGGATGGGGCTGTATGTGGGGTTCTATAGCTACTGCTGGGCAAGACTGGGTGTCCGAATGCGTGGTTCTATGTCTACAAATGCAGTGGGGTAGGGATGTTTGGTTGTAGCAGTGGTGGGCAATGTGGGGCCCTTTAGCTACTGTCAGACTGCAACTGCCATGATTCATATAGGTTTGCATTAAAGAAAGTTTATTCTTTCATTAACCATTTGTGTGCCTAAGGGGTCAGCAACATATTGTGAAGCAAAGTGTTGTTCATCTCTCGAATTCTCAAAGAGTTAACAAGCAAACCAAAAAGCTTGCATTCACTACAGAAAATTAACTAGAATGTGCAATAGATAGAAACTGACTCACAAAGCATGCATTCTTCTGAAAAACTGACCAAATCCAGTTCACAGACAGAGAAGCTTATAAATCTTGCAATGTAATCAGATATTGTGTTACATCCCACAACTCTTTTTCATCAAAGGAAAATTTATTTTTCTTTTATCAAATACCTATATGATACAGGATTTTTTCTGTTGAGTAAAACAAGGGTACCCATAAAGCTGTAAGTTGTTCAATTAAACAATTATGACCATTCAAACTTTCATGAAGTGATAAAGCTATTACTATCACATTCTTTGGATATTTACAGTCAGTGACTCACTTATTGCTTACAATACAATACCTGACTAAACACCAGGTGACTTATAGGTGAACTTTATGGACAACAGAGGGAACTGCTAGTGTTAAAAAAGCACACTTTAAACTATAATTACTCAGACATATAAAATTGTTATACTCACCAAGAAAAGTCCTACATTTCTATGACTGAAATTAGAAGACTGGAACTGGGACACTCACTGGATCCCATGTTAATGTTTAACCTTCTCCTTCCCATTGCACTTGTTGATATGAGGGGGAATTGTGAGATCTGTAATATATTAACTAAGCTATTGTATTGTATTGTATTAACTCCTCCATTGCTAGTAGGACTCATAATCATTGCTTTGCTCTGCATTACAAGATGTTTGGCAGTGGAGTCAGCTGTGGAAGGTGTAGGTGAGGATGGGTAGTAGGGTAGTTTAAACTACTACACTGCTGGTGCAGTCACAATTCATTGCTTTTCAGTGCATTGCAAGCAAAGCTGGAATGCCAGGTGTCTGAGATCAATGTAGGTGGTAGAAGGGAATATTTGGGGACGGGTCACTGTAGTGTAAGACAGAGACTAGGTCTATCCTGGTTACCCCAACCTAACCTGTCCACAAAAGAATAAGTTAATCAAAGTCTGATGCCCTTGAATGCACAAAATTTATGTGCAAATACTCCTTCTCATATATCTATGCATATGCACTTAGTTTTAGTACCTAAGTGTACTGGGAGATGAGAGTTAGAGTGGAATGGAAGAATTGTTCTCAATCACTATTTCCAATGTACTTCTAATAACAAAATGACTAGCACCAAAATGTGAATTCTGAAATCTTTCTACAGAATTAGAGAATGCTTGCACTTTTTTGTGAATCCTTTTCAAAAAGTGAATATGGCTAAAATGCCTGCTGTTTTGTGAGCGGATGAGCGATTGCGCCTATTTCAGCAAAGCAATTAGCACACATTTTCATTTGTCTGGCTAACTTTGCCATTAATTTAGGTCTATTCACTAACTTTACCTTTAATTTAGAGGCATTCACTAACTTTTCTACTAATTTAGGAGCATCAAGGCATTAGTATGTTTCTTAAATCAAAATGTGAGAAATTGCAAATAGAGTATAAATGCATGGCTTTCAAAAATACAGAATGCTCCACTGTCTTGCATTCTACTTTTGTTGCCTAGGAGAACTTTTAAACTTCCTATACATTGCAATTGGGCAATGGTACATGTCCCAGATTAAGAGAATCTGAATCTGTGGGTTGTCTATATATAATTTTGTGTATGCAAAGCCTTCTTGTCCTTAAGTTCAATAAGTCTGTGGTATTGCTGGAAAAATACTTCATTTGCAGGCATCGGGCTGCACAGAGCTTACAAGAAGCTCTGTACGCCTGTGTGGGGAGAAGCTTCTGTTACCTTGAGGTAACCAACTTACGTCACCATCAATGCTGGCAGTGGACAGGACAGACATCGCAGACTCAGAGGTACATTTCCTCTAAGATGTCTGCACTGTCTGTCCTCTGGTTCCTGCCAAAGAAATGTTTTTACAGCAATACAACTGACTTATTGAGCTTAAAGGGATAGTAATACTTAAAATGTAAAACAATATATGATGTAGGGTTTATCCCCCCTGAGTAAAACAACGGTACTCCCACTGCTGAGAGATATTTTATTAAAAAATTATAACAGCTTAAACTTGAATTTCTTATGTGCAATATCTGGCCTGAAAATTTACAGTGGTGCTGTTGCTACACCATCCTATTGACTGCTCTGGTCTGTAGACCATAAATCTCCAATGTTCTTAGCATGATAGTTCCACTTTAAGTATATAGTTATACAGTTAGAGAACTTATTTGTAATTATGAATTTAAATTATATCACTTACAACGTCTGCACCATTTTCTAATATGTTTCTAAATGTTCGAAGAATGAAAACACAATTATTTACAAGCAACATTTATCACATTGACAATATTGCACCAGCATTCAGCTCTGCAATTTTCACAGATTTTTCTCACTGAGAGACTCAAAAATAGTTTAACAGTAAGACTAGATCAAATATAAATAATACTTTTACTTAATTAATGAGTAAACTGAATATCATCATTAATGAAAAAAATTGACAACAACTGGAACAATTCTGGAGCAAGCCAACTGCACTAGAGCGAGCGAATAAACATTCCTAAAGTTTCCATTAACTTATACACAGCTTCAGATTTGCCAATAACTAGAGTAGGAAACTGCCTAGAGTTCTACATTTTGAGGGGTGCTGTACTAACCATAACTACATTCTGAAATGTGTGTGTGATTAGGACAATGATAATGTCCCTAAACCAGTTTTACACCACTTTACAGACTATTACTTAACCCCTTAACGACCCTTGACGGTCATAGTACATAGTCATGGAATTCCGGGCTCCGCCCGCGGCTGCACGCTGTTCGGGGAGTCCGGAACCAGAAGGAGCAATTAAAAAAATGCTCCGTGGTCCTTAACTGACTGCACCGCTCTGATCCGGTCGTTAAGGGGTTAATCCCTTGGATGCTACAGGATCTCCAATGCATTGCTAAGCAATGAGTTGGAGATCTCTCTAGAAACCACAGAGTTAAAGCTTGTTATAGGCCAAAGCTATTTTATGCGCCAGGAAATAGTGGATGGGGCTGAGGGCTGGGTCATGTAAGGAATGGAAGTGTCACTATGGGTGGGGTTAAGGACATCTAGAATTCCTTGCCTGGGGGAACCTGGGATGTAAATCAGGCCCTGCTTATAAAGTATATCTGTCTTTTAATTCCTCAAATGATAAAATCAATGTGCAGGAGATGTCTCTAGAATTCAGCAGGTTAAAACCCTCATTTGAAGTAATAGTAATTTTTTGTCACCTATGGTGCCGTTGGTTTGTCCCAGAATTGTTCAAGTACTCCGTATTACAGGCTGAAATTCCATAAGTTGACTTTATTATTGATTTCATCTATAAATCACTCCATAGACTTTAACAAAAATCTGTGAGATATATCAACCTCCTAGTGATGTTTTTTAGTTGTATGCTGCTCTCTAGGAGCATTCCATGCATGTCCACCTATCCCATTCTTCAAGCATTCTCTTATAGTTTCCCCCAGCTCTTCCTATTTTTAGATAGCCCTACCTATTTCACTTTACCCATTTCCTCTACAATTTTACTTTGTCTCTTGCCTCCCCAGGTCATGTTACTTTTTGCTTTCTAATCCCCATTGCTCTTTTTATTCCTTACACTGACACCTATAGCTGCTCTCTCTCATCACCTACAGAATTTCTCTCTAAACCCCCCCCCCATCATTTATAATATCTTATTTTACATCTGTTTTATTTTTTCTATTCCTACTTAACTCTATTTCTAGATTGTAAGCTTGCAAGAATAGGGCCCTCATGCCTTTTTGTCTCATATTTCTATTGCTATTTTGTATATTTCATGTAATGTTTAATTATATGTTAACTCATTTTCAACTGCAATGTATTATTCAGCACTGCTGAAACTGCTGGACACGTTATAAATAAACACAATAATAATCCCTATGTCCTATTTCTATGTCTATATTTCTCTTTCCACCCTTAGGTCTAACCCCTTCCTTTATGTCCTTGATTGAGTTTCCTTTTTCTTCTATTGCTCCTATTCCCATATTGTTTCCTCATCATTTTCCCTGCATTTTTATATCATGAATAAAGTGGTATATCCAGTATCCAGTCTGTGTCTGTTAGTGTGTTGTGAGGAGGTGTGATTTAAAGGAAGTGTGGTGCAGTGCAACCATAGCTACAATGAATAAAAATATATACATAGGGATACATAGCTGTTGTATGAATGACTCCTATCTTAATCCTTCTTTTTACTTTTTGAGTGCCATAGGGATATACAATACATCTTTGCTGTGTGTTGCACAAAATTCTGGCACTCAAAGGGTTAAACAAATTAAGATATTTTTACTCCTAGAGTACAGTTTCCACCCAGTGAATTCTTCTCTGATTGTATATTTGAACCATGTGACAGAAAAAAAGCAGAATTAATATATATACAGATTTATGTGTTATAACACCAAGCTTACTGTATCTCACCTTCAATATACTTGAATTAACCGTTTAGGACCAGAAGGATGTGCAATGCATTGCAAAGCAGAGTGCTCCATGACATGCCAGGACCATCACCAGTCTTTAAGTGCCAGACAGCCGTGACGGTCCTGGAACGACATTGGACATTATAGGGACACTAATGTCCCATAAAAAATTCTTCTTTTCTTGTACATGAAAAAAATACATTATTTACAGCAAATCCCATCTCTCAAACCACTATGGTTTGAGAGATTCACACTGAAAGTTCCCCCCTCCCTACCCTTCTCCTGACGTCAGTGCTGAGCTGGCAGCAGGAGATCTCGATCCGGGGACCAGTCTGCGACTCTGCAGCAGAGCCAAAATCACATTATTTAAAAATAATTACTTAATTGGAAAGGTCTACCAAGTGTGCCTCGTTTGCACACTTTGTAGACAGTTCCAATGAAGTAATTCGTTTTAAATAATGCAATTTCAGCTCTGCTGAAGAGCCTCCTCAAGTTAGACGAATATCTCTCAAACCATAGCGGTTTGAGAGATGGGATTTGCTGTAAATATTTTTTTTTTCTACAAAACAAGAATACTTTTTTATAGGACATTACTGTCCCTATAAGGGGTTAAAAAGTTAAGTGATATTGTGATTGATTCACAAATGTGTAACAGAAATGTAGATCTTGCTATTAAAGGGATAGTAATACTTCGTTTTAACTTTATTTTATTTTGTAGGCATTAAAAAAACATGAAGAAGGATATAAGTCTTATCTCTCAAACCGTTATGGTTTATGAGATATTCACAAGCAAAGTTTCCCCCTCTCGCCCCTTTTACCTAGTGTAAGCAATCTCTTCTCAGATGTGGAATGCAGTCTATAGACCAGACAGATAACAGAAGGGGACACTCTTATTCCTATGAAAACAATGAAATCCATGCCCCCCTTGACAAGCTTTTCAGGTTTTTCCCTTATCTTAATTGAAGATTGTCCCTCTCTGCAGTCTACTTGGGCACCTCCCTTCTGTTCTGGCTGAACAGTGTGACATCAGTAAATGGGGCGGGAGGGGAACACTTTGTCATTGAATTACTCTGGAACTATAACTCTGACAGAATTGAAATAACACTCTCCAAAGTCCAAATACTATGATGATTAATTAGAGCTGCTTTTATTATGAAACATTACTATCCCTTTAAATGACTTAGAAAAGATTCTGAAAAAGAGTTACAGGGAGAGAAGGGAGAGAAATAAAGGGGGAATGGGGAAGTGGGGGAGAGAGAGGATGTGACATGAGACATTAAAAATTAGCTAGACGAAATAATGTTCACTTTCATTTCCTGCATAAAATGATTCATATATGATGTATGCAATGATTTTGCTCAATGTCAGTTTACATCTCTAACTATTTTTCATGCAATTTTCTCACAGGAGATTAAGGGATTTCTAGGCAGGAAAGACAGATTGATTAATTTTAAATAGAAGTCTGAAATGGGATAAGATGTGGATAAAGTTTCAACTGAATATGCGTGCAGTATATCCATATCAATTAAGTGAAGTTTATAATCACAAAGCATTAATGTGTGGGAAATGCACTGATGTTGGGGATGAATTTGGAAGTTGTATTTTTCCACATTGTAGACAGTCTGTTTTATATTAATAGTAATGTTAAAGGTGCAGAATGCCCTAATTATGAAGAAAGAATATGTTGTAGGACTTTTCCTATAGAGCAAATCAACAGTATTCCTGATGCATTTATTATTAAAACGATATCTGATAGCTTGAGTTCAAGATGTTTTGCAGTCATTTTGCGCTGTTGCTACTACATCCTGTGAAAAATTGTTGCAGACCAACGATTACAATGTGCTTTATGCGGATATCCCAAGAGCACCACAACAATTTGTGACATCTCCTTATGTGAAGAAGAGTAGTGTTAAAAAAAAAAGTCATTGTTGTTTCCAGCATTAGCTATCCCTTCCCTTAAAACTAACTCTAGCTAACCCTACACTGCCCCTTTAAATTCTGCAAAGATTCCTTGAGGAAAAATTATTTCTCACATAGAATGGAAATAGTCGCTACCTAGAGAAATGATTCTCGATTACGGTGTTGGAACATTTAACAGGGCCATAGAATTTAATGGCATCTGTCATATATTATTTACTCAAAATTATCTATCACAAAGAACAAAAAAGGTTGTTTTGTTTTTTTACTTATGAAAGAAAGAATAGCTGATTTCAGATATGATTTTTTTATATAAAATAAATAATATAAATCAATTAAATTGGAACCATGCCCTAAGAATAAACATAGAAACATAGAAACATAGAAGATTGACGGCAGAAAAAGACCACCTGGTCCATCTAGTCTGCCCTTTAGTATTCCTTTATTGTTATCTTAGGATAGATACATGTTTATCCCAGGCATGTTTAAACTGTGTTACTGTGGATTTATCAACCACCTCTGCTGGAAGTTTGTTCCAAGTTTCTACTACTCTTTCAGTGAAATAATATTTTCTAATGTTTTTCTTGATTTTTCCTCCAACTAGCCTCAGATTGTGCCCCCTTGTTCTTGTATTCAGATTCTTATTAATCACACTTCCCTCCTGAACCTTGTTCAGTCCTTTAACATACTTAAAGGTTTCAATCATGTCCCCCCTTTCTCTTCTTTCCTCCAGACTATACATATTTAGATCTCTGAGTCGTTCTTGATAAGTTCTATGCTTTAGACCTTCCACCATTTTTGTAGCTCTTCTTTGAACCCGCTCAATTTTAGTTATATCCTTTTGCAGATGAGGCCTCCAGAACTGTACACAGTATTCCAGATGTGGTCTCACTAGAGCTCTATACAGAGGGATCACAATCTCCCTCTTCCTGCTTGTTATACCTCTAGCTATGCAGCCAAGCATACGATTTGCTTTCCCCACCGCCTGGTTGCATTGGTTACTCATCTTGAGGCTGTCAGAGATGACCACCCCCAAATCCTTCTCTTCTGAAGTCTTTGCTACCACAGAACTGCCAATACGATAGTCAGATTGAGGGTTTCTTGTCCCCAAGTGCATTATTTTACATTTGGAAACATTGAACTGAAGTTTCCATTGTTTTGACCACTTATCTAATAGTGCCAAATCATTCTCCATATTACAGACACCTCCTGGAACATCAACCCTATTACACACTTTTGTGTCATCAGCAAACAAGCAAACCTTCCCTGCCAAGCCTTCCCTTATGTCACTTATAAACATGTTGAACAGAACAGGGCCCAGAACAGATCCTTGTGGCACTCCACTTGTAACCAGTCTCTGCTCAGAATACACTCCATTAACAACAACCCTCTGGTTTCTGTCCTTCAGCCAACTGCAGATCCACTGAACTATCCAGGGGTTAAGTCCAATTCTTGATAATTTATCTATCAGCTCTTTATGGGGAACTGTATCGAAAGCTTTACTGAAATCCAGGTAGGCGATATCCACAGCACCACCTTCATCCAGCACTTTAGTTACATAGTCAAAGAAATCAATGAGATTAGTCTGACAGGATCGGCCCTCAGTGAAGCCATGCTGGTTTGGGTCCATCAGGTTGTTTTTTGTTAGATGGTCAATTATCTTCTTCTTTAGAAGAGTCTCCATCATTTTTACCACTACAGATGTCAGGCTGACTGGCCTGTAGTTACTAGCTTCTTCTTTACTACCCTTCTTGTGAATGGGTACAACATTGGCCATTCTCCAATCATCAGGAACTTCTCCCGTAAGAAGGGACTGGTTATACAGATTAGTCAGGGGGCCAACTATGACAGATCGGAGTTCTTTAAGAACTCTAGGGTGGATTCCATCCGGACCCATCGCTTTATTTGACTTTAGCCGGACAAGTTCCTCTAGAACATCGGCCTCTGAAAACACTGGGGCTAAAATTATACAACTAGAGGCAATGCTGTGTTCAGCCATTTTCTGATTATGAGGGCCGCCGTCTGAAAAAACTGAGCAGAAGTAGTTATTCAGATGGTCAGCGACCGCCTTTTCCTCTTCTATATACTGATTTTTTCCGTTGTTAATTTTTGTAATCCCGCAGTTTTTCTTCTTCCTGTCACTGATATATCTGAAGAAGGTTTTATTCCCCTTCTTAACAGATTTGGCCATTTCTTCCTCTTTTGAGGCTTTAGCAGCATTTATCATCTGTTTAGTCTTCTTCTGTATAGTTTTATACCCTTCTCTGTCCGCTTCACTTCCAGTCTCTTTATATCTCTTATAGGCAGACTTTTTATCTTTCACTATAGCTCTTACCTCTCTAGTAAACCATAGTGGATTTCTCTTTCTTTTCCTCTTGCTAATTTGTCTAACATGTAACCTTGTTGCCTTTAAGAGGACTTCTTTGAGTGTCTTCCACTGAGTACTCACTCTCGGTGTTTTATCCCACCCTTTTAATTCTTTCTTTACATATTCTCCCATATCCTCAAACTTCGTCTTCCTAAAGTCCAATACTTTGGTTGCAGAATGGGATTTCTCGTAGTCAGTCTGGATTCCGAACCACAAACATTGGTGGTCACTGGAACCTAGATTTTCTCCCACCTTCACCTCAGATACCAGGTCTCCATTTGTGAATACTAAGTCTAGGATATTGTCCCCTCTAGTTGGCGCCTTCACCAGCTGTTTTAGGGACATCCCCGTCAGGGCTTCTACGATGCTCCTACTTCTACATGTGGACGCACAAGGGATATTCCAATCAACATCAGGCATGTTGAAGTCTCCCATAACTACTATATCTCCCTTTACTGCCATTTGGGTAATCTCGTCCACTAGCATGTTGTCTTGCTCTTCAGATTGCCCTGGAGGCCTGTAGACTGCACCTATTCTTGTAACTGATCCCTTTTTATTCTGCAGACAGATCCAGAGAGTCTCCAACTCTTTACATGAATTCTGGATCGCTGTGGATTTTATGCTATCTTTAACATAAATGGCTACCCCACCCCCTCTTCTCTCAGCCCTATCTTTCCTATACAACGTGTATCCCGGAATGGCTATTTCCCAGTCATTACAGTCCCTGAACCATGTCTCTGTTATTACAATCAAGTCCAAGTCATCTCTACAAACTATTGATATTAGCTCGCTGAGCTTGTTGCCTAAGCTGCGAGCATTAGTACACATTACACGAAGAACATTACATTTATCACCAACAACAACTCTATCTACCGCACCATCATCTACCTCACCAACATCTGTATGTAAAGCACCAGCAACTTCCTGTGCACCAACATCTGTATCTATCACACTAACAAACTCAGAACCCTGGTTCACCAAAACTGTTCGGGGACAGAAATCAATCTTCTCAATGAAATTCCTGCCCCCTCCATCTAGTTTAAATGCCTCTCCAAGAAACACCTGAACTCTTCTCCAAGTACCTCAGTTCCTCTGTGTGACGGGTGCAGACCATCTCTCTTGAACATTTCTTTACAACTCCACCTTCTAACACTGTGACTGACAAATCCAAAACCTTCTTCTTTACACCACTGTCTTAGCCAACCATTGAACTCCAGGATACGAAGTCTCTTACTATTTTCAGAGCAGACTGGCAAAATCTCTGAAAAAGTGATAGAGTCTGTCATTCTGCTCAGCTCCAGGCTGAGACTTTGAAATTCCATTTTCACCTCTTCAACACTTTTCTGGGACAAATCGTTTGTACCGAGATGAATGATCAGATCAACTTCAGTCTCCTTTGTTGCAGCCTTGACAATATTTGAGATGCGTCTTTTATCCCTGCTTGCAGTAGCACCAGGAAGACATCTCACCTCCTTCAGTCCATCCTCATTCTGCCCTAAAGCAACACCTCTAACAATCGAGTCACCAACAAGGAGATGCTTTCTAATAAGCTGCTCCTAATTTATTTAACAGATCAATTTACTTGAACTGCAGTCCATAACTATTTGGACAGTGGCATGAGTTTTGTTGTTTTGGATCTATACTCCAGCACACTGGTTTGAAATGAAGCAATGACTAAGAGGATGAAGTGTAGACTGCCAGCTTTCATTTGAAGGTATATACATCTATAAACTGTGAACTGTATAGGAATTACAACTCTTTATATGCATAATTCCTCCATTTTGTAATCAGATACTGGGTATCTTTCCTGTTGATGCTCTGACATCTTCAGTTCATGATTTTGGCCATTTCTCCCTTCAGTCTTGTCTTCAGTAAGTGAAACACATGCCAGTAAAGAATATTCCACTTTTTGCCCTAGAAAACTCCTTGCTTGCTATAGGAATGTTTGGGGTCACTATCCTGCTGAAGATGAAATGCCTTCCAATGAGTAGGGTTACCACCCAGCCGGTATTTTACCAGCAGGCTGGTAAAAAATTGGCTTCTGTCCAATGTTAAGTCTATGGAGAGAATGCCATGGCCGGTATTTTTTGTAAGAAAAGGTGGCAACCCTACCAATGAGTTGTGAGGCATTTGCTTGGATCTGAGCAGACAAGATGTTTATGTATTCTTCAGAATGCATACTGCTGCTGTCATCAGTCAATCATTAATAAAGTCTAGTGAGCCAGTTCCAGTGGCAACCATACACGTCCAAGCTATAACACTGCCTCCACCATATTTCCCAGGTGAGGTGATATGATGTGGATCATGTGCAGTTCCTTTCTTTCTTCACACTTTCATCTTTCAATCACTCTGGTACAGGTTAATCCTTCTCTCATCTGTCCATAATGTCATTTTTGGCAATCTGTAACTTATCCTTTATGATCTTAAGGCTTACCGGTGGTTTACATCTTGTGGTAAAACCTCTGTGGTTATGCTGGTTAATCTACTCTTTATTGTACACTTTACTACGTCTATACCTATATCCTGTGTCCTTCAGCTGTTCAGAAGTTGAAAAGGGGGTTTTCTTTGGTCATGCACTACAGTGGTCTTTCATGGCCTACCTATTTATTTGCTATTACTGAGCTCACCTGTATTTTGCTACTTAACAATGTACCACGTACTTAATTTTGATACAACTAATGTTTTAGCTATGTGTATGAGTAATTCTGATTTTTCACCCACAGGGTGGCTTGCTTTACTTGCGTTCACATTTCTTTGCTCCTCGTGTTGAGCAAAGCAACTGACTCCAAATTAAACAGCCACCTAGAATCATCCCTAGATCTTTTGTTAGCTCTCTTTTGCGTAAAATAATGATGCAACAACATACACCTGGCCAAGAAATAGTGGATCAGTCAATTGTCCAATTACCTCTGGTCCCCTAAAATGGTGGGCCTATGCATAAAAAGGGCTGCAGTTCCTGCAAAGTTTATGATTTATGGATGTGAATAACCTCAAATTAAAGATTCCAGTCTGTGCTTTATCCTGTTAGCCATTGTTTCAATTAAAATCCTTTTTGCTGGAGTACAGAGCAAAAACAACAAAACGTGTGTCACTGTCCATATAATTATAGGCTACACTGAATGTAGGAGTCTTCATACAGCAGTCAGAATTAATGTATTATCATCAGAGTTCTTTATTTAACCCCTTAATAAGGAGGGGGTATGTAACATACACACACTTCTGGTCCTTAAAGGGTTAAATAAGCAATTATGCCTTAATTATTTTTTCTTTCTTTCATTACAGTTGTCTTTTAGTCACAATTCCATTCATCATTCCTCAAGACTATTTTTCACAAATATTCAAAAGTGACTAGAGATGTTAATTTTGCACTGAAACAGTTCCTTTGAATGGTATCTTAGGACCTTAAGGACTGGTGACTTGCCAGGACCATCAATGATGAATTTGCATTATGGACCAGTGACAATCCTGGCACGTCATGGAATACTGGGATGGCAGCATGGCTGCATGCAGCTCTGCCATCCCAGAATTCATTGCGGAAAAAAAGCACTGTGGTCCTTAAAAGTCACCCCCATTGGATCGGGCAGTCGTTAAGGGGTTAGTACAGCTCTGCCTATTGCAACAAGTACTTGGATTGGTTTATAAAGCTCATGATTCCTTATTTGACCATCTATCTTGAATTTAAGATCCATTTGCAGGATTCTTACTAAAAATGTGCATACATTAACAATGCGTGATGTGTCTGGACCTTAAAGACTGGTGACAGTCCTAGCACATCATGGAATTCAGGATGGCTGCATGTTGCACTGTGATCCCAGAATTCAGCAGTGAAAAAAAAATGCTGTGCTCCTCTATGCCTACCTTGGGACAAGGCTTGAGTGGTCCAAAATGGGAGGCCCTCCAGCTGCTTCCAGACTACAGCTCTCATTCCCTGACAGATGAAAGTTGACAGTGAATGATGGAAGTTGAAGTGTGCCAGCATCTGGAGGGCCTTCCATTATCTATCATGCTCCAGGCAACTGTGGGACAAGCCTGGGAGTCTGTAAGTGTGATTCAATGGCTACCAGTGCACTGTTACAAGGCTGGAAGTCAGTATGCATGGTTAAATGCTACCAATGCAGTGGAACAAAGCTGGGGGGTAATATTTGTGGTTATATGACTACCGGTGCAATGGACCACGGCTGGGGTCAATATGTTTGGTTATATGGCTACCAGTAAAATGGGATAAGCCTGAATGTCAATATGTGTGGCTTTATGACTACCAGTGTAGTTTTACAAGGCTGGGATGTCAGCATGCGTTGTTCTATGGCTACCACATGACAAGGTTGGGGGTCATTATGTTTGGTCCTATGGTCACCAGTGCAGAGGGACAAGTCTGGGGGTCGATATATGTAGATATTCAGCTAACAGTGCAGTTGGACAAGGCTGGGGGATTAGCATGTGTTGTTCTATGGCTACCCTGTGACAAGGCTGGGGATCAGTCAGGGATTCTTATGGTGCAGCTGGTTTGCCCCAAAATTGCTTAATTTTTTCTTATACACAAATGGCAGGAGTGCAGGATAGATAGCAAAAATCTGAACCTTGTTTAAGTGCATATTACTATATTTATATAAGACTATTGCAGATACCTCTTAACAAAACTTTGCCAGTGTACAGCTACCCCACATCAAGGGAACAAGCTAGTGCATCAAGGTGCTGTTAGAATACATTCAAAAGCTAGCACCAAATTATAGGCTTCACCCACTGCGAGTCAGTGGGCAAAGGTAGAAAAAAGGTACATTCTTTACCCTTTCGCCTTTCTAGTACTCAGATGGCTAAAAACTAGTTTATCATGCTTTACCAAGTATACTCCTATGGGATCAGATGTAGTAACATGCCTGTGATTGTTCTGTACAGCTCCGCAATGGCTCCTGTCAATTATGTCAGAAAACTGCCCTCCGTCAGCTCATATCTGTCCGGAACACAACCACAGCCACAAATTCTGCAGATTGCATGGGAAGGTTTTGTTGCAGCCCAAAGAGGCTAAACTACAAGCTGGGCTGGAACTACTGCTGATACAAGGCCCACTGGCCGAACTAAACCGTGGCCCAAACTTACACCTTTTTTTACCCAGTTAACCTTTTGAGGGCTGGAGGGAAGAGCAAAGAGGTGTGTTGTACTCTCCTCAAGGAGCAAAACTGAAAATGAAAGAGTGCTGTCTGGGGATGGGTTGGGAAGAGTCAGTGAAGAATTCTGTCTAAGATAAAGAACAATGCTCACCTACCAACAAGAAATACTTAAATTGAGATGTTTGAAAATCTTAATTATTTCAATAAAGTCAGTCCAGTCCACATCTCAGGGGTGCAGCTATTTTCAGGGTGTCCTCTGTGTCACCCATAGGGTCTGTACAAAGAAGAGGGAGCGAAAAAACACAAAAACATAGTAGCCTCTGTATTAATAGTAGCAATATAACTAAATGAATCTACTTACAACATGAATTCTTGTAAGGAATGCCCATAACGAAAATCCTGTAAAGCTTCTTCTTGTAGGAAAAGGAATCCTTCTTCACTGGTACGGGTCCAAAAATACACACAAAACCACTGTTCCCAGCAGATATCCCCTGGTTTCCCAGAGACAATCCTTATGGAGGGGAGAATAAAGACTCTAAGAGCACCTCTGTAGCGATAGTAGATAAACTACCCTACAACAGAAGCCACTCACCAAAAGTCTCTGGGAGTGGATGTATAACAAGCCTGACCCAGCTTAGACAAAAGGACACCAACGGAACTCACATACAAGATACTTTTATTTGCCTACGCATTTCAAAAAATACTCTTACTTTTTCAGGGGTAAGATACAATTATCTAAATTCACACATATATTTATAAAGGATACATTTAGTGAGAACATACCATAGATTCTGGTGGTAGGCTAGCGTTACCTCCACCTAGTGTATTCAGTAGTGAGGCTGAGGACAGAGACGGCGGAAAATGCTTATAACGCCTCATTCAGAATCCCTACCTCTCTCCCAGGTTACCCCTGGCAACCAGAAAGCTACAAACACATGGAGGGCATTACAGTGCTATCCTTACTATCCCAAAATGTGTGTACCTGTAGTGTTACTATCAAATCGGTTACTCTATGGTATGTTTAATTACCAACAAAATCCACAAACATTTCATAAAAGATGCATAAAAGTTAATTGACTCTCCTATATAAAATGATCAATACAAAAATAAATAAATACACAATACAAAGCTTCTCTATAGACCTAACATACAGCTCAGGCTAAGGTCTAATCATTTGAGGATCTTATTGGAAGAAATTACTGACCTCCAATTCCTCATTAAGACCTTTGGGAAAAAGAGTATCTAATGTATACATCCAGAAGGCCTCCCTATAGCACAATACTGAGAATCTATTAGGACTTGTAATGGGAATATGCTCTATCCACATAATGAGGAAATTCTTTATACCCCTATTAGGGCAGGAACTGAAGTGTTTCTGTACTGAATGTTCGTCTGATATTCTACTAATCAAGTACCTATGTTATTGAGCTCTGTCTCTGAATAATCTAGTAGCCCTCCCACATATTGAACTCAGCAGCCACATATGATCATATAGGTGATATGATGTTTCACAGGTGATCAAACTCTTAACATTATAAATGTTCTGATTAGAGTGGTTTTTTATACTAGGGGTTTTATTCAAAATTAATCTACAGTTTGTATACCTACTTTTTAGGCAGCTAAAATTACCTACCGGAGTACCCATTCCAAATATCCCTTTTGTATCCTTGTTTTCCTTCAGCAGTTTGGGTCTACTTCTCAGCCTTCGATATGATTCTGCTAGATAGATTAAATACAGAATTACCCTGCTTCGTGAGTTGATTTAGTTCTTTATTCTCTTGGGGTCTAATTTTTCCTCTTCCCTTTGTCTTTGGCCTGCTGGGGAAACACTAAAAAGACCCCTGGTAATTTAGTGGGCAATGCCCCATCTGCAAAATTCAGTTGTAACATTTCAAAGGTGTTTTTTAGGGGTAGTTGTCCTATATGAGACTCCTTTGATGTTGATGCCATGGGTTCCCTTGGTGTATTGTCCTGTTTATTATTTTCCTTACTTGTGATAATCCTAATTTCTTTATTAGAATGATTCTTATTTGTTCCCTCTTTTCCAGTAGCTATTTGTTTTGGATTTTGCTGATAGTGTGAGCTTTCATTTTCTTCGTGTTTTGTCGGTGGTTGTGATCAATTAGGGAATTAGGGACTTAGATTGTAAGCTCTACGGGCAGGGACCTTTTATCCTTTATCACCTGTTGTTCTCCTTATGATTGTCTTTATAAGCACTTAATCACCACACTTATTTTACACCTTCTATATTAAGTGTAAGCTGTAAAGTGCCAAGTTCACTGCTTGGTGCTATATAAATAAAAATATACAATAGAAAAATATACAAACCAATCTTCTGGATGTATATGGGTTCATAGGTTGGTTCAAGATTTAACTTGATTGGATGCATAATCATTTCGATCTCTAAGCATCTTTTTAGCTTTTCTTTCCTTTAGTTCTCTCTCCGAATGGTCCACTTTCTTTTGCGCCTCAGTATCAAGTTCTTTGAAGATAGCATTATTTACATGAGATTATATGCTTACATGTACCAGGGGATATCTGCGGGGATCAGTGGTATTGTGTGCATTCTCTGACCCATACCGGTGAAGGCGGATTCCATTTCCTATAAGAAGAACCTTTGCAGGATTTTCGTTATGGGTATTCCTTACAAGAAATCATCTTGTAAGTAGATTCATTTATTTATATTGATGCTGTTAATACAGAGGCTACTCTCAGGAGGTTTTTGCAATTTTTCTCTCCCTCTTCTTTGTACAGAATTCTGTCTAGTCTCAGCCAGCCAGGAAAGGAGTAGGTCATGGCACTATGGCTGGCTGAACCTAACTCAGCAGAGCCTTCTGCCTGTGACTGTCCCTTTCTCCTGGGCACGTGTGCTAGGCATAAAGTCTGTGCTTAACCACCACCACTTTACTCTCTGGGCAGGGAATATGGGCTTCTGGAGAGAAATAAACCAGTGTCACCACCGCCACAATCACGGGTGAAAGGCTGAGATGTAGTTGTAGATAGGCCCATATTGTCCATCAAAGGAGATCAGTCAAACAATTAACTTGAATTAAAGGGCTAATTTAGTAAATAAATTATAAAAAAAACAAACAAACCTGCACTGTAAGATTTCTGTTAACCCATTATGAATCATACTGGTACTTAGCAAAGTGATGTGGTGGACACTCCGATTGTTAAACTTTAACACACATCCTGCACACATTATATTTGAAATGTTTTTAACAAAATCCCCTTTTCTATTTTCCTTTCCAATGTATTAATTTGGGACACTTAGAATAATTAATTTCAGCTCCAGCTTCATCAGTAGGTGCGTTATCATGGGGAAGACATGCAGATAGGGCACTATCTATATCAGTGGTTCTCAAACTTGTTTCGCTCAAGGCACAAGTAACATGCATAAATGTATAGCTATTCTTATGTCTCAGTCTGAATGACAACAAAGAGCATATTATGCATAATTATTTACATACATAGGCGTTAAAAACTCAACATTTCTCAAAATCTATATGGAAAAAGTGAGGCAAGGTGAGCTGGTGTCCATGGCATCCTGGTTGAGCACCACTGGTCTATATAAAGGTTGTCTCTGGCACTCAAAGGGTTAAAATGTTTTGTAAATAACCTTGAAGCTGGATCAAAGTGGTTCCCAACCAGGGTTTGTGGTGCCCCAGGGTGTCTGAAGATGTATAAGGGGTGTCACAATTATAATTTGTGTTATTGCTTTGAGAGGGAAAAGGCTGGCGTGACAGACAGTGTATGTATGGGTGCACACTTTTCACACCTGTTTTATTTTTTAGTCTCCTTAAGTCAAAGGATATCCCATGCATATGATACATTTATAATATATATCATGTTAAGCCCTTAGATGCAAGAAATGCTTCCATCACAATGCCTCACAATTCACTGGATACCACTTCAACAGCCAAGTGGTAGAAAGGCTTTATTATTACAGGAATACGAACACCTCCTAATGATACATTTTGGTTCTCCGGAATAAATCTTTAATTAGTATTTTATATCACAGACACAATTGTTTATTGCAAACCAACTCCTCCCATTGGTACCTTCCTAAGAAGTTTCAGAACTGATTTATTGAAATAATTGGGAGTTATAATAAGGAGGTGTTTATGTTCCTTTAAGGTCCCATAAAAAATGTGATCTTAACCCTTTGACTACCAGAGAGGTATGCGCTGGATACAATTCTGGCAGTCAAAGTGTTTTAAACTAAATTATTACACCACAGTGAGTGGATCATGGAAGCATTATGAAACATGCATTCAAATATATGCTATGACTAACACCTAATAAAATCTTAGATTGTGACATTTGCCTTTTCTGATATGTCATCATATCATCTGAACATGCTACAACTAACTTTTGCTGACTCATACTCAATGAAAGCTTATTTCCTACTCCTCCACAAAATGACTGTGTAATCACAATTATACTTAAGTGTGTAGTCTTCTAGGCAACATGTTAGATCTGTTAGATGAATGTTGCATCTTTTCTTGGTTTGGATGAATTTCATAAATCAAAATGAACAAACAGTACATATAGGGGTAATACACAGGACTGGATTTCCAATGAAGGCAGAATAAGCAACTGCTATGAGAGCCAAATTTTAAGGAATGCACTGGTCACACCCACATTCTGAATTGTGGGTGTGGTAAGAGCAATTTCTATGTCCCTACACCAGTTGTATACCCTTTTACTGGCCATTATTTAACCCCTTGGATGCTGTAGAGATCTCCAACACATTGCTCTGCAACTAAGGGGTTAAGTTTTTTTCATATATACATATAGTGTTCTTCAGGAAATAGTGATGGTGATGGGGGTAATGCGAGAAGTTGGGATGTGGCCAGGGGCAAAGTGCCTAGAGTGCCTTTCCTAGGGGAGTCTGGGATGTAAATCCAGACCTGCTAATACACATGGAAGCTGATGCACTAAGAAGAATTTGAACTATTTTTATGCAAATCAGCTGCACCATAAAGGACAAATAAAACAATTCCCCAATTCTAAATGAGCCTGTTAACCCACTCCATTGAATGCTAAGAGGTCTTCACTGCATTCTCAATCCTATTCTCAGGGACTGTTACTAACAGGTCATTGGAGAGATATATAAAACTGGAGTTATAAAGAAAGTGTTTTTAAAACTGTCACAAACTGACATAAGAATATGTATAAACTGTTAGTAACATTTTCTCTAACTGCTAACTGGAGTATTTCTTTATTTAGAATATTTTTTACCAGGAAGAATACATTGAGATTTTTCTTGTTTTCAAGTATGTCCTGGATAGTTTTCGGTAAAGGGTTGCATATTTACACAAATTGAGAAACATTATATATTACATGTTATTATATATACATACATAAATGAATATACATAAATATGGAATATTAAAATTATATACAGTTACACTATGTTTTTAGATATAAAGAAGCATTTACTTTTAAGGATTTTAGATTGGGAACAGATTTGATTATTTCAGGCAGATTGTTCCAGGCCTTTGGAGATTGTTCCAGGCCTTTGGAGCTCTGAAGGAGAAAGCAGATCTTCCTGCTTCTTTCTTGTATTGTGGTATACCTAGCGAGTTGTTAGCAGTGGAGCAGAAGTTATAGTCAGTATGGAGAGCAGGAGTGAGCATATTGCTCAGGTAGTCTGGTAGTTTTCCAGAGAAGTGGTTGTGTACTAAACAAGAAAGGTGAAAGGTACGTCTAGATTTGAGTGTTAACCAATTTAGTTATTTTAGCATATCACAGCGATGAGTAGTGTAATTACATTGGAGGCTAAAGCTGCATATTGAATTATAGTGGGTGTCAAGTTTACTAAGATGGATTTCTGGCGCTGGAGCATAAACTACTTCACCATAGTCTATGACAGGCAGCAAAATCTGTTGAACAATACATTTTCTAACCAGGGGACTTAAACATCATTTGTGTCTAAAAAGAGTACTGATTTTGGGATAAAGCTTGGAGGTTAATTTGTCAATATGATGACCAAAATTGAGGTTGGGGTCAAGCCACATACCAAGATATTTGTAGGAGTCCACTGGGGCCAATTTACGATTAGACTCCGTTACAATGGATAGGTGGGTATTGCCGAGATTAAGAAGTTTCTGATTTGTGCCAAATATCATTGTGACAGTTTTGTCTGTGTTTAAGAACAGTTTGTTCCTTGCTATCCATCTTTCAACCTCGCAGAAATCATGTTGTAATATGGCTTCAAGGTGTGATATGTTTGGGTTTTTAGCATAGAGTATGGTGTCGTCTGCATACATGTGAACTGAAGATGATTGCAAACCTTGGGCAGATCATTTATAAAAAGAGAAAATAGACGAGGTCCAAGAATGGAGTCTTGAGGAACTCCACTTGTTACTTTTAGTGGAAGGGAGTCATTGCTGGCAACCGACACATACTGCATTCTATCTGAAAAATAGGATTGGAAACAGTTTAGAGAATTATTATCCAGTCCTGATCTTTGGAGTTTGTTTATAAGAATATTATGGTCTACTGTGTCAAAGGCCTTGGCAAAATCTAGGAAAATGGCTCCTGTGAGGTCACCATTTTCCATGCCCGTCTGGATATCGTTGGTTACTTTTAGGAGGGCCATGACTGTTGAGTGATTTGGTAGAAAGCCTGATTGAAATGGGGTGAAAAAACTGGTCTGTTGGTAATATTTATTCAGTTGCACGTGTATACATTTCTCTAGTATTTTGGATAAAGTGGGGAGTAGGGATGTTGGTCTGTAGTTTGATACTACATTTTTATCCCCACTTTTGTGGATAGACACAACTCTAGCCACCTTCCAGGATTTGGGCATATACCCTGTTGCCAAAGAGACATTAATTAAAGATGCAATTGGTTTGGCCATTACCATGGCACTGAGCTTTAATAGCATTGCTGGTAAGTAGAAATGGCCTTGTCCAAATAAGATTTGTGTTGCAGTGTATGTATAAAGAAATCTGCTAATTGAACCAAAAATAAAGGCAGTTTTAGTGATTAAATCATAATGCTAGGTATAACCCGATGTAAATGGAAGTGTATAGTGACAGTTATTTCTGTGAAAAAATATTCACAATTGCAATTTTTTTTGTGAATTTTCTAACAATATTCTCAGATAGACATGTTTATAAATTTGACTTTACGTCTTTATAAATATGACCCATCGTGAATTTTACTAATGCAGCTGATGTTATCCATAATAACTCCAGGGGAAAGCTGCACAATGCTTTAATAAAGAGGCAATAAAAAGGAGATAACCTCTCGAGTGTAATAAAATATATTGGGGGAGATTTATAAAACTGGAATTAAAAAGAAAGTGTCTGAAATTGTCACAAATCAACACAAGTATATTTATAAAAAAAATTAGCAACATTTTTGCTAAGTGCTAACTCTAGTCAGTTGACTTTTTTGAAAAGTAGAGTAGAAACGGTCTTGTCCAAGTAAGAATTGTGTTGAAATATATGTATAAAGAAATTCTCCATTTGCTTCAAAAATAAAGGCTACTTTAGTGATTAAATCTTAATGTCAGGTATAACCTGTTCTAAATGGAAGCACATAGTGACACCATTGTATGTGAAAAAATATTATTAGTTAGAATTTTCTGCAAATTTTCTATGATTGTTCTCAGACAGACTTAATCCATCTCATCTACCTTATCCTGTATTGAAGATAGTTCATTGTCAAAGTCAGTAAATATGTAATAGAATATATATATATATATATATATATATATTACATATTTGCTGACTTTGTATGGGCATTTTGAGGTAATTCATTATTATTTGCATTTTTAGAGGCTGGGACCATTCATCACATATTTATTATTTGCTACTCATTATCGGTTTTTAATATTTTGAACTTATATTCATTAGCTTTATATTCCTTATTCATTACATATATTAACATAACAATACTTTTCCCTTCTTATACTATATATTAACCCAAATTACTTAGGAGTGAGCACTCTGCAGTTTCGTATATTTATAAACCTGACATTGCTTCTTTATAAATATGTCCCATGTTCATGAACTTTAGTGACTGTTCTTAAACATACACTTAGAATGTTTTTATGCATATCCACCATAGTTCCTATATTACTCTGTGGTACATAGCCACTAAGATCTGTCATGTTGGAGAGTTCTAAGTATGCAGGCTCCATAGAATAACATAGAAGTGTCAGACTTTTTCTCCCTTGGAAAGTTTATCTCCTCTTTATCAGCTCTTCATCAAATGTTAGTGCATCTTCACCTGTCCTTCTTAGTACATCAGCCTCAGGGAAAGGAAAATGGCTTTGGAAATCCTGTTTCAATATGCTGCTTTTGAAAAGCAGTAAACAAGTTTTGATGAATAGCATTTGGGAGTCCCTATTATTTTCCTTTTACTTTAGTTTAATACAGATGTGTAATTTGGATAGCTAAAGTTCCAGTTCATAATAAACCAGGACAGCTCACAACTGAAAAGTGGATGCAAACTTATGTATGATTTCTATTTAAGTGACTAGTTAATTTACCTATAATAGTATCTTATAGAAGAGAGGCAGTCAATTGGCAGACCTTGACCTGTGGGGAATTACAAATCCAGTAGTCTCCAACCAGTCATGGACTGCTTGAGAATGATGGAAGTTGTAGTCACAAACTGCTAGAGGTCCAACAATTGATTAACCCTGATATAGACCATATTCAAGATAGGAATAATTGTAATTTTTGTGTTTACAGTACTTGAAAATATATTTTTTTAAATTTGTAGTCATAATTGATATCATCAGTTTTATAAATGATTCTTTCGTGTTGAAAATTATCAGGCCTCAGTTTCTTGTTTATGAAGCTGTCTTGCTCATTAAACTGTTTATTTTAGTATAACTGAAAAGGCATGAAAAATGTATTAAGTTAAACTGTTTCTATACTTTTTAACATACTACAGACCAGGCTTCTTCGCAATACTGCCATGTTTATCTTAATTCAATAAAAAAAAACATAAAACATTTTACACTGAAAAACTGCATAGTCAAGCAAAATTATATCTATCATGATTTTACGTTTCTCCAATTTTACATTTTATGTTTCTTCTCTACAAATGTCAATACATGTATTGAAGTTTATACATATATACAAGCAACAGAAATAGTCAGTTACTCTAGGGACAGAGGTTTTTAATCTGAACTATAAGCCTTGAAACCAACAAGGTTTTCTTTCTTTCTTCCAAAGTCATCAAGTATGGATAAAGTTACTGAAAATGTATAACACATTTATTAGACCATAGCTCCCATGCAGCAGATGGTTACATGAAGCAGAAATGAAAGGTCATGTTTAATAGTAAGTTGACTGGCTACATTTTTTGCATGGGGAATTAATTTCCACTGTTTCACTTAATGTAGTGCTCAAAGGTAATTCCCCAAATGAAAAAACATATTAAGGGACAGTTATGAATTTACCTTTATGCTGAAAATAAGTGCAAAGGACTATTTTTGGGCTGTGCACCTGCTTAACCCCATACAAAGCATTTTATGCCAATAACCTTGCCATTTTAAACCACTTGCTCCAAGAGGTGGGAAATATGGTGTGTAGGGGCATTTCAGGACATGCCATTTTTTTTCACTCTTCCTAGTAAAAAGAGACACAGGAAATCAGTGCAAAAGTCTTCTTTTTTCTTATGCATGCTAAAGGAGCGGCATTTGGACTTGATTGCTGGTGGAGTTATGTGTGACGGTATGTACTAAATGCATCCAATTGAATATATACATAATAAAAAGTACTGCCACTGAACTTTCAATCCTACCTATAAGTGCAGCAGATTGGCTGAGTTGGTGAATTCTTTTATTCCCCTCACTGTCAGAGATGGGCATTTTTTGTTAAATTGTTTGTTTTTCTTTCCACAGAAATTCCTGTGCATAGAAAGTATGTAAAATGTCCACCTTTTTGTTACCTCCAAGGAACTTCCTGTAAGAAATACAGTTTAAGGTAAAACTTGTTGGCAGACTTCTACAGAAAAAAAAACTGTTATCAGTTCTATTGTTCACAACACTAACCACTTGTAAAACAATTCATGAAAATAACTGAGGCTTGTAATATGTCAATGGGGGAAACACATAATATCAGTTATTTAAAACCTCTGTTTTCAACAAAATATTATGTTTGGATGTCAACCTCCAGCACTGTGACAAGATTGCCATTCCAGAGAAATACTTTTTGATTATTTTTGTGTATTTTTTGTTTTTTCTTAAAGGGGTGGGTTGGCAGCACTGTGTTTTGTTTGTGGTGGTGATGGGCCTGGTGATGGATGTGGAGATTCTATGACCCTTGTCACATCCAATTAACTCAGAGTCATCCTACTCCTTTTGATTATGCAAAACAGCAGCAGTATAGGACAGATTAATGCTATTGTTAACGAGGAAAGTGTTTTTCTACTTCTTGAGACATCTACAACAATACTAATATATGCTTCTTGGCCCTCACACTTTTAGGATTGCTTCTACTGCTACTAGTCATCACTTCTCTGACATGCTGCTCTGGTGTTTCTCCCAATCAGACCTGTGGCTATGCTTTAGGTGGGGTGAGAACGTGCCTAGATGTGATCCTACTTTCCCCCTTCTCACATGTTTTGTATGGGAACAACAGATAGCAACATGTTTAGCTTTTGGATCATTAGTGAAGTATCGCCATACGGGCAATTTCAAATTTCTTTCTCCCTTCACATACTCAGAGAAAAGCTGCTGGTGGAGGGCCCAGGTATAAAATTCAGCTGCTTTCTCCTTCTCCCCCAAGAACATAGTGAAAACATGCAGCAAACTTACACCCCCTTTTATACTTTAGAATAGTTGGAATAAACAGGGAAAGCTCTGCATGTTAAGATGGAAACACATTTTTAAAATACATTTCAATGTAGTGAAAAAAAGAGGAAAAAAGCAGAAAAAATGAGTTTTTCACAGGAGTTCACATGGAAGACAAGAAGTGCTGTTTTTCACGTTTCGCTTTCTGAGCAAAAAAGTTTCTTCTATCCTCATTATCATTATTATCAGTTTAAATCAGTGATTATCAGCTCCAGTCTTTGAGACACAACAGGTCAGATTTTGAGGGTATCTCCATTTAAGTACAAGTAGATTATTACAATGATTGAGCCACTAATTACACACCTGATGATCAACTTTAACCCCTTAATGACCAACTGCAGCAGCGAGCGACTGGCAGTTAAGGACCATGGGTAATTTTTTTCTTGTTTTGCCCAAGGGATTCCAGGCCCCCTGATCGGTGTACAGCCACTCGGGGAACCCCTAGTTCCATGATGTGCCAGGACAGTCACAGGACCTTAAGTGCCAGAACCGGCATGGCGATCCTGGAACGTCCATGATCCTTAAGAGGTTAAGAAACATTGGTTTGAATCCTAGACAATTTTTTTTTTCTTTTAAAGAAAAAGTTTCAATTCAATTATTTCTAGTCTTATATTGAGGAATGGGGTTTGGGGTTTAGATAGGCATGTGGAGGAAGGTACAGTAAAGGAACCGTATCAACTGAAGCTGACTTACATGTACTAACATACTCTAGCAGTGTGTGCAGCATTATCAGCACTTACTGGGGTACAGTGTTAATATTTCATAGAAAAAAGTCATCTCTATTTGTGATAATGATTTTCAAGTATCCTACTACTTCTAAAATATAATTCCATTAGAAAATCACACATGTACTTATTTTAAAATGGACAAAATATGTAAAACCAGGAACTCTAAAGAACAATAGCTTAAAAACCACCACTAACACTTGTAATTAGTAATATCGCTAAGGCTGATGTACACAGTGTAATACTGGTATAAACCAAGTGTACCATAGGGAATAAATAAGAATTCCAAAAATTACCATTGATTTAGAAGGGGCTTTTAACCATTTGGATATAGAGAGGTGTCCAATGTACTATCAAAGGGTGGTAGTTTTGATTTATAAGGTACATTTAGTTTGCCCCAGAATTGCCCAACTTTTCAGTGATGTCATCATCCTCTAATCAAGTTCCTGTGCTTTTATCTGTAGTTTTGATTTTTTTTCCCAGAAAACTGTACCTCAGTAATTTATTGACTGATAATACTAATGTTCATCAGAATCAACACTTTTTCAGAAACAGTCCTCAGGAGGTTATAAAATCCCATTTCCACATACCTAGAAATAAACCTAACAATAACCAGATGTTATGGCCTGTTACTATACCATACACTGTATTATTAATGTAATGAAGGGTTCATCCATACATCTACCTGTAACACTCTGTTTTAAAATAAAGCAAGCATGCTGGAGTTATATGAAATGTACATGTGTAGCAACAAAGTCTTCATTTCAGCAAGTTCAGACAGACGAGAGAAACACACCCTGATTGTAACAACAAAAGCTTGACAATAATGCTCCAGTATCGCTCATACGGTCAAGTTAGGGCAGAGCACTGCAGATGGGTATGACCTGTCTGTTGCAACATGTCCTGGTCCTTTTAAACTGCTAGAAATCACAAAGTTCAGCGGGTACTTTGCAGGAAATGTAATAGATATTGTATATTATAATATTATCATATTAACCCATTGAGGATGATAGTTGAGAGCAAAATCTTTTTTTCGGTTGTTTAAATGGTTCATTATTTTCTAATTATTCACAGCAACCACTGTCTACTAACACTGCAACTACAAGCAGGCAAGCATTGCATTAATTTTTTTATCTTTAGGTACAGTAAGGGTGGACATACCTCTCATTTGTTAAAAATGCATATAGCATGGCTGAAGTGGAATTTTATTAACCCTGAAATGTGTCATATAATAAACATAACCCTTTGAGTACCAGAGAGGTATCCAGCACACTGAAAAGCAATGCATTGGTTACCTCTCCAGCACTCAAAGGGTAAATATATGTTCAGCAAAAGAAATGAAGGAAATGGTTATCAATATCTAGCTAAATATAACATTCAGTAGTCAGATTAATTATGTATATTGATTGATGAAATGCTGTTTTAGTGAGCAAAAATCTAATTTCTAAATACTGAACTTCCACTTCCGGATATGAACACATCCACATTCACATAATCCTAAAATCTTGGGGGAAGGAGTGGCTCAGCTGACTGGCTGAAGCATACACAATGGCTGTGAAATTGTGAACACCTGGTTTAATTCCCTGCGCCAGCACTTTGTAACCTTAGGCAAGTCACTTTATCTTTCTGTGCCTCAGGAACCAAAAAATTAGATTGTAAGATCTACAGGGCAGGAACTCACTGTGCACTGCACACAAATTGGTAGTGCTATAGAAGAATAAAAGTAAAAACAATACAAAATAAAAGTAAGAAAAACATAAATAGCAATGGACCTTTTTCACAAAAGAAAGGCAGTGCAATTGTGGAGTAAACAAACTGACCCTTAGGGGTAAATAAAACACACTTTTGTCTTAAGCAGCATTCAGTGAAGTGGTTCTTAACCAGGGTGCTGTGGCACTTTGGTGTGCCTTTCACTTAGGATGCCCCTTTTTTCTATTAATACTGTTTGTAAGATGTAAGAATAACTATAAAGTTATGTATTTGTGCCCTTCATTATCACCTTGACAAATTACATAAAATATGCTAAATTGCATGTTGGGGGTGCTTTGAGTTAAAGGATTGAGAATCACTTATTCAAGGTTAAAAAGTCCCATTTAAATAAATAGGATGCTTTGGGAAATGTATTTATTCTCCTTCATATGATGGACTAATGGACTAATGCAGTTAAAGAGAACTTTAAAGAGTTAAAGAAAACTAATTAATATACATATAGTCCATTATAACTCATAAGGAAAACGTATACTTAAAAATGTTGACTCAGAAATAGAATTATCGTGGTGGTCTGATGATAATAGAAAATTGGAGAGGGAAATAGAGGCTGCATTATAGGGACATACCCTTGTGATCTTGGTCAGGTCAGAACATCATTCTGTCCCTTACAGTGTTTCCTAGCACAAAAATACCCTTGTCCTATAACAAGCAAAAATAACTTTAATCCATTAATTGCATAGATATATCCAACTCATTGCTTTGTAAACAAGGGGTTAAATGATAGAATGCAAAGTGGTATAGGCCTGGTGCAAGTACATATCCTAAATCGAGGGTATTGGTAGCAGAGCTGAGATGCCCCTCAAAATCTGGCAGCTGCCTACTCTGCCTAATGGGAAATCTAGACGTGTAGTATGACGAAAGCAGAAAACCTTACATAATTAAAACAGCAATTCTACAACAAACTATATAATAGATGAGAGTTGGTACTGTGTTAGCCGTATAAATACAGGAGGCAAATATAGTTTTTGATACCTTTTATTGGCTAACTAAGAAGACTTAAATGCAAGCTTTCAAGACCTTAGGTCTCTTCCTCAGGCATAACATGCTTAGTTAGCCAATAAAAGGTATCAAAAACTATAAAATACTAGACTTGTGCAATGGCAAAATTTTCGGTAAAATTCGAATTCAGACAATTTTTTTTTTTCTAATTCGGATGATCCTAATTTCGGACCGGGCCTATTCGATTCGGACGAAATTCTGATCCATTTCGAATTATTCGGCCGAATTTAACATGGGTTAAATTATAGCAGTGCGCCTCCGTGCACGCTGCTATCATTCTTTGCAGACAGGGTGTGCATTTAGAAAAAGATCCATCCCAAAAACAGACATTGTCGTACATTGCCAGTCTGTGCATGTCACCTCTACTCCAGAATGGGATGCCAGTCACAATGCAAACGTCGAACATCGAGAACCTATGCCTGTCATTCAATTTAGCATGTTCGAACATCGAAACCCCATGCCTGTCCTTCAATATAGCATATGCTCGAACATCGAAAACCCATGCCTGTCACATCCTACTCAACATAAGTGGTCGACTCGAACATGGACAAACTACATGTCACATTCTATGTTAGTACATGGGTAAAGATTAAGGTTTCATTTTCTGGTACCAGCCTCCTACCCTACTGTCCCTCTTTAGTACCCAAATTCCTCTCTCTCGTTTTCCTATCCTGATTTCCCCTCATATCAGATAACTCTATGTGTAAATACATTGTAGTGTTTTATACTACTTCAAGAATAAACATCAATGATTGTAATGTGATAGATGTAATGTGTTAAAAAGAAAAATTAAGACATTCTGTTGTGAACAAACTGCAACACAGGAGAGAAATAAAAAAAAAATGCTTGACATCTATTCTGAAGAGGGGTCCACAGCATTGTCTTAGTATAGCAATATCACTGTTTTCCGTGAGTGTGCAATACAGGACTCTACGGTAATTGCTGGGCATTTTCCAACATCATAATCAGGGGATGATGGGAGTTGTATTCTAACTACTGTTAGGAAACACATAAGTGATGCACATTCATCTCCCACCTAGAAATTATTTACACACGAGGCAACTCCCCCAAGTAATACCTAGCCCCTTTCCAAGTGAAAGGACTTCCAGAAAGGCTTCAGATCTCTTAGTGACTCACCTGTTATTGCCAGTCAGCGGGACCCGGAGAGTAGGAGGGGGTGATGCTATGGCTGCAGATTAAGTCTGGCACGGTGCTCTTAGTTGGTCACTCGTCACAATGTTGAAGCTCAGCCCGGCCAGCACCTTCTGGGTGGAGACACCTCACAGCAATCCTGTTCAGGACACATCATGCACTGTTGTGCACTCATACTAGGGATCCCAAATGTTTAGACTCATTTCGTACAGGGGGCACCCTCCTGTATTTGTAAAACCTCTCTAGCAAATCTGGGAAGGTAGACCTATTTACTCAAGTCTTGACTTTAGGTGGGCGATAAACAATACAAAATAGGCATAATGTTTCACTATCACATAATTCACTTCACTGAAGCAGCCAGCAGGCATTGCCACTGAGTGAGCATAGGGCTGCCCGGCTGCTGACAGTCACACTGATGGGACACCCTGCAACACAGAACTGGCGAAAGAGCACAAAATAAACATGCTATGGGACGGCAAATTGCCGCCCCTGTCAAAGTGCCGCCTGGGTCCATGGACCCACTGGGACCTGTGTAAGGGCCGGCCCTGTATTCGAACAAATACCTAATATTTTTTTATATTTTGCACAGGAACAAATATTACTTGCTCTTGCAGTGGCAATAACTGGAACTAATACTGGCTGCCTACCTAAGCCTAGCCTAATGCTACCTGCCTGCCTACACAACAACTGCACAATCTCTAATCTCTTCTCTCTCTGAGCTCCAACAACGCAATGAGGAAATGCAGGCTGTCTGTCTGTGTGACTGTGTCATTAGTCCAACCCCCATCATGAAACGAAGAAGGCTATTCGAATACAGACAAAAGAGGGAAGTAGTGCATGAAACCGAGAATGGAATTGGACTAGAGACATGGAGGGAAAATTATGGAGGGAAAGTAACTGAGCGCGCACAGGAAGTAGAAAAAAGTCCTGGTCAAAAATAGTCAAAACTTTTGGAAATGTGTCGATTGCCGAAACTTCCGAAAGTTTCGACGAATTTTGGACCTGGGCTGTTCGGAGTCGGATCATTTTTTCCGAATGACCCTTGAGTTTCGGATTGTCCGAATGTCTCCGAATGACCCCATTTTCGACGAAATCCGAATGTCTCCGAATGAATTCACACATGTCTATAAAATACACATACTAAATACTATATATATAAAACCATATAAATAATATAACCTTCTGACTTAACAATCAGTGAAGCTCATATGAAGCACATATAAAACTTATAATGACAAGCATATACAGTAGAACATGGGGCTGGGATTATATTTAAAACTGCAGAACCAAAACCATGAACAGTTGGCAGGTATGCCTTTACTATGGTGTTTGTTTCAATGAAAGCCTTTTTACCAGTAGGACAAATTGGGCCACTGCCTAGAGACCACTGAAGGATGATTCCCAGAGTCACAGGTTGAAACACTCTGCATCTCCCTTGTCCTGTGATATGGGACACAAATACAGTCTGTTCAATGTGTGAAGCCAGATTTGAAAAATCAACATTAGATGCAGATGAGTATGAAAACTCATTATTTCTTAAAGGGATAGTAATACTTCATTTTAACTTTATTTTATTTTGTAGGCATTAAAAAAACATGAAGAATGATATAAGTCTTATCTCTGAAACCTTTATGGTTTAAGAGATATTCACAAACAAAGTATCCCTTCCCTGTTCAACCAGATCAGAAGGGAGGTGCCCAGGTAGACTGCAGAGAGGGACAATCTTCAATTAAGATAATGGAAAAAGCTGAAAAACTTGTCAAGGGGGGAAGGGCTTTCATTGTTTTCATACAAAGAAAATTGTCCCCTTCTGTTATCTGTACTGTCATACAACCAGACTCACATCTGAGAAGAGATGGCTTACACTAGGTAAAAGGGGCGGGGAGGGGAACTTTGCTTGTGAATATCTCATAAACCATAAAGGTTTGAGAGATAAGACTTATATCATTCTTCATGTTTTTTTAATGCCTACAAAATAAAATAAAGTTAAAACGAAGTGTTACTATCCCTTTAAGTGCTCTGTATTACATGAACCCAGTTGTGATCTCAACCTTCTTTGGTGTCTAGTTAATAAAACTGTCCTTAGGTCCTTAGAGGGTTAAGATTAGCAGAAAGGCAAATATTTTTTACAGTTAAGGCTGTCGAGATATATAATTCCTTGTTTTGGGTGGCTATATTGGCACAAACTGTAGATCATTTCTGAAAATGAATTGATAACATTTTAGCTGAGACTAACAGAGTGAATGATGGCAATTGGTTTAAACACATATAGAATGTTCGAACGGGGAGAAATTGAGTTTCCTTTTGGAGTCAAGAAGGATTTTTCTTCCTTGCTTGGGTTATGTGGTATTATTGGAAATTACTTCAGTTGGGTTTTGTTGTGTGTCTTTAGATCAGCAAAGGGGATCTTGAAAGGTTGGAACTTGATAGACACATGTCTTTTCTCAGCCTAAACAATTTTGTAACTATGTTTATTGTCATTAAATCATCCATTGCCATGAGGAAACAATGGAAGGTTAATTGACTGTACCATGGATGTGCGAGGGTTGCAATTTTTATTGACATTAAACCCTCCATTATCATGCTGCCAAAAGTTGTAAAATTACAATGCACTGTGTTCCATTATGCCAACGGAGGGTTTAATGTATGGTATAGCAGATGAGTGTGGGGTCCAGTGTGGTTAATATATGTACCTTTATTGTTATTAACCCCCTTTGTCACGTAGTCATTGCATTTTATGAATTTGTTTTGTAGTGAAGGGTTATTAACTACTACTGATAATCCTTCTTATACCATAGACTTTTTGGCATGGGTTGAGTCAATGGGGAATTGTTGGACTGTTATATATAATGCAAAGCAATAGATAGCATCAAAGGGATAGTAATACTTCATTTTATCTTTATTTTATTTTGTAGGCATTAAAAAAACATGAAGAACGATATAAGTCTTATCTCTCAAACCTTTATGGTTTGAGAGATATTCACAAGCAAAGTTTCCCCCTCCCGCCCCTTTTACCTAGTGTAAGCAATCTCTTCTCAGATGTGGAATGCAGTCCATAGACCAGACAGATAACAGGAAGGGACAATATTCTTCCTATCAGAACAATGAAAGCCCTGCCCCCCTTGACAAGCTTTTCAGCTTTTTCCCTTATCTTAATTGAAGATTGTCCCTCTCTGCAGTCTACCTGGGCACCTCACTTCTGCTCTGGCTGAGCAGTGTTACATCAGTAAATGGGGCGGGAGGGGAATACTTTGTCATTGAATTACTCTTGAACTATAACTCTGGCAGAATTTAAATAACATTCTCCAAAGTCCAAATACTATGATCATTAATTAGAACTGCTTTTATTATGAAACATTACTATCCCTTTAAGGTGCTCATACTGTTAATGCGCCCTCCCAACCAGGGGAATCGGGGGTCCCTTCCAGCATTTTATCATACCACCACATGCTGTGGCCATTCTAATTTCTGAAAAATCTAATACAGTGGAATCATTACACTGCATTTACTGATTGACCCTACGAGTGCTGGAGAGAGGTGAAATGCATTGTACAACACTGGTGTCAGAGTTAATGAAGACACATTGAGAATGCAGGTAGAGGGTCACTGTGAGGTCATACAAGAATACCCTTCAGCATGAGAAGGGAGAAATGTCTCCTGGTTAAGGTCAGGTAGTGGAAGGGTCACGCAAGCCCATAAATTACACTGTATATTTTTCACAACATATGAAAAAAGTGTAACCTGTGGATGCATTATACGCCTTGCTATGAGATTGTTTTTTTTATTTCTCTGGAACAGGAGCACCTTTTGTTGTGATTTTAAAGTGGAACTTTCAACAGCTATAAAGTCTCCCTGCTATAATTAAGCAGGTAGCGACTAGCTTTAGAATATATATTTTTTACCTCTGAAATTTGTGCCATTCTAAAGAAATCCTTCATTGTAGGAGACTGATGGCTGGAATAGCGCAATCTGCATGCCTGCTCCATCAGTCCCTTCCGGTTACATGTGGTAATTGCAATGCTTCTTAAAGGAGACCGGGACTGACAGTGAAGGTACACAGACAAGATGTAGCCTGGGTTCTGGTCTCCTACAATGAAAGATTTCTTTAGCATGGCGTAAATTTCAGAGGTGGACTATATATTCTAAAGCTAGTCACTAACTGCTTAATCATAGCAGGGTGACTTGATAGCAGATGAAAGTTCCACTTTAAGAATAGTGATTAGTATACCACTGTATTTATGTCTGTGAAATTTGCATCCAAGGATCTGCCCGTATGGGCATGTACTTTGTCTGTGATCAGGTACAAGCTATACACTTTCAGGGAGCAAAAGGCCAAATAGAAAAATCTTTCATTTTTTTTTATATACGATACAGGAGTAGCATAACTCAGAGGTGCACCTAGATGATCTGAGTGCTGACATAGTGGAGCAATTAGATTCATATAGTCTGGTGACACAGTAAAACTTTAGTAGGCGAAGTAGAAAGAATATCTCTATATGCTGCTCAAACATTAGTGGTGCTATTTGTCTTTTCTACCATTAAGTGAACCTTCTTTGCTTGGTTTGATGATTATAAGAAATGTTTTTAACTTTGTGTAATTAGAAAGGTATGAAGCAGAGTTACAATGTTAGTAATATTATGCCTCAGATAAGGTGAGTGTGAGCTCACTAAGGAGAAGTAGAATCCATTCTGTGACATACTATGAGAGCTACGGATTGGAGACAACTTTCACCTAAAAAGAAAAAGTATTAAAAGCAGCAAAAAGTGTTTTCCCACATACTGCCATCAGTCCTGTCCCACTTCACTGATAGCCAAAGATCCACACATACTGAACCCCCAGCCTTGTCCTAATGCACTGGTAGCCATAGGGTTAGACAAACTGAAGCCCTCCAAGTAGTCCTGACTGGACTATAACTCCCACCACTATCCTCCAGTTAATGGCAACAGCCATGTCCCACTGCACTGGAAGCTATAGAACCACACATACTGACCTCTGAGATCCAGCCTTGTTTCACTGCACTGATAGATATAGTACCACATATACTAAGACTGACTCCTCCCCCCCATCAGACATTCTTAAACAGAGGCACACACCATCAAGGTTCTTGTGGGAATTTTCTTTGGGTTAGTGAAAAAGGCAGAAATATTATAGGGTTTCTTTGCACAGGAACTTCCGGGGAAAAAACACACACAAAATTCCTGAAAAAAAGGAACATTTCACCCACCCACCCCTAAGGATTTCTCTCTTGCTTGTTTTTAAACTTGCTGTAATAAAATTTGTTCTTAAGAGCTTTACATTACTGTATGTCTATTGCCTCTTGAAGATTGTACTCAGTAGCAGGATAATGTGTGATGTGAGGGCTAATAACCATAAAGTAGAATAAAGTAACAGGATACTTGCCTAACACAGTCCCACCCTTTACCTATATATTCTATCATGACTTCAAAAGGAAAGGCAGCATCAGATAAACATAGGATGGTGTCTGGAAGCAAGAATATTTACATCAGTGAGCTCACTGCAACTTCTTGTCTCCATGTTCTGTAGGTGCATAGAAACAGCTCCATGAATTCCATGCTACATTGAGATCCATGATTAATTACATAATGTTTTTGTGCTGATTTAATTTGTCATATACCCATAAACCATCACTACAAATAGTTTTGTTTTTGTTTACACATGCAGCATTAATACAGAAAGGGTATATTCAAGACAGCCTAAGCGCATTCTAGTGTCAGACCAATAGTGGAAAAGTTTTTTGACACATGAAGCCAATTCTTTAGAAAAGATCTGACAAACCTTCATAAGCATTGTGAAGAGCTCTTGTGAAGCATGACAAGTAGACACTGTTGAAAATGTTTGGATTCTTTAGTTAAGCTTTATTTGAACTGTGTGAGTTCCTGTGACAAAGCCTGTGTTAAAAGTGTTTCCTTTAGAAGCTCAAACAAGCAAATGTGTCTCTTTGTGTCAACACAATCTGCTCTCGTGGCTAGAAAACTTAAAAAGTATGGGGGTTCCCATCATGTTTTTATCAATATTGTGTTATTAAGGTCTAGATTCCATTCCATCTGAAAATATTTGATGAGTCGCTATTTTCCTCATTGGCAGATATATTATGAAAATTCTGAAATCACATTTGGTTCAAGAGTCAGAATCTGTTTGACAAATTGCCTTTTTTCTAAAGAAAAAATACTTCTTTGACATGCTTTCTAAGAGTTGAAAAATACTCCAAAATGACCACATAGTGATGCTCAAAAAGTCCAAGGGGAGTGGCTGGAAATTGGTTACTTCCCTTTGGCTGGAAGTCCCCTGTCTGATTTCCATGTCCCTGACCACTCTCCTATAGGACCTTACTATTGGGGCTCCAGACCCCATAGTAATCTTTTTTTTTTATAATACGCTTCCACTTCTTTAGGAAGGACAGAGGAAGGGGTTCTAGACCCCCTTCTTAGGCATTTTGTGGTTTAATATAGGGAATGTGGATCCCATATCATCTTTTCTTACTTCCTCTCCCAGTAGGAAGATAAATGAATTATTCCTGCCATCCCTACCTTAAGCATTAAATAAATCAATATGGGATAACTAGATGCCATCTTTATTTATTGTTTTATGAATTAATGTGGGCTACATGTACACCTTTATTTATTTTAGTTTAACGACTAATTAAAAAAATATGTTCATTTCATTTGTTCATGGAGTGAACATAGTAATATCAATGAAGGTGGACAAAAAGACATGTGTCCATTCCATTTAACCCATGATGAATCAGGGGAACTCAAAAAAAATTATCTATATTGTTCTCAGCTAGAAAGGTATCCATTACTTTTTCTGAAACCAATTAAAGTATCTGCAAGCACAGCATCCCAAGGCAACTAATTCCATAACTTTAATGCCTTTACTATAAAAAGTCCCTGACTTTGTTTTAGTCAAAAACACCATTCTTCTAGTATTACTGTGGTAAAGTAACTGTGTAGTAGGACCAGGTGGTCTTTCTATGACAGTGACACACAAGGGGAGGGGAAGAAGAGATGAAGTGTGTGAGCTTCAGAAGTAGGAAAGGAAAGAGAGGGGGGGGCAGAGAGGATTGGCTGAAATGTACAATTAGAGTACAAGAGGATGCCTGTTCCACCCCCTGTCTGTTATCAAGTCTAGGGCTATGGGTAAATTATAGACTACCATATGAAAGTGCAGCACCGGTGGCAGTGTGAGTCTGATATTATACTGACATAATGGTCCCAAATTTCAGAGATGGTTCAGAGATCTGGCTCAAGACAGTCTGAATGTCCCAGGTGATAGCTTTGTACAACAAAATGTAACAAGAACTTCTAGAACTCTTGAGGGGGGGGGGTTGTCAAAAAGACTGGCTACAAGTAGGGGCAGTATCCTGGTGGAATAGTCAGTCTTCCTCAGGTCAATTGCCAGAGCTAATCCTGTTGGTTACTGGAAGTGATAGGGAATGCTGGTAGTCTTCTGATTGGTTGGGCCATGAGTCTCAGGTAGTATTCAGGCTCTAGATTAGTAGCTCCAGACCAAAATATCCCAGCAGGGAGAACTGTAGTGAGGTGACTGGATTTTATGACTCTGGTCTATGTAGACATATTGAGGTCATGATCAATCCTAATTTACAATGAAGTGGAAGGAGCTACAGCTCCAGTTCTCAGTGTAAGCAATAAGCAGATCCTCATCAACATTGTGTGAGACACGGTAAACTACTACCTGGCATATAAGAATAAAAAAAATATTTTTAATGAACTCATATTTAAAGAATTCCTGGGAGTACTGGATTTTGTAATAGTCTACATTGTGTCTACGTTGTACACCTTTCTAGTAAAATAGGTCCATAAGACCCTAAATCTGGGCCTGATCCATGCCACAGCCCAAGGTATTTGGCTGTGTTCTGGACATGGTGGACACAAATCTAAGCCATGTTCAGACCCTTCTGTGTGACAGAATAATATCTGTTAAACTTGCTTGCAGCATGACCTATTTATTCTTCAATATATGAACCTACAGGTAAGCAGAGGTTTCCACTACAATTTTATACTATGATCTTTATTTAATTTATACATTTAATTAAAATGAAAGTAAAAGTAAGAAGTCATCATAGACTGCACCTGCTCTGTGTCATATCACAAGCAGGGACATGTTACAAAAGCATAAAGTGGTCTTCTGATGATCTCTGCTGATCTAAGTGGCTGACATGATTATGCCATGGAGCACAGAAAATGTTAACTGTACGTGCCTATACAACATGAATATTGCAGGCTTCTTTGGGATCAATTTACCTGTGAAATATGTATTATTTTCATAAGTATCTAAGTATTCACACCACACAGTTCTCTACAGTTATCATCACATATAAAAAATAGCTTAAAGCAATCATGTCAGGATAACGAAAGGTCCATATGCATATCATCTAAGCATAAGATTAAGTGAAATTTTATACATGAATTAAGCACTGTTTTGTGCAAAGGAATATCTATATTCATCAGTTTTTGTCAGTTATCCATCCAAACTGAATTGTGGTAGTTGAATTGGTAGATGGCTCAGCTAGTTTTGAGTGGGGGAAGGGGAGAGAAGGGGAGAGGAAATGGTGTGCATTAGAGGGGAGAGGAAAGCAAAGGAGAGAGGAAAGGAGACAAGTATACAAAAAGCCTACTAATCATCTTAACAGTGCATGCTCTTGCATACCCATATAGGATAAGCTGTTAAATGTAGCTCCCTATTTCTACACAATAAGCTCTTTGAACCAGAGTACTCAGAGATTCTGTATATTTCTGGATGTTTTTTTGTTTTGTATAGGTATAGCCAGCACTACTATGTTTCAAAATATATTCAAAATATTTCATGATTTTGTACAGTGGGTGTGATATAGTTCCAGGCAAAATATCAATGGAACCTAATGATCTTATTGAAAGGTTTCCTCTTTGTCAGCTGTGAGGTTTATTGATGATTATGGTTGATACAAATATTCTCCTAACAAGGGACCAAAAATACAATGGATTCTCCATTGTTTTACAGCCAAAAAAGTTATTGAACTCACTCTACAGTCATAATTATTAATAAATGTGTATAATGTTACAGAAATATGTAAATAATAATACGATTGATAACAGAAGATTAGGGAGACATATTCTGAAGATAACAATACTCATAACATGACTTATTAGCTTATGTTTTACCTTCACCCTTACAGAGTTTAGATTACGTGATAACATTGTTTCTCTCACCCAGAGCCGCAGTATCTATCTTAGACAGAAAATATGCAGAATCTAGCTAGAAGGCATTTTCTGACTATTACAGTCAGAATCCTTTTGGCCTGCGTGGCAGATCTCTTACAGATTCCATGGACTCTCAAACAGTAGGTTTAACTTTGTTTGGAAGATATTTGAAAGATTTTCTGCCAAGGAAAATAATAAAACTATTACAGAATACAATCTATTCATTATCAATCAATGGCATTTTGTTATTTAAGAACAATACACTCAATTATGTTATTTTCTATAATTTACATGAGAACTAACACATCCTAATAATAACTCCATTTATCTCACTATGACCAGACAATCCTAATGGTCTTATGAATTTCCCCTTGCTCCTTTATTCAGAAGAACATCTTCAGTCAGTCCTAGATGTTATATCTATGGATGCTGATGCAGATGCTAAAAGGACCATGGTGCCTTAAACTCTTCTCACTACACATCACAGTCTTTAACACTTTAACCCCTTAATGACCTCCCGATACAGAGGGTGGGTGGCCGTTAAGGACCACAGAGCTTTTTTTTCCCCAATGTATTCTGGGATGGCAGAGAGGCCTCACTACAATCCCAGAATACCATGACATGCCAGAACCATCACCGGTCCTTAAGTGCAGCGACTGGAGCAATGGTCCTGGCACATCAAGGACCGTTACGGGGTTAAGGACCAAAGGTGTGTGCAAAGCATCACAATGTACTGATCACCACTAGGTTCTTCAAAAGGTTATCATTTTAAGTAGGTTCATGCAATGCTCAGGCCTGCTTCACTTTGAAAACTGCCAACAGCTATCATGTCTGCTCCATGGACAAGCCATTTATAACTAACTAAAGGCACAATTGCAAAATGGATTTATAAATATGCTTCTATTCTTACGGACTAACCTTAAAGTATTTGCAGTAAAATGCTCAAACAATATAATTAATGTAGAATACTATTTGTATTTGTTATGTAGAATAATAAGAGTACAGGGTACACCTTTCTTTAATTTTCATGAAAACATTACAGTGTTAAAAACAGGCCACTAGGAAAGGAATCCTATGTGTGCCTTGTCCCACAGACCCCATGCTCAGTTCATGTGCCCATCTTTTTCTTACTCTTAGGAGAGGCACGTGTGGATGAGTATAAGAGTCAATAAAGGAAGACAAAGACAAAGGCCACAGGAGGAAGATAGAGGAAATGAGGAGGAAATGAGCAATAAACAGAGATCTGGAGGATTAAAGAGAGAATCAAGGGGTGGAGGTGGAGAGAGTCTGCAGGGACATGAGAAGGTAGAGGCTGAGTGGAGGTGAAATGAGAGATGTAGGGGACTGAAAGGTAAAGTAAGGGTATGGGAGAGAATTGGTGTAAAATGAGACAACGTTTGTTGTCAGATCTATACTATCAGGGCTTATTCATTAGATTGTAAGCTCCTTGGGGCAGGGTCCCTTTCCCAGTGTATGTTTCCCTTGCTGCACTTCCCCCAAAAATAATGCAATGATTGCACTTTAGCTTAATGCTCTTAACATTGTTCTGTTTTTTTGTATTGTATTATTTCAGCTTCTGTTAAGCGCTGTGTACATGTGTGGCACTATATAAATAAAGATACATACATACATACATGTAGGTGATATCAACAGAGTGACACTTATCTGATGTTCCCACAAGGCAATAGTCGCTCATAGGTACAGCACCCTCAGGCACCATAGGTAAAAGGGACTGGAGTGGGACACTTTATGATTCAATTACTCTGGAACTAGACTCATAGAGAATTATAATAATGCTTTACATGGCCCAATGTGTAATGTGTTCCACAGTCAAAGAGTTAAATAGATGACAAACTCTTTTTTATGAATACAAATGTATGCTCCCTCTTTATTGCCATTTTAAAACATTTATTTGATCTGCTCTTAAATATAAGAAATAATGTATCACTTAGCAAGAGTTAGCACTTACAGATTAGCAAGGTGAAGGGGGATATTTTTTTATATTTAAAAACGGTAAATATTTCTTGTATAATCCAAGTATTTGTTATGAGGATTAGCATAATTTGTATTTAGTTATGCACATTCATTTAAAACTAGTGGTTGACTAAAGTGTTGTAGTCTAACAATAGTTGGAGAGCCAAAACGTTCCACCCCTGCTCCAGGTCTGCAGTAGGTCCTATGCAGCACTACAGCATGCATGTTCCAATACGTGTATTAAAGAGATGAGGTTCTGCTGTGTGAGATTGTGAAAAGCAGCATGGAATTCTCTGCTGCAGTAGTATAGCTAAGACACTCATTACAGGGATTTTCTCTCATCTGTTTGAAAGTTGTTTGTAGGAGAGGGAAGTCGCCATCTCTGATAGCCCAAGGCTGTGCGGTACTGGGAAATGCTTGGAGATCCCAGGGAATCAATGCAGCAGATGTCTTCTGTCAAATAACATTTTTGGATATCAAAATCTTCTTGGCTGTTGGAAAAATAATCTTCTGTTTTTGAAAGGTCTTTTTTTAGTGTTTGGTATTTTTCTTAGAAATTGCATAAAACATGAGTTTTGTGAAACTCCACTTTGTACATCCAGTTAGATGTGGTGATGGCACAGTGAATTCTCTGATTGGAATGGGAGCTTCAAAAGCCTCAGCCAAACGAAATACACATACTGAAAAAAAAAAAAAAAAATTCGATCTCATGGCGGGGCATGAGAACCCCTCATGATGCACCCCAACCCCAAATCCCAGCTACTGATCTCCTACCCAGTTTAGCTGGGAGATTAATAGAGCCTTTCACATCAATGTGCGAGGAGTACCCTGATCCCACCCACTCCTACCTGGTAGTTCTGGTACAATGAAATGAGGGGAGCTTGTTGATCCCCTGCATTCCCTCTATTAATCTATTAACCATTTTATGCTTAATTACATTATTTTTAAATAAAATCAGACCTTGTGGTTGGGCATCATGACCTCTCCTGATGCCCTACCATCAGCAGCTACTAATGTCCCAGCTGATTCATCAGGTACTTCACTAGAGCAATGCAGAGGAGGAACAGAGCTCTCCTACTTCCGTTTTACCTAAACTACCTGGTAGGAGTGGAAGGGACTGGGAAAGCCTTTAATGTCAATGTCACCTTTATGGATCTGCCAGCTGAAATCGGGAGGAGAGGTCCTGATACTCCATCATGAGGTCTGTTTTTTCTCAGACAATCAGTGTGTTTATTCCTTTTGGCTGAGTAGGCAAGCTCCTCAGCTAATGGAAGAATGCACTATGCCCTCAGCTACATCCCACTGTACAGATAGATAGATAGATAGATAGATAGATAGATAGATAATTAGAGATAGTTCCATTAGTGTTCTCAGTGTCTGCTGTTTTTTCTTATTTTGGATTGATACATGCTTTGTTCAATGTGTCTTATCACACAATGTGTTTTCTTTATCGTTCCTATGGTAATGGGCTCTTTTGGGGTCAGAACAAATGGACATATAAAGGGGTTTCTTTTTCCATATTGTCTGTTTCTTTTAGTAAGGTCTCAGACAAAAATATTAGTCTAATCATTTTTATGCATTATAAATATTTTTTGGGGTAAGACCTGTAAGTACCTTTTTCAATTAAATTCCTGCATGATATTGCTAGTACTCATGTCTAACAAGATTTATAAAAGCACCCAAAACGCCTATATAGATACATAAATAGACAGACAGACACAGAGATAGCTAGATAGATAGAAAGATATACAATGATAATACAGTTATTATACAGATGTACATTTACAATTATTAACATTAACTCCACTTTCAGATATGATGTGTAAATCCAATGACAAATACTCTATTTGTTCTAGATGCTGCCAGAGCTTTGTTATCCATCTACATTATTTTATGCTTATCCTAGGTGACATTCCTCTCTGCAGACTCACAGCAGGAGCAGAAGGAAGGTTGTAGGAGCAGTACATTGTGAAGGAGGGGGTAAGGGTTTAATGCAGGTAAGAAAGATGACATTTCCATGGTGTTATAGTATTTGGCAGTTGTAAAAAATAAAATAATTTGTGATAGACAGCAAGGACACAGTTTACATGTCTGGCAACTAGAAAGGTCTTCAGCTCTTATCAGTTGGACTACATGGTTAGCAGTTCTTTATGTCAGGTGAGTTGCAGCCCAGAGTAATTGATGCGTACACTTTCATTATTTTGAAGCCATTTCCAATTAAGCCCTAAGAGGGTAAAAAAACCTCCCTAACTTCAAAAAAGGTAGTTGGATATATCTTACAGGCGTGTCTAATGGTAATTAGCCTTTTGAGTGCCAGAGGGGTATACAACACATTCCTTCATGGAAGGGGAGCGACAGCTAGAGGAAAGGACAGGGTAAGGAGGAAGAGAGAGAGAGGGTGGGATTGGGAGAGTGTGGAAAAGCATTAAGGACTGGAGCAAGAGGGAGCTACATATGGTAGAGGGGGTAGAGAAGAGGGCCATGTATGGGACAGGAAGAAGGAGTTGAGTGTGGGGTCATTATTATAGGATGCTGCCTACTGGGTCTTTCAGTCTGGGAACCCTTAAAATCAAGTCTGTTTTTGTAATGTTATGAACCCTGCCCATTATTCTTGCACTGTGCTGATGTGCTTCTTTTGGTGTCCTTTAGTACATAATGGAATGTATAGTAATGTTATAGTAGCAGTATAGAATAGAAAAAAAGTGGAATATAGAATAGAAGTGGAAGATCAATTCACTAGAATTAATAACAGAATTAAAAGGATAGTAATACTTTGTTTTATCTTTATTTTATTTTGTAGGCATTAAAAAAACATGAAGAACGATGTAAGTCTTATCTCGCAAACCTTTATGGTTTGACAGATATTCACAAGCAAAGTTTCCCCCTCCCGCCCCTTTTACCTAGTGTAAGCAATCTCTTCTCAGATGTGGAATGCAGTCCATAGACCAGACAGATAACAGCAAGGGACAATATTCTTCCTATCAGAACAATGAAATCCCTGCCCCCCCCTTGACAAGCTTTTCAGCTTTTTTCCTTATCTTAATTGAAGATTGTCCCTCTCTGCAGTCTACCTGGGCACCTCCCTTCTCCTCTGGCTGAGCAGTGTTACATCAGTAAAAGGGGCGGGAGGGGGATACTTTATCATCGAATTACTCTTGAACTATAACTCTGACAGTAGTGAAATAAGTCCAAATACTATGATGATTAATTAGAGCTGCTTTTATTATGAAACATTACTATCCCTTTAATAGCATCTTCATGTCCAATGTCAAAAGACACACTCAATGTATCAGTAATAACAAAAGTGTGCAATGTGTGGAAGAAAAAAGTACATGAAAAGAAAGACATTTGTTACATACTAAACAAGTAATACACATTGCACAGGAAAAAGGTAGTGAGTTATAAAGAGAGCAATGAAGAGCCAAGACAGTGGAGCAGTATCTTCAGAAAGCAAACTTACTAATAAACCAAGCTGAACATCTCTGAAATCCAAATTCTGCACACATTTAATGATGTTGGCAATAACTATTTACTAGCTAGTTACCTTAAAGCGTAATTTTAACCTTGGAATAAGTGAATTAATGTGTTTAAAAACAACTTTCCTAAGAATAGATCAGTCATACTGCAACCATATATATGTGTTTTCTATATTTTGCATTTCAAGAATACTGTAGACTGATTCTAAAGGGCCAAGGGTGGGTCTCTCTCTCTCTCTCTCTCTCTATGGCAAACCTCATAAAATGGATTAAAGAGTATTTTTTATTATGAGGAGGAATTAACTATATACAGGTGTAAACATGTGTCTTGAGCATGGGGTATAGGTCCAAGAAATACACTAGACACCTTCTTGGGTTTGAATTAGGCCGCAGCTTTAGTATATAAAACCAGTAACATAATTTAACATTTACCTCCAACCTTAAGTCCTTGCCAATGTCCAACTTTTACAGGCTAACCCAGCCTATCCACCTTTTTGAGCTGAAACTCCAAACACCCAAATTGTTTTCCTTAACCGCACCTCATTAGCTGGTCAATGCAACTCAATGAGGCCGCCGTCTAACCCGCAACAAAGTCCAGGTGTCCTTAGACATAGGCCGCTGGCCTACCATCTTCCTGTAACCTCCCCCATCTTACTGCCACTCTATACATTGGCAAGGGCCCAAACCGCCAACAAGAACATAACAATAGTACACTCAATAAAACCCCTAAAACAGGGAGGGAGGGAGGGAACTGCTGCTTCTCCCGGTTCACCCGCTCTGCCACACTTCAGGAAGTGGTAACCCGCTCTTATAACCTTCTATGATGTACCCTACCTTACTTCCTCTACCACCCCCCCCTTATTTCCTTTACCCTAACCCCAGCTCAGACATGTCTCCCCTCCTGATATCCGTGGCGGTCCGAACAGCAAAAAAGGAAACTGCAGATAATAATAAATATATATTTTGTAGAAATTGCATACTGATGGAAATTAAAATATTAAGTTATTCCACAAGAACTGTCAACATTTCAGTCTAGTAAGGACCTTTATCAATATACACTTATTTTAAATATATAGTTACCCTTTAAGAACAACAACACTGGCTTTACTAAGTAATGATTTCAGTCATACTTGCAATGTAACCTATCCAATCCAATTCCAAAAGACCATATCAGAATAAAGTTAAATGTGTATTTAAACAGAGAATCCTGGTCTATATGTGCCTTTGGCAGCCCTTGTGCAACCACTGGCTGGTAAACTAACTACAAATGAAAATTGTACCTATGGGTACAATAAGCACAAATATGTTTTTAGGGAGTCAAACAAATTGATAAATGTTGGTGATTTGCTGTTCCACACCATCCTTTTCATTGCACTGCACATGTAAAAGATGCTTTGTTCCTGCAATGTTATTACCACTTGAAAACAGCTGCAACACAATAAATATTATTTAAAAAGAAGGATACATTAAAACTGATTAAACACGGTCATATCAGTGAAATCAAGGCCTGGCATATGTATGGAATCATTGCATGCAATTATGGCAAAACAGCCATATTCAAACATAAACACGTACATTAAGAATGTGAAATCAGGCCAAATACTATCATCTGTGTTTAAATAGAATTACTATACACATTTTTCAAAGAATGAAAACATAAAAGAAATCTAAATGTCAAGCTTGTTAGGTCCTGTAAAGTGTTTAACAGTGTTAGGTAGAGTTATTATTTGCATATACTATTGGTCATTTTATAAAACTATAATGTCTAGCCCCTATCACTGACAGTGGAGCCAGAAAACTCATATAAGCGTCTTAAAGCCTTGTAAAATATATTTGGCTTATGTTCTCTAACATAATACTGTAGTGGGTATGTTTAAATACATAACTGTAGCAAAATAACTTAGCTATATTAAAGACTGTGTTCTGGAAAGTTTACCTGTGATGGTGCCTGTTAAAAAATGTAATTATAATTTATAGACTTTGTAAAATGACCTTCCTACATGCAAGGATCTTCTCATTCAAACTTTCTATACGTGAAAAAGCACTGCCCAGGGCAAAACTTACAGGTTGAGCCTTTAATCAAGTGTATACTTCATGTAAAACAAAGAAATTGCAATTTTTTTGCACTTGAGACTTTTTTCACTTTGCTAGATAAATTTAGAACTCTGTGAGTATGGGGATTAATGTAAAGACTTTCTATGAAAATACATTCTTGCTCAGCTACAACATTATTGTAAGAACAAGTCCAAATTTTTTTAGGATAGAAAGGGTACATTGCAGAGAATAACATGCATAACATCCATTCATGTTATGTAGCAGAAATCATGAAAATTGGTTTTAGATAGAAAATATAATGATACTTTTAATTGCTTTGCAACAAAATTTTTCTACTTCTACATCTGTATTTGTGAATGTTATTTTTCTGTTTACAAACACACAAGCGCGCAGCCTCGTGTTGGTGGACGAGAAGAGGTTGTTGTAAAATCAAGGGTGGGCAAATTACACCTACACAGTGTGCAACATGCATACCATGGTGTGGTGGTGAGATGGGTAAATTGGCCTTTTAACCTACCAAATGCTAGAGAGGTATCCAAAGCATTGATTGTATCATTTAAAGCGGAACTGCCACCCTTAAAAAATGATGTATCAAATAATTCCCCATCTGGCGTCTAGCTGCTCAGTAGCGCTAATCACCAGAATTCTTACCCGTTCATGAGAATGAGCCTCCACTCTGAGACAGACAGGATGGAGCGCAGACATCTTTCCCTAGTGACGTCCGCTGGTCTGCGTTGTCAGTCCCTTTTGGAGCCGAACGGCTCCTAGCAATGCCTCCTAGAGCTGGCTTGGACTGACAGAGCAGACGCGTAGACATCACAAGGGAAAGATGTCTGCGCTCCATCCTGCCTGTCAGTCCCGGAGTAGAGGCTCATTCTCATGAATGGGTAAGAGTTCTGGCAACTAGCGCTACTGAGCTTCTAGTCGCCAGATGGGGGATTATTTGATACAACATTTCTTAAGGGTGGTAGTTCTGCTTTAAGGGGTTAACACACCAATTTAAACCATTCATTGCCAGAGGGGTGTCCAACACATTGTAAATCAATGGGTTTGACATCCCTGTGGCACTGAAAGAGTTAAATGCATTTTAACAGATTGTAGTAATCAGAACATGACATTGCAAGCTTAGTATTACGATTAGTGAGTATGAATCGTATTGTGGGTTCCACTTGGGTATTCAGAGAGGCAGTGTCAGTGATGTTCCCACTGCTACTGCATGACGGTGCTAGTGAGTGGCATGTGTGTGGGGGGGTGGCGCTGGGCGCATTAATATAGAAGTGTGGCCTTTGTATGATATGTGGGAGGAACTGTTGTGTGGACACACTGGGTAACAGAAGGGGGAGGGCTGAAGAGCTTACATGGGACAGAACATTGTTTGAAGAGTGACAGCATTGTGTGCACATCTGTGAAGGAAGTGGCCGCAGCATTTGACAATCATAGTGGAGCGGAGGTGGCCTTATCTCCAGGATGCCTCTCAGACAGTGCAGGAGCTTATTTTGGTGCTGTGCTTGTTAGCTTGCACAGTAAAACAGAAACGCACATACTGTAGATCAGTGAAGGTGTAAAAAATACATATTTTTTGACTGGTAGCACCTTGAGCGGCATGCTTCAGCACTCCATGTTGGTTTGTGGTAAACACAATGTGAGCACGTATGCACAATGGATTTTTTCTCTTCGCACATGCACTTCACCTGTCCATCACAGCCAGTAGACACAAGACTGGTGTCAAGATCCATATGCCAATGCAAGCATATAAGTTGTATCATCTTTTGGCAACCATTACCATTAGGTCCTTCCGTAACCCTTTGCGCCAGAGGGGTACGCAAGTCATTGCTCAGCAATGCTTTGCGTATGCCTCTGGCACACATTGGTTTATCAGTAGGACCTAGTGGTAATGGCTGTCAAGGCTGTCTCGCAAGACGGAGGAGACACAGACATCAGCAGCCAGGACATTCATGGAACACGTGTTTGCAAATGAGTCATGGCTGCATGTGCTCCGTGTTGCGTGGCAATTACAGCATTCCTTAACCACTTGGGTGCCAAGTTACCATCTTTAAATGAGTTGTTCCAGACAAGTTCCAACCACTGGAATGCCTATGAAGTATGCAAGACATTGCTGAGCAATGCATTGCATAAGCCTCTGACTCTCAGTGGGTTAACGGTGTGCCAGAGGGCTGCCTGTCCTCTGTTTTGCAAGCCAATCCAGACTTCCTTAATCCATTGTGTGCCATGAGGTTCTCCCCGGTGCTGCAGGCTCCTTTTGGTGGGCACACTACAGATCCAGATGAGGCCACTGGGGGAGTATGTGCATGTATATGTATGTATGTATGTATGTATGTGTATGCGAGTGTGAGGCAGCCATGTTTTTTTCTGTGTTCAGTAAGATATTGAGGGTGGACAAACCCCTTGCAGAGTCAAAATCACTGGCCCCTGATCTCCAAGACTGGCAGTACGGAGGAGATATCAATAGCCCCTCCTTATTGCCGCCCCTGGGTGTGTGTGTCTCCTGAGGAGGCATAAATGATGTAATGAGCCTTTCTTTTTTATCTATATATAGATAAAGTATGTAAAACACAGACATACTTTGGCCAAATTATGCAGCCAAACCCTCAGTGTTTGCAATTTTATTAACATATGATATACGCTTTATAGAGGGTTAAAATTTGGGTAACTTGCATGGAGAAACGCATGTGTTTTTTTCTGTTTTGCCTTGTACTTTAGGTTTTTACCTAATCTGGGGGGTTCGAGAATCCCCTTACTCCTTGATTTTCTCCATATTGTAGACACTTGATTTCATATTTTGAATGTATATATTAACCCTTTGCATGCCAGAGTGGTACAGAACTCATTGCTTTGCAATGCATTCCGTACCCCTCTGGCACTCAAAGGGATAAATTTCTATGTTATGGAGTACTAGTGCTGTCAGTTTCTTCCTTCCTTTGCTGTAAATAAAAGAAATGTTTGCGTGCCAAAGGGATATGCAACGCATTTTATTGTGTACCCTCTGGAAAAGAACGGGTTAAATAAACACCTTTTCGTACCTACAGTAGCTGTAGCACAGTGAAGCACATTATCAGGGAATAGAAAACATGTTATCTAAAAAAGAAAAAAAGAAAGAAAAGAAGAAAAGAAAGATGATCTGTGCAACCCAGTAGTAAATTCATCAACAATCATGCTTTATCAGGGAATAAAAAAAATGTATCAAGAAAGAAAGGTACTTTGTACAACCCGGTAGTAAATTCAGCAACAATCATGCTACATGTTAAATTTGGCACTGGCACCATGTTGATGTAATAGCAAGAACTGGGCTGAGATGCAGTAAAGTTTGATAAGAGCTTGTGATAGCTATGTATCAGATTTGTGTTCGAGACACATTGCCAGTATGTACTAACCTGTCTTTTACATCATATCCCCTTCAATCCCCCACTAATCTGCCCTCATCAGCCACTATCCTTCATGGCTTCAACAGATTTCTATCCATTTGCCTCTTTGCCACCCTGCCTCTGCACATTCACCATTCTGCCACCCCCTGCATCCACTTTGCTGCCTTCCCACACTGTCTCTCATTACCACCTTCCCTCCCCTTATGAAATACCACCCTTACTGTTTTTATCCTTTAAGTTCCAGAAAAGTATGCCACACACATTGCAAACCAATTTGTTGCATAGCAGTTAGCAAATCAAAGTGTTAACCAGGCTCGCCACTATTGAACACTGACTCAGTAACAATCCCATTTCAAAACAATGCTACACTGTTTCCCTTTCTGAGCACCCATGTCCCACCCCTCCTCTCCCTTTCTCCGCCTTCCAACATCATTGTCATCACACCTCACTCTCATCTCCACACCACAGTGCCAATGTCATCCTCTCCTTCAGTTGACGTACCTTTCTCCTCCAGTCCATCATTGCCATAACACCTGTCATATAACTCGGAAGAATGTGTGTGTGTGTTCTCCCTCCCTTTTGCCCATTTCACAATGCAGACTCCCTTTCGCTCACACTTTAGTGTCCGCTATACCTACCTTTCACCATTAGTAACTAATTCCCCCAGCAGAATTACATGCCTCATGTGTATCCCTTATTACAAATGTCCTATATTTTACTATAAACATCACATTTCTGACCTAAGGCATAAAAATGCAGATGGCTGTTTCCCAGTGGATTGGCAGTATTAACGAAATATCACTACAATAAAATGGATGGTGAACTTGCTCCAGAGCTACGAAGATGAACAAAGAGCAGCCTTCACCAGAGAAAACATCAGTGCAGGTAAATAATCCTATTACTTAAACAGGAGCCCAGGATCATTTATGTGAACTGATTGGCAGAGATCTTGGAAACATTATGGTGGACTTGAAGCTGCTTGTTCAAAGAAAAGAGGAGCAATTCTGGTGCAAACCAACTGCAACACGTAGGAGACAAACAAATACAAGTTACTAAATATTCTCATTTATTTAAGTCTGGGTTTTAATTCCTGTAATGTAAGCACAGTCTTCAGTACATTGCTTCTCAATACTCTGGAGACTTCTCTAGCATTCAAGGGGTTAAATGTCTCCCTTAAGGGTGATTAAGTTGGTTTCTCTCACAATTTCTGCACTTTTATTTCACACATTATGCATCCTCAGTTGTAGAGTTGCTTCAATCAAAAAACATGACATCAGAACAGCAACTGCCCCGAACAAACACACACCACCTGAGTGTTCTGGCAAGCAAAGGGACAGAAGGTAACGCTCAGTTCACATAATGGCTAACTGCATTCTAGAACATGTTCTTTCACCAAGCATTTTCACAATCTGCGCAAGTTTGTGATAGAAAGAGAGCAGAACAATGTCCCTTACAAAACAGTAAGAAAGCAGTTGGATCAACAGCTACCTTCAGGCTCAGCTTTCTCAACAAACTGTCTTCCAACAAAGGTCAAACCCAGGTAGCTAGTGAGAGGCTGAACTATTTCAATGGCTTAGGTAGTTGAGAGTGGAACACTACAACAAGACTTCAGTGGCAGACACTGGATTCTTAGGTATGTCACTAATACTTCACACTATTACAAAGGCTGGGGAAGTAGACAGGGTATGCATGAGTATCTGATTAACACTGCACACCAGAAGAAGTGTGTACATTTCCCCCATCCCTATGCGCATAGGCAACGCTGTGCTTCTTTTGCTAGTACTGAATAAAATGTATATTTTTTTTAATAAAAAGGTAATATGGAGAGATGAGACTGAACTTTTCTAACCCTTTGAGTGCCACAGGGTATGAAATGCACATCCCTGTAGTATTCAAAAGGTTAAGGGAGTGATGTTCTGTGGTCCTGAAGTCTGAGAGGATCCTCTCTACTCTCCCACTGAGCAAGTGGAGAAGCAGAAAGGATATTCTCAGACTTCAGGGTTGTCTACTGCTGTCTACAGCATGTGTCTCCATTGCCAAGGCAATATGCTCACCACACATCTCCACATATCGCCACAGCATCGAACCTTAGTGCATCTTGCCAGGGAATATATATATATTATACTGAATATATACTGTATATATAGGGGTAATGTTGAGTATGTTATAGCGATGTGTGTGATCAAGACACTCATCCCCATATGCCTTAAGAATTAAGCATGCAAGGGACGGGGTGGGGGTCGAATCTAATTTTAATTTCCTAATCTACATGTAATTGTATGTCAACAGGCGAACTTGTTTGTAACCCCATTCTATGGTATAGCACTTCTGAAACTGCTGGCACTTTATAAATAAATAACTAATAATCATAACCTAATCATTAGCATGCAGGGTTGTCAGACTGATGTGGAAGGGATGCCCTTCTGTACACATTGCCAGCAGTTCAGAAACCCTGAAGTATGAGTGCATCATTTCTGCACCCCTGCTTGCCCAGTGGGGGAGCACAGATGATATGCTCAGGTATCAGTACTACAAACAGCATCACTACCTAATCCTTTCAGTGACATAAGAATGTAGATTCTACACCCCTGCGACACTGAAAGGATTCCAAAATGAAAGAATGACAGAGAAGCTATATATTACAGCTTCTCTGCCCTTCTGTACTGAATAACCCAGCTGAGTGGGCTATCTGGCAACCAGCTGATTCTGGTAAACACAGAACTCACAATTGTTTTCTGCTAGTATCTCCTTTTGGAACCACAGGATTATGATACTGAAAGGGTTAAAGGAGGGCAGATGCTGCTTCTGCTCTTTAGCAGAGATAGCAGACTATCTCCTGGCTCCATAGTGAGGAAGATCCCAACTTTGCCAACCTGCTGCTAGCAGAGCAAACAGCCACCTTAACATATAAACACACCCACATGAATATGACAATAGCTCATTAACCTGCATTTCCTCTCGAAGGCATGGCGGATTCATGGAGATATTGGCAGATTGTGACGGATTGGTGCAAAATTCACAAGGATACAAAGGGCTTAAATATCTGTCAATATGCCATCTACACAAATTTGCCACCATATCTCAATCCTGGCACCTTAGCTCCATTAAATGCATCTTCCCCATGTGTGTGCATACATGTGCACGTGTGTGTGTTTGCATATGCTTATATATAAATATATAGCAAAATCCAGAAAATATACAGTAGTGTCAGTATATTCAATGTTGTTGAGCTAAAAGGGTATCCATTGCTTTTTTGAAAGCAATTAAGCACAGCATCCAGAGACAAATACTTACATAACTGCCCTTATTGTAAAAAATCCCTGCCTTTGTTTAATCAAAGACATCTTTCCTCTAGTCTTAATGGATGACCTCTTGATTTTTGATCAAATAGTTCCTTTGAATGTTCTTTTGTATTAATTTTGAATATATGTGTAAATGGTAATCATATCACTGACTTTTCTCTAATGTAAAAAAAAATCCAGTTTGGCTAGGCTCTCTTGATAATTCAGGTCCTCCAATCCCTTTATTAGTTTTGTTGCACATTGCTCCACATTTTCCAGTTCAGTAATGTCTTTTTTAAGAACCAATGCCCAAAACCATACTCCAAATTCTAGATGAAGCATTCCAAGAATTTATATAGAGGTAGAACCATATTTGCCTCCCGTGCATCAATATCCCTTTTTATATACAGCATAATACCTATTTGCTCTTGCAGAAGCTGACACTGCACACTGCTTTGAAGTTTATTGTTTATCAGTACTCCTAAATCTTTCTCTAAGGAGGATTCCCCAAGTTGTTTCACATTTAGTGTATATGTAGCATGCTTGTTTCTGCAGCCCAAATGCATAATCTTACATGAATCTACATTAAATGTCATCTGCCACTTTTCTGCCCATTCACTCAGATTATCTAAAACTTTCTGCAGAGAAAAAATATCCTGCTCTGTGTATATTTCCTTACACAGTTTAGTGTCATCAGCAAAGATTGAGCAATATTTTCAGTTCACACTTTTAGATAATTAATAAACAAATTAAAGAGCATTGGGCCCAGGACTGAACCTTGTGGCATCCCATTTACTACTTTTGACCAACTTGAAAATGTTCCATTTAATATATGCAGTAACCTATTGTGAGGCACATTTTCAAAGGTTTTTGCAAAATCCAAGTATATTACAGCAACAGCAATACTCTTATCCAAATTATTACTTACCCTTTAATAACATCCAATGTAATTAGTCTGACAGGATCTATGCTTCATAAAACCCTGCTAACACATACTACTCATATTGTTGTTCATTAAATAGTCCTCCACAATACTATCAGTTAGTAAACTTTCTAATATTTTACCAACTACAGAAAACAAGCTCACAGGTCTATCATTTCCTGGTTTAGATCTTGTCCCCTTTTTGAATAATGGCACTACATCATATTTCTGCCAATCACATGGTACTATGCCTGATGAAAATGGATCAATAAATATTAAGTATAATGGTCTTGCTATATACAGAAGAAAATAATATGTTTAAGGTGTCAGCCATTGTCTTATTATCACTAACCAATTCAACCATTTCAGCCTTAATAGGGCCAATATCAACCTTAATCTTTTTGTAGAATTGTTTAGGATTGTTCTACTCTTTTTTGCAATACTTTTATAATTTTCATTTAGCTAGCCTAATTTCTTGTTTACAGATTTGTTACATTCTTTAATTTTTAAATGATGCATCAGACCCTTCTGACTTAAACAATATAAAAGCCTTCTTATTATTTCTCATTTCACTGCAAGCCTCTTTATAAGGCCACATTGATCTTAATTTGTTCCTCTTGTATTTATTCTTCAATTAATCGAACGTTTATATCTAAGAGCATTTTAAAGAATACCCATTTTTTTAGTGCATTTTTATCTATGAAGATTACATCACATTGAATGTCCTTTAATATCTATTTTAGCTTTGAAAAATTAGCCCTTGGTAATGGGTTTCTCATAACACATTTCAAAGAATACCATATTGTGGTGATTGTTGCCAAAATTTTCCTTTACCTGTATATTGTTTATAATGTAAGAATTGTTTGAGAACACTAGGTGCAGCAAGGCCTCTTTTCTAGTTTGCACCTCTATTAGTTGGGACCTGAAATTGTTATTAACATATTTAAAATGATTTGCCTTTATTGTGCTGGAAGTCATATTTCTCCAGTCAATCTTACAGTAGTTAAAATCTACTGTAATTATTGCACTTCCTGGCTGAGAAACCTTTTGCATCTGAGTAACATCTGGGTGGCTTGTAGCAAATTCCCATTAACATAATTGTTTATAACACCACTGTTTATATGTCTTTTTTTTCATTTGAATGAGCATCCAGGCAATTTTTGAGAAAAGTGGAGTGCCCATTATTCTGTCCTATATATATATATATATATATATATATATATATATATATATATACTAGCATAGCATTGCCCGTGGAATTTCATTGTATGTAATCTGCATGTTTTGTTGTAAATAATGTGTGTTTGGGATGAGAGGCTCCAGGCGAAGATTCATCGCTGGATGTGTGGCAGAGCACTCTTTGCCGGAGTGCTTGTATGGAGATCCAGCTGCTGCTGCTCATCCACACTGTTTGTCTCCTTCCCCTCACCGGAGGCCTTTGTAGGACAGGAAGAGGGGAGCAACGAGATATCGACAATGATGGGGAGATTGAAGGTGAGGATGGGAACAACAAGGGAGATAGCAAAGGTGAAGGGCAGATGGAAAATGATTTTGCCAGGAGTGGCATGGGAGTGCAAAGCCACTGTGAATCTCTCTGCAGTGATTTTGACAAAAGTAGTCAGGGGGGCTTTACCCCCTAGGCCACTGCTGTCAAAATTACAGCCCCTTTGCAATTGGCTGCAGGGTGGGCTCATGCCTTCCCAGGGCATGTTGGATAGAAATACAGAAATATATATAGCTATAGATACAGATAGATACATATACACACACACACACATTTCTAATACATGCTATTATTGTGTTGCTTTTCCACTTACAATATAACAAAGTCCAGAAAATTGTGTGTGTGCTTAAACATGGGCATGATAATACATTACTTTAATTGAACTGCAATTTCTACTCTCTTTGTGGTTTTGTGGTTAAAGACAGGCTAATACGAGCATAATAAATTTCTCTACAAACAGATGTTCATTGAAATATAAATATTTAAACAAAATGCTAAAAAAAATGACAATGTATAAATATATTTACAGAGAATATTTATAAAAAAAATAATGACATTTACTTTTTCTAGATATATTTATTTTCAAGTCTGATTCTCATCTTTTTGTGAAGTAAGCATGTCCTTTGTCTTCGTTTTTTAATCAGACTGTTTAATTATATTGATACACATGGTGGTTCTCAACCAGGGTGCTGTGCCACTTGTGTGCCACAGACATCCACTTAGGGTGACTCTTTTCTAAGAAGACTTTGGCAAAATATATGAATGTTAAGATTTAAAAGTATATTTATGAAAATTGTTCTGCATAATATGTTTATTTTTGTTGTTATAATTGGGAAGAATAACTTTAACCCCTTAAGATCCATCGCGCCCATAACCATGGAGCATTTTTTTTTTTTTTTGTCGGATCCAATTCCATGCCATTCCAGGACCGTTACTGGTCCTTAAGTGCCGGACAGCCGTGACGGTTATGGCACAGCATTGGATGTTAAGGGGTTCATTTATGTATTGTACCCTCCATTATTCTGTTGAAAAATGACATAAGATATGTTAGGGGTGTGCCAAAACTTCCACATTGTGAGATGGGGTCTTGTAACCCTCTAAGTTAGAGAGTGGTAGACATTGTGGTAGGGTTACATAAAAAATGGTTAAAGGGACTGTAATGTCTCAAAAAATATATCCAGTTTTTTAGACTTTTAAAAAAAAAAAAAAAATATGCTCCAAACCCGATCTCGCAAACAACTATGGTTTGAGAGATATAGGGATTCAAAGTCCCCCCCTCCCCTTCTCCTGATGTCAGCTGTAAAGCTGACAGCAGGAGAATAGAGTCATACCACTTGAGGAGGCTCTGCAGCAGAGCCAAGATCGCTTTATCTATAAAGAATTCATTCATTGGAAAGATCTACAAAGTGTGCCTGGTTTGCAAGCACACTTTGTAGACATTTCCAATGAATTAATTCTTTATAGATAACGCAATCTCGGCTCTGCTGCAGAGCCGTCTGCTGGTCCCCTGACCGGGATCTCCTGCTGTCAGCTACAGGCTGACGTCAGGAGAAAGGGAGAGAGGGGCAAACTTTGAATCCTTATATCTCTCAAACCATAGTGGTTTGAGAGATCGGGTTTGGAGCGTATTGATTTTTTTTTAAGGCTACAAAACTGGATATCTTTTTTTTGGGACATTATTGTCCCTTTAAGAAATAAGCAACTGAGAGCCACTTGCTATTTATTTTTATATCATTGTAGAATATATTAGCACCGTATAAATATGGAATACACATACATAATACTGGTAAGTTATTTTTCCAGAATAATAAAAATGTTTAGAATCATAAACATATAAACATGCTGAGTTTGATTTACTAAGACGAACTGCAGAAGTTCTGGAACAAACCAACTGAATCATATGGGGACAAAAACATCTTCCCATCATTTTAAATTGCTTCAGAATGTACTGGAGATTTATCTAGCTTTAAAGGGGTTAAAAGCCTCAATTAAATCCATGGGATTTTATTTAATTTTTATGTGCTCCCTGCATTTGTTTTGTTCTGGAATTACTCCAGTTGTTCTTAACCCTTTGAAAGCCAGGGGGAATGCAACACATTGCAGTGCAATGCATTGCATAGCCCTCTGGCACTCAAAGGGTTAACCTTGCTCTCTGGACCCCAGCTACTGTTCTCCCAGCAAATCAGAGAAAACACTATGCCCTCAGCAGCATCCCACTGTCACAAAGGGGAGTTTTGCATAACTCTGCCTTTGTAACACCCTGAGGCATAGCTGACAGCAAACCAGAAGTCACTTACATTTTTATATACATAGATTTATATGTTGTACTACTCATGATGAATATATAGCATCACAGCCATATAAAGAGAAGCACCTCCAAAATTAACCCCTTGAGTGCCAGAGGGGTACGCAACACATTGCACAGCAACTGCGCACCCCTTTGGCACTGAAAGGGTTAAAATAAATAAATGAATAGTAAATACCATTGGCAGACTAATATATTTAAAGCACAAGTACAATGCACCAGATGCCATGCACATATTATTTCTCCATACCTTACATGTCAGTAGCATATACAAAATAACACTTGAGTGCCAGAGGAGTGTGCAGTGTATTGTGTAGCAGTACACTGCACACCCTCTGGCACTTAAAGAGTTAACCCTTTGAGTGCCAGATGTGTATGCAACCCCATGCATAGTAATGTGCTGCATACTCCTCTGGCTCAAATGGTTAAGCTTAATTACTATTATAAAATAATTTGTATTACAAGAGTAACACTATTAGATGACCACTTGCTATTGAGCTGAATGTGCTGAATGAAAATATATACCAGCCAACACAGCCTACTACAGGTAGCAAGACAAAATAATAAAAAGGATAACAGAGTCAGCAAACACATTTATGGGGACATGAAACAAGTGATGCAATTTTTTTATTATTACCACAGAAATCTATCTATCTATCTATCTATCTATCTATCTATCTATCTATCTATCTATCTATCTATCTGTTTTTCTATCTATACACATATATACAACAGTATACCACAGTATCGGGTGGATCGTCCACTTCTGATAATACTGTACTGTTGAATAAAGCATGTAAACTTAACTATAGTCTGAGGATGATGTACTAAGTAGAAATTAAATGAGTCTAGGGCAGACAGCTCATTGTTATTCTCTATTTGTAGCTCTTCCATTTTCTTTTAGTTTAAGAATCTTGAACTTTGTATGATATTTATGCATTCATTTTTTACATTTACATTACATTATTTATTTTAAATACAATAAAATATATGCAAAGGTAGAGGTATTCCTCTAGTCTGAATTAGGCGATCTGAAAAAAAACAAAACAAACAAGCACAGGTAAACCTTAATTTACATATTTATATGTAACACAGAGTGGGAGACATGTAGTAACTGCAACTACAACACTGTATGAAAGCACAATGGGACAATTCTTGGACAAAACACTGGCTCTACATTCATTAAAATAATCACACTGGTTTTACTAGAGCTGTTTCATTTATAAAGGTGGAACAGTTGCTTTGCCTTAGAATTGTCCTTTTTGTCATATTAAATATGACCTTAGGGTTTTATTCAGCAAGCTAAAAAAGTTTAATTAAGTGGCAAACCAACTACACTATAGGGGTGGAATAAAAATGCCAATAGGCTTAAATGGGGATTTTAATCCCTTTAATAGTAGAGAGGATTCTTAGCGTTCAAGGGGTTAAAGTGACAGGCATTTCGTTGTACATAATTATGTTGTTACATAGTAAGTTAAAGGAATAGTAATATTTCATTTTAATAGCAGCTCAGATCTTTCAGTGTAGAGAATAGTACTGCTGCCTGATGCTCACATTCCTCAAAATGTTTAGTTACGATGTAATTAGGTGCTGAAGTTGATCCCTCACACCCCTTTTGCCAATCTCCCGCCTTTCAGTCTGAGATCCGAGAGCGGATCACAAGGGACAATCTTTAGTTAGTATTAGGAAAAACCTGGCCTACTTCGACAAGGACAGAATGCCTGGGCAAAGGAATTCCCCAGTTTAACCTTTTCAGTGCCAGAGGGGAAAGTAACACATTGAAGAGCAATGCATTGCTTACCCCTATGGCACTCAGAGGGTTAACCAACCTTACTATAAAAATACCCTTCCTCTGCTGAAGCTGAAACCTATTTTCCTCTATTGTTAAAGAGATAGTAATGTTTCAAAATAAAAGCAGCTCCAATTAATCCTCATAGTATTTGAGCCATGGAGAGTGTTATTTCACTATTCTCAGAGTTATAGTTCAAGAGTAATTGAATGATAAAGTATCCCTCTCCCACCCCTTTTACCTAGTATAATCACCCTCCCCCCAGATGTGGAATCTGGTCAACAGACCACATAGCTCACAGGAAGGGACAATCTTTTTACTGTGAGAACAATGAAAACCCTGCCCCCCTTGACAGGTTTTTCAGGTTTTTCCATTAAGCTAATTGATGATTGTCCCTCTCTGCAAGCTATCTGGATACCATCTTTCTGTTCTGATGTGAGCAGTATTACATCAGTAAAAGGGACTGGAGGGGGATACTTTATCATTCAATTATTCTTGCACTACAACTCTGACAGTATTGAAATAACACTCTCCATGGCCCAAATACTATGAAGATTAATATGAGCTGCTTTTATTATGAAACATTACTATCCCTTTAAGTGGTGGCCTGCAGTTATTTGATCAGGCCTTGGAAGGAAAAGCTCACCAGAGAGATCCATGTATTGACCTCATGTATACTTATACAATGTAAGAAGATCCCCTCTTAGGCTTCTTTTCTCTACAGTATATAAACCAAGATTGTTTAGACATTATTCATACTTCAAATTCTCCATTCTCTTAATTAATTTTGTTGCTCTTCGCGGTACTCTCTCCAGTTATAGAATAACCTGTAATATGTATTATGAATATAATATGTAAATTCAAACTACCTATATTTTTTATTTTTATTATTATTATGATTTTTTTTCCTATATACCTATTTTTCCCAGTTGTATGTCCCTGACACGGAGCTCTCCTAATTTATTTCCAGAGAGCTTTCTGTATAGTACTGTGAAACCAGAGAGAATGTAATTTAACAATATAAAAATTATGCAGTATAAAAAATGTGTACAAAAAAAAAAACAGTGTACAAAGGCCTCTCTCTACAGCACATACTCAATGGTGCAGGGAGATGTAACATAGTATTATAGTAAATCAGGTTGAAAAAAGACGCAAGTCCATCAAGTTCAATCTTTTCCTCATAACCCTATTATATAAGCTTTTCCTGCTGTCATATAAGTTAGTCTTTATCTGAACTTCCTGTTTTGCCTGCTGATACACAGTATAACCGTGTATGTTCCCTCTTAAAATAAATGTATCTAATCTTCTCTTAAATGAATCCATTGTATCTGCCATAACCATATCCTTGGGCAAGGAATTCCACATTTTAACAGAGCTTGCTATAAAAACCCCTTTCCTTTGCTGAATTTGAAATCTCCTTTCCTCTAATCTCTAGGGGTGGCCCATGATTATTCGATCAGGCCTTGGAATGAAAAGCTCCCAAGAGAGATCCTTTTATTGACTTCTCATATTCTTGTACATTGCGATAAGATGTCCTCTTGGTCTCTTTTTCTCTAGAGTAAATACACCAAGTTTGTCTAGTCATTCCACATACATCAAGTCTTCCATTCCCTTAATTAATTGTGTTGCTCTTCGATGTACTGTCGCCCTTTTTCAGAACTGGTGCCCAAAACTGCTTTTACCAATGTTTCGTACAGTGGCAAAATGATGTTATAAACTCTTGCTTCAATATTCCTTTTTATGCAAGACGGGACTTTTTTGCTTTTGATAGTGCTATTTGACACTGGTCACTGCTTCCAAGTTTGTAGTTTGCAAAGATTCCTAGGTCTTTCTCTAGCAACGAGTCCCCTAAAATGATTCCATTAAATTCATAAGTAGCATTGGGATTTTTTCTTCACAAATGCATGACTTTACACTTTTCCACATTTTTACACTTTGCAGAATGTGTATATAAAAAAGGTTAACTGACATTTTAAAAAGCACAATTTATATCATGCAAATTTAAGGAATTTGTATTTGTTCCCTATGGTGCAATCAGTTTGCTGCAGAATTAAACTATATACTGATGTATATAGAAATATTAATGCTTTTAGACCTAAGTACAACATGTTACACTGTGATCTATAGGTGATTAGATTTGAAAAAAGTGTACACAACAGATTAATAATCTTTTTCTACTACTGCTTCAGATGTTGATTTTAAAGGGTTCCTCATTTTGACAGTCATAAGTAAATTTTATATAATGTACAGTGTACTGTCTATTTTTAACAATGTAACTTCTGCTTCCCCCTCCCAATTGTAGAAGCTCAGTATACACATTAAAATTCACCTTTAAAAGGTGCTAAATAGGCATCCATGCATTGACACATAAATGATTAAATACATTAATTCCTTATCTAAAAATTTAACTTTATGTGCTACATGCAGAACAAATTATTACAACTGTAAATAATGATGTAATCATTGCAAAGTTAAAGCTGCTTTGAAATGAAAATTGTTAGAAAAATATTGTCAGCCTTAATATTGCTCAATAAAACTTACACAAGTTGGCAAGGATATTGATGGGTGTGATGCATCATTTGACTTTGAAAACTGGCAGACAAAATTGCCTGCCCCTTCCCATGACCTGTATATGAAACATATCACACTGCCATATTTATAGATTTATTTCCTTTTCACCAATAGTAGATCCCATATATTCAAGTTATTGGTCATTAAAACCTTATATTCACATTAATCAGCAGGAAATCAATATGATGTACAAATTAGGTACAATGTATAATTTGGCATATTGGCTTTTCAAGTTGGTTGGAGTTGTTGATTAAGTTGACTAAAACACCTTTCAAAATCCCACATATTTACTCTGACTATATAGAATACATGACAGAATCAAATTATTTTTGGATTTAGCCAGAGACAGCTGCCACACATAAGAGAAGATGTCATAGGGTCTGGTACTAAGATGAGATATGTTGTTTGTATTGTGAAGATTTTTTTTCCAAATATATATTTTTATAGAGTTTAAGAAAAAAAAGTTGAAAATTGCATTAAAGGGATAGTAATGTTTCAAAATGAAAGCGGCTCTAATTAATCTCCATAGTATTTGGGCCACGGAGAGTGTTATTTCAATACTGTCAGAGTTGTAGTTCAAGAGTAATTGAATGATAAAGTATCCCCCTTGCTGTAACACAATACAATTCCATAGGAAATATGTCCTGTGAAAGGTACATACATTTGAAACTTGATTTTAAATAGATTACTGAAAGTGAGAATAAATTGGTTGAATTTGAAATGCAATTAAGCTTGTTTGCCGTGACTGTATACCATGGTAAATGACTGATCACCTGTTGAATAGTCAAGTCAGTTAATAAGCACAAAAGCTCAAATTATTTTATGTGTCTCTTCTGATCTATATTTTTGTTCTGTGCTTCATGCCAACAAAAATCATGTTCCCCAACTTCAAACAAGTGATGCTTAAGTGTTGTCCAAATAGCTAGGAGCACTAAAGATCCAGGCAGAATAAACATATGAGACATTATCTATTTAATAGTTCTTGTACATTACCTTTACATCATATTTTACTAGTTAATGTAGCAGCTTACATTCAAAACACTTCACAGCTTGAAAGTCCTAATACAATCAAAACATTAAAACTTCCTATACGCCATATAAACAATTTATCACCATGTCAATATAGAAGCAAACCTGATTTTCAGCTTTTGACAGATGAGAACAGATATTATCTAATAAAAAAATCACATTTGCTTCCTTAATGTAAATATTATTCCTAACAGGTGTGTTGGTTTATTTTTAATAATCATAACAACATTACATTGGGTGTTGTGTGGACTCAATTTTGCAATCATTTTGATATTCCCAGCTGTTGAATGGTGTCCTAAAAGCAAGATGTTATATTTTTATTATGATGAGAAATGCAAATTGGAATGTTAACTCCCATTGCTTTCAATGAATGGTAACAGATAGATACATTTTATTTAGAATAAGGACCAATATATGTAAACAATTCTAAAAATATACATTACACATGGGCGATCATGTTTTTCATGCACTTAATGTGATAACTTTTTACCTGCTAGCAATTTGCAAACAAGAGCCCTCAATGTTTAGAATCAACTGGAAATCTTTCACACCTCGTCAGCTTAAGATGAGAATGTCCGGTGTATCACTACCTTGCAACGTCACCGCTATCTGCTTCCATGAGCTACCATCCTGTCCAGGAGCACTCATCCTTATGATGCTACCAGCTCGACTATCAAGAGCTAATGACTCAAGCAGTTACATTATTTCCTATTCCTGCTACCAGTAGCAGTGGATATATACCCCCGGATGAGGGACTAACAAATTGCTATTCAGTCCTGCTGTGCTCTACACAGAGGCTCCATCAGCCTTCATGTAAGCATGATCCATTACAGATATGCAACCAGGTTGATATTACAGGAATGAAAAATCAATTGCACAATGATTTAAGAAATTTACAGAGAGAACAAGTAATGGCTGCTTTTTATAAGACTGCACTACTTGAATCTATATGATGGTCTTCCATTGTAATACGGCCTAAAGTCTAATATTGCATATTGGTACCAACTCCCTATACTTTTCTCCATGGGCCCTGATATTTGAAAACTGTAAAATAGCAAGAGCATTTTCTTGCTATAGGGGTACCTGTTAAAGTCATCTCTGGATTTATTAGTGGAGCCACATTAATTAGATCTATTTCCAACATAAACGGTCTAAATTTGGGACAATGGAAGAAAAAAAATGCCCTGATTAAATTTTATTTTTTGTTAAGGTCCCAGATTAACCTTGTTACAAATATGTAATGTCCACTGTGATTAATATGTGATCAATATAAAAATGTCACCAATTAATGCTTCTACCTAACCAGAAATATAAAAAAACCTAAATAGAATGGGGAGCAGAAATAGGCAAAAAACAAATAGTTTGACACTTTTTGTATACAAATCATATTGCTGTAATGCATTGCCCTTACTAGCCAAAAGTGTTTGAGTGTGTAAAAACCCATTGTATCTGTAATAGGGATGGACGAAAAATAAACATTTTTTCCCAAGAGAATTGAGGTAGGAAACAAGATTTTTGAGGGGTTTTCCCATAAAAAATCCTATCATCTCAAGATTTTCTTGTTTTGCTAACCATCAAAATATCTTGCCAGTTCATATAGAGGAGTATGTGTTTTGGTGTCTAAACCAATATATTGGAACAAGGTTTGTTTTCAGGTATGTGTGGTATGAACTACGAACAGGCAGTGGTGTTGATATAACGTGTTGCAGTGCCAAGACGTGAGACCGGCACTGAAAATGTGTAACGGGTCGGCTACTGGAAAGGTGAAAGAGCAAGTGCTTTAAGAAGACGGGAGGTCTGTGTGGATAAGAGACCAAGAGTTGGTCAGAATTACTGCAGTGATACAAAGCGGATACCTAACGCCAAGGACCTGAGGTATATTTTATCATTTGTTCTAAACATACATCATCTTGGACATAAGACACAGTCCTGAAATACCACACAGTAGACCTGCCCGCTAAGCACAAAGTTTTATTAGCTCAATATTTCCCTTTAAGACTATCCAGTATACAGACTTGTCACTGAAAAGGGGTTGATTAAATAACCCTGAAGAAAATGACTTTGAAAATAACATCATCATTACACCACTATAAAAAAAGTGAATCATCAAGTTATGTGTTAACAAGATACACACTTAAGATCACTCTAAGAGGAACTCTCAGATAATAGTTTATGAAAGTGTACTATTTTTATTGCTCCAGAGCATTCTATATTTAGTACAATACAAGCACTTTTACTAGATTTAGATATATTATGTATTAGAGTTTTGTGGTTATTTTAATAAATTTGTAAATTTTTTATGATAACAGGTTACGCTCTCCTGATAGTGTGTATGTGTGGTTCTATATCTATGTAGGACAAGACTAGGAAGTCAGTATGTGTGGTTCTATGGCTACCATGGGACAAGACTAGGGATAAGTATGTGTGGTTCTAGTGCAGCAGAACAAGGCTGGTGTTCTCAGTGGTAGAAAGCAACACCACTTTTTTCCTTTTGGGTAAAAGTTTTTGCCTATCCCTAATCTGAAGTCAAGTTTGAACCTTTCTTGTCGATGCTTTAGTGAGAAAATAGAAGTAGCATGGCTAGAGTTTATAGTTCCATATTCCATAGACAAAATAGAGTTCCATAATAATATAGTTTTTAATGATAAAGTTAAAAGCAGTGTTAAACTTGCAGTAATATTTTCATTATGTTATGCGTGTAAATACTTAAACAATCCTCATGGGAATAATTTTTCATTGTCTACAGCCTTGTGTGTCTCAGCCTATTTTATGTCCACATAGACTCTGCCCATCTGTCCCCTAGTAAGTTTCTCAGAACTGGTGTTGTTGATGGACCTTTTGTGTCTGATATTACTTGAAGTCTCTGTACTAGAAAATGTAATACACTACAGCTAAATATTTATTTTTCCCCATGTATGCTTCCATGTCAATAAGAGGGAGCAGCATGTTATGAACTACGGTTTATCCTTTACTGTAAAAATTAAGACTGCACTGACATTAGAAGAGAGAGGTAGCAACTGCAGAAATCCTCCCATTGATTTCAATGCAATGAGCTAAGTGAAAAAAGTAGAAAATTGCACTTTTCATGAAAAAGTTGCTGCTCTGAAAAGTGCCATTTTTTTCTTGTTCCGCTTTTGAGGCAAATACTTTTGCCCATCCCTAGTACTGAAGTGGGAAATATTGCAGTCAAAAAAAGTATAGGTGAAAAATGGCAAAACTCTTATACTGAATTTATTGGCACTGGCAAATTTTATGGCTTTTTTATGAATTGGAATTATCACCGGAAATGTTCTGTGAGCATTCCGGCTGAAACATTTTTAACTTTCTATTATATTTTTCTCCATTAAAACCAGACTTGCTGTTCCTTAATTACCAGGCTTAGATCTTAGTATGAGATTGTCGTCCTTCTTATAATATACAGGAAATAATGTAGCTATGTATGCTGCTTAAAGGCCACCTTCCTATTAAACAAATTAAGAGTCATCCAGTCTGCTTTATATCTTTGACTATTAAACAATTACTATTACCCAACATTTCATTTTTCCTTTTCTAACCATGTTGTGAAGTTGTACAAAGATTTTATACATTTTTCTTGGATAAAATCTGATGGCCTTTAGGCATTAACAGTTTGTGTGGTCCAATATATGTCATAATTTTATTTATGTCAACAATGAATGCAAAAGTATATGGACTGTTCATTTTTATACTGACAGATTAATTTTAACACAGTTCTTGGAATTCTGCACCAGAAATCTATTTTCTTACACAATAAATAAATATAAATGAAACAACAAACAAAAGCAGGAATGTAAAATGATTAGAAAAGTGCATGGTATCTCAGTAGGCTAATATGTAATGGCAAGTGATTTCACAATAGCTTTTACAGTATGAGATACATGTGCACATGAATTGTGACTCTTTAAGCAGCAACTTGTGTATATTCAGAAATATATATACCTTTGGCATTGGTGTAAAATGGGCTATCCTAGAACTGTAAAAAAAGTTGTCTTTGTACACACTGAAGCTGACTTACTGAGGAAAAATTGTGCAATTCTGGGGCAAACCAACTGCACCATAAGGCACATATTAAAATTCCCAATGATTTAAATGGGAATTTTAACCATTTCATATTAAGTTCTTTGAGATTATTTGGGTACCCTGTATCATGAAGATCCTGCACCATTTTGGTGACTCTTCTCTTTCTGGGGATATGGTCTCCTGCCCCTCCAGGGAGGTCTTACCAGCTATCTATAGAGTAGCATTAGTACCTCTCTCTCTTGCTGCTGCTAATGCCTCTTCCTATAAAACCAACTAACAGGTTTGCTTTTCACACTGCTTTACTACATTACTTAACTACCTTCAAGTCATCTGAAATTATAATTAGCTTTTCCTCTGATGTTTTGTAAGCACGGTATTGTCTGTATTCTGCCGCTGGATTTCTGTTTCCTAAATGCATTTTCTTGCACTTATCAGAATTACATTTTAGATCCCATCCTCATTTTTCCCAAATCCTCATACACTTGGTTTATCTCTCCTGGAGTGTAACCCTGTTGTAGATTTTTTTTATCATCTGCAAAAAAGCACATCTTACTTTGAATACCACCATGCAAAATAACTAATGAAAATGAGGCTATTAATCACTAAAAAGCTAGAGAGGTCTTCAATGCTTTGAAAAGCAAATAGTTGGAGACCTTTCTGGAAATCAAGTCACTTATAGTGCAGCTAATTTACCATAGAATTGCTGCAGTTTGCCTTAGTACATCAGTAACATAAGCTATATGTATAAAAACAAATGTGCACTATTTTTGGAGCAAAAAGTCCAGTTTTGTTTCTGTGGGAATTTTCATACAAAAAGCACAATTTTGCTCTTTTCCCACAAGGAATTCAAGCCAATACAGAAACCCACAGATTTTCCCATTAGAATGGTTCCATTTTCTGCCTATGTTTTCCAATGGTGGAAAAATGTGTTTTATTTATTTTTTCTTTTGGAAAATTCGCTACTACTTTGAGGACAGGTGTTTTGGTGCTTGTTTTTCAGATGCAGCAGTTGGTTCAGCTGCTACACCTTTCTCCATTATGCCATCATCAATGCTAAAATGAGACTCATTGTCATTTTCAGTGTTCTTCTTATTTTTTTTATAGTGCTGGCGCTGGTGGTGGTGTTGGACCTTGACAAACTGAATCCTTCTGGGAGGAGAGGGAAAATCTTAAATGTATTGCACACACTGAAGCATCCATGGCTGCAGTCATTGTCCGAACTACCACTTTACTCCCACGTCCCTTCTCTGCTCCTCCTTTCCCTCTGCCCCTGCACCTTGTGTGTTTGATGGACATTACTCAACTACTGTGTGTGTTTATACTCTAAAGTACAAAACAGAACTGATGGAGTTTGATGCCTTGTCTTGGTCCTCAACAAACTTCTCAGTCTCCTCTACTATCTATCAAGTCTGCCTCAGTCACACAGCTCAAGTCAAGGTCCAAGTAAGCTGTCTATCACCTAATATTTTTATTTTATTTTTTGTCCACCTTATCTTGTCACTGTCCCCAGCCTTCCCAAGCACAGACAAGATAATAGCATGATCAACAAGAAAATTGCTTGGATCCACTTGGGGAATCGCATTAGAGAAAGATTTATGAGTACTGGTAGATGACAGACTTCACAGCAGTGTGCAGAGTCACATAGCTGCTGCAAGTGCAAATAGGTTACTATGATGCATAAAAAGAGGTATAAATGCACAAGATACAAATATAATTCTACATCTATATAAATCCTTGGTAAGGCCTCATCTAGTATATGGAGTACAGTTTCGGGCACCAGATCGTAAAAAATACATTATTGAACTGAAAAAAGTGCAGAGACGTGCTGGCGCTGGTGGTGGTGTTGGAACTTTTGGTGGGACCTTGACGAACTGAATCCTTCTGGGAGGAGAGGGAAAATCTTAATGTATTGCACACACTGAAGCAACCATGGTGCAGTCAGTGTTTGAACTATCACTTTACTCCCACGTCCCTGCTCTGCTCCTCCTTTCCCTCTCCCCCTGCACCTTGTGTGTTTGATGGACATTACTCAACTATTGTGTGTGTTTATACTCTAAAGTACAAAACAGAACTGATGGAGTTTGATGCCTTGCCTTGGTCCTCAACAAACTTCTCAGTCTCCTCTACTATCTATCATGTCTGCCTCAGTCACACAGCTCAAGTCAGGGTCCAAGTAAGCTGTCTATCACCTAATATTTTTATTTTACTTTTTTGTCCACCTTATCTTATCACTGTCCCCAGCCTTCCCAAGCACAGACAAGATAATAGCATGATCCACAAGGAAATTGCTTGGATACACTTGGGGAATCTCATTAGAGAAAGATTTATGAGTACTGGTAGATGATAGACTTCACAGCAGTGTGCAGAGTCACATAGCTGCTGCAAGAGCAAATAGGTTACTATGATGCATAAAAAGAGGTATAAATGCACAGGATACAAATATAATTCTACATCTATATAAATCCTTGGTAAGGCCTCATCTAGTATATGAAGTACAGTTTCAGGCACCAGATCGTAAAAAATACATTATTGAACTGAAAAAAGTGCAGAGACGTACAAAAAACTGATAGGGGGATTGGAGGATCTGAGTTATAAAGAAAGATTAGCCAAACTGGATTTGTTTACATTAGAGAAGAGATTTATAAGGGGTGATATGATTATCATTTACAATCATATTTGAAGTCAATACAGAGAACTCTCCAAGGAGTTATTTACACAAAGAGCTGAGCTAAGAACAAGAGGTCATACATTAAGACTAGAGGAAAGGCACATTTGTCTAAAACAAAGGCAGAGATTTTTGACAGTAAGGTTTGTAAAGATATGGAATTCTTTGCCTCTGGATGCCTTGCTTGCAGACACTGTAACTGCTTTCATAAAAGTAATGGATACCTATCTAACACAGAATAATATTGAGAATTTTAACAGATGGCTTCAAAGTAGATAGGATGTTGATCCAGGGAACTAATTGACTGCCACTGGTAGTTAGGAAGGATTTTTTTACCCACTTGGGCCTTAATTGGAAATGGCCTCAATGGGTTGAGGTTTCTTTTTCCTTTCTCTGAATCAACAGGGGTGATTTGGCAAGGGCTGGAAAATGTCCTTTTTCAGCCTCATCAACTATGTTACTATGTTCCTTCTGCTACCTGATACTCAAATGGTATTAGATGTTGATTCATTTTTTAAAATATAAGTCTCCCAACAATGCTGCTTGATAGACATGTCCTACTGTCATTACAAAATAACCAGCAACACTGAAAATACACTCAGACTATACTCTTATATATGCTGGTGGGCAACTAAGGGTATTCATGGCAGTAGGCATCAGTGCTGGCCTCACACACTGTTTTGTTTGTCAATTGTCAGAGCAGTTATCATTTAGGCTTAGGACATAGTTATGTTGCAAGTATGCCGTAACCATCTAACATGCAGTGGGACCATTCCTAGGAACTACATTTTCATGTGTATCAGTTACCAACCCACACCTGGAATTAAGTCCCACAGAGATGTGCCACTACCAACATCAGTATCACTACAACCACCAATGTTAACTTGATGCCGCTGAATCACTTGATTTGCTTCTATGATAATGGTGACTTGCTCAGAAATATGTTGGGATGTTCTTTTTGATGTTGCAGATGATAAAAACCATTTCCTGACTTATCATTTTGCTTTCTGTTGTTTTTCTTCTCTAACTTTCTCTCTCTCTCATCCCTCACAATGCAACCCTCCACTTGATCTATAGGCATATCTTTATATTCTTTGAAAGAATCCATTTGCTCAGAGACATGCCGCTGATTAGGGAAGGGCAAAAATTTTCTCCTCAAACTAAAATCGGCACTTCCTGCTAAGCGAATAATTTTATGAGAAAAATGCTGTTTTTCCCTCTTTCTTCACCTAGCTCATTGCATTGAAATCAATGGGAAGAAAAATGTGTCCCCACAGATAACATTTTTCTCTACTTTTCCTGCACGCATATTAAAGGGTGTCAGGCTCTCTTATAGCATCCCATTCTGTGTTTGTGAGAGGAGAAAGCAGCACATTTTTGAGCTAGAGAAGATAGGCAAATAAAGGGGATCTGAAGCTTAGTTTAGGGAGACTTTAGATAAGAAATTTGTTCTCTGTATTAGCGAAGTCTGGGTTCACTTTGAGAGAGAAGAAGGGATGAAGGAGGTTGATCCCAAATACCCCAAAGTTTGGTATGACTGACTGGCAAGACACAGACAGCTGGGGTCCAATAAATAATAATAATAACATAAAAAATAACAAATAAGCAAATAAATATATTAGATAACAGACAGCTGACTGGGAGCTTGACATGAGCTGTGTGACAAACTCGATAGACAGCAGACAACATTAACAACTTTGTTGAGGGCTAAGGCAAGACATCACACTCAATCAGTTGTGTACTGTAGAGAGTAAAAACACACACGGTAGTTGAGTAATGTCCAGCAAATACACAAGGGGGAGGGGGAAAGATGGAGCAGTGCAGGGACATGGGAATAAAGTGGTAGCGCAAAAACTAACTGAAGCCATGGTTTCTGCAGCAAGTGCAATAAATGATGATGCTCCCTCTACTCCCAGAAAAGATGCAGTGTGTTAAGGTCCAACCAAAAGTTCCATCAGCGCCAGTACAAAAAAAAAAAACATATAAGAAGAATACTGAAGAAAACAACTAGTCACATTCTAGTGTTGATGATAACATGACATAATGAAGGAAGGTTTAGCAGCTGAACCAACTGCTGCATCTGATAGTGAGATGCATAATCACCAAAACACCTGTCCTCAAAGTAATGGTAAACTTTGTGAAAGTAAAAGTAAAAAGACATTGTTTGACACTTCTAAAAGCTTAGAGGGATATAAGGGTAATGGGCAAGAAGAGGCAGGCGATGCTGATAATGAGGATGACCTAATTATGACTGATGATGATGATGCAGATCTAGGATAAACCCCTCCAACATGCCCCTCTTGTTCAGATATAGATGAAGTTGATAGTGAGATGATACATGGCCAGAAAGTTATCTGAAAGGCATAGGCTCAATCTTTCGCAAGAGCACTCTGCCTATCTATAAACTGTTTGAGAAAACCATTGGAAACTCTGACCCTAGACAAGCAACGATGGCAAAAATTTACACAGTCATCCTGTCAGTCATCATCAGAATCATCTCTGCTTCCAAGGACAAGTCCCACTTAGCCACACACACACTTGTGTTGAGTAACCAGAAGCAAGAACAACAACACAGGTCCACAACCTTAGCTATGACGGGTGCCTCTGCTGCTGAAAGTGCTGCACCTTTGACACCTAGTAGTAGCAGTAGAATTGCATCAATATCTAGCCCCACTAGTAGTAGCAGCCCCTGAGGAACCCCTCAGTCCATGAAGTCCACAGTAGGGGTGAGCGAAATCTTTTGCTGTGTGCCCACGAGAAATTACATGAAAACCACATTGTTGTCCGCTTTAAAACTAGTGATTACAATGTTCACATTTTTCACCCATTGGCCAAAATTGTTCACCATTTTTCAAATGGCTAGAAAATTTATGCCCATTGATTTACGTGGTTTTCACCTTTTTGCTATAAAAACGTGACATATTTGTGGAAGTCAAACACAGAGCTACAGGGAGAGGCAGACGTGCTATGCTATTCTGCTGTGATATTGAGGAAAAATTGAGGCAAGAGAGGCTAATAGTGACTGCTATCACTATGAGCAGGTTTAAAAATATTAAAATGAGGGCTGAAAGGACCCTTATGTGTCCACTGAGTCTGAGGAGGAGGAAGTGAGCACTACTGAACCAGTGCTGTACAGTCCTTCTAAATCACCCCAAGGGATTTTGGGGAATTTAATGGGAAGGCAGGCGGAAAAGGGAATGGGAAGGGAGGGAGAAAAGGGTAGTTCTAGTGAGAGCAGGACAGGTCAGCTGCCTGCTCCTGCTGCTAGACGTGTTGTCCCTGCTGCCACCACTGCTGCCCCTGCTGCCACCAGTGCTGTGCCTGCTGTCAGATGTGCTACCCCTGTTGCAACCAGTGCTGTGCCTGCTGCCAGTGCTGAACCTGCTGCCACTAGTGCTGTGCCTGCTGTCAGAGTTGCTGTCCCTGTTGCAACCAGTGCTGTGCCTGCTGCCAGTGTTGAAGCTGCTGCCACCAGTGCCCAAGGTGATAGTGTGTCTTGTAATACTCAGGAGGGGGGGAAGGAGAAGGTTATGCCAAGTGTGACACTATGGGACCCTAAGTCACACTTGCCATCCCCAAGCAGTCCTGCCAGTGCTAGCACTACTACTACTAAGAAGGTCCATCAGCTTGTTACTGTTAGGAGTGAAGGAGGAGGAGGTAATCACATTAATCGTATTACCAATGATTGTGAGGAGGAAGACTCTGTGGCTGAACTTGATGTGGTTTGTGTTAGTAGTAGTAGCAGTAATGATGAAGCAGCCGGTGGGACTAGTGTTAAGGGAGTGGTAGGGGAAGCATTTGAGAGCATCCAGACTAGCTGTCAGGGGAGCCCACACCATTCATCTGGCTCTGGGAGTTCTCCTTCACTACAGTGTCCAAGTGGAACATGATCCTGAAGAGGCCAGAACTGATGTTAGTGGAGAGCAGGAGCAGAATTAATACCACCACAATCAGCAGGAGCACAGATCAGCTGCCTGTGCCTGCTGCTACTGCTTCCAGTCTGCCTTCTTCAGGTCAAAAAGAAATGGCAAGAAGACCCTCTGTCACATTGCTCATCACCCCCTCCAGCCAGCAGTGAGATGCCTGTAATAGAGCAGCAGCACATAGGGACTAGTGGTGGTGGTGCTGGTGGTGGTGATGATGCTGAAAAAGCTGGGGTGGAAGAGACATTGATGGCCTTTTTAGCAGAAACTGAGAAGGAATGGGAGACAGGGATGAGGGTGGGCATCTCCATCACCACCACCACTTAGAATGAGCTTTTGGAATTTGCGGAATTTGCAACTGCTTTAATTCCTGCTGCTGCTGAGTTGCAAGGGCAGCAGGATGCTGAGGAGCAAGCAAGTGTGCCACAGACCACAGACACAGTGGGAATGGGGTCAACAAGTGATGCGGAACTAGGACAGGTTCCACTTGCTAGCAATAGCAATATTCCAAGTCCTAGCTACAGTGCAACAGCAGCAACATCATCCACTGCCAGCATAGACAGTGAAGAGGAATGTGGAGGACAAGAAGAAAGAGGCCATCTGTTTCATATCCCTAGCCCCCGAAGTAATGGGTGTGGGTCTATATTTCTATTGGGGCAGACACAGTGCAGTCATTACCAAAGGCACTGTGACAAGTCAGTAAGAAGGGGAAAGGAGGGAACATGCCTTGGCACAATCACCCTGATTTCACACATGAAAAACAGACACCATAACATTTATGTTAAAGACAAACACCCACCACAGAAATCAAGCACCAATGTTGCTGTACCCCCTAACTCTCCAAAAAGCCAACAAGAGGCAGAAATCAAAGAGGAGGAATAATAGAGAAACACAGACAGAGACTGGAAGTGCCATGACAAGCAAAACAACTAGCTCACCATCACCTTCCTCCTCTAGGGTAACTATATCTTCTGCCAATCCACCTCATTTATTGTTATCTCCTCCGCCTGTTCAACTGATTCATTCCCCACACTCCACCCACCAACACAGGCACCCTCCACAGACCCCTTTTATAATATGTGGTATTTAATTTGTATTAGGATTTGTTTGGTATTAACTGCCCCCCAATCCCAGTAAACAAACCCCCCAAAAAACATTTCCTGTTCAACTGATTCTTTCCCCATACCCCACCAACACAGGCACCCTCATGCCCCTTTTAGGCTATGCCTTTGGGAAATAAAAAATATTTGCTATGTGTTGTGCAGAAATACAATGTTCCTATTAATTTCAATTGAATAAGTGAAAATTAATTTTCACTGGAAATTATTCGCCAAGTGGGAAGTACCATTATTCACTGACTTCAGTTTGAGGCAAAATTTTTCACTCTTCCCTAGTCCACAGTATTTAGAAACTGCACATAGGATGCAAAAGTTATGACAGAGAAAGCCAGGCCAAATGTATTAACAACAGCACAGATGAGGAGCAGGAGGAGGAGGGATGTGAAGAAGGGTTGCTACCATCTAACAGACTTGAAACCACTTCTATAATCTATAAGTAATGTGTATCAGTAATCTGAGAAGGATACCTTACATTAGATGCAAACATGACAATTGTAAAAAAACTGCTGCAGATATATATATATATATATATATATATATATATACATCAGTCACACCATGAATATGAATATGTACTAGTGTCACTTAAGCAGGAACAAGGCATATGTTGCTGGAGGACTCCCAGCCTTGACTTTCAGATACTTATTTCTTCATTGCAGACCTCAAAAGAAGTAATATTATGGTGGGAAATTCTGAAACACAGAGGAAACATTTGTTGGAGTAGGCAAAACATTTGTTGGCATTAGTGAAATGGAGGAAAATTTAGCATTGGAGAAATGGAGAAAAATTTCATGAAAAGAGAAAAATCACCCATGTTTTAAGAAAAAACATGCAGGGAATTTTTCTCATTTTTGTCCACTCTGTGCTGATCATCATAACTTGGCTCAATTGATCACAGTTTGGCAGAAATTCAGAGATGTTATGTTTAAAGCGGGGTCCAGCAATGTACCAAGAATATACTCCTCATTGCTTTTAATGGACACTATGTAAGAATCCTGCTCAAAGAACACTAACATGTCCTTCACTAGACTTGTATGCCTGAGTTGTCATTGTTGTAAGATTCATCAGCCATGCTGCAGAGCTTTTCTGCAGTAAATATATTAATTGAAGAATCTCTGCCCTGCCACTGAACAACTAAGCAGTAAGGTGACCTCCTCAAAAGGTTTCCGCAGCTTGTATATGTCACACATTGACCAGGTGACAAATGTGCTCCCTCAAAAGCCTTCCAGTTTTGCATTGTTTACTCACTAATGGCCTTATTCTGCACAAACAAAAGCCCTCAAATGTGCAAAGTGGAATTCCACTTTGTAGGAATCTTCATTTTCAGCTGGTGATGGGGCAGGTTTTTCCCCTCTTGTATGGAATATAATGCATTACTAGCACCATTGGAGCAGCTAAAATGGGCACAGATATTGTGGGTGATATTCGGCATCTTTATGAGGGCTTCAGATTATGAGAGAAGTCTAAACACAACTAAATTTAGGACATGGGCAAAACACTGTAAATGCACCATATCATCTATTGTCAAGGCAGCTATTATGTTGGAGCAATTATCAGCAAACACAGAACCAGCTTTCAAGGAGCAGAGTACAAACCATTTCTACCCCCTTCTTTAATTCAATCAAAACATCTATTTTTAGTGGGATTGTCTCTCAAAACTCTGCATGCATAGAATGGTATGCTGATGATATGGGCTACCTTGTTGCTGTCCTTTATAAATACTGCCAGAAATAAAGGCAAGATTATTGGCAGTGACCAGATGCTGCAAGGTACTGTTGCCCACTAGTGGGAGGGGAACCCAGAGAGAAGTGGCAGTCATATAATTTGTACTGTGCTCACTTGTCCACATATTTGTTGTTAGATTAATTTTATTTCCTCATGAGGATTCTGCCCTTTGCCTGCTCCCCTAAAGGGATAGTAATACTTCATTTTATCTTTATATTATTTTGTAGGTATTAAAAAAACATGAAGAACAATATAAGTCTTATCTCTCAAACTTTATGGTTTGAGAGATATTCACAAGCAAAGTTTCCCCTCCCGTCCCTTTTATCTAGTGTAAGCCACTGCTTCTCAGATGTGGAATCCAGTCCATAGACCAGACAGATAACAGAAGGGGACTATCTTCTTCCTATTTGAACAATGAAAGCCCTGCCCCCCTTAACAAGTTTTTCATGTTTTTCCCTTATCTTAATTAAAGATTGTCCCTCTCTGCAGTCTACCTGGGCACCTCCCTTCTGATCTGGCTGAACAGTGTTACATCAGTAAAAGGGGCGGGAGGGGGATACTTTGTCATTGAATTACTCTTGAACTACAACTCTGACAGAATTGAAATAACACTCTCCAAAGTCCAAATACTATAATTATTAATTAGAGCTGCTTTTATTATGAAACATTACTATCCCTTTAAGAACCTGCTTGTACAATTCTGGCACAGCCGTCCTTGAAAAAAGACTTCAGCTTAGGATATGCCAGTGTTGTGCAATACATAACATCAGGTCTTTAGCACTTCTGTTTTCTACAAAATAATATGGCAGTATATCAATGGCAAATATCTTGTAAACTTTGCAGTTCCACAGGAGTACTTCGGGATTATGTGTTTGAAGTTTTTGACTGCTTCCCCAGAACTCTGTTTGTGGGTTGGCAGTACATGGAAGAAAAATGTAACAATATGATTTGTGGAGGTGGTGTGGGTTTGAGCAGTGGCATATGTGGGTAGTGCATGGCTCTTGCCATCTCCTACAACAAACTCAGAGCCATAATCCTCAGCAGGAGTCATAGATATTGTTACAAATGAATTAAATCTTGGCACACACTTTGACACATCACAATCACTTCAATTATGGGCCCAGGGAACCTTTAGGAGTGATTCTGTTGTTGTTAGTTGTGGCACCACTGACATATGTATGGTGTCTGTGTGTGTGTGTGTCACAATCAGACCTGTGGTCATTTGGGATAATAAGGAGGTATCTAGATGTGTTCCTGCTTCCCCCTTTTCACATACTTCTTAAGCAGACAACAGATAGCAACATATTTAGCCTTTGGATCATTAATGAATTATCTCCATACTTTGTACTTGATAGACTGAGGGGTTCTCAGTTCTCAGAGGGCTTACTACTACTGGGACTAGATGTTGCTGCAATTGTACAACTAGGTGTCAAACATGCTGCACTTCCAACAGAAATAGAGAGTAAGACTAGGGTTGTGTTGCCGATTATTCAACACTAGTGTGTGTGTGTGGTTGAGTGGGTGTGGACTTTGAAGCAACGATGATGCTTATGATGACTGATAGGATGATTGTGTATTTATTGCCATCTTTAATTGCACAGGGTCAAACTTCCCAACTGATTTGTCATACAGTTTATAAACAGTGCTCTTTTTTAGTGTTGTAAGTTTGAGCCTTTGCCTTTCAAAGTTTCCTGACAATGTCATCATCTGTCTCTCACTCTCAGCTTCATCTGTACATGAAGAAGAGGATGGTGCTGGATATATGCTAGATCAACATCAGCAGCAGCAATTAGGTCATCCTCAACATAGCCCTCATCTACATCACCACTAGTTTTATATTTCTCTAGGCTTTTTGAAGTCTCAAACAATTTATTTTTACTTTTTTCACAAGAGTCAGTACTACTTTCAGGACAGGTGTTTATTTGTTTATGTCACTGTCATATTTAGTAGTAGGTTGACCTGCCACACTTTCTTCTATTATGCATCAACACTACAATGTGACTCATTGTCATCTTCAATGTTCTTACATGGTGTATTACTACTACTGGTGGTAGAACATTTTATGCAACTTTGACAAACTGCCTCCTCAGAGGGAGAAGGATTATCTTAATTTATTGCATATACTGCAGCATTCATGGCTTCATTCAATTTTTGGACTATCACTTTATTAACACGCCCCTGCACTGCTCCTATTCCTTTCTCCTGTCCTTTTTGTTGGACATTATTAAACTAGTACACAACAAAAATGATTGTTTGTGATATCTTACCCTTTACAAAACACTCTCTTCTAGTATCAGTCTTCCTTAGTCACTGTCAGGTCAGGGTCCCTGTCTCTGTCTGTCTCAGTCAAACTATTTTAAACTTTTTTATGTTTTTTACATTTTTTGTTAATTTTTTATTAAATGCCTCACCCTTGACAAAAAAAAAGAAAATTAAAATACACTCCCTATGCAACTGATTCTTCCCTGACTCCCTTAACAGAGAGAGAGCAACCAGCTAGAAGAAAAGTGGATCACAGCTACCTGTGTCTTCACAGTCAGTCACACAAGATTTTTGGGTACTTGTGGTAAATCTCCGTTGCTCCCTTCTCACATCTACAGATTCCACAAACACACAGAGAACAGCCAGATCAAGAAGGAACTTGGATCACAGCTGTCTGTCTCAGTGAACCAAGATTTTGGGCTATTTTTGGTAACCTCCTTTCTCTCTTCACACTCCCTCACCCAGAGAACCACCAGACTCCTCAAACACAGACAACAGATTTTCTGACAAGACATTCTAAACTGCACACTTTGCTTTATTTGCCTATTCTAACTCAAAATTATGCTGAAATCCAATTGCACATAAACATTTATATGTACTGAAATTAGGCTTGAAACCTCTGGAATGGTAGAGAGGTATCTAGCACCCAGAGCATGTGAGCAGATGCCAACAGTACTGCTTGGCAAAGTCTCATTTGCTTACATTTGCTCACCTCGCCGGCACAATGTGCATCTTGCTCAGTGTGTCTGGAGATGTGAGCGCATGTGACTTTTCCAAGCCACAATGCTCCCATAGGCTCATATAAAGAGTTTGCTATATATTAATTTTACTGATGTTTATTTAAAGCGTGGAAAGGCAATTTGTTAGGACAGGTAACGTGTAACAGATACACTCTTAATCATTTTTTTGCACTTTGTATACATTTATATAATTGCCATATACCCTAACAAAACTTAAATGCTGCCAACTATTTTAGTGAGCTCCAACTAGTCAGTCACAGGACAGAATCCGTGTGGGAGGATGACCTAACAGTCTATCATGAGGCTGTATATATATCTGTAAGGGAGTGAGTTAATTATTTCTTTGTTCCATCACTATAATACGGGGGAAGGGTTTTTTTATTTATTTATAAAATGTTTTACAAGGAAGAATACATTGAGATTTCTTTTGTTTTCAAGTATGTCCTGGGTTGTGATCATGGCTAAAGCTGCATAGAAAGCTGCAGGGAAAACTCAACATCACCAACTTCAGGTTGGAGATGTTGGGATTGTGAACTCTAACAGCAAATGCTTAGTGCATGTGGCGATGCACCACATGAACATATAAACACACATACATGCCTAATTCATGGACAGCTATAAATATACTTCGCCAATGGACCTGATGCCATAGAACATAAGCTTATATCTTCATACTATGTTAAAGTCAATTAGAAATGTATCTTCATAGTTATTTGTGTTAAGAACGTGAGTTAGTACATAGTCATAATGGCATCCTAACTAAGGCCCTGTGTTCATAAGAAAAGCGTAGTTCTTGGCACAACGTGTTGGGTATTTCTCAAGCAATCAATGAGTCAATTAAAATGGGAATTTTGAGAATTTGTATTTGTCATCTATGGTGCAGTTGATTTACTGCAGATTTACTTCACCTCTCGTTTGACCATAGGGGGCCTAAAACATTTAATAATATATATATATATATACTATTTTTCCATGGCATGTAATTTAAAAAAAAGAAAAAAAAAGCATATGTGGCATTCAAATCTTTGTATAAATCACTTTTTACTAAATGCAACACATGGTGCTCAAAAGCACAAGCTAAAATATTTTAATCAACTGTGCAAATAAATGTAAACTGAAAAAATAACTAAATCAAATTGGTTTTATTATTATCATTTATTTGTAAAGCACCAACATACTCTATAGTTTAGTAGACTTGAGGAGTACAAATTACAAACAGAATTTTATACAGATGCAAACTAATAGGGATTATGGGAAGGGTTATGTTCATGAAAGCTAACAATTTAGAACGAGAAGGTAATAAAGAGAAACTATATTAAGTGTAAGTGCAATCAATGGTACTTTAATATTAGCAGAAAAATAGAGTTCCACATTTAAAGCGTTGAAAACCATATAATCTGGAAGTTTGTTATCATTCATAATAACTGCATGTGTATCAACGTATGCCACCTGAATTACAAATCCTGTAAATTGGAAGGGAGTATAAGGTTAACCAGCTGCCAAGATGGTCAAAGTCGATGAGGACTAATTACTTTATATATCGTATAAGAGAGTAGTTAGACATTTTATGATGCCAGGGACGATATGGTAGCCTTCAGAATGTGACATAGGTTGTTATCAAAGTCTAACCCATTGCTCTCTATTGCTGCACAGAGCAACCTAAAACAACCAGGGACTGTGCTAACTCTATATACATGTACTTCCACAGAAAACTTGGAATGAATAAAAAAAATATTGTTAAGTATTTACATATTGCGGTTTCCTACTGTATTGTCAAAGTATTTTAGCTATGTTTCTGATTCCATTTGTCCCTTGCTTAACCCATGGTAACAAATCTACAGTGATATATTATTTTTTCAAGTCAAAGGCAGTTCATATGTTCTAATAACCTGCATTAGAAAGTTAATGATTCCAGCTGGCAATATAGTAGCATGGTTGTGATGCCATATGTATGAAGTTGTGATAAAACTCTTTAGTAAGAGAAAGTTCTACAAATCATGGTCTTTTTTATTTAGCCCCTTAACCCCTTAAGGACTGGCAAATCTGAGGTGGATTTCACTTAAGGACCAGAGCAATTTTGACTTTTTTGACTATGTCTTTGTTCAACCATGTTTTCTCTTTAATTCCTTTTGTACACCCACACAAATTATATACCTTTTTTAAGCACAAGTAGGGCTTTCTTTTGATACCATAATTATATGAATACCTCATCATTTATTTTGATTAAAATAGAAAAAAAGAGCAAAAAAATGAAAAAAAAACAACATTTTGCTTACATTTTCCTGTCAGGATTTGCATACCATTAGTTCATTACAAAAAAATACCCCTAAATATATTCATTTGCTTCTCCTGAATATAAGAGTACCCCATATGCCTAATATTTCAATCCCTTTCTCACATTTACAAAGTAAATATCACAAGATGGATGCCATTCTTTACAACCTGTAATTTTTCAACCATTAGTATGTCAGTATCATAGCTTAGTTGACGGTGCCAGAACCTAAAAATGTCCCACAAAGGTATATGTTTCTGAAAACTAGACAACATAAGGTAAATAATCAGGAAAATTTTGGAGTTTTTTATGCAGCTATTTTTCCAGAAATATGTTCCAAAATTGTGGTAATATTTTGTTTTTTTGCAGTTTTCAAACTTACATTTCAATATTACTGTTGATATCAAGTGCAGGATAGGTGAAGATTTTTAAAAATGCATTGTTTCATGTTCAGCTCCTTCTTTTGAATACGGCAATACCCCATATGCGTAGCTTTCACAAGGTTTGGGGGAGCTACGCGGCCCAAATTGGAACATACGCTTTTCCAGTTTTACACTTTGAATTTTCACAGCTTGCGTCACTGGTGCCATGTCTCATTTGGGGCTGTGTATCAGTGCTCCACTTTAAAATTTCCCCCCAAAAGTATATATTTTTGGAAAGTAGACACCCCAGGCTTTCATTTTATGCATGTTTTCAATTTTTTTACGCAGCCATTTTACCACAAATCCTTCGTAAATCTTGATGTACGTTAAAAATTCAGTGTTTTTCTCACTTAGGTTTCAATGTTGATGTGATTTTCAAGCACAGGATAGCTGAAGATTTTTAAAAATGCATTGTTTCATGTTCAGCTCCTTCTTCTGAATACGGCAATACCCCATATGCATAGCTTTCACAAGGTTTGGGGGAGCTACGGGGCCCAAATTGGAACATGCGCTTTTCCAGTTTTACACTTTGAATTTTCACAGCTTGCGTCACTGGTGCCATGTCTCATTTGGGGCTGTGTATCAGTGCTCCACTTTAAAATTTCCCCCCAAAAGTATATATTTTTGGAAAGTAGACACCCCAGGCTTTCATTTTATGTATGTTTTCAATTTTTTTACGCAGCCATTTTACCACGAATCCTTCGTAAATCTTGATGTACGTTAAAAATTCAGTGTTTTTCACACTTAGGTTTCAATATTGATGTGATTTTCAAGCACAGGATAGCTGAAGATTTTTAAAAATGCATTGTTTCATGTTCAGCTCCTTCTTCTGAATACTGCAATACCCCATATGCGTAGGTTTCTCAAGGTTTGGGGGAGCTACAGGCCAACTTTTGAACAAACATCAAATTTTCACAGTTTGCTTAACTGGTGCCATGTCTCAATTGAGGCTATGTAACAGTGCTCCATTTTAAGATTATCCCCTCAATAGTGTATATTGTTGGAAAGTAGACACCCCAGGTTTTCATTTTAGGCATGTTTTAAAAATGTTTACGCAGCCATTTTACCAGCAATCCCTCGTAAACGTGATGTAATTAACAAATTCAGCGTTTTTCACACTTAGGTTTCAATGTTGATGTGATTTTCAAGCACAGGATAGGTGAATATCTATAAAAATGCATTTTTTAGTGTTCAGCTCCTTCTTATGAGTACGATAATACCCCATATGCATAGGTTTCTCAAGGTTTGGGGAAGCTAAAGGGCCCAAATTGGAACATGTGCTTTTCCAGTTTCACACTTTGAATTTTTACAGCTTGCGTCACTGGTGCCATTTCTCATTTGGGGCTGTGTAAAAGCTCCCCATTTTAAGATTTTCCCCCCAGAAGTGTATAGTTTTGAAAAGTAGATAACCAAGGCTTTCATTTTAGGCATGTTTTCAAATTTTCCTCTCAGCCATTTTACCACCAATCCCTCGTAAAACATTATTTAAATTAAAGAATCATCTCTTTTTCCCAGTTAGATTCCAATTTTGATGTGGATTTCAAGCACAGGATAGGTGAACATTTAAATAAATGCATTGATTAATGTTCAGTTGCTTTTTCCTAGTACAGTAATACCCCATATGCATAGGTTTGTCAGGGTTTGGGGGATTTACTGGGTTCAGTTGAGAACATGTACGTTTCCATTTTTAGACATGGAAAAAACAGGATTGTTCCCATTATATTTTCATAGTGTTAGATCTAAGGAGGGATGTGTTTTGGGGAAAAAAAACAAAACGGGATATTTAAGGGGGAAAGCGTTGCCAAATAATTAAATTACAGAATTACTGCATTTGATTCATGTGATACTGCTTGAAGCAGTCACCAATGCAGAGCCCAGGTTTTGTAGGGCAATCAGGACAGTAGAAGGTGGTTTCTTTCCATTTGCCATTGGCGTAGCACACCCTGCAGCGTTTCTCTGGCTTACTCTTTTGGGGGGTTGGGGGATTTTAAATGCAAAGTGTCCTAAACTGGGTCTCTGCTGTAAAACTGCTGTTGCCCCTGCCCCTTCAAACAAAAAATGGTAAATTACATGCATTTGGAACTGCAAAAAAGTATTTTTTTGAGTGGGGTTTGCCAATTTAATAATGATATACGAATTATAAACTGCAGTCTGCATCAGGAAAATGGCAACCTTCTTATACCAGGCTATAGATTTTCTCATGGTGAGGTAAGGCTGCATGAGTTGATCACAAAGATCAACACCCCCCATGTGTTTATTATAGTCTCTGATGCAGACTGGTTTCCTGAGGACCGTGCCACGGATAGAGACTGGCACAGTTTCCTCGTCATGCATGGTTGTAAGCATGTACACTTCATTTTTGTCTCTATATTTCACTGCCAGCAGCTCCTCTTGGCACAAAGCTACAGACGTTCCCTTTTGTAGCTTGCAGTTTATCATTTCTTTGGGCATCCCTTTACAGTTTCTCCTAACAGTGCCACAGGCCAAAGTGTCAAAATAAAAAAGTGATTTGAATAAAAGGGGGCTTGTGTAATAATTATCCACATATAATTGATATCCTTTATTTAATAGGGGGGAAATGAGATCCCAAACAATTTTGCCGTTGGTTCCCAGATATTCAGGGCAACCAGGAGGATCAAGCTGGTTGTCCTTGCCCTCATAAATACGAAACGCATAGGTGTATCCTGTGGCGCTTTCGCACAACTTATACAATTTTATGCCAAACCTGGAGCGCTTGGAGGGGATATATTGCTTAAAACCCAACCTTCCCTTATACTTCATTAATGACTCATCAACAGATATTTGTTTTTGGGGGGTATAGTTTTCTGAAATTTTTTTTTTGTAAATGACTTATAAGAGGGCGAATTTTATACAGCCTGTCATACTGGGGGTGATCTTTGGGGAGGTACAGGGTGTTATCATTGAAATGCATGAAGCGCAAAAGCACTTCATAGCGTCTCCTGCTCATTGTTTGGCCAAAAATGGGGGTAATGCATACAGGATTTTTGCTCCAGTATGACCTGATGCTTGGCTTTTTAATAATCCCCATAGCCATAGTTAGGGCCCAGAATTTCCTGAATTCAGTAACATCAGTGGGGTACCATGATTGCTCCTTTGAAATGTAGCATGTGGGATTGGCTGCAATATACTGGCTGCATAAATATTTGTTTGCTCTACAATCTCCCCCAAAATGTCCTCCCCCAAATATAAATTAAAAAACTGTTCATGGTTAAAACCGGCCACACCTACATTTATCCCTGGGCTGCCTGTGAAATTGGGTATTTCTGGACTTAATCCTACTGCTGGTACCCATTCCCTAGGCTCTGGCTGAGGGGCAGGCCTTGTGGCAGCTCTTGGGGTATGCCTTGGAGCAGCTCTTGGGGTATGTCTTGGGGCTGCTTCTCGGGCATGTCTTTGGCCTGCTTCTGGGGCAGATCTTGGGGTATGGCTTGGGCCTGCTTGTGGGGCAGGTCTTGGGGCAGCTCTTGGGGTATGGCTTGGGCCTGCTTCTGGGGCAGGTCTTGGGGCAGCTCTTGGGGTATGTCTTGGGGCAGCTTTTGGAATTTGTCTTGGGGCAGCTCTTGGGGTATGTCTTGGGGCAACTCTTGGGGGATATCTTGGTGCTGCTTCTGGGGCAGCTCTTGGAGCAGTACGCCTCTTCTTAGGAGATGGCCCAGCATGATCACTGGAGCTATCAGTGTCGCTCTCTGTGAACTGGGATATATCGAAATCAGAGGCAGTATCTGTGGCTTCTGAGTCTGAAGCCAAAAAGGCATACACCTCTTCTGCAGAATACATCCGCTGCATCTTAACCTACCCTAATATTTTTTTAAATAACTTCTATCTAACTTAACCTACCTACCCTAATTTTTTCTAATTAGCTACCCACCCAAGCTTTTTTTTTTTGTTCTGTGCCTAACTAACCCTAAACCTTACCCTATCCTATGTCAACCCTAATCCTACCTAACTTAACCCAAATACACACTATTCCTACAATAAAACTATAAATATATTTTTTTTTTTTTTTTTTTTTTTTTTTTTTTTCTGTGCCTAGCTCTAACCCTAAACCTTACCCTAAACCTTACCCTATCCAACGTCAACCCTAATCCTACCTAACTTAACCCAAATACACACTATTCCTACAACAAAACTATAAATATATTTTTTTTCTGTGCCTAGCTCTAACCCTAAACCTTACCCTACCCCATGTCAACCCTAATCCTACCTAACTTAACCCAAATACACACTATTCCTACAATCTCTCTCTCTCTCTCTCTCTCTCTCTCTCTCTCTCTCTATATATATATATATATATATATATATATATATATATATATATTTTTTTTTTTTTTTTTTTTTTTTTTTACAAAACCCTAATCTTTAAACCTAAATTCAATACTAAATCTTACCCTAACTGACGTACACGCTAAACCTACCTAGCCCTGTCTAAACTACCTAAAAACCCTAAATATTTTAATAAATTATTTTTTTATTAAAAAAAAATAATAATAATATTCCCTAAACCTAAATCTTACCTAAAATCAACACTAAACTTACCCTAACCTACGTAACCCCTAAACCTACCTAGCCCCACTAAGATCACCTAACTAAACTATTAAAGTACCTAAAAATTAACAAAAAAATCAATTTTTATTTAAAAAAAAAAAGGGGATTTCAATGGGGGGGGGGGGGCAAAAAATACCACAGATCAGCAGAAGCTGATCTGCAGCAGTGGATCACTAAAATCAGTGATCACTGGGGTAAAATCAGTGATCACAGTGATCAAAAGTAAAAAAAAAAGCTTTTTTTTCTTTTTTTTTTTTTACAATGCTGCCACTGCAACGGTGGCTGGAAGACTTGATACACAGTAACTCTCTCTCTCTGTCTCTCTTCTCCTCAGATTTGTGTCTGAGGAGGAGAGAGACAGAGATATATGACAGAAGCAGTGTTTTGTTTTGTCATATGCGGGGAAATACATGTGATTCGCTATTTTAGCGAATCGCATGTATCAACCATGTATCAACCATGCGGGCATTGGCTGAAACTAGATGCTCCGATACCGGAGCACCTAGTAACACCCTGCCCGCGTCTTTCCCATCGCGCACAACGGCGGCGATGGGAAAGTTAACGCTTGACGTACGAGGACTGTCACTGGTCCTTAAGTGCAGGACCAGCATGACGGTCCTGGTACGTCAACGGACGCGAAGGGGTTAAGGACCCTTGACAGTCCTGGCATGTAATGGGTCAGGCAGCGACAAGGACCCATGACGTGCCAGGACCATCATGGAATTCAGGGCTCACTGCGCCGTTCGGGAGGCCCTGAATCGGTTTATAAAAATAAATAAATAAATGGTCCGTGCCAGCCGAGTGCTGGACCTTAAGGGGTTAAGTAAAAGAGAATTAATACAATTTAGTAATAACAATAACAAAGCTCATATACTAAAATAATTGTTGGACCATTCTTGCGCTGATGAGTTTTAATGCCCCTTAGTGCTTATCCCACCTGTACTGAGTCATGGGTGATCTAGAACATTTTTCTTGAACTCTCACCGATTTCTTTGTGATTTGACTACACTTTCAATAATCAACTGCAACTATATATTCTAATATAAATGATTAATTATTATTATTATTATTATTATTATTATTATTAGATTTGGTTATAGGTTTAGTTAGTAGTGTTGGTCCCAAAAAAGTAAGTTGGATATAGTTCTACAAGGATTTTACATTCCTTATAATTTAAAGTTGTTTTGGAATTTTCAGCTTCTAAGATGAGGCAAAATAATTAATTATTCAGAGCAACTATTATTTATTTTACAACACAAGGCAGAGCTGCCCCCTGGTGGCCAGTTAATTCCATGCATCATTAACAATTATAATATTATGAAGAGGAAGACTTCATCTTAAAATTGGCTGCTTAAATTAATGGGGAACATGAAAAAGTATGGTTATACGGTACATGACAAACATTTCAGCGATCCATCATTTTCATCGTGTTACAGAACAAGGAACGCTTTTATCAGAACATCTTACTCTTGTTGCAATCTCACAAAATTTTGAATAAACAGTTTGTAATAAAATGACAACTATTTATATAACTATTAACAGTCTTATATACAAAATGCATCTCATAGTTATAATAAATGAATCTCAAAGCTGTTGTTTGAGAACTTTCACTATACTTTAACCTGTGGAACATAGCATTGTGTAGAGACCTTAGTATGAAAAAACCTCTCATCAGTTGTCTCAAGTTTCAGACTGACGCAAGCCCACCTTGATACCACAACTAACCACACACCCTCATTAACCATGCTCTATTTTATTGGCAAACCCATTTTTCATTTATTCTTCACACTAAGGTATCATTTTCCAGAGGTGAATGACAAATGTATAAAAATGTTAGCATGCTGCTTTATTCTTTTGTAGAAAACAGAGGTTTTAAAGTAATGAAAGAACTGATAGTATGTGTTACACACTGCTAACATATCCCCAGCCACAGTTTTTCTAGATAGCAGTGACAGAATTGTACAAGCAGGTTGTTAGTGTGGTGGACAAAGGTCTAGAAACCTCTTAGAGCAACAAAATTCACATGACAACAGATATGTAGACAAGAAGGCAGAGTACAGACAATATAACTGTCACTGCTCTCTGGGTTTTCCTCCCACCACTGGGCAGTAGCAGCATGTAGTGTCAGGTCACAGTCAGTAACAAAGCCTCTAGCTAGTAGCTCTCTTAGAAGCAAAAAGGTGCAACCAACCACCTTGACGCTAAGGTCAGCAGTGTTAAATCATGCCCATAGAAATTAAGTACTGTGCTTTGTCTATAGCTTTTGTCTGGTTTGTTAAGGACATGTGATATCAACAAGACATGGAAAAGTTATGAATCCTGCCTATCACAAGCTTAGCATATTCAGTCAGATGGAATGTCTGCAGATTCTCCCTGAGACCTTGCATTCATTTGCTCTCCACCACGTATTCTGCAATGGGTGGGCAAGAACTGCCAGACCCTCACAACTACAGACTCCCTATCAGTTAGTGTGGGAGGTAACAGAGGCAAAGCTGGTATGCCAGAGGAGGAAGAGGACCCTGAGGATGCCAGGACAGGGACAATAGGTACATTTTCCTGCACCCAGATCCTGGCACAAGAAGATGTTGTCTTTGGTGACAACTGCAACGGATCTTAATAGGAAGGAGGTGTTCAGGATTCAAAAAGTAATTTACTAAAATATATATAAAAGTATAAAAATGGGCTTCACATTTATGCCTTTTGCTGTTAAACACCATTTCATCAAAGCAACAAGCCACTTACTATATACAGTGCACTACTGGGTGCTCTCTCTATTCTTGTTGTTTCTACAAATAACTGTTTATTATATAGCACATATAATATACAGATAGCTCAGCTGGTTAATGCACCAGCTATGGAATCTGCTCAAACCTCAGTGTCACAGGATCTATTTCCTGGCAGGGTCAACTACCTGTCAGCCTGCACTGGACCAACATGGCGGATTGCCATTCATACCCTCGGGCCTTCATCTTGTAGTCGATTGATAATGGCTGAAGAAAAAATATTGGACTGCGGATGAATATAACAGATTAGCCATACCAAGGAAAATCATAGTAGATGGAAGAAAATGTCAACAGATAGAAACTCTGTAATGGAAATTGAGCAACGAATATAACTGGGATGTCAAGCATTTGGAAAACTTAATGGTACTGTCTTTAAGACAAATTTACCACTCAGCCTCAAGCAAAAGGTTTTTGACCAATGTGTCATCCCACATTTCACAATGACAATGAATACCAAAACCATTCAAAAACTAAAGGTTTACACAGCAAAGTATGTATGTGCATGCATTCAACAGCAAATAGGTTTATGACATCATCAAATGAATTTTGGAATGGATTACATTCAGTACTAAACACCCTAGAAGAAGACCAAAGACAAGATGGTAGCTGAAATTACCAAATTTGTCAGTACACAGTGGCAACAAAAGGCACAGGACCAAAGTTGTTGGAGGCTTGCTGAGGACTAGGAGGCCTTCTTCCTGCAGTGGATCAAGAATGGATTAAGATTATATATATCTATGTATATATAGATATATATATATCCCATACACCCAATTCTTTATAATCTCCCTAAAGTACATAAATCTTTGACTAAACCACCTGGAAGACCAATTATTTTGCCAATAGGCTCTCTTCTTCACTCCAAAGGCAAATATATTGTCAGGTATCTTTAGCCATGCATACAGAATCTACCCTATTTTCTGAAAGACATTACTCATTTTCTTAAACTACTTGAACAAGTAAAGTTACCTGAAGGATCTGTGATTTTATAAACAATGGACGTACAATCTTTATACACTGTTAATTCACATCAAGATGTTATTGATACTGTATATAGACTGGTGAATGCCAATGATTTGTACAGAGGTCCACCAATTAACTATTTTATCACCTACTAGATATTTTCAAAATCTGAGAATAATTTATTTTTTACAGTGTACTGATACAGCTATAACAGTATGTTTGGTGCCATGATGCCAATGCCTAAATATGGCAGTATATGAAGCAGATAAATTGGCAAAGCATGCATTTTTTTGCAACCAATGCTATTTTATATACTGACTATATGTTCTTAATCTAGCAGGGTGAAATATTTGATTAGGATGATTGAGGATCTTAGTCAACAAGATCCCAATATTCATTTGACACTAGTATTGAGTCAGAGGTAGTGTTTCTGGGTATATTGGTCAGAAATTGAGAAGGACACATATCCACAACATTGTATCATAAACCCACAGACAAAAATAACCTCTTCTACCATTCCAGTCACCATCCAGAACATCTGAAAAAGGTTTATCATTATCTCAGTTATTACGAGTAAGGCAACTCTTAAGCAATGATGAAGATCTAGTACCTGAAGTACAGAAAATGGGAGACAGATATGTTCAAAGAGGTTATGACCCTCATCTAATTTCAGACTATATAGATAAGGTACTTCAATCTAAAAGGGAAGGTAAATTTAAACAGAAGGAAACTAAAAATTTGGAAAGAGTCATTCTACAAACAGATTATACTGCCTCTGCTCTCGCAGATTCAGTGGTGAAGTAACATTGAACAGTATAGTGAAACAGTGACCTATGACATTCTGTAAGGGGGGAGAAACCTCAAAGATATGCTGGTCAGCACAGACCCTATCCATTACTATAAGTAACCAGAGAAGCAGACCAAGAAGGATTGCTTTAAATGTGCAACGTGTATTCCTTGTAATGATATGATGAGTTGGAAAAGGTCTCTATGACACCAATCAGATACAATCTGGTTTGTAATTCACAATTTGTGTTTTACATAATTGACTTCCCCTTTAGACTTGTATATCTGGGTACAACTTTTAAAGAAACAGTGAGTAATTATAGCTGTGCAATTAAAGCAGCTCTGAAAGCAAAATGCTAACCTACAAACTAAATCATTACATCAAACCAACCAGTTGCAACACATTTTATGGAACTTAATCACACTCTGAAGATTATTTTCTATAGAGAAAGGCTGCTGTTTGTAGTCACATGAGACATAGGTAGGCTTCACAGAATGATATACAAATTTCAGCTTTATATATAATATATAATCTCAAGGTAAAAGGAGTTATATACCACGATCTGGACTACCAAATATATATATAGCTAAATACTTTGTTAGATGGGTATGGGGTGGAAAATTACTTTATATTCACATTGTTGGGTGAGGTTAAAACGGACTAATAGTGAATGTGACATATTCAGAAAAAATGGTTCAATTCTGGAGCAAACCAACTGTCCCATGAGGAAAATATCCAATTGCCACAATTATTTTTTATTTAAATGGGGATTTTAACCTCTTGGGGGGAGATCCACTAAGGGTAGATAAGGGTCTAGGATGGTGATATGGTGGCATGTTTGCGTCCATGGCATATCAACGGTATGCACTAAGATGACTTCACCATCATATCCCTGTGAATCTGCCACCAATCTGCCACAATCCACCATGCTTTTGACAGTTTTTACGATTTTGAACTGACTGCAATTTTTGTTGTATCCCATCATCTTTATCACAACCCTGCCAATATTTAACCCTTTCACTGTTACATGGATATACAATCTACATCCCTTTGGCATTGAAAGAGTTAGGGAGAAATGCTGTTTGAGGTGCTAAAGTAGGAAAGGATGCTTTCTGCTCCCTCAGTGGGCAATTGTTGAACTTCTAGTGACGTGTAAGACAGGGCATCCCTTATAAATCACCAGCAGTATGACAACCCTGTAAACTAATTAATTAATTCTAACCCCTCCCCTTGCATCTGGAGATGGGTGCCTATATTGCATAGGCACTGTACCCACCACACACTGCCAGACACACACATCGCCCTAACATCACCCTTAGTACATATCCCCCACTGTAGACCTCTCTAGCATTCAAATTATTAAATGTCCCATATAAATCAATGGAAATATTTACTTGCTCCATATTGTACATTTTGTTTGCTCCAGAATTGCAGCATATCTCATAGTACATCTACCTCAGTGACAGAGGCTTAACCCCTTAGTTACCGGCCACACGCGCACGTGGCCGGCACTTAACGCCTGCTGAACTTTTTTCACTATGACTTCCTGGAAAACATATACATCCTCTGTCACTAAGTCACGGCTTATAATTTGAAGTCCTTTGCTACTAGCCAGACCTGAAAAGTTACTCGCCACTGCAAGTCACAACATACCCACCAGGGCTAAATTTCTACTCGCCAGGGTTAAATTTTCACTCGCCATTGGCTAGTGGCGAGTGGAAATTTTGAGCCCTGACTAAGTGACAGTTTTGGCGGGACGTAAATGTACGTCCATTTTCGGGATGGGGTTAAAGACTCATACACGCTCGTACTGACATAGACTGACAGTTAATGAATACTAAAACCTAAATATTTTCATAACTGACATCCTTTTATGAAAAAATGAACCAGTTATTCACATTTAATGTGCTTCTGTGTAGAACAGCAGCATAATGAAGCAATCAATATATTTTGCACATCTATGTGCATATAGTTTTTTGGATGAATTCACCACTACAGAATGCCATTAAGCCTAAACGTGAGAATCTCAACTGAAAAACAGCCTTTACATAAATAAATTTGTTTGCAACCAAAATATTATGATGTAGGACCTGCAGCTGGGATTCAGATGTGGCAGCTGTTGCCAAAAAATATTCACACAAGAAATGTCAAGAAGAAATAAATATGCTCATTTAGTTAAAAACTCTATTTTCCCGTTATCCATTTACATAATGCTTTAAGATGTCCTTCAAGTAATAGAAGTCACTTTATGAAATTAGTCTTTTGGGCAATATGTGTCCTCACTGGACTCCTGGGGTCACTTGAACGAGATGTACTGATTAAAATGCTCCTTTCAAGCATCTTGATGTTAAGTGGATATGGGAGGAATTCATCACTACTGGCTGGAATACATACAATATTTATGCCTGTTTACATTCCTACATCTCTTTATCCTCTCTTTGTCCTCTAAAAGTATAACTTTGTTTTTTTTCGTCTCTCTCATCTTCTGTTTCCCACTGTGACAAACAACATTGGCCTCTGACACCCTACTCTGGTTTCTCTTCACACTTGTATTCTCCATCTTGCCGGAAATGTACAGAAATGTGTCACTTTATATACATTCATCGAAATTAATCCCTGTGACTCCACTTCTCAATTAGAACATATTATTTTAAAAAAAATAAATACATGGGAAACTTCACTAGTTTTGAACATATGCTTTGAGTTCAGAAAATTAACAAGCAACTAAATATAGCTTTCTCAAACGTAAGCCATAAAAATATGTATTTACATTAGAATACTGGGAAGGCCAATTATGTGTAATTGTTTTTAAACACAATGAATAACAGATCTCAACACTGATATAAAGGCATATATATTTGGAAGCTCTTTGCTTCAAATTCCGTGTAAGTGTATCAAAGCAAAAGTGAAGCAATTCTGAGGAAAAAAGGTTTACCATATGGATCATAGAAAAATCCTATTGAAGTTAATGAGATTCTTTTCAAATTGTTCGACTTTTACCTAAATACATATGTGTTATGAGGGTGCAGCAAAAGTTCATCTATTATAAAAAGATGTATTAAATGAACTAAGTCTTATAAAGTTTGGCTACATGACATTAACCCTTTATGTATCATAAGAAGCATGTGCAAAGTATTACTTCTCAAGATGTTGCACAACCCCCTTAACTGTTTGAATTCCAGAGGGCGCACTATTCATTGCAAATCAATGTGTTGCATACCCCTCTGGCACTCAGAGGGTTAAAGTATTAAGGGTTGAATTCACAGTTGCATGTAAATATCTAATTACCTATATATATGCTCTACAAATACTTACAAATAGTTAATAAACAAAATAGTGACAGAAATGTAATATTGGTGACTCATACAATCAGACTTGAACATACCAAAAATGCAAGAGACCCTTAGCAACAAATGTATCAAATATTCTGAAAGAAAAGTGAGAGATAGTGAACATAATGAAAGCTTTTAGGCCTTATGCTGGAAGAAAAAGATAAGCAATGTTGGAACATACCAGCTGTGCCATCAGGGATAAATAAATATTCCCATTGATTGAAATACAATTTGTAACCTTTAGAATGTTGGAGAAATCTCAGATTGCAATATGTTCTAGACCTCTATAGTACTGAAGGCAGTCAAAACTCAATTTAAAACTATGGCCATCATAACATAGATGGGTGCTTCAGAATTTCTTATCTTTATATATCTGTCAACTAGTCTCCTACAATTTAGGGCCTGATGTCTTAGATGTCTAAGGGCCCACAATTGCCACTGATTTCAATGGAGCTTATATATAACCCTTGAATGCCAGAGGTGTCCTACCTCTCTAGTATTCAAGGGATTTAAAGTCAATTGGAATCAAGGGGAAATTGATTTTTATGCCAATAATTTTTGTATGTTTAATGACACTTTGGGACATATGCCTGTATGAGTTCACCTGATTAAGTCCTTAAGGACTGGGCTATTTTCACCTGTATGAATGATAGTGAACTATCAGGGTGGAAAATATCCTAAAGCCCTAGGTAAGAAGCATAGCCAGCTACCTCCAGGACACTACAAACCTACTAAAGAAGCTGGCTACTATTGGTTCAGTACCTGAGGGGATAATTTTGGCTACAATGGATGTTGAATCCTTACATACAAATATTCCACATCAAGATGGCCTAGCAGCATGCAAGGAATTTTTGGACCAATAAAATCTACCCACAGAGACTTTTCATACTCACAATTACTTTGAATTTGGGGATGATTTATGTCTACAAAACATGGAAATAGCCATAGGAACAAGGATAGCACCTCAGTTTGCTAACTTTTTCATGGGGAAACTTGAACACAATTTTCTATCCACCTGTAGCACTAAGCCATTAGCATACTTCCACTACATAATTGGCATTGTGTTAATCTGAGCTGTCTGTGAACAGAACTTTACACAATTCCATGCTAGATTTAACCAGTTCCACCCAACCATTAACCACATTCTGATTATTCTGTGGAACACATATATTTTCTTAACACCATGATCTATATCAAGGATGAAAACATACAGACATCCCTGTATCACAAACCCATGGACAGACCCTCATACATACCAAATATGCCATTATCTATAGCCAAGCTATAAAATACAACCACATCTGTTCAGACAATACAAACAGGAACCAGCATCTCCATTCACTAAACAATTCAGGAATCAGGGATACCACCAAGACTAATAGGCAATCAGATACACAGAGCCAACAAAATACCCAGAGAGACACTCCTTGAATACAGACCACAGGCAGAGAATAACAGGATACCACTTGTGGTCACATGCAATCACCAATTGGAAGCCCTTGGGAGGATTGCAAAAGTCTTACAACCAACTCTCCATAAAAATGACAGATTAAAAGTATTTTTTTCAGATCCACTACTTATATCATACAGACTCCCAAATTTAAAGAAAATTGGTGTCAAACGTCATTTGCTAAAAACCACAAAAATTGAACATTCTGTTGTGGAGTATAAAAGATGTGAGACCTGTCCACACATCCAATGCAGAACAAAGATAACAATACCAAATATGCAGCAATATTATGAAATTAACAGTTCATTCATTTGCTCCTCATCAAATGTAGTATACCTCCTAACCTGTTTACAGTGCCCCACAGGAGGTTACTACATTGGTGAAAAAGGACAAACATTGAGGAAAAGAATGAACCTTCATCGCCACACAATATACAACAAAAAAAAGGATGACATACCAGTTGATCTGCATTTTTGTGGTCCAAATCATAGTCTACAAAATATGAAAGTCACATACTCAAAGGAAACTTTAGAACACAAAAGGAAAGAAAAATCTGGGAATTTAAATTAATGGTTGTATCTGACAGATTAAAACAGGATTGAACCTGGGGATGGGCTTCATTATAATAGATAGAACATCTTGGTATACAGTGTATGCACATTTCCTTGCCCCAGGACTTTGATCTAACCTTATGTATATAATTTCATATCTATGCAGACTGTATATTTACTAAGTTAATTGACCCCCACTGTGTACTCATATAATTTGTTTCAAATATATGTCATATATATGTAAATATAAATGCAGTGTTATTCTAGCTTTATTTGTTAGCCCATGCCTGAAGAAGGGACCATAGCGTCCATGGTAACATGAATCCCTTTTTTCTTGATGGCATCATTCTGTTGCATGCACATTGCCAGGAATCAAGAAAAAATTATACAATGACTTTTAATGCAGGGCCTTTGTGAGTGCACTTCTATTCTGACTCCAGCTGTCATACAGTTATGACGACTGGACAGATGCAAAATCACCTCATCAGAGGGCAGTTTAAGAAAACAGTGGATGTCCAACTTACTGCTTCACAGCTGGTTATTGGCTGGCTTAGGATGACAGGAGTTGCAGAGACGTACAAATATTCATTTGTGTACATGTACCTCTGTGCCCTGTTTTCTGACCAAAGTTTGGCTGCTTTCATTTTCCCATTGGTGAGAGCACCCAAACCTGTTGCAGACCACTTATACAGCAAGAATTATTTTGCCCTCTAGCTATATATTCCTGTGCCCTCACTAAAATTATCATTAAGAATTGTCTGTGATTTGTTGGAAATTAAAGATGAATGAATTATATGGATATATGGACACAGTAGTCAGAGATCATAAGATCAATGAAGCAGTATTTATCCCTTTAAAGGGACAGTAATGTTTCACAATAAAAGCAGCTCCAATTAATCTTCAAAGTATTTGGGCCATGGAGAGTGTTATTTGAATACTGTCCAAGTTGTAGTTCAAGAGTAATTGAATAATAAAGTATCCCCCTCCCGCCCCTTTTACTGATGTAACACTGCTCACCTCAGAGCAGCAAGACTGTCCAGATGGATCGCAGAGAGGGACAATCTTCCATGAGCATAAGAAAAACCCTGAAAAACCTGTCAAGAGGGGTAGGATATTCCTTAGAATCACAGTAAGAAGATTGTCCCTTGTTGTGAACTTTCTGGTTGAGACCAGATTCCACATCTGACAGGAGGTGTCTTACACTTCTTAAAAGGGACGGAAGGGTGATACTTTATCATTCAATTACTCTTGAACTCCAACTATATAAACACTCTACATGACCCAAATACTAAGAATATTAATTGGAGCTGTAGTTTTTGTGAAACATTACTATCCCTTTAAGGGCAAGAAGAGTGAATTGCACTCCCCTGTGATCTACAGATTAAATAAACATTTTGAAGAAACCAGCTTCAGGTTATAGATGAACCAAGCTGAAGGAAAGCAAGTAGTGCTACAGCTCAGTGGCATTACATTTACTATATATTGCTAGTCCAAGATGATCCTTTTTGGAACTATGATTAGAAATCAGCTGACCATAGACACAAACAATGCCTACTTCTGAAATCTTTGTTTAATATTTGCAATGATTATATACTTGGGTTTACGATTCTAGTGATGCAAAAAGTGGGACAGGAACTGACCAAGATTACAGAAAAAATTAGTTGGCAATCATTATAAAACTGTACAAGATTATACTAACAATAATGTTAAATGTTGGTTAAAGGATCAAAAAGACCCAAAAGAGAAGCCAATATCTGGGTTGCATTCACAGATGTAAAACGAATGTCTATAGTCCAGAGTCTTGGTCTGGGAGTTATGGGGATACAGAAAGGGAGAAGAGATGTCCCAGACTGGAAAACCACTGTCAACCCCAGAACAAGGTTTTCTCTAATTACAACAATATTTACTGAATGCCAAATGGGTTCAATAGTCTCTTATTCTGTCTAATAAGTAATATTTCACTTATTTTCTCATCACCTAACAATGGAGAAAATAGGTGTTATAAAAAAGGGCATGACATTCCTATTCCCCTTGAAACCAGCTAGATTCCAGGCTTAACTGGATATTTTTAATTTAAATTAAGTCTTTAAACTGAAACATTTTTAAGGATAACAGTAATGTTATATCAGATGTAACATATCTATTAGAGTTATGGAATACTTCTAATAATGCTTCAGAAAGCACTTTTATCAGATTATGAGGTTAATAAGAAAGGATATCTTCACATTTTATGGAAAGTTCCAGTTTATGTATTCAAATGCAAATCTCAAGGAAGGTGGACTCTTCAGATAATCATCCATCCAGAAGACAAAGAGGTGTGGTAGTTATAATTTTGAACTATAAAGATTATGTAGAACAAAAATATATCAACATTTAGTAAATATTAAATGTTACAGAAGACTACAGAAGAACTACAACCTGTAATAAATGTCCATCTGTCCGTATAACCACTCAAGTCAGGTAATTCATCTAAATAACCTCTTGAGTCAATTATTTGGGACAGGGAACTCTGTTAAATAAGCGTTTCCACACATGAAAACTCATATTTAGTTGATTCTGTTCTTCAGGCTCTTTTGTAATATTTTCTTTATTCTTTGAAGGATTGATTGTTTTTGTTCATTTCTTGCTTGGGCTTTTACATCATAAAACATCATAATATAATTTAACAACATTACAATAAGATTGACTTTTTTATTATTTTTCTTGTTCCGTAATTAAGCTATGACATCTTAATTTTTTTTAACAATCCCAGAACATAGGAAATCATACAAATGCAGTCAAAATTTTAAGATTCATTGACTCTCTATAAACTGTAATATGTGATTACATTCAAGCATATATTCCAGCTTAAATTTGTGAATATTAATTCTACATTGCAACAGGACATCCTGTGGTAAAAAATAATGCAGAAAACATGGAACAAATATGGATTTTTATTTATAGGTATATTTATTTGAGAACAGTGAAAGATAGAGAGGGTGCTAGGTTGTTTTGCAGTGATTTATTTAGCTAAATTAAGGCAGTAGAAGCAGAGACTGTTGGCTAACAGAATAAGCATCCATATGAAGAAAACAGGATGCGTTCATTGAGTCTGAGGAGGAAATGACCACCACCAGAATAGAAGGGTCTGGAAGCCAAGATTACCCAGAACCAATGACGACCAGTCCCCCGATAACTTTTCTTGGGGGAAATTTATGAGCAAATCAGCAAAGGCACATGAAGAACTAGGTAGCATGTGAGCAGCACAGCTCAGCTACCTATGCCTGCTGCTAATGTGCTTTGTAATACTTCAGAGGAGGAGGAGATGATGGAAAGTGTGACAGCAGAGGACCCTAAGTCACACTTGCCGTCCCCAAGCATTCCCTCTACTACTACCACACAGCAGCTAGAGCATGTGGGGGGGAGGGAGGGAGTGACGGTGAAGGTGATGTTATTGAAGCAGCTGGTGGTAGGACTAGTGAAACCGCAGTAGATCCTGCTGCTGAGGTGGAAGGGGAAGTGAAGGCCAGACTATCGGACAGGGGAGTCCACAACATTCCCTGACCCCATGATCTCCCTTCCCCTAGCATTGTGCCTCTGGAACCTGATGCTGAGGAAGGCAGAACTGGCTAGCAGCAGTAATAGCATCAGCACAGATCAGCTGCCTGTGCCTGCTGCTAGTGCTGCCAGTCTGCCTTCTTCAACTCAAGAAGAGATGGCAAATGTTACAGTAGGAGATCCTTGAGATTCTTGTAGAGAAGCACTAGCAACAAGGAGAGACTGGTGAAGATGGTGGTGATAAGGGTGATGGTGGACCAGCTGGGCTGCAAGAAGCATTAATGTTCTTTTTAGCCCAAAGAAAGAAGGAATGGGAAACAGATATGCAAATGGACATCACACCACCACTACCAGCAGTGAGACTGCAGAATTTATGGGGTTTGCTGCTGCTGTAATTCCAACTGCTACTGAGTTGCAGGCAGCCGGCTGATGAGAAGCAGGCTAGTGTGCCACACATCGTCGTGGCCACTGTGGGTATGGGGCCAAGCACTAGTGATGTGGGTCTAGGGCAGGTTCCACTTGCCAGCAATCCTCCTGGTGTCCTAGTTCTAGTGCTGATTCTAAGGCAGCAGCATCATCCTCTGCTCCAGCCAGTGAAGGGGATTGTGACCCCTTGAGGTCCTGGGTGCAAAACTATTTTTCAGTTGGGGAAGGCACAGTGCAGTCATCAGCAATGCCACTGTGCACAACTGTGATGTCAGTGAAAAAGGGAAAGGAGTGAATGCAACTTGGCACAACCACCCAATAACCCATATAAAATACAGACACCATGACATTTATGTGAAGCATGTTAAAGCAAATCCTCCACAAAGGAAACCAGGAACCACTGTTGCTGTACTCCCCGTCTTTCTACAGTGGTGCCAAGAGTCAAGGCAGAAATCGAAGAGGAGGAAAAATAGAGAAACCCAGCCTGAGCAAAACACCTGGCTCTCCATCACCTTCTGATGCTAGGGTCTGGCAAGAAAGAAGTAGTAGAGTCTTCTCATGATCCACCTCTGTCATCGTTACCTCCCCCACCAGCTGATAGCCATTCTGTAGATGTCAGGATGTGGCAGTTTGTGTCCACCCATTGCACACTGTGTCGTGTGCTGACCACACATGGCAATGTGGTGGAGGACAATCTCAACCAAGACATCAAGAGACATCTGAGGAGATTCCATCCCACAGAATATTCTAAGCTGGTTGCAGGCAGGATTCACCATTATTAAGTCTGCTAGTTGTCAGGTGTCCTTAGAGGACAGGACAAGGGCCATTGTGACACAGCACTACTTGGTTTCTGGGGGGTGGGATTTGACAGTGCGGTCTAAGCATCATGGTGTTTGGTTGGAGTTGTGCCAGTTGTTCGATGTGAGCGTAGATCAGCCCATTGTTTCAAGTCCTTCCCCTATTTCACAACTCTCCTACACTCACTGTTTGTATTGTAATTGCTAATGAAAGGCACAGTTCCTTCCTGCTCCAAAGGGAAAAATGTATATTACAACAACACATCCATGATTTTGGAGAAGAGGCAGAAGGAGAAGCATTATTGGCCAACTTCTTTTCTCCACATATACCTGAAGTGGTGGAGGCTAGTTGTGGTGCTGCTACTGCCTCAGGTACATCACTGGAGCTAGGCAATTGGAACCATGATCATAATCACCCATACCACTGCTGTTCTTGATCAATCCCTTGAAGCTGCCTAATCGTACTGCTGCTTAAACAACTCAGCAGCATCAGCAGCATGAACAGCTGTCACAAAGGCTGCATTGACACTGTGGCATTTGCCAATGACCAGTGGCCACTGGCCACCATAATATGCTGCTGGCAGTAGGCCAGTAGGGCATTTCTTTTTCTCAGGGCTTGTTCTTTAAATATACAACAGAAGCCAACAAAACACAATTTTTGGGATCATGTTTCTAAAAAGCCTAAGTCCTGCAAATCACTGATTCCTCAGGGATTGTAACTCTAACAATCACTGATTCCTCAGGGCTTGTGATTCTAACAAGCCTGAGTGCAAAAACTCGTCACTGATTCCTCAGGGCTTATCAATCTAACAAGCCTGAGTGCAAAAAATCATCCCTGATTCCTAAGAGCTTGTGAATCTTATAAGCCTGAGTCCAAAACTCATCACTGATTCCTGAGGGCTTGTGACTCTAACAAGCCAAAGTCCTACAATCAACATTTTCTTAGGGCTTGGGCCTAACACAGGTCTAAGTCCTACAAATCAATGTTTCCTCAGGGCTTGTGCCAGACAAGTCGAACTCCTACAAATCAATGTTTCCCCAGGGCTTGGGCCTAACACAAGTTTAAGTTCTACAAATCCGTGTTTCCTCAGGGCTTGTGCCTAACAATTATAGGTACTTCAAATCAATGTTTGCTCAAGGCTTGGGCCTCTAACAACAAGTCCTACAAATCATCCTCTACAAAATACTCTATCCCATCAAGTATCAGTCTGCCCCAGTCACCTGACATAAGCTATGACTGTCCCTGTTTCTGTCACATTACAAAAACTGTTCTCCAAATCCCAGTCAACAAACCCCCGCCAAAAAAAAATCCCTCTTCTACTGAGTCTTTCTCCATACTCCACCAACACAAGCACCCTTAGACCCATTTTATACGATGCCTATGGGAAATAAAATAAAATGTCTATGTTTTGTGTGTAAATTCAGTCTTCTCATTGATTTCAATGTAATGAGCTAGGCAAAAAAGCAGAAAAACTGCACTTTTCACTGGGAATTTTCCACTAGGAAGGAAGTGCCATTTTTTGTTGATTCTGGTTTGAGGCTAACATTTTTGCCTCTCACTATACAACAACCCCAATATCACTTCCAGTCTAATGTTAAATGTAGGTCTATGTGTGAACAACTGAAATTATTATTATCACAATTGAACACCAACCTACTATTACTGCAACAGACATCAGATATACTAGTGGTTTGAAAGTGCTAGAATTAAATATGGGTCAATTAATAAAAATGATTTAACTTCTATTTTGCAACACTTTAAGTGATAGCTTTTAGTTTATATCTCTCCAAAGATGTATTACTGGTTTTAATGCGTTTATATGGTGAAAGAATGTGTTCATATACATTATAATAGAGCATCAAAAATACATACATTTTAAGAACTAGAAAATCACCAAGTAAGATTGTATGCTTTTTGTGCATTTTTCAAAATACATTTAATAGGCTATTTTATCACTTTGTGACATATATAATTATATTACCTATATTAAAAAAATATATAATTAAAAATTATAATAAAAGAAATATGTTACAGTTCATAAGTGTATAACTTTTACCTTGTAAATTATATGCATAAAGCATTTTTATTAAAATAACAAGCCACGTGTTAAATATAACACTTTTGGAAATATAAATAAATAGAATACTTTCTGTTAAATGAATAACGTGAAAATAATAAAGCAGTGAGTTGCAAACAGTGATCATGCTGACAACTATGCATATGCTGACAGAATCAACTTTTTTGCTTTATGCTCTTCTAAGTCTGCTCATATACATTCTTTCACTCCTGACTATAAGAAGTTTTGTTACATCACTCAATATGAATCTTCTTTTATCCATCAGATTCCAAATTGCCCACAAATATAAATGTTTCTTAAAAATGCATATATGTTCCATATATCTGTCAGCCTATGCTTCTTCCTCTTGCATATCAAATTACCTGACCCCTCATTTATACAACACACGGTTATTCTGTTGAACTGTGACTTTAGGAACCTTCCCATTCTATTTCCTGAACTTATCATGTGTTCATCATTATAAGTGATACATGTTAGGTCATTTTAACCTAACATTTTCTGATCTGTTCAATTATACATTTCGATGATACTACACTATAATGAACATACACCAGGTCTGTCCAAATTGCCCTCAAGGGCCACCAACAGTACAGGACTTAAGGATTTCCTGCTTAAGCACAAGTGGGTCAGTCAAAATGAATGAGCCACTGAAAACTCTCAGAGAAATTCTTAAATCCTGACCTGTTCGTGGCCCTTGATGACTGAACATGGACAGCCCTGACCTTGCAATTTCAGTAATATCAAACGGGTATATTAACAGCAGAGTAGCTTCCCTGTAGCACCCCAAAACGCTTCAATTGTTTGATGAATTAATTTCTAAGTACAGAGTGGGGTACCATTATTACATCATTATAACACTGATTATAGTGTTCATTGCTTTTGTGGGATGACAATGAAGCTGACATACTCAGAAGTACTAGAATAATTTTGCAGAAAATTAACTGCACCTTAGAAAACCCATTAATTTAAATTTGTATTTTAACCCCTTGAATGCTAGAGAGCTCTCCAGTGCACTGCAAAGCAATGCAATGGAACTTCTTCTAGCAATCAATAGGTTAAAGACCTATTTAAATCAAAAGAGACATTTATTAGTCCCCTAAGATACAGTTGTAATGGCCCAGACTACCCCAGTTCTCTCTCATATATCAGCCTCACTAGACTTTATAAAGTGAAGAATAACCTAAGAATATCCCTTAGCTGGCAATCCTCTGTTAATGCTGGTATGTCTTAAAATCATCTGAGGGTGATAAACATACACCCCTTGCTATCCCTATGTAATGATTCATGTATTGGCAAGTGCAACTACTATTGCCAATATGTCAAGCTAGTTCAAGAGAGACAGGCTAAAATGGTATTTTGTTCATGGCAGTGTTTGATATTTGAATGTTTTATTAAGTGGATCATTCTGATCTTAATGTACACTGTTGGTTCAGCATAATAATACGATGATGTATATACATTTTCTTTATGCATTGTTTTTAAACTGAACATAAAAATTATTATGCATTGTTTTTAAACTGAACATAAAAATTATCACACACACACCTCTTTCTATATATGCCAATAGTTTATGGCAACAACTAATCTTGGGGAAAAATCCAACTCTTGCATCTGACAAATATGTCGATGTTGTTGTCACTTTGTCTTGCAAGGATATCTCTTGACAGAACTTGCATAAGTAAAAATAATAAAACAGCAATTATGCAAGATGCCATGTGGACTGAGAAGCTCCACTGTGTTAAACATCACTCAGCTTCTGCTGTCTTTTTATATAATTGCTTGGAAACAACAGGGGTCTGTAGGAAATCTAAATTAGCAACAGAAGCCCATTAAACTGTTCTGACTATTCATTTTGTACTATATCACAGCTCAAGGTGAACTTCTGTCAAGACTCGAAACTCAGAGGTCAAACAATACTATTGTTATCAGGATTCCCCTTTTATAAATCAGTAAATCTCTGCCAGTGCTGCCACATATGTAAAATAGATAAATCGAGTCATAATAAATTACCAGGTGTTTGCATACATGTATACATATTTAAAAAACAAAATGGTGCAATTGTAATTATTTTTTTATCTGATTGTGTTTTGAAGACATGTAAATCTGCATACAAGGGATCTTCCTCCAGGCAGTTTTTTTCCAGCACAGTCTAATAAAAGCCTAAAAATCCAATTATACAGTCTGAATAAAGGCAGCGGGACTAAAAATATCTAAGTGTTTGAGTCAGCACAGCAGGGAATGGTTTATAGAGTAATCATTCATTGTGAATAGGACCTTCATGGAACAACTATAGCTTCTCCAGCCCATTAGAATAATCAGCTTTCAATGTTTTAACTGCCACTAATGCTTTTTACTTAATTATGTTTTTTTTCTAGTAGACATTAGACCAACCAATGTTACTGGGATTTTGTTTCTATTTTTAACTGAAAGCAAGATATGGTAAATTTCATTTAACCATAGTTGCATAACTAGTAAATTAAATGCACATTCTTTGTTATTATTCTATGATGTTTTGGACAGGAGCAGCTTTCAATGATAGGATTCAGAGTTTGACATTTCTGCAAGTCACTTCCAGAAAATCTAATGTGAATTAGAAAAGTATACAATATATCACAGAAATTTATCTATGGGCCCTTTCACATGGGTGATACAATAAGGATGTCCTGTGACCTATATGATACTGTTCAATCTTGCTTCCGTTTACACATAAACATAGGTAAGATTATAATTATTATTACTATATTTTATTTATATATCGAGCCAACGTATTTGTAGAGATGTACAATAGGGAATAGATATGCAGAGACATAAAACAGTACAGACAGAACATTGAGATAATGAAATACAGCTTCCAAACTTTCTCTTTGGACTAAGCACCAGCAGAGTAGATTGTGGATAGCAGTCTAAAATACAGTAATGGAAAAACAGGTAGCTCTGGGGTCAGATGTGGAACACACACACACACACACACACACACACACACACACACTCATTCCTTCTCCATCTTAACCCCTTGGTTGCTATAGAGGCCTCTAATGCATTGCAAAGCAATGTTTTGAACCTCCATCCAAGGGGTTAATATTCTTTTTGTATCTTTATTTGCAGCCCTTTTGTGGACCTGAGGGCCTCATATGAAGCCTTGAGGTGAATCTGGTTGCCTGTCACTGTTCTAATCCTATATAATAATTCGCTAGGATGTTTGTTAGAAGCCATCATGCACAGTAGAGACGCCTGAACGCAGAGAATGCTAGGAGCACAGAATGCTGGGAGCACAGAATGCTGGGAGGTGTAGGAATACTGAGAGCATTCTGTGCTTTCGGCCAGTCTCTACAGTGCATGACTGCATCGGTGGTAGGATGCAGAGCAGGACCGGCCTATTAACCCTTTAAGTGCCAGAGGGGTACGCAACGCATTGCAAAGCAATGCATTGCATACCACTCCGGCACTCAAAGGGTTAACATCACCCGGATCTTGGCCAGTGTATGGGCTTTTACACTAGTATGTATATGCATTCTATGCAGGCTACAGACTAATTCCTGGATAAATTCATGAGCTTCTAATGCAGTGGATTTCACCCAGAGTATTGTGCACTTTTGTGTGCCCAGCTCAGGGTGCTCTACTTTTTTCATGAAGATTTTGAGAAAAAGTAGAAGTTTATAATATATATTTAGAGAACTTATTTTGCACAACATGTACTTTGCTGTCATTCTGACTGGGAAACCTAAGAATAACTATACATTTAGCTTTGTTCACTTCATTAACCCTTTGAGCGCCAGAAGGGTATCCAATGCATTGCCCTACCTTTGAGAAATCACCTATAAAATGTGAGGGGTGCCCTGAAAATCCAAGATTGCATAGTAAGTGTGTGCTGAGCAATAAGGTATTGAAAACCACTGTTCTGATGTAAATAAAAACAAGAACAGAGAAGGGGCACCAATGGTGAAGTACAGTAGATGGAAAAATGCAATTGTATTAATATTAATTGCACTCACGTTTATTGATGGTCAGGGCTCTGATATCAGAGCCAACTGACAAACGCACTTACGGAGAAATTGGCCCGTCTCCGTTCGTGTCTCACTCGTATTACAGGTTCCTTCAATGGATACATCATGTGGAAAAGACTGTATATCGGTATTTAAAAAGATTTATTATAAAAATTAAATATTAATAACAATATACAATATTGTAATACGAGTGAGACCCGAATGGAGACGGGCCAATTTCTCCATAAGTGCGTTTGTCAGTTGACTCTGATATCAGAGCCCTGACCATCAATAAATGTTAGTGCAATTAATATTAATACAATTACATTTTTCCATCTACTGTACTTCACCATTGGCGCCCCTTCTCTGTTCTTGTTTTTGTTTAGGTTTTACCGCTGAGGGAGAGCGTTTCGCTTTGAGGGAGCAGCCATCAATACAGTTTCCACTAAAGTGGAGTATATCGATTCTGGAGATAGGAACTCTCTCTCCAATCCTCCTGTTTTGTTGGTTTCAGCATAACCGCCGCTGACACAGGCCCATTGAGGTGGTTCCATTATTAAGAAAAAAATGATATACACAGGGACGCCCCTTGTTGCCTTCCCCTTCTTCTTTTTTTACTGTTGCAATGTATCTTACACAAAGACATAAGATCTTTTCATGTTGTTTAGTTTGGGTATATTATAGATTTATTCTTTATTATGCATTGTTTAAATGATACTACTATATTAAACCCCTTAAGGACCAGCTGTCACTTAAGGACCACAGAGCATTTTTTTTTTTAGCTGATCCGATTCCGAACTCCCTGAATGGCGTGCAGCCGCGCGGGGAGCCTGGAATTCCATGACGTACATGTACGTCCTTGGTTCTTTGGGGACATCCACCAGGTGACGTACATGTACGTCATAGATCGTTAAGGGGTTAAAATGGGTCGAAGTTGAGGCAAAACATTGATGGAATAAATCAGCACCTTTTTTCACCTTGAAAAAAACCTGTGAGTTCAATGCTGTTTTTTGCCTGGCAGCAGATGAAGGTCCTCACATAGCCCAAGACTGATATATACATTTAATAAATTAATGGAGCATTCAGAAAAAGGTAGACGACTGAGAACATCTAAAATTACCTTACCTTATACTTATTTACCTTTTATTATGCTTTAGTATCATCCTTGGTGAAAAAATAGTTTAGTAATTTAATTTATAACACTGGTTTTGGCTCAGCAAGAGCATGAAGCAGCAATTCTGCTGCTAAAGTGATTTCTGTTCCAAGGCATAGTTCAAGAAAGAGATTAAGAGATAGATTTATCAGTAGAGAGAATGGTGTCATAGTATCTGTTTTAAAGTAGATCATCATATAAAACTTATACCTTAGAAGCTAATACACAGACCAGTATATCTTTATTCTTTATAGGACGTATCATTTAAAAAACAAACAAGCAAAAAGAAAAAACTAAAGCTAGGTACAATGTTTAAACATATATTTGAATGCATTTTTAAGCACTTTGCTGCTAAAAATGTTTCCGTAGACATCCTCAGCATAAACCTGTCCTCCAGACGGCCCAAGATGCAAATTTTCTATTTCTCATAACATGAAGGATCTGCCTGATTTAACAACATTCACATGTGCTTAATTGAGGATAATTTTAAAATATGTACTATTGGAGGACAAATTTTAGCACCCTGGCCTAAAATTGTTTTGGTCATCTACAGCAATATCCTGACCAATGCAGCAGTAAAGGGGTTAGTGCTATGGATTGATACTTCCCTGAAAATCTTCAGTTCCTCTGTGTGGTCTTCCATCCAAGGACTCACCACATATTCATTATCGCATCATGCTTGTGCATGATTATATCATTAATATGGCACACCTACTAAGCTGGGACTACCCTTGTTTGGACGATCATCTGACACAAACACACTGAACAATTAGCTCCGGCCGGCTCCAAAAGGGACTGACAGCGCAGGCGCACAGACGTCACTATGACGAGATGTCTGTGCTTCCTGCTACTGTGAGCCTCTGAAAAACTGGAAAATCTTTGAAACTAGGTAATATTTCTGGTGACTAGCGCTACTAAGCAGCTAGTCGCCAGATGAAGAATTAATTAATGTAAAGTTATTGCGGGGTGGTAGTTCCCCTTTAATGCTACTGGCTCTTCCTTATGTATGTAGTTGCTACAACCATTAAAGTATAGACTGGTCATATTTTAAATAAGAAAAAACAAACAGGGAAAAAAACAAAAGAAAATATTGTGTTAGACATGGATTTTTGCTTCTCGCACCTTGCACCTCTTGCAGTTTGTAAACTCATATAACCTAGGTGCCATTTTTCTCTGGCTAGCAGTAAGTACTAAAACCAGAAGGAAACTCCATGATTTTCAAAGATACCAGTATCCTACAAGATGGAAAATGTAGAATAACCCTATTTTTCCTATATTGGCACATTAAGTAAACACTTGTGCATACCAGCCTACAGGTATAAAGACAAGTTACCACTCAACTGATTAGCCAGTTATCTACCAAAATGGTATGTCTGTCTTTTTTATTCCTGCCTGCAATTGTTAGGAACATTTCGGTGCAGGTAATTTTAGGAAATAAAAGTTGTAGGCTCCGGGCACACCTTACATAATGTCAACCCATATTTTTCTCTGGTTATATGTAGGTACATGTTCTATAAGAAATTCAATGTTTTCCATGATTTTAGTATATTTGAACTGATGGAATGTATATATTAGTGTGTGTATATATATATATATATATATATATGCAGTAATTTTCAGCAGGTGTGAAAAAATGCTGTAAAGAAAGAATGTTTAAAAAAAAAAATATACGTTAGCAGTTTATTTCTATCAATTAACAAAATTCATAGTGAGTGAACAGAAAAATCTAAATCAAATCAATATTTGCTGTGACCACCCTTTGCCTTCAAAATAGCATCAATTCTTCTAGGTACACTTATACACAGTTTTTTAAGGAACTTGGCAGGTAGGTTGTTCCAAACATCTTGGAGAACTAACCTCTTCATGTAATTCCAGATGGTGGCCATACCATCACTTGGACTTCTTGTTCTTCTTTATACAACTGCCTACAATTTTTGCACATTACTGTATATATATATATATATATATCTATATATATATATATATATATATATATATATATATATATATATATATATAAAATATATATCATCATCTTCAGCCGTTGTTGATCCATAGTAATATAGTTGATGAGGCTGAAAAAAGACATGAGTCCATCAAGTCCAGCTCATGAAAAAAACCCTTCTTGGTCCAGAGGAAGGCAAAAAAAAGGCCTCTGAAGCCATTTCCAATTTGGCATTCAGATAGTTCCCTGGATCAACAACCCATCTGTCATAATTTTCAATATTGTTCTGTGCCAGATAGGCATCCAATGCTTTTTTGAAAGCCATTGCATTATCTGCATGTACAACATCCCGATCCACTGCAGGATGAAGTCCTCTTTCAATTAAATGATAGACCTTTCTTTGCTGACAAATCCATGCTCGTTTTTCCAGTCTCTTTTTGTTATGCTTAGAATTTGCAGCTAAATACTTCTCTGTGAAACCTTAAGTTTTTGTATGGCTTTGGCATTCAGTGTCTATGTTTCACAGTCATAGTTAAGGACTGGGAGGACACACTGGTCAAAATCTTTTCACTTGAGGCACAGTGGCAAATTTGTCTTAAATACAGTACTACTGTTTTCCAAATGCTTACCATTCCAATTGTATTTGTTGGTCAATTTCCATCATATGGTTTCCATCTGTTAACATTTGCTGTCCATGGTATACATCCCTGCCAACTTTTTCTTGTTCTTGACCATATACTGTAATTTTCCTTGGTATGGTAAATCTGTTAAACATGACTTGTGTTTTGTTGATATTTATCTTTAGATCAAAAGTTTTGCTTATCTGTTGTAGCACTGTGGGAAATACACATACATACATATATGCAGAATACTGGGTGGAGCTTATATACAAGTCAGTGATTGACCACAGGTCCTTTATATCACTCCCCCTTCTGTATACCAAGCCAGTGGAAAGCCTTTGGAGATGGCTTGGAGAAGGGTTGCACTGGATGGCTTAAGTGCCCTCCTGACATGACAATCCATCGGCTTTTCTATTGCCCCTGCCAGTATTGTACCATAATGTTAAAGGGCTGAAGTGCCAGACTCAGAAGATGGCCCTAGGCAATGCCCAGTGTTGGCCGCTCCAGACTTTAGCTCACGGTTTCTGGATCACACAGATATCTCCATGTATTGAATAGGAGCAGTTCTCAGTCAGATGAATGCCCAGGGAAAGGAGCACCCTATAATCTACCAAAGCAGCAACCTGCTGCAGAGGGAGGTAGATTATGCAGCCATTGAAAAGTAGTGTTTGGCAGTCATCTGGGCCATCAAGCACTTCCAGCCCTATCTGTATGGCTGGGAGTTCTGTACTGAACACAACCCTCTGGTATAGCTTAACAGGGTGTATGGAGACAATGGGCATGTACTGTGCTGGAGTCTGGCACTTCAGCCCTTTAACATTATGGTACAATACTGGCAGGGACAATAGAAAAGCCGATGGATCACACTCTGGGGACCAAGCAACTACACAGGGAAGGGCCTTCTTGATCAGGTCGGTCAGGGGCTTGTCAACGTCACTATAGTTAGGGACAAACTTAGTATCCTGCAGTTCCCAAAAAGGCTAACACTTGCTTTTTGGTCTGGGAAACAGGCCAGTCAACTATAGCAGCTACCTTGGTTGGCTCAGGGCACCGCTTCCCACTACCTACCCGATGACCCAGGTACTGGACCTTCTCCATCCCCACCTAACACTTGTCAGGCCTAATTGTCAGCCTGGCTCGGTGAAGTCTTCCCAGGATGGCCTCTAAGTGAAGCAGGTAGTCTTCCAGGTGTCACTGAAGATGGCTATGTCATCCAGACAGGCACAGACAAATTTCTGTGCCTCAGTCAAGAGCTGGTTGATATCGTCTGAAAAGCGTCTGAGGCATTCTTCATCCCAAAAGGTGTTACTTTGACCTGGTAGATGTCAAACATAGTAATGAATGGCTACTTGGGAATAGCTTCCACCTCAAGGGGGTCTGCCAGTACCCCCAACTGAGGTTGAGGGTTGATAGATAGGCAGCTCCAGCAAGATGGTGCAATAGCTCATCCACTTGGTGAATGGGGTAGCCGTCAGTCACCATCTTGTCATTGAGCCTCTGGTAGTCCACACAGAACTTAGTGGTTCCATCCTTCTTGGGCACCAGGACTACTGGGGAGGCCCAAGACTTTTGGAGGGCTCTATGACCAGCAGGGCTAACATTTCCTGAATGTCCCTGTAGATATGGGACTTCACTCCTCGGGTACCCGGTAGGCAGACTGTTTGGGGGGGCCATGTCCAGGGGTCTCCACTGGTTGTTATTGGTTGTGGGTCCCGGAAGGGGAGAAAACAGCAGGGGCCACCAGAAGAGAATGTTTATGACCTGTGTTTGCTGGCTGCGGTGTTAGGGACCAGGAACCAGACAGACAGACACAAAATATAAACTGCAAAAGTCCTTTATTAAAATAACAAAAGGAAACAAAATAAAATCATGATCCAGAAGCATAAACCAAAAGACAAGCCGGAGTCAGGAACCAAGACAGGTACTCAGCCAAGCCGGGGTCAGGAATACGGAGATCAATGAAGTCAGGAACAATCCAGGAGCCAGAAGGGATGTCAGTGGAAGCCAGGTCATACACAGGTAATCAGCAACGCAGTAGAACACTCTTGCAGTCAGAAGCAAACACAAGGGCAATCAGGTAGTGAGCCAAGTTGCTTTAAATACCCTGGGAAGGTTGGCTGTTGGCTGATAGCAGTCAGGTGAGCAAACACAAAGACAGTACAGCTGATTCAGCCATATCCAGCAAAGGCAAGGCAGCAGTAATGGATAGCAGAGCACTGGATTAGCTCAGACACCAGAATTGAGCAGCAGAGTAGAGCAGCTCAGCCAAACCTTGACATGAGGTACCAGGGGAAGGGAATCGGAACCCTGTGGGGGCTTGCGATGCCTTCAGAAGGTTGGAGGTCTCTCATTCTTCCGACGCCGGCTGGGGTGCAAACAGCTAGGGCATCTTTCGGCTGACCTAAATAAGCCTTAAGGGCCTTTATAGGGCAAGTCCACTGCTCCTGCTGCTGAAAGCCTAGTGCTATAACATAGGTGGTGTCCACTTGCTATGTCCTGGTATGGACCCAATCTCTATGGGGAATCGGTGAAGGCTCAAAGTGTATGATTCAGGGTCCCATTTAACTGTTAACAGAGTTCATTAGGCTAGGGGTTGTATGTGGTGTCCTTGATAGATTTTACCCCTCATAGCTTCCAGATCTGCTGTAACAGATGAAATATGAAGACTCTGATATTGTGGGTTAGCCTGGGTCAGAAGAAGGCTTGGATAAGCCAATACATAGAGTGTTGAAAGCCAAGGTGACTGACTAGGGGGATCTTGTGGGCTAGGGCTAGGAGGGCCATATGGTGGTATGCGGGAACTATGTGAGCTAGGAATCTGGAAACTCGGTCAGCCCCTCACAATGGGCTAGTGAGATATAGGAGGCCGTCCACCCAAGAAAAAGTTTCCCCACTAGGTCCTGTCTCCCCAGTCTTAGCCCTCCATTGATAGCCCACCAGGGTAGGGTCTGAGGAGACTTCACTACCGAAGTTTGCCGGGGGGACCAGGTCAGTGTTGTCAGGTTGACAGGCCTGTCAGGAGTAGTGGTCTACTTACTGGTGCTTCCAGAGTGTGCGCTTTTCTGGCCTGTGAGCAGGTAAAGGTAAGGACCTGGCAGTCTGCTGCGAGCGGTGCTGAAGAGACAGTAGTATAGGTCAGCCATTCATTGGAAAATTGATGAGCATCTCAACCTCTAGCATCGCTTGTGTGAAAGGTCTGTAGCAGTGGTGTATTTAGGTTTTGTGCTGTCCTAGTCCTGACTAAACTGAACCCCCTAATCTTCATTTTCCCCATACCTTCCTGTCCAGGCCTCATCTCTTCATGTTTAGGATCCACCCCTTCCTATGGAATCCCCACAGCTTCCTCAGCAGCTGGGCTAAATATAAACATATTTTTTTCCTTAACAGCCTGGTTCAGAGAGGAGATTTAAATATTTATATAATGTTTTTATAACACTTTGATCCAAACCACTTAACAAAATAACAGCGATGGGAGAAAAAAATATTTCTATTTAAAAATACGAGTTTGAGATTATGAACTTGCTTTTACACGCTCCTATAATAATATTATTTAAAATCACATTCTTACTCCCATCGAGACTTAGTAGAAATACATGCAAAGCATTGTGCTGCACACCCCTCCGGTTCTTAAGGGATTAATAATGTTTGGAGATAATCAAAAACGTGTACTAATTTTGGATCAAACCAGTTGCACTATAGGAGCCAAATAAAAAGCCTCATTGATTTAAATTGGGCTTTTAACCCCTTGAATGTTAGCGAGGTCTGGAGACTTCATCTGGTATTCAAGGGGTTAAAATCAATAGGAATTTGGGGGGGTTTACATTCGCCCCGTGATCCAGTTGTATTACGCCAGAATTATTAACTTTTTCTTCTGAAATATAGTGCCCATGAGAACACATTTTCTAAAACAGGGGGAATATCATATGTACTAACAAAAAATTCAGCAATATTATGGAGAAAGCCAGATGTGCCATTGATTAAAATGGGCCTTATAAAGGTCTGGATGCTAGACAGCATCCAGTGGGTTAAAAGTCACATCTATGTCAACAGGAACTTTGTTCTGTTTGGTGCAGTTTATTAGACTTGGCTGGTGCAGAACTAGTTAAAGCCTTCCATATTCACCTACATACAACTATTGACCAGTATATATGAATACATATGGATGAACAAAATTTCAATATATTCAATCTGCTAGTTTCTCACCATAAAATTAATTTCTTCAACTAGGTTCTTCTATACCGATCTCCTTTATTTTAATATCATATACTAGTGTTAAAGTACACGGACCAACACTGGCAGCACTGCAGTCATGCGAGTACTGAGAACACATCTCGGCTGATACGGAGTGGGGCTCTCTCAATTCAGACCAAGTCCTCTCTGTTCACCTTCCTGGGACCAAGCGGTCCCAGGAAGGTGCGCAGAGAGGATTCAGGTCTGAAACCGGAGCGCCCCACTCGGTATCAGCCGTGGAGCGGGCAGTCTGTACTGCGCATGACTGCAGAGCACACAGCCATCTCTACTGCACATGACGGCTTCTGACAAACATACTTAGCAAATTATAATATAGGATATTATAATTGATTTATGTGATTTATGTTATGGTAAAAATTAAAATACCAGAAAACTATGGTTTGGATGGGACAAAATGAGCAGTTTGGTTTGCTGGATTCCAACACCTCTAAGAAATGATATAACAACGTGTACCCCAGTAAATACGACATAATGACTCTTGTGAACAATAACAATAAAGGGGGAACATTTATGGGGTAAAAACAACTTTATCATAGTCAGTGATATAAAAATTCCCCAAATGCCCACTAATTTAAATTGGGCTTTTAACCTTTTGAATGCCAGAACTGTACATGGCACTCAGAGGGTTAACCCCTTGAATACTAAATAGAGATGCACCGCAATGCGTTGGAGACCTAACATTCAGGGGGTCCTAATTTCAAACAATGGAATTTTTTCCCTCCTATACTGCAATTGGTTTGCCCCAGAATTAATCATCTTTCGTATTATATCATATATAAGAATCTGTATATTCTTGTGCTAGGGATATCATACCTTACCGGTTTCAGTGACACTTAAGTAGTTCAATTCTTTGAATGACCAACTGCATCCATCTGGCACATACAGGGTTAATGGCTTAAGAGCTGATTGGCATCTTTACCTCTAGATTCAGTAGACTTGGACGTGTTATTGGAACAAAGGTCCTGGGTCTGTTCATTAAACCATTGTATTTAGCAGGCTGACGCTTACACGTGGTAGCATGTATTTCCAGTGACTGCTCAACTCAAGTAAAATAATTGAGCACGCAGGCTCCATCCTTATTGCGATTCAGTTCTGGTGGTAGAGGGCATCCAAGCAGGCAGGTGGGAACGGCTTTTTATGCCACCTCCTGTAAAGTGCCACCCTAGGCCTAGTCACCCTAGACCAAGATATAGCACTGGTCTGTAGGTCTTATATGTCATTATGCAGACCTTCCTGGTGCATTCAAAGAAAGTGATAGTTGCCCATGTGAAAGGCCCCATAGGTAGGGATGGAAAAAAACATTTCACTTCAAAAATGCAAAACAGACAAAAAATGGTACTTCGCACCATGTGGGAAATTTTCAGGAAAATTTCAAATTTATGCTTTGTTCACCTAGATCACTGCATTGAACTCAGTGGTAAGAATGAATCCCACCCCTCCATGTGGAACGTTTGCCTTGTATTTTTGTGAGAGAGCAACACAATTCTGGAGATAGAAAATATAAGCAAAGAATTGGAGCTGGAGCATAGTTTGGGAGTTTCTTGGGCAGGAAATGTGTTCTCTGTGTTAGGGGAGTTTCAGGACTCTGGGGGTTTGTGAAGGGAAAAATGAGATTTAACCATTATACCTCAAAATCTTGTTTAACTAGACAGGCAGGTGATCCAAGTTCCATCCTGAGCTGGCTGAACCTCTGTTATTGATTAAACAGAATAATTTGCAGACCGACACCCAAAAATTTGACTAGTACAACTGACACTGACTCCAACAAAAGCCAGAAGAAATGGGACTAGCATATTGCTGACTAAGGTCTATTATTATCCTGTACAAATTAAGACTACAGTCACATTGGAAGTGAGAAAAATCCATCTCTGAAATCTCCCTTTTGTAGACAGTAACAGATAGGAACAATTAATTTAAAAAAAAAAAATAACTGATAAGTGACAGAGACAGGCAGGAACCTTGACTTGAGCTGTGACTGAGGAAAACATGACAGTCAGTTACTAGAGACATCATAAGTAAACACTGCTTACACTGCTTTGATAATGTGCAGCAAACATACAATTACAAGACAATGGTAGGGTAGCCCAGACCATTGTGCCTCCACTTTATGCATGTATAATTCTGATGTACAAACCCACAAAGCTATAGATGTATTAAAGGGATAGTAATGTTTCAAAATAAAAGCAGCTCCAATTAATCTCCATAGTATTGGGCCATGGAGAGTGTTATTTTAATACTGTCAGAGTTGTAGTTCGAGAGTAATTGAATGATAAAGTGTCCCCCTCACACCCCTTTAACTGATGTAACTCTGCTCACCTCAGAACAGAAAGGTGGTGTCCAGATGGCTTGCAGAGAGGGACAATCTTCAATTAGCATAAGGGAAAAACCTGACAAACCTGTCAAGGGGATAGGGTTTCCATTGTTCTCACAGTACGAAGGTTGTCCCTTGCTGTGAGCTGTCTGTCTGTGAACCAGATTCCACATCTGAGGGGAGGTGGTTTACTATAGGTAAGGGGTAGGAGCGGGACACTTTATCATTCAATTACTCTTGAACTACAACTCTGACAGTATTGAAATAACAATATCCATGGCCCAAATACTATGAAGATTAATCAGAGCTGCATTTATTTTTAAACATTACTATCTCTTTAAATAAACTAAGAATGGCTTGTACTCCTCTCCTTGAAAGATGGTTTTGTGTCTGCTGATAATGGCTCCAACATAATAGCTGCATTGAGAATAGGTAATATGACCATATCCTATACTTAGTTGAGCTAGAATCCTCAGAGATATGGCAAATATCACCCCCAAAATCTGTGCTGATTTTAGCTGCTCCTACAGTCCTCTCAGTGCACTTTATTCCATATAAGATAATACACTGTACATTCTAGAGTGTTTGTATGAGCAGACTAAGTCCATTAGCAAGTATACAATACAACATGGAAAGCTTTAGATGGAGAAACTTTGTCACCTGGTCAATGGAAACTATTGTGTGACTTATATGAGCTGCTGTAAGCTTTTGAGGAGGCCACCTTGCTGGTTAGTCATGTTTGGGCAGGAATTAGTGAGATATTATCAAGATTAGAGCAGGATCATACCACAGTATCATTTAAAAGCAATGAGGAATACATTCTTACAACTTTGCTGGACTCCTGCTTTAAAAGTAAAATTTATGAATTAGTGTCAAGGAATGAGCAGTAACTCTTTGAGGAATCGGATTTTGTGAAAGAATATAAAGATATGCTTAAAGGGACATTAAAAAGTTGATAAGGTGGATCTAAAAAACTACCGACCAATAAGCCTATTGCCATTTGTCTGCAAGGTTTTCACAAAGGTACTATCAACAAGAATGGGCACAATACTTAAAGGGATAGTAATACTTCATTTTAACTTTATTTTATTTTGTAGGCATTAAAAAAACATGAAGAATGATATAAGTCTTATCTCTGAAACCTTTATGGTTTAAGAGATATTCACAAACAAAGTATCCCCCCCCTGTTCAGCCAGATAAGAAGGGAGATGCCCAGGTAGACTGCAGAGAGGGACAATCTTCAATTAAGATAATGGAAAAAGCTGAAAAACTTGTCAAGGGGTGAAGGGCTTTCATTGTTTTCATACAAAGAAAATTGTCCCCTTGTGTTATCTGTACTGTCATACAACCAGACTCACATCTGAGAAGAGATGGCTTACACTAGGAAAAAGGGGCGGGGAGGGGAACTTTGCTTGTGAATATCTCATAAACCATAAAGGTTTGAGAGATAAGACTTATATCATTCTTCATGTTTTTTTAATGTCTACAAAATAAAATAAAGTTAAAACGAAGTGTTACTATCCCTTTAAAGTTGCACAACTTAAAGAACAAGCAGGCTTCAGGTGCGGTTTCAGTACAATGGACCATATGCAGACAGTGGAGCAATATAATGAATACAGCCTTCCATTATGCATAGCCTTCATTGACTATACTTCATTGACTATAATAGGCCTTCGACTTGGAGAAAAAGCAAGCAATAATTGATGCCCTGATCAACCAAGGAATAGACAGAGCGTACATCAATCTCCCCCAATCGATATATCAAAATGCAATTGCATCAATTCAAGTCAAGAATGATAAAGTCCAGCTCAACATAGAAAAAGGCATCTGAAAAGGAGACGCAATCGTCCATAAACCATTTTCTGTTTGTTTAGAATAAATTTTCTGAAAACTAAATTGGGGCAAAAAGCACTTAAGATCCATGGAGACTACTTACATCACTTACAGTTTGTAGACAATATCATGTGATTTGCCAGTAGTCCTGAAGAACTTCAAGAATACATTGAAAAGCTATGACAGGAAAGCAAAAATGTTGTTCTGAAGATGAATGTCAACAAAAAGTATGTCATGTTTAACAAATTGACCATACCAATGAAGTATTTGGACAATACCTTTGGACAAGAACTTGAAGCAATTGACAAGTTTGTTTACCCTGGACAGGAAATGTCCGCGACTGTAAACACCATGATGAAAATTGTATGATGAACAAAATTGGGATGGAAAGCATTTGGAAAACTTTACAAATTTACCACTCTGCCTCAAGGGAAATGTTTTTAACCAATGTGGACATTGACTGTCCATACAAAAATTAAGGTTACACAGAATATGGAGTGTTGAATTCTGAGCACAACAAAAAGAGAACAAAACATTTTATTTGTCAGTAAACAAAGGCCTATGACATCACTTAAAGAGTAAAGACCCTGAAATGGAAAAAGGCAGGCCACATAGAAGAAAACCTGATGGCAGATGGGCCAAAAGAATTTTGGATTGTATTCCACTCTATACTACACTTTTAAAAGAAGACCAAGAACAAGTTGGGTGGATGATTTGTTGGTACACATTGGCAACAAAAGCACAGGACAAACGTTTTTGAAGGCTTGCTTATGATGTAACAAAGCTTACTGTGATTTGCAACTTGAAGTCTGAGTGTAATTTTTCATCAGTTGGAGACCCCCCAGGCTGAGTATACCTGTATTATATAGTTGCAATGTATTGCAAGCACTCAAAGGACTTCAAAGATATTTGTGTTAAAATTGGTGTTTTTTTAATAAAAACACCACTTTTACCATTCATTTCTTTGTAGTCCTGTGAGTGCTTGCAATACATTGCAACTACATATTCTGCCTCTGCAATAGCACCCAGGCTGATGTCTCTTCTCCACACATGAGTGCTTCCCTTCTTGGAATCTATATATACTAGTGTACACGGACCAAAGTGCGTAAAAAAATGTGAATCATCATAAAATATATATAAAAGGCCAGATGTATGTTTTTATGATGATGTATTTCTGAAATGTCTAGCTCATGGTTCCCAGACTTTTTTTAAGCTTTTACACATCCATTTTTAAGTTGTCACACAATGTTGAAAAATCAAAATTTCTGACTTACGGGTATCTTTTGGAAAGGTATTAAACAGTTAGCTTGATGTGGTAACATATATAAAAGTGCTGTAATGCAGTCATGTGCAGTTACCCGATGCAGTAGAGACTGCCCGAATGCACTGCCGCAGAACTACACCTTCCAGCATTCTGTGCAGTCTCTACTATGCATGACTGCTTCTGTGTGTCGTGTGCGTTTACGCAGTCTTTGCTGCGCATGACTGCATTGGGCAGTCTCTACTGCACATGACTGCACCGAACAAACATACATTTGGCGTTTTATATTATTGTAGGATTATTATTATCATTATATGAATGTAGCATAATCTATTATAGTATCTTACATTGTTTTGTTTAATAACATGTTCAATTAAACACACTTAAATCTGTAGTAAGTATTCTCTATCCTGGAAAAAAATGGAAGAAAATTAGAAATATCAAGGCAAAAAAAGGAAAAAAGTTAGTTTGTTTATTTGTGCATGTGTTTATGTGTCTTTGCGTGTGTGTAGGGCCATAGGGTTATCCAACACATTGTGCCACACTATGGTACTCAAAGTGTTAAAAATCTAATGCAGTCTGATGCAGTCTCTACTGCGCATGACTGCATCGTCAGATGTATGTTTGTCCGATGTGGGTTCAGGCACTCTTTACTGCACATGACTGCATCGGACAAACATACATCTGGCCTTTTATATTATTGAATGATATATGAGGAGCTGTGTAATTTTTATCAGGCTTAACACTCACTGGGCATTTTACATGTGTACTGTATAATGACAGGTGCATTGGAATTGCATGCATAGACAATTAATGAAAGGGGAACTCTCACCTCTAATAAACTTGTCTTCACCTTAAAGTTCCCTTGTAGTGAAGCTGTTATCCATTTTGTTTAGTTTTTCAATATAATTCTTTATTGCCTGAGATATTGACTTTTATAGTTATGTTGGTGATGTAAGTTCTGTACAGGCTGCGGGACAACTCTGTCCCACAGCCTATCAACATTCCTCTGTTCCCCTCCCCAAGTGTTGCCTCCTTCCCACCTCCTCTGATGAAGGAGGATTTCAGCATACAACTTGGCGCTCTTGCTTGAAAATGAGCATCCAGGTGATTATACAGGCACAGACTGAGTGCTTTCATGCACTCAGTCCTTTATAAAAAGTAGCAGTCCTCTTGCCTCTGTGGCTATTTTTAGTTTGGACTGTGGCTTTATATAAAGGGCTGAGCGCATGAACACGCTCAGTCTGTACCTGTACAATGATTTGGACACACATCTGCAAGAGAGCACACCAGGTCATATGCTGGAATCCTCCACCATCAGAGGAGGTGGGAAGGAGGCAGTACTTGCGGAGGGGAACAGAGGAACATTAACAGGCTGTGGGACAGAGCTGTCCCGCGGACTGTACAGAACTTACGTCACCAGCATAACTTTAAAAGGCAACATCTCTGGCAATAAAGAATTATACTGAAAAATTAGACTGATAACATCTTCACTACAAGGGAACTTTAAGATGAAGACAAGTTTACTAGAGGTGAGAGTTCCCCTTTAAAGAAATCAAATCACATACTAAAGCAACAATTATGCAAAAGGATATGATTTAGCTGTGAGCAGAAATAAAAAATGTTGAAATTAATATTCCTGCAAAAGGATACATTTTGAAAAAGTATATCAATGCATTTATCAAACCTTTGTCTTGACTAGTTGTCCTATATGTAACCCTGTAATGTATAGTGTATATTAATTTACATACTAAATTGTTAGTTCCTGGCACATGAATAAGCCTTGTGCTTTAATCTAGGTCACTCAACTCTAAAGGAAATTACTGCAATATAATAGACTGTCCTATTTAGAAATCAGCTCACATCAGGTTTAATTTTCTATATTCTTATACAATTTATCTTAATCCTAGAAGTTTATCAAATGTAACATATATATATATGTATATATATATATATATATATATATATATATATATATATATATATATATATATATAGAGAGAGAGAGAGAGAGAGCGAGAGAGAGCGAGAGAGAGAGAGAGAGAGAGAGAGAGAGAGAGAGAGAGAGTTTATAGTAAACTACATACTTAATATGGTAAAATATGCTATCTCCCTCTCTCTCTCTCTCGCTAACCCAAACAGGTTCTCTTCTGATATATGGGTGGATTGGTTGTTTCTTTTCAAATAGTTTCAGACTTTTTTATGATAGCTTCTAGTGACAAAAGTTGCATCTGTCATGGGTAGCACAAATTAATAAAATCTGTATCTCATAAAAACTCTGCACAATATACAATATTATACAATAATAATGATTACTATGGAAAATTAGTTGCTATATATATATATATAAAATATATATTTATAACATATACAAGTTTTACACATTTGTGTAAGGAGAGATATGGATTTAAATTTTTAATTATCATAAAAGATGTTGTGAAGAAATAAAAAATCAAGTACTTCCTGAATATAAAACATACACAACAAAGCATGTGCAGGCATTTTTAAGCCCTTAACGACCCTTGACAGTCCTAGTACGTCAAGGGTCGATCTGACTGAACGACCCATGATGTACTATGACCGTCATGGAATTCCGGGCTCCCCCCACGGCTGCACATCGTTCAGGGAGTCCGGAAGCGGAATAACCAAAAAAAAAAAATGTTCCGTGGTCCTTAACTGACCACATCGCACTGATCGGCCAGTCGTTAAGGGGTTAAAATAGTTCACAGTTGCAAGCATTTAAAGGATCTTAGGATGGAGACCTGGGTATATTTTCCAGTGGTAGGGAGCCCTTTAGTTTTGTAACCCTCTAAGGAATTTGGAGGAAAATCAAAACTATAAATATATCAAGTCCAGCCCATGCCAAAAACACCCCTGTTGATCCAGAGGAAGGCAAAAAAAAAAAAAACAAACCTGAAGCCATTTCCAATTTAATTTAAAATGAGAAAATAATTCCTTACTGACTCCAAATGGCAGTCAGATAGTTTCCTGGATGAACAACCTATCTGCATTGAAGACATCTGTCATAATTTATCAATATTATTCTGTGCAGTTACATTATCTGCAAGTACAACATCCCGAGGCAAAGAATTCCATAGATTTACCACCCTTACTGTAAAAATTATCTGCCTTTGTTTTCGAAAGCTCTTTCCTGTAGTCTTAATGGGTGACCTCTTATTCTTAGCACAGCTATTTGCATAAATAATTCATTGGAATGCCACTCAAATAATTATGTAATGAGCTCAAGAAATGCTTGATGTTAAAAAAGAAGCTCAAAATTCCCGATATAGAAAGAATGAACTTGAGGGCAAATAAGAACCAATGTGCCCACCTATTCTACCCATTTCCCTATTCTTTGATTCTTAGATTCTTTGAAAAGTCATTATTCCAAGACATCACAATTTCTGTCACTGTTTTAGCCCTTACCACTTCCACTGTTTGGCTATTACCTCTTTAAAGGGGTTGTATAACCTTCTGGAACTCAAAGGCCTAATAAGTATTTTCTTTCATTGTCTCTTATTTTCCCATCATCCAATTTTTCCCATGCCCTTTTATCTAGTATTTATTTTATTCTAAAAACAATTATTTCTTCTGCCTGCTGTTAACTCGATTTATACACAGTATTTGAAGTTTCTTATACATATTACCCCTCTCCTCTTCTATCTTCCCCGCTACACTTAATAAGGTCCTGAGGCAAGGTGTACTAGTGTGTAATGAAGAGGTGATAAAGACTTCTCTCAGTGTGATAACTCACCTGACCCTATTTTATTATGTGTAGCCTGTGTACTAATGCTTCCAATTTAAAAATAACATAGGAACTACAGATGCTACCACAGTGGGGAGTTATCTCCATTTTATCATCTCTTTATCATACATCAATGTCCCCCACGCAGTCATATATATATATATATATATATATATATATATATATATATATATATGTATATATATATATATATATATATTGTTATTTAGACCATGCACCATTTTATTAGACCGTCTTTAAATAATCTCTGATTTTGTTGATCACCTTGTGGATTTCTGGTATGAGATATTTATTAGCCCTTTTTTAAATAATCTCTGATTAATTGATTGTTTTGTGGATATCTAGTGGGAGATACTTATTAGCCCTGGTTATTAGCAACCTGGTTATTATGCCTTTATGTCGCATGCTCTTTTGAACCCTTCAGAATTACCGTTGTTTTGTGTAACCAATGTGGTGGCACATCCAATGAAGTAGCTGTTGAATGCATTAGCTATTGCTATGGGGCATTGTATTGTTTCATTGCCTATTTTTTATAGTTGATGGGTGAGAATGGCTAGGGGTGGTTGTAGATATTTTTAATAACCTTCCAAAAGTTGGCTGGTTTGGATATGTTACTGTTCAAGTTGTCAGTAAAATAATGAGGTTTTGCTCATTTTGTTTGCTTTGTACAGGTATTCTGTAATTGCCTGTAAGTAGTGTGATCATAGGTTGAGCCACTTTGTTTAAATTTTGGCCATAAGGCATCTCTGAAACTGTGTGACTCAATCAGGTCAGCCAAGACCCAGGGTAGATGGTCCTCCTTACCCTGATCTTCCTTGGTGAGGCATGGGTATTTTAAAGAAAGTACATTTCTATATCAGGTATTAAGTATATTCTATAGTATGGGCAATTTCTTAGATCATTTAGGAAAGACGTGAGATTAAGTTTTCTTAATGATCTCGTAACTATGACTTTGGGACATGATTTGATTGGTTTTATTTTGTGACCACAGTAGACCATGGAGTGATAGTTAACACATTTGCCTGTATGCCTGAATCTTGGATTCTGCTTGGACAGGATGAAAGGGTCCAGTCTACCAGTGTATGGTTGAATGTTTTAAGATTTATGTGAGTGGGGGAGGAGATTCACTGGGATAAGTTCAAGTTATAAACAATGAACAGAATCTTTCATTACTGGAGTCCAACCAATTAATATTAACGTATCTAAGAACCAACAGCTCATTTTTGTTTGAGTAGAAGTTTCATTGAGATGGTGAGTTATGTGCGAAAGGCACTATGTTAGACGGCTGATATATGCCAACAATTATGATTTGTTTTGAGAAGGGGAGAACAATTTTGCCAGCAATGTAGTCATAAGAATAAGAGTGTCAAGAGTCATTTAAAATTGTAAAGTTTATAGACTCTTGTGTGTATATGATTATATGATCACTTTGCTTGGTCTTTCCTAAAGCATGAATATCCCTGAATGGCAACAGCAGTAATAGGTATTTTAGGGTTTAGCCAGGATTCAGTGAGAATAAAGATTTTTGGTTTGTACGCATAACTCCATGCTTTTGGTTCATCCATTTTGGGCAGTATACTATGTTGCCGTGTGCAAAAGAGAGACCTTTTAAAGGTGAGGTTGCCATTTGTTGCCTTTTGAGGACCAGGGTTGGTTTCTATGTCATTTGCTAAGGCAAGTAATAAAATGCATAAAAATGTTGTGAGTTGATTGAGGTGAGCATATAGTGAAAGAGTAGTTGCTTGATATAGATATTGGGACTGGGTGTCCTTGTTTTCAGCACTCTCCACCAGCACGCAGAGGGTAGTGCACATATATGCAGTCCATGGTGGATTAATGTTATAGTGCAAGTGAGGAGCATTGTTGTGGGGATAAAAGCAAAACTGTATTAAAAGAGGAAAGGTTCGAACAGATAGTAGTAATATGTTCATTTTGGAATGCATGTCACAGAGATAGCAAGGAAGGAAACAGAAAGTCATAAAACAGGTGACATATCTCATCTAATCAACAATGTTTATAAAGATAGCTTCATCTATTTGTAACATTTATTTTATCTCTTCCCTCTTATTATACTGCATGCCTATTTGTTTACTTGTTTACCTGTTATCTTTGGGTGCCTGTGTTGCAATATCTGTCCACCTCTTCTGTCTAACTCTCTCGCCCAACTCCCGAAGTACAAAGAAAAAGGTGTACTTGGAATAAAGTTGCCAATAAATACCCTTCTCCCAACTATTTGAAGTCAGGCATAGTTTGGGGGTACTTCAGTGGGGGGCACTGAAGTACCCCCAAGCTATGCCTCAATTCAAATAGTTTGGAGTCCCTACTAAGACTGATTGAATGGGTGAAGCCAATTGCACATTATTTTGCATAGGTAATGCCTATAGTGCAATCAGGTGTGACAACATCAAAACATCTGATATGAAAAAGACACAGGAATATATAATAGAGGAGTGGGGGAGACAGTATGGACACTGGGACAGGGAGTTAAGGAGAGCAGTTAATACATACCACAAAGGGTTAAATCACAGGATGTAGACAGCATCATGGTTGAAAGTATAGAATGAAGTGCTGTTAGAACATACCACAAAGGATTCATTCATAAGATGGAGACAGCATCAGAGTTAGAAGTGCAGAAATGGAGTGCTGTTAGTACATACCACAAAGGGTTAAATCACAGGATGGAGACAGAATCAGGGTTGGAAGAGTACTAACACTGCACCCCTATATTTCATCTATCATTTCCAAATACACTCCCACTTGCCATCTTTGATCTCCACAGGACCCTCTTCTCTCTCTACAGCTCTTATTACATCATCCCACTTCTGCCTACAGGATTCTCCCTCTGCCTTCAGACACTTCCTGAACACTAATCTCTTCAGGGAAGTCTATCAATTGCCTCCATAACCATTATGAGCAAAGCCAGACCAATAGCCTGTCCAACCTCTGCTCACGCTCATTCCCTTCTAAAATCACTCTCCCACCTACGACCCCATCATGACCTTATTGTTCACATAGTCTTTTCTCCCAAACAGAACCACCACTTCCCTGGACCACTACACTCAATAGCACTTCTTTCTCCCAACCACTGACTGGCAGTTCATGTGGTAGAAGGCACTTACACCATAGCACTTACTCCTTCTGTTTCCCACCTACCTTCCTCTAGACTGTAAGATCTCACAAACAGGACCCTCTGATCCTATTGTTTTAGATGCTCCATTTGTACTATTTAATATCTCTGCCTGTCTATTCCCTATTGTACAGTGTTGCGGAATATGTTGGCACCATATAAAGAATAATAATAATAATAATAATAATAGAATGGAGAGCTGTTAGTATATGCCACAGGATCAAGCTTGACAGAGGAATAAAGGGATGACCCTGTTGCCACCGTACAGAGCTGTCTGACAGAGGCTTGATTCTAGTAAGCCCAAGAAACACTCACCAACCTGGTGGAATTCTCAGTAACCCAAAAGGGCATTGGCTTCTTCCAAAGAATATTTGCTTAGTGAATGGTTGCCATAATCCAAGAAGCAACTGTTACCTTAGATGAAACCAGACCTAAACGAGGGTACTTAGGGATGAGAAAAAGCAAATCAGAATTTAATGCATGTGATTAACATAGTACTTCAGGCACTTAACCACATCCAAAAGATCAAGCTCCTGGTCCTGTCTATTAGATGAAGAGGGACAGAGAGAAGGAAGAACAACTTTTTGGTTAATGTTATATATATCATATATATATGTTAGAGTTCCCTGTCTATCAGGTTGTTTTTTTTAATTGTTTTTAATGTTTTGATATGTATTTCTTGTACCCAATAAACACTTATTTTTTGTAATTATAATTTTTGCTGTCTGAGAGTACCTTTTGAGGAGCTTCTTTTAGGTGGAAAGCAGTAGGGGGATTTCTTTTCGTTTCCCTTTGGGTCTTTCTTCCGGTTTCTTTAGTGTATAGTCTTTTCTTCTCTCTAGTGCACCATACTATATTAGTAAGAGAATGTGACAGTAACTTATAGTTTCCTGTGCCTATCCATTCGTTTTGTAACACACACCACATTAAACACTGCTTTATTTGAACTTAACCCTGCAAGTGCTGGTTGATTTAATCTTTTTGGTACATTTATGAGGATTCCACTCAAGTCCAGCACCCAGATTGTCTGTGTAAGTGAGAGTGCTACGCTATCTACTGATATATATATAATATTGCAAATAACACAACAGTACTTAAGAGAGAAAGAAAAAGCTGCTGAAATTTTCACATTATCTGCTAAATTATAGCAGTAGACAGGAAAAGAGGGAGAGTTTGAGATATTTTATTTAACCCCTTAAGGACCCTTGACGGTCCTGACACATCACGGGTCAGCGAGCCATAAGGACCCATGATGTGCCAGGACCGTCATGAAATTCAGAGCTCCCCACGTGGATGCACGCCGTTCAGGGAGCCCTGAACTGGATGCGGCAATAAAAAAAAAAATCTGTGGTCCTTAAGTGTGTAATCGGACGGTCCTTAAGAGGTTAAGGAATATTGATGTTAACCCATTCAGTGGTATGTTGCAAGAAATGCGGGCATGTTTTGTAGATAGTGACAATGACAGGTTAAAAATATCTTTAAAAAAATGCTTTCAACTGATCTTTAAAGCGGAACTAGCACCTTTAAAAAATGTTGTATCAAATAATCATTCATTGGAGGAGAATGAGCCTCTACTCTGGGACTACTGACAAGCAGGACAGAGCACGGGCATCTTTCCATAGTGACGTCCGCACGCCTGCTCTGTCAGTCGGCTCTAGGAGGCGTTACTAGGAGCTGTTCGGCTCCAAAAGAGACTGACAGCGCAGGCGCGCAGATATCACTAGGGAAAGATGTCCATGCTCCATCCTGCCTGTCAGTCCTGGAGTAGAGGCTCATTCTTATGAACAGGTAAGAATTCTGGCGACTAGCACTACTGAGCAGCTAGTCGCCAGATGGGGGATTATTTGGTACAACATTTTTTAAGGGTGGTAGTTCTGCTTTAATGTGAGCAGAGACTGAATAACAGAGACATCAAACATTATTTTCAGATAGACAAAAAATCACTTCACATGCTAAAACTTTTTCATGTACTTTATATCAATGTCCAACAAATTAACATGGTCATCATTATTACTGTTCAACCACCAGTCACATGTGGTATTATTGACTAAGCAGCAACACAGGTGAACATCAATGAACTTTGCCATGAGTGCTTTTGCTGCTGTTTGAAGTGCTGCATGACTGACGCTTTCTGATAGTACAATTTAACATCTAGCCCATGTAGTAGTAGTAGTAGTTCCTCAGGAACCCCACAGTCTATAAAATCTACAGTATGGAGATGCTACACTAATGATCCACAAGCAAAACATGTTACTATCTGTTGTCACTGTAAAAAAAAATATGATACATTCACATATATGCACATCCTCCTTTAGAGTCTACCTGAAGTACAACCACAGGTCTGATTAGGAGACACCCCAGGATCATGTCAGATGTGTGATGAGTCTGACTAGTAGCAGTACAAGCACTCCTCAACTTGCATGAGGCTAGGGAGCATTTAATAGTAGAGTTGAGAATATATCTGGGAGTGGGAAACCATTTTCTTCAATAACAATAACAGCTATGTATCCTACTGCTGCTGTAGTACATTTGTAAAGCAGGGAGGAGGAGTCCCCACACCTACCACAAGGCCTACCACCACCACTACCAATCATGTTGTTAAAAGAATTCAGTTACACAGTTTTACTTCTATATGCTACAAACCCACTCTTACTGAGTTCTTCAAACAAATTTAAAAAAAGCATTAAAATAATCAAAAAGTGTGCCTGAAGAATGGCAAACTTTCCAAAATGTTGACAGATCACATGCTGATGTCATGTATAGCACTTCACTGATACATCCCAAGCTGCATGGGCAATGGTTTTGTCAAGCAGATGATTATTGTCATGTTCAAAGTGCAAAGGGACTCAGCCTGTTAACAATTTTCAAGGTTTATGTTGCTGTAGGTCCCTGGGCTCAATAGTATGCCTTCCGATAAAACAGCTGGCAAAGCAAAGTGAAACCGACTTTTGTACTGCAGCTATCTTATAGCTGGCCCAGTGCATGGAGCAACAAGTGTTGATGGCCAAAATCCACTTTATGGCCAAACACTTGTTACAGATTTTTGTTCCCACAACACATGCTAAATAGCATGAATTGTGGGAACATCAAAGGAAAATAGACAACTCTCATTGTTTGACACGAGAGTGAGCCCAAAACAGTCAACCTCCCTCACCTCCCATACACTAACCCTACACTATTCCTAACATGACACTTAAACAGTACTACCCCTAACCCTACACTATCCATATCATGACACTTAAACAATACTACCCCTAACTCTACATTATTCCTAACATGATAAACAGTACTATCCCTAACACTATCCTAACCCCAGAGCTGTAAAATTTACAAGTCATCCACTGTCCATCTTCTTCTTGAATCTTCTGTCAGCTGTAATCTTCTTTCTTCTTTAAAATCTGGATTGTAAAAAAAATTAACAAAATGCCCCTCAGATATGCCTGAGTTACCCTCTGACAAGCCAAGGGTTAAATGCAGTCTGGCATATCTGTAAAAAATATTATGCTGCCATTCCATTTTAAATAAAAGTTTAAGGCATTCTTTTTGTTCATTGATAAAAGGCCTTGCAAGGATTAAAGGGTCAGTAATGTCCCCTAAAAAATATTTAGAGTTAGGTAGAGGTTAAAAAAAGAAACTAATTGCCACAAATCCTATCCCTCAAACCGCTATGGTTTGAGATATATAGGCACTGAAAGTTCCCCCCTCCCTCCCCTTCTCCTGACATCAGCGCTGTGCTGACAGCAGGAGATCCCAGTCTGGGGACCAGCTGGAGGCTCTGCAGCAGAGCTGAAATTGCGTTATTTCAAAATAACTACTTCATTGGAAAGGTCTACAAAGTGTGCTTGGTTTGCAAGCACACTTTGTAAACCGTTCCAATGAAGTAATTATTTTGAAATAACGCGATTTCGGCTCTGCTATCAGATACAACTTTTTTTTAACAGAAAGAATAGGAAATCAATAAAAATGTATCACTGTAACATTTCAGTTAATTTAATGTGTTAGACATAAAGATGGTGACTTCATCGAAAACAAACTGATGGTGACTGTGTTGCTTTTCTGCAATGTGAACTTCTGTTTACTTCCTGCCTTATTGTGTGTGTGTGTGTTTTAGCAATGTGATTAAAGCAGTTGGAGAAATTAAAAAAAATAAGAAATGTAATTTTTCTATTACAATCAAATGTTATCCTAGTATTGGAAGTGATAACCAACCATAAGAATTTTTATCTCAGTAACAATAAATTTTATCAATACACTCTCAGTGCTGCTTTTTTTTCTTGGCATTATCTGGAAGTGAAAATGTAACTCAACTAGTTGACAACATTTTGAAAGTAAAGTATTTACATAAAATGCAGAGAAATTAAATATACTTTGTGCAAAAGGACTGAAAATCCAAATATGGAGTAAATAATTATTTCTAGGTGTATCTGTACTCACACTAGAGTGAATCATTAAATCCTCAATAACCAAAGGGACGTACAATGCATTGCAAATAAATGTTCTTTAAAGGGATAGTAATACTTCGTTTTAACTTTATTTTATTTTGTAGGCATTAAAAAAACATGAAGAATGATATGTCTTATATCTCAAACCTTTATGGTTTATGAGATATTCACAAGCAAAGTTTCCCCCTCCCGCCCCTTTTACCTACTGTAAACAATCTCTTCTCAGATGTGGAATACAGTCCATAGGCTGGACAGATAACAGAAGGGGACACTCTTATTCCTGTGAATACAATGAAATCCCTGCCCCCCTTCACAAGCTTTTCAGCTTTTTCTCTTATCTTAATTGAAGATTGTCCCTCTCTGCAGTCTACCTGGGCAGCTCCCTTCTGCCCTGGCTGAAAAGTGTTACATCAGTAAAAGGGGCGGGAGGGGGACACTTTGTTTGTGAATATCTCTTAAACCATAAAGGTTTGAGAGATAAGACTTATATCATTCTTCATGTTTTTTTAATGCCTACAAAATAAAATAAAGTTAAAACGAAGTATTATTATCCCTTTAAAGATAGAAGTAATTCTTCAGCTTGTTGTTTAAAGATCTAGGAATGATTCATACATGTAAGTGAGGTTGGTACACTATTATAGAGAAGAGGAAAGCCTACTCTGAAAAGAAGCATGAGGTGAATGAGATTAATCTCTGAAATGATAAAGAGCTGTCTGGTAACAGACTACTGAAAGGCAATCAGTGATGAAAAAATATATACTGGTATGTGTCAACAGCACAGCACAGAGTTGATAGCCGAGGTAAACAGTGTTAAAGAGACACTAACAACTATAATTCAGCTGGGTTATAAGCCTTTCTATTATATCAATAAATGAACAGCATTAGCCCATTACACTCATTAAAGGCTGTACATTTCTACATATTCTACCGTTTCTAATATTACTATTTTGCTTAATTTCTCATCACTTTTTTATCATGGCAACTGTTTCTTTTGATACTCAGCTGGTTTTTCTTATTTCACAATAGGCGCATGGGCATGGGCAGTGTCTTTGGTAGTCTCAATAACTTGTTTACATTGTGGGTTGAAATTACTGTGTCTGGAGGTTCTTGTAGCACACTGAAGTAATTAGACAGTGTTAACTCAAAATTCTTATGATATTTAAATAGCTGGCTAGTGTAGATATTTACATTTGTTGACTTGATCATTTCTGTCTTTGTTTCTTTCAGTCAGTTTTGATTTTTTACTCTCATTAGATGTTAAAACAAATTAAGACTGAGCAGTCAGTGGATATCATGCCTACAAGCACTTCTCTTATGTCACGTATGGCGCATTAAAAATGTCATGCTTACATAGCATGAATGGTAAGGAGCGTCAGTCTGGGGGTATTCTATATAGCCGGAACTAGATGGAGGCGCATGTCAGTGGTAAGAGCACAGTTTTAGTTAACTTCATAGTTAACAATGTTTTATACTAAACAAAACTGCTTTTTTCTTAACCCCTTCACCACTCAGCCACAGCTATGTCACCTGGTTACTTGACATTCTGATTTCTCAATTTCAGAATGTTTCCCATTTCAGCCAGGCGACATTGTTATTGCGCCATTTTGTTGGTCACCCATTAGTGGGTGACAATTCAAAAGTAAACCCATTTTCAGTACATTTCAACTGATTATACTGATAGCAAGATATGTGGGAGGAAAAAAATGTTTTACAAATCTCATACAGTAAAACCTATGAAAAAATCAAATAAATGATTATCTTTTTTCCATACAATTTCCCTGCTACAGAACAGTCACCCATGAGAATATAGCCTTAGGGTCATGGCTAACATAAAGGCCTATCTCACACTGACAAGAGAATTGTTGCAGCCTTCTACAAACGTTATGTACCTCATGTAGATTTACTCACCCCTTTCCCACTTTCTTCCTCTCACTGGAATGCAGGGGAGGCATGTCTGTTTGCCAGTCCACTTAAGAACCAACCAATATTACTGGCTGGTACCAATGTGGTTCACCCATTCATTGAAGATTGCAACGAGGTTCAATGCTACTAGTGTGAAAGGTTGGCAGGCAATCCTTTGAGCTTTCATGCAGACCTTCCTTATTGCTACTTCACTATTTTCCTGAAGTAGTTATATGCTGGACTTTTGTGCATTCACACAGGCATAATGCACCCAGGTGAAAGGCACCATAATTAGGCGTGTCAACTTTTATCATGGTAGACAGCTGTAATGCCAGATCAATGTGTTGATGTTACTCCTGTGAAAGGAGCCCAATAAGATCTCTCCTCCTTACAGACAGAAAGCCTCTGTCATCGGAGGAGGCTGCATAGAGGGAGGGGAGCAGAGGAAAAGTGACAGAATGCGGTGCAGAGGACAGGTAACTGCAATCTGTCCGGAAGTGCATTCTTTAACCCCTTAATGACCGGCCGATCGGCGCTGTGCAGTCACTTAAGGACCACGGAGCATTTTTTTTTTCAGATAACGGTTCCGGACTCCCCTTAATGGCGTGCAGCCGTGGGGGGAGCCCGGAATTCCATGACGGTCATAGTACGTCATGGGTCGTTAACTCATATCGACCCATGACGTACTATGACCGTCAAGGGTCGTTAAGAGGTTAAACATTAATTTTTGGCCAAATAGGATTGAAAAAAAATAAATAAATTCACCTTGTCGCTATATAACCTACATTTAACACACACTTGTATAGGGGTGATAGATCCCCTTTAACTATGTCTTTCATACAACACTCAGATCTAGCTGTATCCTTTTTCAGCTGTGCTTAGACTTGTACTAATCAGTTTCAGTTTACAAAATTATAAAGACAATAGGCTGTAAACACCCTTTCTAGGGTTTTTCCCTATAGGTTATCACTTTCAGATTGTTGAAGTCTGTTGTATATTTTAAATTAAATTCAGACTAAAAGGACATAAGTAAAAACAGGCAACTAGAGATGCAAAGCAAAAATATAATCTACTGCTCACTGACATGTTATATACCAATGAATCTGTTTGTACTTTTCTCAATAAATGTATAAATACAAATAAAAATATCACATTCAAATAAGTTTAGACTTTACATTGTGTTATTCATATTGCCTTCCCTTTCAATTTCCAAAAATTAAAAGGGCTCAAATCCATTAAAATATTATCAACTCCTAGACAAATTTTTTTTCATTTTTCTTTGATGAGAAAGTTCCTTAAAGGGATAGTAATACTTCATTTTAACTTTATTTTATTTTGTAGGCATTAAAAAAACATGAAGAATGATATGTCTTATCTCTGAAACCTTTATGGTTTAAGAGATATTCACAAACAAAGTATCCCCCCCCTGTTCAACCAGATAAGAAGGGAGATGCCCAGGTAGACTGCAGAGAGGGACAATCTTCAATTAAGATAATGGAAAAAGCTGAAAAACTTTTCAAGGGGGGAAGGGCTTTCATTGTTTTCATACAAAGAAAATTGTCCCCTTCTGTTATCTGTACTGTCATACAACCTGATCCACATCTGAGAAGAGATGGCTTACACTAGGAAAAAGGGGCGGGGAGGGGAACTTTGCTTGTGAATATCTCATAAACCATAAAGGTTTGAGAGATAAGACTTATATCATTCTTCATGTTTTTTTAATGCCTACAAAATAAAATAAAGTTAAAACGAAGTGTTACTATCCCTTTAACAATAAAAGGTAAAAGTGATTATTTTGGCCCCTTTTTATCAGGTCTATTAAAAAAAATGATAAAATCATAAGCAGCAATAATGGTTTTGAGATTAGGTTCTACTCGGCTCACTTCACTGAAACTCTTGTCTCTTATCTATCTGTTTACTTAATTCATAACATACATTGCACTTCTCATTTGTATTAACCAAGATGGGTCAAAGGGTCATGTACAGCTGCCCTCAGAAGAATAGGAAAATGAATAAGTCTTACAAATGCTGGCTAGGAGTACATGATATTTAAAAGGATATGAGCCTTATTAATTTTTAGGGAATAAAGTCCCTTTAATAAGCTATGAAATCTTACATTGGAAGCAATGCACTCTGTTTACTAAACCCTATTTAACCTTCTCTGTGGTGTCAAATGAATACATTTACTTTTCTTTTTAGTTTTCTTGCTGCCACAACAGTCTTTATATGCTACTAAACCTCTTATATATACACAAGCATTTCTCAAGAATGGCAGTGTGCAATAGGTCACGTGACTTGATATCAATGGCCTCTGTGTTAAATTTCATAATGCATATTTTCTGCTATTGTTTTTGCATATATTCACAAACCAATAAGCACTGCAGTCTGTATGTCACATTTAAAGATAACATTGGCTAAACAAACATTCATAAAAAGTATAAAAACTGAACAATACAACCTTTACGAAAGCCCCAAATCGAGGCCAAAATGTTAGCTTTTTCTAATACATCACCTATTATAGCATCATTCAAAACCAGGAATGTCATTCAGTTTTTCGTTGTAAAAGATTATAATATAGCCAAAGTGTTGACCTCAGCCTTTTCTAATTAAGTGTTTTAAGAAAAAATTCTGCTGACTACCAATTCATTTATATTGATTTTATATATAAACCTTTTATATTTTTATTGCCTCAATTTTATGCATACCTCTAGTAGTTAATCCTAATGAAAGAAAAAAGACACTTATTCTCACACACACACACACACACACACACACACACACACTTCTTTCTGTTTTTTGTGTTGGCATGTAGGAAAATGCAAATTTCTCCTAGTTTAAATTGTCACAGAGATTACAGAGGTTAATTATAGCACTTAAATAAAAAAATTTAAAAAAAATTTAGCAATGTCTCATACTTTACTATTATCCGGAATTTCCCTGATTTAAGAATAAAAAAAGAAAATTAAGATTAAGATGTATAACATGAAAGATATCAGAAAATTGATGTTATCTTTAAACATATTCATGCTATTAATTTCATTTAACAGTAAAACAGTGAATTACAACTCATCATGGCGCATTTCTTTATTACTATATAATTTGTTTTATGATGCTTCATGTATAATGGCATCCTTGATGCCAGAAATATGCCTAACAGTACTCTAGTTAATTAAGAATATAAGTTGTCCCAAGACAATTTTATTTTGGACAGTTCTTTATTTTTAGAGTGAATGTCAAATGATATAGTTTTATATATTGTTAGAGTAGAAGGTATATGTCTATTGCATTGCAAAGCAAATTTTGAGTTAACAGATTTGCATCCAAAGGATTAATTAAAAGAATAAAAGAGGAGAAAAAATTATTAAAAGCCACCTGCTGACATATCATGGAGCACATTATAGCAAGTGCCAACAATTATAATAATTTCAACTATTGTTGGACTATTGCTCCCATAATCCTCAGTTATCCATTGACCAGATACCAAAGTATGTCTTTTTGCTGAATAAACAAATTAAAGAATTCCCTCTGCTGACATATCATGCAAAATCATAGAGCAGAGGCAAACACCCTTAAAGTGGACCCATCACATTGATTCCAATTTGCATTTTGAAAACTTTATTAAAAACTGCCTATGGGTCATGTTATTTGAGAGACCAACAATTGGTACCATATGTTAATGTATACTGATGTGTGTTAATTGTGGTAACCCTTTAGTTTCATATGCTAATTAAGCTTGATGGTGATATATCATATCCCAATTAAACTTTTCAGTCATGCTTTATATGTTAATTAATGTTTTCAGTGATGGTTCATATGCTAATTACGCCATGTGCTGTACCGGGAGACTTTTACTTTCACTTTCCCAGAAATAAAAATGTGGATTTATCCTAAACTATACATTTGCTGGACTTTTGATTAACATAACACATCGGCAGTTTTTAAATATGTAAAATATGCAAAACAAAAAACTTTAAGGATTTTATCAGTTGATGGAATACAACACCAATCATCATCTGCTAGTCACTGACCAACTGAGAATGATGGAAACTGTAGTTCAAAAATAAATGGATATCTTTCAAACTGAACTTACAGCTGACCCTCTTTTCTGTCTTTTCTTTTACACAATACACCCCCTCCCTCTGGCTTTCAAAGCTAAAATATATATCATTATGTTTCTTCTAAATGTTACCAAATCCCTTATACCCCTCTCTTGGGGTTCTCAACTACCTCCTTCTGACACACATTGGCTCCAGTTGGCCTCTTCTTCATTTAAAATGGAAAAATGTCACGCTAAAGCTACAAACACTTTGAAGAAGTTTCATCTTGACTGGGAGAGTTGGTTTTCAATTCATCCTTTAATTTAGCTTGATTCTTAAGTCCCTTTGTAATTCATACTCCAATACCTGTACCAAAGGCGACTTGAGTCCTCCACTAGGGCGTTGACCCCCTTTTCCCAAGTCTCTCAAACTAATTTTGGAAGATACTGTTTTTGTTGCTCGGCAAGACCCCCCCCTTCCCTCCCCTCTGCTTCACTCCTCCCTTTCCCCTCCCCCCCCCTTTTTGTTTCCTCTCTTATTCCCCTCCATCAACACCTCAAATTGATTTATTTAATTCTTTTATTAACGACTCCTGAAGACATCTGGATTTCAATATCATATAATGCCAATCTCGTTGAAACTTCCAACAATATACAATGTAATTTCTTGATGTATTACTTGTCATTTATGTGAATTTCTTACATTCTTTGTAACAATCTTTGAAATCTGATTTTTTTTTTACAATAAAGTTTACTAAAAATTATAAAAAAAACAAAAAAAAATAAAAATAAATGGATACTTAAAAGAATATTAATGTCTAAAATGAACCAGGGTATCCCGCACTTCATGATAACATATGTAAATATCCTCTATTTGTTTTCTGAGGCCTAAAATCTAGTCTGAAGGAGCACACATTCCTGCCTTTTCTAGGATTCAGTTTCCAGGATAATTTGTTAACGGGCCAAGATAAAATAACAACCTTTCTAAATACAAGAGCAATGGGTAATAACAATTAGCAAACACTGGCTCTTATCTCTCAAAACAAACATGTAAATACTCCCTGAACAGGACAATTTACAAACACAAATCAAGTTTAGGATTATATTTTTGGCATGTAACATATCAATAATTTTTGCATATGCTAGCTGTAAGAATGTGATATTAAAAGTTGTATTAACCTATTTAAATTTTTGGTGTTAGTGTTCCTTTAAGGTTGCATATTCCTGGATTAAAGGGAACACTGGCTCTGACCAGATAATGCTGGTGGGGTCAAGGCCGTAAGGATCAACATTTTCTTCTCCTCTGGCAGCAGATACTTCGCTAAGCTGGGTCTCTGATTGGCAAAGAATCCACTTATAACGGTGCCCGTGCTACTTTGTTGTTTTTCTGTCAGTCTAATCCTGTACTTTGCTCCCATTGTCTACTGTGTGTTTGTCCCGTCTAGTATGACCTTTATATACTGGGCTTTGGCACCCCTCCGGTGCCCTTTCGTGGTGTTCCTGTGCCAGTGCTTGTTTCTGCTCAGTGATTCCCAGTGTACCGACTTGGCCTGCCTGACTACTCTGCATCTTGTCTCCTGCTCCTGTGTACTGACCCGGATTGCCTGACTATTCTTCTGAGCCTGCTCCTGTGTACCGACCTGGCTTGGCTGACGTTCCTGCTCCTGTGTACCCACCCGGCTTGGCTAACGTTCCTGCTCTGTGATCCAACCCGGCTTGGCTGACGTTCCTGCTCCTGTGATCCGACCTGGCTTGGCTGACATTCCTGCTCCGTGATCAGACCCAACTTGGCTGACGTTCCTGCTCCGTGATCCGACCCGGCTTGGTTGGCATTCCTGCGCTGTGTCGCCTTGGCTGGGTCACCATTTCCTCCTGCAGAGTACCAGTGGCCAGTCCTGTTACTGCTATGTCAGTTTGCCTTGGGCCTAGTCTGTTAGTGCCTCTGCAGAGTGCGAGTGTCTGCCTCCGTTACTGCTACGGCAGTTTGCCTTGGGCCTAGTCTCCATTACTGCCTCTGCAGAGTGCAAGTGTCTGCCTCCGTTACTGCTCCGGCAGTGAGCCACCGGTTCGCCTCCGTTACTGCTTCTGCAGAGTGCAAGTGTCTGCCTCCGTTACTGCTCCGGCAGTTTGCAAGTGGTCTGGTCTCCGTTACTGCTAATGCAGTACGCTATGTGTCTCTGTTCCCATTATTACCTTGGCAGTTCACGTTAGTTCTGCTAATCTGTTTCTGGGCGTTACGAATCCTTCAGCTGTCTATATGCAGAGAGCCCCATCACAGACCTCTCTGCACATGGGACTGTTTACACTCAAAGAAGACCATTAACCCATGCAGTACCTTGCTCCTGGAAATCCATTATATTCTGCCTGACCTGTGTCAGTATAGACTGTTGTGGACTTTATGTTTATGCTGGACCTGTGTAGGCATATGTATATGTAACCTGTCGTGTGTCTGTATTATTCAGCTTATATACTACAGGACCTGTGATGGTTATTTTATTACTGTGATTTCAATAAAACTGTGTTTTATCCTAAACCACTGTGTCTGTGAGTCAAACAAACCATTACACCACTGCCATAGGAGAACCCTCCTATTCTTAATAATGATGGTGGATTAATGGAGATATGATGGCAAATACATGTTAGTGCATATCGTTGATGTACCTTTTGACACAGATCTAACACAACATTGCCACCCTGAGCCCTCATTGAACATTAGTGCATCTGAGCCCTGGTGTTCTTTTGCTGATCCCAAGATGGATTTGAACTACAAGATTGTAAGTATTGTGGTCCAGAGTCACCTAGTACCTAATTAATTACCCTCCCCCATACACTGCTAAGTAGGTGTTTTCTAGCATGATTAAAACATGTTATATAACTGAAATGCAACTTGGAGGAACTTGTGGCTGGGAGCCAACAAACTTCAGAGTTGTTTTCCAGTCCGTAGGCAGCAGAGGGAGTATGTTTTCAGACCACCCATATGGCTGACATGAGACTGGGTAGCCTAGGTCTACTCCCATTATTCTCAAATTACCATTTTGTTCTTGTTACTGTTATGAGACCCCGACAAGTTCTGGGAATGTACACTGCAAGAAACCTAGCTCAGAGCAGATTAGGACTGGTCAGAGTATTAGCAAGCAGCTCAGGTTTAGTATATAAGAAGCAACACTTCCCAGAGTAAGAGAAGGAGATGTTGGATACAGTGGCAGGACACAGCAAGGCCCAAGGTATATATATATTATTGACGAATATATACTCATAGCATGGGTATGTGAAACCACTGAGGAAGGAGAGAAGCAGCAAATAGCAACCAGCAGAGAAGTCCAGAGTCCAGACAACAGGTCAGGGCAGGCAGCAATTCAGTAGAGTAATCCAGAGTCCAGGCAACAGATCAGGGCAGGCAGCAATCCAGTAGTATAGTCCAGAGTCCAGGCAACAGGTCAGGGAAGGCAGCAATCAGAAGAGTAGGTCAGAGTCCAGGCAACAGGTCAGGGCAGGCAGCAATCAGAAGAGTAGTCCAGAGTCCAGGCAACAGGTCAGGTCAGGGGTAGGACTGAGGCAAAACAACTGGAAAGGCTGAGAGACAAAGAAAGAAGTACAATACACTCAAAATACACTGAGGACCAGCAAGACGCAACTACTCCCTATTTAAAGGGAGAACCAGTGACATCGTCATGGTGCGACGTGCGCAATGTGGTTGCCTAGTGATGCCAGTCCAACACGAGCCTCCATTCGGGCCAAGCCAAAGAGGAAGCGAGACACACAGAGGAAGCCTCGGAGGACACCGACAACTGTGTATTTAGAAAACAAGACAAATTGCACCCTTACAACCCGCTTTTTGCATCCAAAATGTCCACCACACTTGGATGACATAAGCACACCTGTGATAAACAATTTTTGCAAATGTAACAGACTCTAACATCATTATAATAAAAATACAAAGAAACAAAATGTATTTGCCAAAGAAGGATGTTCCTCAAGGCACAATCTTGTTTTCAATATTCATTAAATGGAAATCAAATAAAAACAAATTTCGTGAAAAAAAAATGTCATTTTTGTTTCCACATGTAGTGTCATTTTCTATATTTCAGCAACAGCTGTAACAATTACTTGCCATTGTAGAGTATGGCGATATAAATGCAGCATCTGTTTTATTGGTAACATTTTGTGCACAGTTTATGCTTATTTGACCTAATGGTTTGGATTTACTAAGAATGGCACAATTCCAGAGTTGAAAAATAGATCATTCTAGATTATTTCATGTGCACGTTACTCAGCAGATCTCTCAAATAATATTGTGTAGGATGCACATTTTATTTTTGCGCCAATTTTTCAATTTTTCTCCATGGAAGATTATTTTTGGCCTAATACATATGCAAGACATTTGAAAAAATAAAAGAAACATATTTGTTTCTCACTACTTTAACATGCCTTCTAATGGACTAACCGTAAACATGGACACACTCATTTTACTAATTAATTTAAATTCAAATTATGTTTTGTACAGTTATTTTCCATGTTAGGAAAAGGTGCAAATATCAGAAGAGCAATACAAAAATATATATATACAGGAAGGGGAGCTAAGTTGAAAATATAACTTCCTAGCTACTGTGCCTATTCCCAAAGTATATATTCAACATGAAAACAAAAGTACAATCTATTGGTTTCAGCAATATAAAAAAGGAATGGAAAGGAAAAAACAAAAAACAAAAGAAATAAAAAATAAACACAAATACTTATATTTTCTAGTTTTTCTTTCTTTTGATATATTGTGCTCTTTTAAGTCCAATGCTGCACGCTCACCAAGGGGTTGGGTTCCCACCCCAACTATGTGAACTAAAAGAAGAAAAAAAGAAGAAAGGAGTGGCACAAAGAGTCTCACTGAGTGTAGTATATTAATCACAAAAGACTGGTCCTTCACCAAAACACACTGGAAGATATCATTAGAATATTACTCACGTTTTTCAGAGGCACACAACCTGCCTCCTGGTATCTGCACCTGCACTGGCTTACACCCCAGTATAGTGATCTCCTTTAATCAGGATCAAACATAGGGGTTGTTCCGTCCAGAACTCTTAAGAAGGAGTGATGAATTATATATGTGGAATTAGCCACTTGCGCAGAGGTTAATATAAGATCCAATGCTACAATAAGGCAAACCTTTTTTCAGAAGAGCCCATTGCCAGACAAGTGAGCAGTGAAAGTGTGGTACTTTAACAAGCTGGAAGAGCTCAGGATAGCAGGTAAAGTGAAGCAGTAGTATAGTGCAAGTGTGTAGTAGAGAAAGACTGTAAAGATAAAACTGGAAAAATAATGCTAAGCTGGATCCTTACTCAATAAGTACAGAGACATTAAAGGGACAGTAATGTAGAGATTAAAAAAATAAAGGATATGCCACTAATCCTATCTCTCAAACCACTATGGTTTGAGAGATATCCTCCATTAAAGATCCCCTCCCCATTCCCCTTCTCCTGACGTCAGCTGTAACCTGGCAGCAGGAGTTCCTGATCCGGGGATCAACAATCGGCTCTTCAGCAGAGCCAAAATAGCGAGATTTAAAAAGAAATACTTCTTTCGAATGATCTACAAAGTGTGCCTGGTTTGCAAAGCACACTTTTTAGACCATTCCAAAGAAGTATTTTTTTTTTTCAAAGAGCTTTATTGAGATAAAAATATAAGTACAATACAAATAAGATTAAGGTTCAGAACGTAAGTAGTACTTATCATACAAATAGCTGGCACAACCACAGATTATACAGCGTAGTACAATATAACATGTTCAAGGTTATGTCAAGGAACCACTTCGCTGTTATTAAATCAAGAGTAATGATGTCAATCTAAATTCTTGTTTTTGTTGTTATTATATGCGGGCCAGGAACAAACCTAAAGCTGCGAACAGCGGCCCAGATCCGTATCCATGGAGCAGTGAGAAATCCACAGCTCCAAGGATTAGAACAAGCAAGACTGGCCTATATACAGTAACAGCCCGCTAAGGGAAGAAGAAAGAGAAAGCAGAAAGGTAGAAGAGCAGAAAGAGAAAGGAAAGAGATGCATAGAGTGAAATTAGAGAGTTAGGGAGAATAGAGAAAGAAAGGAAGGAAGGGTGTCCTGCGCATGGATTAAGAGAAAGATCATCTACAGGGCAAATTTCATAGTAACCTGGGGAAAGTCTGAGATATATGTGAGCTAAGGAGACCAAATAGACTCCAGGTTGCTGGCTTTGTTGTGAGCAGTTGCATATATTCTCTCAAGCTCATAGAGAGAGTTTACTCTCATGACCCATTGGTCCCTTGAGGGAGGTTCAGGGGATTTCCATAAGAGCGGAATCATACATTTGGCTGCATTCATAAGAAAGTGAAATAGTCTCAGAGCTGTCTCTGAAACAGGGACTGTGGAGGAGGGAAACCGTGTAGTAAACAACATTATCATAGGATTCAAGGGAAGAGAAAGGTTCAATACGGAGATAACTACCATAAGGATTTCCTTCCAAAAAGGTTGAATCACAGGGCAAGAGCACCAGATATGTAATAATGTCCCAGTGTCTAGCTTGCACTTACAGCATAGCGGGGATGAGGAAGGGTGAATCTTAGCCAGTTTTTGTGGTGAGTAATACCAACGGGAGCAGAGTTTATAATTGCACTCTCTAGTCGCTGTATCCACTGCGGAAAGGTGTAATTTATATTAGACTGTCTGCCATTGTGCTAAGGTGAGGGTGATACCCAGTTCCTCCACCCATTCTCTAAATAAGTAGGGTTTCGTAAGTAAATCATCAGAGAGCAGGAATCTATAAAACTTAGAGAGAGTATGGGAATGTATCTTGGAAGACTTAAACAGAAGTTCAAATGGGGAGTCCGGGCGCAGTTGACCAGAAGAAGGCAAAACAGACAAAAGAAAGTGTCATATCTGGCTATATTGCCAATGTGTGGCGGCAGTTAGTAAGCCTCGGTGGCACAAGGCTTCCAAGAGGAAAATATGGCTTCCATTTATAAGAGATTTAAGATTGTCAGAACCCACCTATCACGGTGCCCGTGATTGCTGCCTTTTCCTGTCAGTTATCTGAATGGGCTCTCCATTGGCTGCCTGACTTCAGCCTGCCCAGTATTGTCTATATAGACTGGGTTCTGGCACCCTTTGGTTGCCCTTTCATGGTGTTGCTTGTTGTTGACCACCTGCACTATATCCCTGAGCTCCTGGGCCTTGACTTTCTCCACTCACCTGAGATAGCCTGTGTATCTGCCTGACAGCTTCCGTGCCTGTGGTTCCTGCTTCCATTCCTGATCCGGATTGGGCTGTGGTTCCTGCCTCCATTCCTGATCCGTTGTGGGCTGTCATTCCTGCTGCTGCTACTGATCCGGTTGTCTGACGTTGCTGTCCTGTTTCCTGTCTGGGCCTGGCCTGCTCCAGGATCGTGTGCAGAGTGTTTCCTCCTACATGTCGCCTTGGGCGACATTCTCATCATTTGAGTTACTTGTGTAGTCCAGTACGCTGGTACTGGTTCACTCCATACTTAACAGGTGGTTTGCCTCATTCCTTATAGCACCGGTAATGCTGTGTTAGTCCAGTACGCGGGTACTGGTTTGCTCCATACTCTACCGGTGGCTTGTCTCATTCCTTACAGCACCGGTAACGCTGTGTAGTCCAGTACGTGGGTACTGGTTTGCTCCATACTCTACCGGTGACTTGTCTCATTCCTTACAGCACCGGTAACGCTTTGTAAGTCCAGTACGCGGGTACTGGTTCGCTCCATACATAACAGGTGGCTTGCCTCATTCCTTACAGCACCGGTAACGCTGTGTAAGTCCAGTGCGCGGGTACTGGTTCGCTCCATACATAACAGGTGGCTTGCCTCATTCCTTACCACACCGGTAACGCTGTGTAAGTCCAGTACGCGGGTACTGGTTCGCTTCATACATTACAGATGGCTTGCCTCATTCCTTACTGCACCGGTACAGCCTTGTATAGTCCAGTACACGGGTACTGGTTTTGCTCTACACATAACCGGTGGTTTGCTTCATTCCTTATAGTGCTGGTATAGCCTTGTGTAGTCCAGTCGTGGGTACTGGTTCGCTCCATCTTCTACCAGGTGCTCGTTGAGACCTATGTAGCTCTGGTAAGGCCTCTGTGTCTCCCTCATAGGCGACCGGTTTGCTCCATCTAATATAGTCGCTGAGGCCATTACTATTTCCGCACCAGTACATGACTGTATATTGGCAAAGCCGGTAGAGCCTCCTCTCCCATTGTGCCAGTGTCTAGGCTGCCTTGCCCGGTATATTGGCAAGGCAGGTAGAGCCTCCTCTCCCGTTGTGCCAGTGTCTAGGCTGCCTTGCCCGGTATATTGGCAAGGCCGGTAGAGCCTCCCCTCCCATTATGCCAGTGTCTAGGCTGCCTTGCCCGGTATATTGGCAAGACCAGTAGAGCCTCCTCTCCCGTTGTGCCAGTGTCTAGGCTGTCTTGCCCAGTATATTGGCAAGGCCGGTAAAGCCTCCTCTCCTGTTGTGCCATTGTATAGGCTGCCTTGCCCGGTATATTGGCAAGACCGGTAGAGCCTTCTCTCTCGATGTGCAAGCCTCAAGGCTGCCTTGCCCGGTATATTAGTAAGGCCGGTAGAACCTATTTCCTATTGTGCCAGTCTTTAGGTTGCCTTACCTGGTATTGGCAAGGCCGGTAGAGCCTTTTCTATCATCTACTCACCATTGTTCTCTATTGCTACGTACTAAGCACTTGTTGTTATATGTGTATGCCAAACACGCGAGGGTTCTCTTTAAAACTTTCAATAAAGTTGTGTTTTTATCTTAACTCTGTGTCTGAGAGTCAAAACAAACCGTGACACCACCCTTTTCCAAGTACTGAACAGCGAGGGAAGAAGACCAGGAGGGAAAGCAGGATTGCCATCAATAGAAGTCCTCGAAGAAAGGTATCACGGTGCCCGTGATTTGCTGCAGTTACTTGTCTGTCACCAGTAGGGGGCTTCTATTGGCTGTCTGCAGATAGCCCGCCTCTTATTGACTATTTAAACCTGGATTGGGCACCCTTTGAGTGCCCTTTCGTGTTGTTTCTGACCTTCTTGCTATCACTATGCTAGTGATAGCTGGGCCTCTGTTCCAGTGTTCCTGAGTTCCTGATCTCATGTGTTCCTGAGTTCCTGATCTCTACTGTTCCAGTGTTTCCTGCATGCTGAAGTACTTCCAGTCCTGGTTCCGGCCTAGTCTCTGGTGTTGCAGTTCCTGCTGAACTTCTCTGCTGTTTTCTGACCTGACTGATCGTTGCTGGTTCCTGTCATCTCATCACCTGTCTTCAGTATCCTGGCGACCTTCTGCCTGGTCGCGTTGGTGACATTGCTACTATTCCGTGTTGGTCCCAGCGTGCGGACGCTGGTTTGCTCCCAAGCCTTGCGGCTATACTAACTCGCTTGTTACACCAGTGTGCGGTCACTGGTTTGCTCCAAAGCCTATCAGCTATACAAATCTGTGTTGGTCCCAGCGTGCGGACGCTGGTTTGCTCCTAAGCCTTGCGGCTATACAAACTCACTTGTTACACCAGTGTGCGGTCACTGGTTTGCTCCAAAGCCTTTCAGCTATACAAATCTGTGTTGGTCCCAGCGTGCGGACGCTGGTTTGCTCCTAAGCCTTGCGGCTATACAAACTCGCTTGTTACACCAGTGTGCGGTCACTGGTTTGCTCCTAAGCCTATCAGCTATACAATTCGGTGTTGGTCCCAGCGTGCGGACGCTGGTTTGCTCCTAAGCCTTGCGGCTATACAAACTCACTTGTTACACCAGTGTGCGGTCACTGGTTTGCTCCAAAGCCTTTCAGCTATACAAATCTGTGTTGGTCCCAGCGTGCGGACGCTGGTTTGCTCCTAAGCCTTGCGGCTATACAAACTCGCTTGTTACACCAGTGTGCGGTCACTGGTTTGCTCCAAAGCCTATCAGCTATACTAATCTGTGTTGGTCCCAGCGTGCGGACGCTGGTTTGCTCCTAAGCCTTGCGGCTATACTCCTCGCTTGTTACTCCAGTGTGCGGTCACTGGTTTGCTCGCTAAGCCCTACGGCTATACTATTCAGTGTTGTTTCCAGCGTGCGGACGCTGGTTTGCTCCAAAGCCTTGCTGCTTAACGATTCTGCTAATTTGCCAGTTCCATCTGACTGCTGCTATTATCTCTGGGCTGCCCTGCCCGGTATTGGTAAGGCCGGTAGAACCTTTTTCCACATTCCATCTGAGGTTGCCTTACCCGGTATTGGCAGGGCCGGTAGAGCCTACATTGTGTATCTATTGAGGCTGCCTTGCCCGGTAATTTGGTAAGGCCGGTAAAACCGTTATGCTATTCCATCTGCAGGTTGCCTTACCCGGTATTGGCAAGGCCGGTAGAGCCTAAAGACTGTCCTGTCCGGTATGTTGACAGGACCGGTAGAGTCTGCCTTCTGTCTGTGCTATATTCTGTATATATATATATGTATGTTATTGCCATCCTAAGTTATCATTTATTATTTCAATAAAATTGATTTTTTTTTACCTAAAACTTGTGTCTGAGAGTCATAATAAACCGTGACAAAAGGTACATGATGTGATTCATCCTACCATTTATTCTTTTCGACATAGAGAGTAGATATGAAAAGATAGAGTGTAACAAAACAGACGCCAGGAGATCCAACAAAAGTAATTGAGACAAATCAATTTCTGTGGCAAATAACTGTGTGCAACAAACCCATTCTTTGGGATCTGGGGAGTGCAATTCAACCAACCGAACCAGTGCTCTGCTTCATAATATGCATAATTGTTAGGGAGGCCCGCTCCTCCTTTTTTAGCTGATGGATATAAATATTAGGGGTGTAGTCTGGGGTGTTTGTATTTCCAAATAAAGTAAATAATAAGGGAATTAAGCTTACTAAGATTTGTTTTAGGAATGATCAGGGGGATTGATTTGAAAACATATAACATTTTTGGCACAATTACCATTTTTATAATGTTCATTCTGCCAAACCATGAAAGAAACAACACTTCCAAACGTTTCAGATCTTCCGAAGTCATCTTCAGGAGAGGGTCAAGGTTAGCACTAACCATGGATGAGAGCCTAGGGGTCAAATAGATTCCGAGGTACTTGACTGAAGTGGACTGCCATTTTAGCGTATATTTGTCTGCCAGTTTTGAGGCAGTCGAAAAGGAGACCATGAGGTTAAATATATCTGATTTGGCCAAACTGACCTTGAAACCTGAAAATGAGCCAAATTCTTCAAGGATATGAAGAAGCGAGGGAATTGATTGTAGTGGACATGAAATAAATACTAAAATATCATCAGCAAAACACGCTAATTTTGTGTCACCCGTGCTTATCGGAAGACCTGATATAGCAGTGGAGTTTCTGATAGCACTCAGCAGGGGTTCAAGGGTGAGAATAAAAATGATCGGTGAAAGGGGGCAACCCTGCCATATGCCATTGGAAATGTCAAAAGGCTCAGATAGATAACCATTAATAGTAATCATGGCCGAAGGCTGAGTATATAGACTCATAATGGCACCAATGCCTTTGGGAGATAATCCCAGGTGGAGCAGCAACTCTTTCATGCAGACCCAATTCACTTGATCAAAAGCCTTTTCTGCGTCGATCGTTGTCAGTAAGGCCAGAATTTTCTTTTGAATCGCAGTATATATTAGGGCTGTTGCTTTAGCAATATTGTCTCTTGTCTCCCTTGCTGGAACGAAACCAGATTGGTTAGGGTGCAAGATAGTGTGAAGATAAGGTTTCAAGCGGTTTGCCAGAAGTTTAGTGTATAATTTTATGTCTACATTTAATAGGAATATAGGCCTATAATTATTACATTGGGAAGCGTCCTTCCCAGGTTTTGGTATGAGGGTGATGTGGGCCTCCAAGGTTTGTTTCGGGAAACCGTCGCCGAAGAAGTATTTCTTTTTAAATCACGCTATTGCAGTTCTGCTGAAGAGCCTCCTTGTGTCGGCCGACACGGATCTCCTTCTCTCAGCTTTACAGCTGACATCAGGAGAAGAGGAACTGTAGCGGAGGATATCTCTCAACCCATAGTGGTTTGAGAGATAGGATTTTTGGCATATCTTTTGTTTTTTTAATCTCTACAAAACTCTAAACATTTTTTATGGGACATTACTGTCCCTTTAAATCAGTCAGGGATATGATATAGTCAATAACAAAAGAGTAAGGGTGGTTAGGCAGGTTCACTATAAAAATGTCACAGATTTGTGAGCCTGCGTCACATTAGATTGTTTAACATGTTACTTGTTGGAGCATTTAAAAATTTTGCCTTATTAAAAGAGCATCTAACATTATGACAGCTTAGTAAAAAAACATCTATCCTAATCCAATATGACCATTGCATAACCTAACAATTCCAAGAAAAACATCTAATCCAACAACCCATACCAAGCAATAAAATCACTAGTATAAATCACACAAACAGTAAACCTCCATAAAACAGACAAAAAAGAAAGAAGGGACGATCTGCTTGCAATATCATATCATGGTCAAGCAAGGAAGGCTTCCAACAGGTGGTCTCATAATAGACAAGAAGAGGTTAACCTCATACCTGATAGTTTTATGGATGGACATCCTCAGAATTTTTTTAGAGGGGAGGCAAAAATCTCCCATAATTAGAGTGTTCCCAAGATATGCAGCTTTTTTTCATTTGTAAAAAAAAAAAAAAAAAATCATTCTCAGCAAAATTTGGTGGTTTGTAACATACACCAAAATACTTTTGGTTTTGTTTACCTTTTTCACAACTGTTAACAGTTTCTACCCCAAAATACTCCTCACAAGCTCTTCAGTTTCCTCATAAACATCCTCCCTTGAACTTGGCTTTAGATCTGGTCTCATGTGTAGTCATATACCTCTCCCTTCCATTCATCCTGTCTCTCCTAAATAAGGAAGAGCCCTCAGTGTTTACAGCCCAGTCATGTGTATTATTCCACCATGTTTCAGTAATTCCAGTTATGCCAAAATGCTAATTTACCTCTAGTATTTCCAAATCTCCTATTTTGCCTTCCATGGTGCCTTATACCACATCCATATATATGTATGCTGGTGGAAATTTCTGCCTGCTTTAGGGATTTGATGCTAACAAGCCAATAAGCTTGAAAAATTACAGAAAAATCACACCATACATCCCAATAAACAAGGCATAAAGAAAAGGAATGCCCCAAAATACCCATAGACTGTGCCTTTGTACTCCCATGGGGCAAGATATGTTAAGGGAAGGAATTTTGCCATATGTAGCTTAGTAACTCAGTACTAGATAGGTGTAAGGGCTGAAAAATGACTAACACCTGATTTAGCACAGAAGCATTTTTGTACATTAGGTCAGTTTTATCACTTCAAACTTTCATCTCGTTCTAATGTCAAACCAGTTGTTTTATAATTTCAGCGTACATACTAATTGATTATACACAGTGAAATACCTAAAGCATGTGCATATATTATAATGAGCATTATTTGGACATGACTCCATTGAGTCCCAAGAAACCATGTATCAATATTCCTGCAATTATTTATTTCCAGTCAATCAGAACAAGACTTTGCTTTGAAACATGTTATTGCAGGGTTTGGCCATTAGGAAGTGACCAGACTAAATAATGGCACCTTTTTACTGATACTCAGCTCTGACAAAGATGACATCAAAAAGCTTGTCAGTTTGTTGCATCTACCGGTTTAGGATCACAATATTTATTTGCAGCCTTACTTTCTTATGCTGATTTATTTTCATACTTATGCTTATCCCCGGCACTGAGCTGGTTTCCCTTTTCATTATGGTTCCAAGCGAAGTCCTAGTATAATCAGAAGGCACAAGTGTGTCTCTGCATATCTAATGGCAAGCCGAATATATGCCCCGGCATTTTGAGTGAATGGCATGCACTTGACTTGGCTTAATCTATGTCCGAATCTTTCAATGCTCCTTTGGATGTATATGATAATTATGTTATCTATATTAAACTAATTACAATATGGTAACTAGAGAATTGTACTTGTACACACCAAATACTCCTGTAATTTTGAACACCATATGTATTAGGAAGTTCGTCACTCCTCAACATTGCAAAGCATTTTGTACCATGAATTATTAGCAAGTATATACAAAGGCGTCTATTAGTCAATTCTTTATTGGTTAGTATCTATACTAAATCATCCAAATGAGCATCGTTATGTTTTGATGATTGATTACCACACAACTCACTTAGAGTTTCCGCACAACTAGTTGTCAATCTAGATGATATCTTGTTGCTCATCACTACTCGCATAACTACTGTTATTGAACAGGACTGTAACAATACTAGATTACTTAGGAGGAAATACATTCTAGTTTTAGCGAATTAGGTACTTCCAAGGCTTCACTAAATAATCAGCACTCTGTTTCAGGATGTTATTATTTGGGAACATTCCGTGGAGTATATTTACACTGCTAACACTAAGGCTGTTAAGTGTTCAACAGTATGATCCATACCACGGGGGGATTTATTTTAGGGAATCCCCAGCAGTCAGCAATGAATACTATGATGACTGCATGAGAGGTCTATCCGATTGGCCATATGTAACATGTCAGTGAGTACTTGAAATATTAAACACAATATCATTGAACAGCCTTCCTAACATATGACAACTATGTTAGTATGCCATATAAAAACTATTAATAAGCAACACTTTTAACTGCACATAAGGGACTCCATTTATTTGAACAATATTTGTATCAGAAAGTCTGGCACTCCGTTACACAGCAAAGCAATTGTGTCACTCTGCAACACTGCCAAGGTAATTATCAGAAGTGATTTAATAGCCAGCATATCATCGTACACTTAGCACTTGCTATTCATTTTGTTATAGTACCATTACTGAGTGACTATTAATTTACCTCCTCCAGACAAGTATTATCATGGCAAGATTATTGCCACAGATTCATTTAGCAAATCTTTTGAACAATCATTGATATTTCAACCAAGAAGATAGTAGCTCTCTGGGCACAGTATACTTCATGCAGCTATTGGCACTGAAAAGACTGTAGTGATATCAGTGCATTTAAATGCTAAGTCCATTACAGACCAGTGAAAATATTTTTAGTTAGCAGTGAACTCGAACATTGAGCTTGATATCTAATACTTCACCAAGGCACTCCGGCAACTGTGGAATATTTTCAGTTAGTAGCATACTCTCCTTCTAATCCTACTATCTGATAGAATCTATTGGCACCTAGGTAACTGGGAACCTAACAAGGTTACAACTTGCATCCATAACAGACTTAGAACTTCAGAATATCAGGCTACCTGTCCTATCCATTTTTGAACAATTAGTAGATAATGAATTTTTGAAGAAGGTATATAACAATGCAGAGTATAATAAGGTGCCAATACTCCACAGCACCTTTTAATTGTACCTAACACCCACTATTCCATTATTTTCTACCCTTGTTTCTTTTGATGATACAGGAGAGTATTCCTTCCAGTGTATCATTTTTCTATTTCTATAGTTCTCCACTGGTCCTTTGATACATTTTAGGACAGTGTTGTGGACCTCCAAATACTGCCTAAGCATCTATCCCTTTGATGTAGGTGTAATTTTTTTATTTTTAATATATCTAATAAAGATGTTTTTTAAGATGCATTTTTATTTTCCATCTCTTAACTTGGTCAATATATTATAATGACCATTAGGGACATTGTAAGGACTGCATCTCACAAGTAATGCTATGTTTCCTTGTCTATGGGGATTAGTTGGTCTTTGAAAGTGAAACTTTGAAAACATTACAGCAGGCTGAAAATAATTGACTGTGGGCTTCAAACAAGGCTAGACTTGAAAATGAAATAGTTTGCAGGCCTCAGGCATGTAATAAACAAGTTTGGGAATATTGTTTTATGATTGCTGCTTCAGAATTCTCATCATCATGTCACTTTAGGAAAATCCATGTTCCAACAGCATAGACAACTAGTAGTTTATATTCCACATGGGTTATAGGGATAGTATTACTTTAAAATTACTAATCCCAATATTGTAGGAGTAAAAAAAAGAAATAATTTGCCCCCAGTGATATCTCTCAAACCTTTATGGTTTGAGAGATATTCACTAGCAAAGTTCCCCCTCCCTTCCCTTCCCTGAAGTCAGCATTGTAACTGACTGCAGGGGAAGTCTGTCGTACGACCGTCCGGCGGCTCTGCAGCTGAGCCACGATCTCGTTAATTAAAAAGAAATCATTCACTAAAAAGGTCTTCTATGTGTGCTTGCAACCAAGCACACATAGAAGACCTTTTAAGTGAATGATTTCTTTTTTGTTATCGTGATCGCAGCTCAGCTGCAGAGCCGCCAGATGATCGTAGGACATACTTCCCCTGCAGTCAGCTACAATGCTGACTTCAGGGAAAGGGGAGGGAGGGGGAACTTTGTGAGTGAATATCTCTCAAACCATAAAGGTTTGAGAGATATCACTGGGGGCAAATAATTTCTTTTTTTTACTCCTACAATATTGGGATTAGTAATTTTAAAGTATTACTATCCTTTTAAATATACATGTATGGACCTTACTTTATGTAACCATGGTTATATTGAATAACAGATCGCTGAGGAGTCACCTATCATATTTTTATTTTATCATTTATGTTTTTATTTTTTTACCTTTTCTTATTTCTATTGTGCTTATCATACTCATTTATAATTAATTGGGGCATTAGCATTTTAAGTATGTGTTCACACTTATTGTAGTTGTTATCAAAAAAGTAATGGATACCTTCACAGCAAGAATTAAAATGACCATTGCTTTCAAAGCAAATAGGATGTTGATCCACAGGGAAATATTAAACTGACATTTGGAGTAAGGGAAGGACATATTTTGCCCACTTAAGGCTTCATTGACAATGGCTTTAACGTTTTTTTAACTTCCTGTGGTTCAACAGGGGTGATAAGACATGATCTGAACTTGATGTGTTTTTTCAGCCTCATCATCTATGTTGACTATATCATCATCTATGTTTTATTATAGTGTTTTTTGCTGATTGGCACTGATATTCACTTACCTATGTAGTTTATATATGTATTCTTTGCAGATCAGGAATATATATGACATCTGTAAACAATGTTTTCATTTGTCTCTTAAAAAAACTCTTTATTTACAATAACGGTGTCTTTTTTACATTCAGCAAATGAATTGCTTATATTGTGTAATGATATATATAATTGCCTCAAGAACATGTTTTATTATATTTCTTTTGTTGAAAGGACTAGGCAGGTGCATGAAAGAGGATTGCAGCCCAAAACAACTGCCATACTAAAATTAAGGCTAAATTCTTTAAATATAGCATGCACAATGTTAAGCCAAGAGACATTTGAGGTTGTGAAATAAATGTATAATTTAAACATAAACAATATGGCTCAGCTCGGCAGCAGCCACATTCAATCCAGTTATTAAATAATTAAATAAATACATAACATAAATACTGCATAAATAAAACAAATTAATAAAACTACTTCACCCACCCTGTTAACAGTTGCTCATATTCTACAGGAGGCATGGAATTACTGCTGACTGATGGGGTTTCTACAGCCAGTTTGGTCTTCTTAGCGGAGGTTTTCTCATTTACAATTTTTTTACAAGGTTAGTACTATCAGGGTCAGTAGCAGCACCAGAAGCAGAGACATGGGAGTTGACTTTTTTTTTTTTTTCATGTCATCATGTCTGTGCTACATATGCTTAAAGGGATAGTAATATCTGTGTTCATTAAAATGTAATATTATTGCTATTACAACAATAAACTAACCGATGTAAGTCCCATCTCTTAGACCTTTATGGTTTGAGAGATATACGAAGATTAACTTCCTCCCTCCCCTTTCACTGTCAGCTGACATCAGGGGAGGGGGGAAATTAATCTTTGTATATTTCTCAAACCATAAAGGTTTGAGAGATGGGACTTACATTGGTTAGTTTATTGTTGTAATAGCTACAATATTACATTTTAAAGAACTCAGACATCACTAACCTTTTAAGTAATGCAAATGTGGCAGGTGGGATCCCTGCTTTCACCTCTTTACTGTTCATTCACACAGGGTGAATAAAGCATTTGTAGCTTTTTGCACTGTTCCAGACCCCATTGAGAAATATTCCCACACTCAGGACTTCTGTAAAGTAGGAGGAGCAGATATCACTAAACTACCTGCTGTAGACCCTAAGTCTGACCCAGCCCCTGATGAACATTGGGATCTGCCTCTCTTCTCAACCTCTGCAGCTGCTGACTGCTTTTCCTCATGACCGGTCTCAGGATCCTACCACTCTTTCTGTCCACTCACAACTAGAACCTGCCCCTCACAGGAATCTGCACCTCTTCTTCCTGCCCACTCAAAGGAACCTCCAGGATATTCTCCTGCTTCGCACTTACAAGAGCATCACTCTACTACACTCACCTGCAACTGTAGTCTTTCATCCAAATCCTCACCATCACCATTCATTTTATTCACTCTCTTTACAGCTCCATACTCATCTGTAGAAGGAAGCTTTAGGATCCACTGAACGACTCTGAGGATTCAAAATCTCCACCACTATCTACATTACTTGGTGACAAGTCTTATGGCACCTGGTGTCACAGTCATTGTTAGTGTAGGTGGCTGGAGCTCCACTGTAGTGCTGTTGGTGGTGGTGGCAGTAGCATTGGCACTGCTGCTAACAATTTCTGCCTCTGCTTTCATCTTGGCAAGAGAAAGATATCCCTGTTTTAGAGGCAGCCTATAGACCACTGAATAGGATGATGCCATGGCTCCTCCCTGTACCCTCCAAGTCCTATTGCTTGACATTGAGCACAAGGCTTATAATAAAGAAAAAAATAGGAATTTTAAAGAAAAATAAGTAGTATAAAATGTATTGCTATAACAAAAAATGTTAGATAAAAAGTATTAAAGACAAAAGAAATTATAAAAACAGTATTAACTTAAAAAACACGTCTCTCACTACACTGCACATTTCACTGACCCTCACTTCCCTAACACTAACTTACACTATTTGAATACCTCACACACATACACAGCAATCACAATTTTTTTATTAACAGCTCTCCTCTCCTGCAATACCTCTACTCATAACTCTATACTAACAAAACCCACACTGAATGGGAAATTATTTGCTTTTATAGTATAGGCCAGTGCAAAATTAAGGGGTGTTTTTCTAGGTGGCTGGAAACCCCCCCCCACACACACACACAAAAAAAAAATCAACAGTATAGGGTGGTGGAAAATTCTATGTTGCCAGAAATTCTTGTCTGAAACAACAAAAAGCGTGGAAATTTGCCTGCAAAAACTTTGGGGGAGTTTTCCATGATAAAAGAAGAAAATCATATTTTTCCTGATGGGGTTTCGCACAGGGAAGAAATTGTGACTTTTTGCCCATCCCTACTTTCATATGTTGTGTTAACTCTTAAGGTTGCATTAACCCTTTAAGGGGTGTCCAAGTACTACTTTGGCATACATTGTTTCCCCATATGGATCTTAAAGGGTTAAGCTACATAGAACATGTAATTTCTTTAAAACATCAATATTTCATAATCGAGTTTAGTGATCATAGGATATTCATCTGATGTCACTAAAACTGTTGATGCCTGGCAATTACTATGATTCATTATATGATGTTTAGAAATCTCATGGATTAAATAGGAAAATGGCAGCAGTCCATGGTCACTTAATATAAACTATATGAAACACCAGCTCGTAGTGTTGATATTGCATCGAGTCACCTAGAGCATTAGTGTGCAACATGTGGCTTTCCACCAGTTGTAGGTTACCTGAAGATTACAGCAATTCTAGAATACTATCCTACTCCTGGCTAGAATACAAATACTTAGTTATCTAGATGTGGTTAGAATACATTTGTGGAAAAGGAACAGACTACATCAGTCTATCACTGGAATTAATCAAGTATATCATAGTCAAGCATATAGTAAGGAACAACTAGCTCAATTACTTGCAAAAGTCTGGTGTTAATTTTACAACTCTCCCATTTAGTAATCGAAAAGTTAATGTTTCCGGTTGTTGGTTCCATTTCTCAATTAGTGTGCCTACAATCTGCACAGACTAGGAGGCACTGAGGAGGTAGCCAAAACATTTGGAGAGGTGTTCTTAGTTTCAGATCTGCATTGCACATGTGACTGTAATTTCTTTTTATTGTATTTACATTGGGAACCATGTTTTGCGCCAATGTTACCACAACAGAGCATCAACAATGGTGCTTTATTATATATAGTAAGCTCTCTACTGCTAACGTTCTTACATTATTTCTGTGAGTAGGTTGTTTTGATTTAGTCTGGTTTTATAAGTGTTTTGGAATGAAAGTTGTAATGCATAGTAATTGTACTCATTCCTGACTGGCTTCTTTGTCATTCTTCTTTGCAGTAATAACGTTGTTAGTACTTTCTCATAGATCCTTATGTTCAAATGAAAAGTAGTGCAATTTGGGGGAAAAACAACTGCACCACAGGGCAGGAATGAATATTCACAAAGTTCTAAACTGATTTAAATAGGAATTGTAACCCTTTTAGTCCCAGAGATGTATGTAACACATCACTCCTTATTGTGTTGTGCTCCCCCTGGCACTCAAAGGGCTAAACCCTGGAATGCAAGGCATGTTTCTTACACATTGATCTTGAGGTAAGTATTGAAAGTAGTATCTCAGTCTGCTGATGAGGACACTAAACTGCATAAATAAATACCTGCAGACCAGGATGATTTTTTTTCTGCAGATAAGTATGAAGTGAATGGGAATATAAGTGGTAAAAGATAGCTTGCTGAATATAAACAACAAGTGAATGAATGAATCAATACACTAAATGGGAAACTACTTGGGGAATCATAGCTAGAGAAAAATTACTTATACAGTCTTACAACAGTGTGCAGTATCACTTAATAGCTCTAAGAGCCAATAAGGTATTATCATGCATAAAAAAAGGTATAGATGCATGTGATGGAAGTATAATTGTACCACTTTAAAAAATATTGGTAAGGCTTTATCTAGAACTAGTTGAACAGCCCGTGTACACGGGCCACAGTACCAGGAAGCAACGGCCGTGTTGCAGTCATGCACAGTAGAGACTGCCTGCACCGCAGCTGATAATGGAGCGGGGTGCTCTGAATTCTGAGCGTAGTCCTACGGTCTGAATTCGGAGCGCCCGCTCCGTTATCAGCTGCGGCGCGGCCAGTCTGTACTGCGCATGACTGCAGCATGCGCAGCCGTCTGTACTGTGCATGACAGCTTCCGACAAACATACATTAGTGAATTATTATATAGGATGTGAGGCACCATTTCTGGCACCAGTTCTTAAAAAAGACATTCAACAGGGAAAAGTACAGAGACATGCAATAAAACTGATAAAATGACGGAAAGATTTCAATTATAAAATAGATACTAGACAAATTTGGCTTGTTTACATTAGAGAAGAAATGTCTAAGGGAGGATATGATTACACAATATATTCAAGGAAAATACAAATTAACTCTTTAAGGCACTCAGAGAGGATGTGGATTTTTTCCCTTAAGAAGCTGTGTTAACAGCAGATACTAAGATGCTTTCAAGTTTGGAGCAAGATAGATAATTGTGACAGTCATTTTCAGTATAGACAGGATCCAGGAAAATATTTGACTGACTTTTGTACTCAGTGAAGATTTTTTTACCTGCTTAAGGTATAACTGAAAATACCTTTAATAAGAATTTTTTTACCTTAATCTGGATCAAGGTGATATTACAAATGTTGAACTCTGCGGAGGCTTGTCTTTTTTCAGCTTAATTATATTACTATTTTAGAAGCTCAATTTAAATCAGTTGACACTTTTTTCTATTTCTTCTCTATGGTCCAATTAATTTGCCCAAATATTCTCCCCTTTTCATTCACACCCTTAGTTGCATCTTTATGAATTAAAGAATTATAAGCTGTTATAAGTGGAATATTTACCCTACTTTGTAAATTAAAATTAAACAATGCCAATGTGTGAAGATAAAAAATTAAAAAAAAGAACATTTTAATAATGAAGCCAGGGAGGGCAAAAGTCTCTATTAGTAGCCACCATAAAGTGAATATCTTATTGAATTGCTTTCCCTCTTCATTACTCAGGAAATACAAACAATGTCTAAATATTCCCGAACCTTATATTACACAAAAACATTACAATGTAGCCTTAAAAGAAAATTCCACTCAACTGGAAATACCTGCATAAGATGAATGGCTTTGACATATTAATCATTAGAACGTTCCTGCTTTAAATCTTTAGTTCTTCTTTTAATGCGACAGTATTCATATTCCTTAAGTGCATATTGAGCTACCTCAAAGTGTTGGCAAATGAGCCTTGAAACATCATGCATTGTATTCCCCAGCCATTTATCATCTTTACTCGCAATGTCTCTTTGTGTACAATATATGGTGTCTGTTCTACAAATTACAGTTTTAAAGGAGAACTAACACCTCATAACAATAAACCTCCATTTACCTTTCTATGGCCAGAAAATCCAAATGACCCCTGTGAATTTTGCCCTTGTGTCTTTGTACAAATGATATCATCTTCATCTAATATCTTTAGTCAGTCCTAGATATCTAATATATCTAGGACTGATATTTTCAGTCAGTCCTTGGAGGGAGACATGACAGTTTCTATCAGTTTTCTTTTAAACTGGAACAGGCAGAGTTGAGTTCATGAGCCTATTTAGCTCACGGGGGAATTCAATGGATAACCTTTCAATGTATTACACAACCCTCTGTTCTTTAAATGTGTTAAGATTGCCATGTGCAATGAGCAGATTTTAAGGTCCTATGGTCCTACTTGCAACTGTAATTTTGCTTTCATAGACGTGACATCCAGGACAGACTCTTGTACAAATACAAGATTTTGTGGCCATAGTAATTTTATTATTCAGATCTTTTAGTTCTACTTTAATACCCCAATAGTTATATGCACTATAAAATAAAATCAGATGTTGTGGGTGAATTTTAAATTGAACTAATATGTTTGCTCTCATTCAGAAAGGAAGATGTGTGTTTTGAGAATATTATATTGGCCTAAATCAGAAATAAGGGTGTGAGCACAAAGCCCATGGATTTAAAACTTCAATAGCTCAATAGTAACAAGACTACTAAGGAATGGACAATATAACATGAGTGAAGGCAGGTGTAGAATTGTTAATATGTTCACTACCCATTAGGTATTCACCCCAGTACAATATTTATGGTCTCCTGACACCCAGAGCTCTTATCCCATCTGCATTGATTATTACATATGGACATATGGACATTAGTGGAGCAACCACTAAAAGGGTCAGAGTTGACCCTTAGATATTAGGATCAAATGTCTGAAGCATTAATGGACAGTTCAGAGTAATTCTGCATCTGCTGGTTTGTAAACATCTTTTATTGTCATTTCAAAAGTGTTCATCACCTTATGTAATATACTGTAACAAAGATAAAGGATGGAGGGTTTGTTTAGACTATCACTACTGCACCATTAAAACATTTGGTTAGTCTATGGTGTTCTCCAGCATATAGGGAGCAATGCTAAATGATGGTGATAATAAACATTTTAGCAAACTATATATATAAATTACAAAGGCCAATTTTTTAGATGTAATACAAAAGTAGAAATATGTACATGATATTTCAGTAAATTATCCAAAAGAGATGTGGGAAATTATGAAATGCACATATACTAATAAATCTAAGGACTCATGTTGAATAGAGAATTACTAATTCTGGGGAAACAAACGCACATTCTTATCCCTTTGCAAGATACTTTTAACCCCGTTGAACACATTGAGAAGCATTCACAGGGTTAAAATACCCATTTAAATTGGTGGAATTTGTATTTGTTCCTGTTGTAGTTGGTTTGCCTCAAAACTGTCAGTTGTTTTTTTTTAACATCAGACTCTATGTCTGTAATACACTTGTTAGGTTTGTAGTCTAATAGTTGCATATCAGTTCCCTAGACTGACAGTTTTGACCAGAATACTTGACCATGCACAGCTAATTAGTTTTACATTTATCAAAGGATTATACATACAAAATGGGAGAGAAATATTAATTGTACCATATGCTACCATATTTCAAACAATACCTCTGTCTTATATAAATCATTTTAAAAAAACGGTGGGTGCTTTTCCTATTTGATACAAAGAGATGTAGCACATTTTCACAAAATTAAATGAAAACGTTTGCCATGAGTCTTGTTGCAGTGATTTTCACAGGAGTGGCCAGGGGGTGAAGTTTGCCTTTTGAATCTTGTTGCAGCAGTTCTGACAGGAATGGGCGGGTTGGGTTAATCCTGTGAATATCACTGCTCTGTGGAGATTTGATGTGGGAGGTATGCTCCACCCCACTGCTAACCTGGGAAGGGGCAGATGGATATAGATAGATAGAATGAAACAATGATTAAGGCAGCAAATACATTTTATCTTTATTCAGTGAGTAGGATTCAAGTGTAAGCTTTCAAGATCACAGGCATTCTAAATGGATATTTCTGTAATCTGCTTATTTCCTGCAATATCTACAAATAACACAACAACACTGTGTAGCTGTGTACATAAGAATTAATTCAAAGGGTTTAACACTGAAATGTGTGAAATATACTTGATGGGTTCAAATATAGCGTGCTTTCTTCTTTTTTCAAGGCAAGTATGGACAGACTGAAAGGATTGTTTTTTCAGTGGTATTCAGAATTATAAAATCCATAGACAAGTCCAAACTTAGTAGTAACTTCCTTTTGCTAAAGATTTTGTATTGAGTAGGAAGGCCTCTCCTTAACAATATCTTCCTCTTTTCAAGCTCAGTCCTTACATATGCAAATAAATATTTACTATTACATTTCTGAATTCGTGCAGAATCAAAATTGTTATATGTGGTAGAAAAAGGAGTCAGGTGACAGCAATTCAAAACCACAGTACTCATTTGGAAGAATGCAATCTTATTTTCTTAAGCACAGAAAAAACATTCTTTTTCAGGATGTTGCTGTACATTAACCCCTTAAGGACTACAGGGGGGGATGCAAAGCATTGCTTAGCAATGCATTGAGCACCCTGCTGATCCTCAAGGAGTTAATTCCTTGTGTATCAGAGAAGACGCTCTAGTTAACTAAAATACTTACATAGGGAAGACTCCTTGTACAGCAGTCCAGTCTATCTATCTATCTTCTTTTTTTACATAAATATACAGTTGTGTCTGTTCACTGTGCTCCATTTTAATTTAACTGATGTACTAAGACGAACTGGAGCAATTCTGGAACAAACAAAAGACAGCACAAATGGAGCATCCTAGTGCAATACGTTCTAAATAAACTCTTCCACCAAGCAAACACCTGACTTGTGGGTACTCACAAACAAAGTAGCTGTCAATCACATATATAAAAGGCAGCAAAATTGTATATATTGGTATTTAGCCTGATCCAGAAACAGGATGCTAAGATATTTCTCCAGATGCCTTTACAGTCAGCGTTGGCTGTCCCCTCTGCTGACTATTACATCACATTATAGACCTCTGTAGCATTCAAGGGCTTACAAAAGGTTTAATGGCAAAGGAGGAAAAGTATCATTATTGAGTACTGATGTGATGCATGAATCATACATTTCGCTTTGGATGTATGCTAGTGTCTTAAAAATTAACACTTTTTTTTGAGATTTTAACATGTTGAGTGCCAAGGGGGGGTGCAATGTGAAGAAACACACAACGCTTTGGCACTCACAGGACTGATCATAGTTGGTTGCTGCATTTATATTACAATAAAGTGCTGAGGTAGAACAAACTGTCAATGTAGATTACAGGCACCAGCATCATATCCATTCAGGCAGTACTGCTACAGTATTGATGTAAAAGGCAATAGGCATTGACATTTTTTTCCAGCTTGTATATTCCAGCTGTTATAGTGATGTGATAAATCTGTATAAGGACTCAAAGCTATACTAATGCTAAAATGTATGCTGTTCTTACATAAAGAAAGCATGTAATTAAAGAAAAAAATAAATATATGAACACACACACTTAAGGTTTCACATGCATTTGTATGACTTTAACAAAATCAGTGATCTGTTTAATGAGTATTTCATAATAGTATGGTTATACTGCTGAATATGTTAGCTCTTTATAAATGAATGATGATGGAAATTAGACAAGCTCAAAAGTATTGAAATTATGCTTATAACTTGGAGAGGATAATTTTAACTTTAAGATTTCCCTGTGATTTGTTGGTTATTTTATACATATCTGTTAAAGCAAATCATACTTGCATTATTTTTGTTCGATACAGCTTTGCAAACATTCTTTGCCATTCTTTTTAATTCTTTGATTTGTTTCATTGAGCGCACTTAGCCAACCAGCCATGTCTCCATCTCTCTATCCCAATTCAAGTATCCATTTCCAGCTTACCAATCCATGTTTACACTCATCCATGTTACTATCTTTCCCTTCCATATCCATGTTTACATCACCCTCCCTCCTCCCATATCATCTCCTTTTCTCCATCTCACCATCCATGTTTACATTTCCCGTTCCCAGTCATGTCTCTATCTCTACTTTCCAAATTCAATCTATAACTTGATCTATATTCCCTCCAAGATACTATAAATGAGCAGACCACTAGCTGGGCAGTCTGAGAACCTGTTTGAATAACCTTTGAAAGCCAGTTTCAGTTATGACAAAATCGACTATTAACCACTCTCTAAAATAAGTTGTGGGAAATAACACATATTCATTTTTTTTTTTCATTCTTTCCCTCACTGAACTTTTGATCTGAACAAATGTGGAACACATCTTTACTGTGTCACATACATAAATGTCTGTAACACTTTCTAACTTCCCACACTTGCCTATCTATCTACACTCACATTTGGCCCTCTACATTTGCAATTAAAGGAATATGGATTTAGTTTCACCTTTCTAATGTCACATAACTGCAAAACTGGCAACACGAAAAAAAAACAAAAAAAAAAAGAAAAACACATTCCCACCTCTGTGTTTATACACTTTGCCCCTCTGACCTTTCATACTTTCTTTGATTGCCAGTTGTATCATCACTCGCCTTCGCCTATAAACATTTGCAAAAAAAAAAGCCCTCCACACTGATAATCGCCCCTCCCTTTGGATCCACACTTACTTTGCCCACTTTCCCCTTTCCTTTCTTCATTGATATTTGCATCATAATACCCTTCTCCACATTTGTAGGTTGCTTCTATTCCCCCCTCCCACGTTCATTCCCCTGCACTACAGACGTGTTGCATTGTGCCACTTTACCCCTCCCAACAGGATCCACCCAACATCATGTAAGTGTGTGTGTCTCACACACATACACACACACACACACACACACACACACGCATAACCACACACACTTTGAGCAGCACCCAAGTGTATTTCAGCACCACCTGCTGCCTGCTTCAACATGACCTAGCAATCCATGGCTATCCATTCACCATATAGTTCTTCACTAACAAATCAAGTCCAGAGAGAGATGCATGTTTCCCACCCCCGACAGAGTGTGATAATTTGATAGAATGAAACTGTGTGTGTAAAATGAACATCTGTTTCTCATGTGTATTCACAGATTGTTGACCACCACTTTTAAACTCAGTTACATTATACATTACTAAAATAGTATCCCACAAACCTCTTCCCATTTCAGTTATCTAACACAACACTTTGTAGAACATGCACAAGCCCCACCCCCCATAATAATAAGATTTAAATCACCTTCAATAACAATTTATACGAAACAATACATATAAATACATATAAGCATCACTCTGGTACTTAAGGGGTTAACTGCCTGTGTACATATAAAACCTACACTGCAGGGAGTAGTGGTTTATGGGTAGGCTTTGAAATTTGTGCTATTAATTGCCTACACTAGACATCAGTTTATGTTAATTGGCATGGTATAATCGCTGATGTTACTATTTATTTTACTAAAATTGCTCAATACATTCTTTTATCCTTCTGTTGTATCTTTGCATATAATGATTTGTATGTCCAGGCTAAAGTTGTGCAGTGAATCAAAATGGTATGTCTAGGGACATAACTAGACAATTCTGTGTCCTGGAGTAAAGTTTGAGGATGTACCACCTAGTCTTATACGCATCCTAACCAATTCATTTCACAACATATGCAATTCATAATAACAGATCCGGACTTGAAATCTATCCAGACAGACTGACCAACATGTTTGTAATTTGCAGGGATATAATTACATTGAAATCAACTGGGAAACTGACCAATGAAGCCTGCAATCTTTAAAGGAACTGACACATTCTACTTTAGTTTAAACAGAAACACCCATAGCATTTGCTAGCTATACCTTGTCACTATCTTTGCATTCTCATTGTGATTGTAAAGGTGACTAAAGTATTAATGTAAAAAGCACAATAAAAACACAAATAGCTGTATTCTGAATCCCTGCAATACATAGAACTCATGGTAGATAACACTCTACTTCCTATATGAGGTTATAATTAAAAATTGGGACAATTTTAAATGTATCATTTATTGATTTCAGCAAAATAGAATAAAATGTATAGAGTGTCAGCAGTGTGAACCCTATTTACACAGCTGAATACTGGTTTGCATCTACTCTCTATCTAAATATTAGCATAATGAGGCTGTGTTATAGTGTATATATTGCCAATTATACTTCTAATATGTTTAAACAAAAAAGCAAGAACAATATAATTAGTTTCTGGAAATACATGGTTAACAGCTGGACACCGGCAGCATGCATAACCCACTGTCTACTCTCCAACAAAAACCACTAATGGCACGTCGGGAGCATCCTGACCACTGCATCAACTCACACACCTTTTATAATGATGTGGGTGAGCAACATTTAATGAGACTTTTACCAGTGTGAATGTTAGAGAGGTCTCCAATTCATTGTTTTTCAATGTGGCTGAAACACCTCCAGTACTCACTAGGTTAAAAGCCTAAGCAAGTATAAGAATGTTTATCTGTCCCCTGTGATGTAGTTGGTTTGCTCCACAATTGCTGGCAGGGTAAAGGTGGAAAGGCGGGAAATGTGTACAGTGCAAAACAGCAGAATGTGGGACTAAACTCATTCCTAGTTTCACAAAATCCTTTAATTCATTTACATGGAAGATTTTGCGGTATACTGAGAAAATTGTGTGTTTTATATATGACTGTTATTTTGTAATGCACTGCACACACACACACACACACACCAGTGCTGAAAGGGTTAATAGTAATATGTAGTTTGTGGCACGGATGTCCATTGTGTGGCACAAGCACCATGTCAGCTTTTTTATGAAAGTTTATCTGTCGGGAACATTCTATCCAGGACCTTAGGAGCCCAATGATACCCTTCAACATTACCATCTGGCCATATGTGTTGCCTAAAGTGCAGCTGCAGTGCTCCATAGCTGCACCACTTTAGCTAAATACTTGAGCACCACTGTGTATACATGGTGCAGGCATGGCACACATTTATAACCATATAACAGTACAAGTATGTATATATTGTTTATAATATGAGAGTGTGCATATAAATAACTGGGAACTCTCTGGATCTGCCCTGGAAACAACAGTGTTTAGAGTTAATTACCATGTCTCCAGGGACAGAGGCTGATTCCAGCTTTGTGAGTTTCTTGGGTAATGCTGCCCACTTGTACATTTTGCCTACTCCCTACCCTGTTCTGCCTATTTCCTCTTCTCAAACCTTATCAAGCCCCACCTACTTTATGACAGGATTTGCATAATTTAGACACAGCCCATGAGCCCTCTCCAGGGCATAAACAGAAGAAAGTTCCCAGGTATGTGTATATATGGTGCATTATAGGTACACATTTAAAATATAGTACTGTAAAAGTATTTATAGATGTACATTTAATATATTAATAAGCATATACACAGGGTTGGATTTACATCTCAGGTACCCCTTGGCAAGATACTCTATGTACCCTTACTATGATCACATCTTCATAGTAACATAGTAAATTAGGTTGAAAAAAGACACAAGTCCATCAAGTCCAACCTTTGCCTCATATCCCAGAGACAGGATAATTATATATCTTTCCATTTTCCAAATAAGTCTTTATCAGACCTTCCCGTTTTGCCTACTAATACACAGTATAACCATGTATGTTCCCTTTTGAAACAAATGTATATAATCTTCTTTTAAATGTATCCATTCAGGGCCGGCCCAAGACATTATGTTGCCTGGGTCCAAAGATGAAATGCTGCCCCTACCACCAAAACCACACCCACCTGGAGAGCCACATGTTGGCCAACTCTATCCATGTAAGGGTCTTAAACCCTTAATTGCCAAAGATGTGTGGAAATCCTCTGATACTATTACAAATACAGTGTAACGGGGCGCTCTGTTTATAGACCTCCACCTATACAACATAAGGCAGCTATGAACCCACTGTGATCCTGGAGTGAATGATCACACAAAGAGAAAAAAACAGAAAAAAAGCTCTAATCTCAAAAAATATAATAAAATCTCTACATATGGAACATGATGTTGTAAAGATGTTGAGAGTACAAAACAATTTATTAAGCACAATAAAAAAAAGGTACACCTGCATTGATCAATATTAAGTACATATTTTAATATTGATCACTACAGGTATACCTGTTTTTTTATTTGTTTTCTTTTGGTATTGGTTGTGTTGTTTCCTGTGTCTTTTCCAAGAAACTTTTTATTTTACATATACACACACACACCCACATATACACTTTTTTTTTCATTTACACACACACACACACACACACACACACACACACACACACACACACACACACACACACACACACACACACACACACACACACACACACATATATATATATATATATATAATAACTACATACACACATTCATACCCACACACCCCAATACATACACACATTTACACTTTTTTTTTCTTCTTCTTCGTCTGTATAAAACCAGTGGCTAGGAACCCACAGGCCTTCACCCACCTCCCGCAACTCCAGCCAACATCAATGGGTCCCCAACCCTACAGGCCCTGGTTTGGCCTTGAATCCGGTCCTGCAGTCACCTGGCTGTAGAAAACTGCTGGCAGAGGCTGCTCCTCCACAGACACAGACTCCTGCCCCGTCGTAGCCGTACTGGTCCGGAAGGCCACTTCTGCGATGTAGCCGTGGTGGGTCCTGTACCATGGAAGTGTATCAGTTCATAATCCAGTTGGCTGCTGAGGCTCCCCCTGCTAACCTCACAGTCCAGGGGCAGGGGAACATGTGAGCCCAGCATACCAGAGGATGGATGGAGGAAGAATACTCCGCAGCAGCGCAGTCCAGGCACTATCCTCAGGGTAGGCCTTTAAGTGTCATCCCCCCCACCAAACAGGCCCCCCAGTCCTACAAAAAGAGGGCGCTAAACTCAGACACGGAGAGAGGGCACAGTGTAAAAGCCAAGCAGAGCTTAGTAAAAATCCCACCAGGAGCTGAAGGTAAGGCATTTTTTCACTATTCTCCACCTGGGGATTGCTGTGCCCGTAGAAAGCAGCTCTATGGTGGAACGTGAACAGCTGAGACTTGATACAAAAACAAGTGGGGAAGAAGCCTGTAAGCTATTGGAGCAACAAATTGCCACCCCTGTCAAAGTGCCGCCTGGGTCCCATGGACCCACTGGGACCCATGTAAGGGCTGGCTCTGTATCCATTGTATCTTTCATAACCTCAGTGTTCATATGACCCTGTTCCCATTCCCATCCATTGTTTCTAGGCACAGAAAATACCTTTGGCCTATAACAAGCAAGATATTTAACCCCTTCGTTGCTAGAGAGATCTCCAATGTATTGCTCCACAGTGCACTGGAGATCTCTTTAGTATCCCTGGGTCTAAATAATAGCATGTAAAGTGGTATACAACTGGTGCAGGGATACTGATATTGTGCTTGCCACCTTAGCAATTCAGAAAGTGGGTGCAGTCAGTACAGCTGAGGCTCCCCTCAAAATCTGGAATGCTAGGCAGTTGCCTACTCTGCCTATTCAGAAATACAGCCCTGTATACACCAGTGGATATAACATGTGAATATTATTTTATTATGTATATATGGTATAGTAACTGTGTAAAAGTGCATTTGTGTACTTATTACACATTTATATGTATTTATAATACCTGTTACTTTTTGCATATGTTGTAAATACCATTACTTTTGTAGTGTTGAATAGCAGTATAATGAGCATACCTTGCAGTTTGAATGCTATGCAAAGTAACAGATGACTGATAAAGAGCATGGTGATTATTAGTTCTAAGTATTTACATACTGCCTGTGTCCTGATTAACTAGGAATCAGTGCACTGCATTGATAATGAACACCCGATTCTGTAAACTGAGGCCAGAAATATATGCTGATAAACAGTGAACTCATCCATATAATCACACTGAATATCAGTACACTAACACGTAACTACTAAGATTGCAGGCTATGAAATATAGCCGAAATATAACAGAATGAATATAAAGAGGCCCACTAATTTCTAATTATTACTCAAGTTTGAAGAGGAGAAGTAATGTGCAGATCATATAGTTAAGATAGTTTACAATGGAATATATATGGTTAAATATTGTAGATGATGAGACTAAAAAAAGATGTTTAACTATTATTCTTTTACTTCAGTCAACTAACTGAAGCAGAATTTGCATTTGCAAATGTACTAAAGGTGTCCATAATATTGCACAAGTTGTGTATATACAGGCAGCACTTTTTGGTTGTTTTTTTGCTATCCAGCCAACCTCCAAAAACGTGATGGACTGAAGGTAAGCAGGGTTGCACACAACTATGTTACTATGTTACATCTGGAATGAAAAGATGGATATAAATTAAGACCTGTAGAGATTAGAAAAATATTCTCTAGAGACAGAAGGAAGGGGGCACAGGGTGATGGTGGTACAGGGGAAGGTGAAAAATAGAGAAAGGGAGCAAGGACCAAGGAAAGCGTGCTGGAATAAAAGTTTATGGGAGCAAGAGCGGGCCAGGAAGGAGAAAGAAGAAGCAAAGGTTGGGAGCAAGAGCGGGCCAGGGAGGAAAGTAGGCCAGAAAAGGAAAGTGAGAAAAGGAGTGTAAGCAGGGCTGCCATCAGAAACCATGGGGTCCAGTACAGACATAAAGCCAGCTCCCCCCCATTAATTTTTATTGTAAACTGAAAGTATATGTAAAGATGAAGCCCATAGAACTGCTTCACTATGCTATGCTCTGATATGAAACAGAGGACAGAGAGGAGGAGGTGCTCTCCAGTTCTCTGCTAACTAACTACAGAATATATTTAAAAGGGGCAACCCTCTGAAGATCCATAATCTCCATGGGCCGGTCTGGTCTTCTGTGGGCTCCTTTTGACAACACCCCCCTCCCAACATCACAGAGGCTGTAGAGACCTTCATATCTGATTGAGGAGGTGGCCCCCCTCCTGATAGGGTGGGCCCCACACTACCTTTATCCTGATGGCAGCCCTGCCTGAAAGGAGAGCGGGCCAGACACAAGAGACTGAGGTGGTCAAAGATCGGTGGGTGGGGAGACACCTTTAATGAACATGGAGCATGCAAGAGAGTAAAGGTGAGAGTCAGAGGCAGGGAGAAAGATGGGGAGAGAGTGGAAGAAAGTGGAAAGTAGAAGTAAGGAAAGAGAACAGCAGTACTACCCAAAGAATGTCATCTGCTTTTCTCAGATGAGTAATCCAGACAGAATATGCTGTAATTCACAGCTGAAGGTAAGTGAACCATATGAAGACACTTCCAGCTATCTGATTACTTAAAACAAACAACATCTGTTTTTTAAGATGTGTTTCATGTCTTTCAAAACAGCTTAATTTGTGCAAAATCTTAATTTACAGGATTGTTTTACTCATCACTTGTTAGTATGTGATATTACACATAATATTATTATTATTCTTTATCTATATAACGCCAACTAATTCCGCAGTGCTGTACAATAGGGAATGGACATACAGAGATATTAAATAGTACAAATCAAATGTGGAAAACAGAAGTATCAGAGGGCCCTGCTCGTGAGAGCTTACAGTCTAGAGGAAATCATACACAAATGAACATATGACACAGCTATCCATTCTGCAATCTTTATGTGAATAGCGGAGATGTATATACATATGCAGTCATGCCTTATTTACCTAATTTTATTTATCTAAACACATGAAATTGTAGTGGAAACTGACGGCGCCATAGGACTGCAAATAAAATTCAACGCATCCTTATTTATGTAATCAGGGCTTTAGTTTTAATCCCTCGACATAGGTCTCCAACATATTTTTTCAGTAGGACCTCTAAAGGAGTTAAAGGACCAATTTAAAACTGAATTTTCATCTCTCTCTATGGTGCCATTATTTTGTTTCAGAATTATGAATGAGGCCCTAAATACCCTGGAGTGCACAGTGTTCTCATTATTAAAGAAATCACTTAAGCAGCTATAAATTGTGGGATAGTGCAATCCATCACTTCCCATAATCATTTTATAAAACAAATCTGATCCAGATTACAGCTGAACTGTTTCACACTTAAAGAAACACTAAGACATTGAAGTGATAGTAATGTTTCACAAAAACAGCAGCTCCAGTTAATCTTCATAGTATTTGGGCCGTGGAGTGTTATTTCAATACTGTCAGAGTTGTAGTTCAAGAGTAATTGAATGATAAATTATTCCCCGCCAGCCCCTTTTGCCTAGTGTAAGCCACCTTCCCTCAGATATGGAATCTGGTCCTGGGACCAGACAGCTCACAGCAAGGGACAATCTTCTTACTGTGAGCATAAGGAAAACCCTGCCCCCCTTGACAGGTTTTTCCTTATGGCCACTGAAAATTGTACCTCTCTGCGATCCATCTGGACAGTCTTGCTGCTCTGAGGTGAGCATGTTACATCAGTAAAAGGGGCAGCAGGGGGATATTTTATCATTCAATTACTCTTGAACTACAACTCTGACAGTATTGAAATAACACTCTCCATGGCCCAAATCTATGAAGATTAATTGGAGCTTCTTTTATTGTGAAACATTACTATCCCATTAAATGTAACCTGGGTTATATACACTTAAGTACCCAGTACTTCATGCTAGTATCTGGAGAAATTCCCTAATTGTTTCCTGGGTCCTAAAATCTAGTCTTACATATGCTCTGGGGGCAAAGGCAAACCAAGGGATGAAACTGCAGGGAGTGCAGAGGATGAGTTGTTGCAGGGCCCAGTATTCAAATGGGCCATATCTGTCACATGTTCCATTAGATTCTCATTATGCATCTGTGTAAATATTTATATGTTGGGACCCAAACAATGTTTGCATCAGGAGCCTCCAATAACTAGTTAAGCCACTGATCCAAAGGCTGCATTATTACATCTGGTCCTGATTGCAATAACTCTCCCACAGAACTGGACTTCTAAAATGGATACAAATATATTTATTAAAATGAAATGTTAAAATTGCACAAATGGAATGACAGTGCCATCTTATATGATTCATACATTACCAGGCCACAAAAAAAGGCAAAAGGCCACTTTCCAAATATAGTGCACTAATGGCACATTCCTAGGGGGAGATCACTAAGGCGTGATAGACAAGTAATAAAGCAGAGATGACTTCTCCAGTGATATCACATCTCCCGTTCCTATCTTATTCTATGGAGCCAAAGCACTAAGATTTCTCCACCTTTACAACTCTTAGTTCATAGACTTTATAGAATAACATCGGAACTGGAGAAGTTATGTCACTGGAAAAGACATCTCCGCATTATTACTTCTTTAGCACGTCTTAATGCACAACCCCACCTTGTGTCATTTGTGTTTCTATAGAGTAATAAAGGAAATTCAAGACAATTCTCTCAGTGAAATGTATTATCTTTCTTTAGTAGGAGACGGGTAGAGTAAAACTATAAACTAATACTGTTATTTGATGAAAACAGATGAATTCACATAGGTCCAGTGCGAACAACAAGAGAGATACCCCATTGGGGCAACTTTTTGCAAAACTGATCACAGCATTAATTATATCAAAGTGACATAGAGAGACAGAAAGATCTGGGAGTATTAATTGATAACCAAGTTTTACTCTGAACTCTTGCCTGAACCATGACAAGGAGTTTATGTCACATTATTCCACGCAATAAATATATTCTGGGCCCTTTGGGTGCCGGGGGGCTGCACAACTCATTGCAAGCGATGGGTTGTACACCTCTTCGGTGACTGGAGGGTTAACTCATACATTCTACAGACTAAAAATCACTGGAGCATCGAAAAGATAAAAAATCATTATGTATTTTTTAGACACTACAAAGAGACTGCAGGAGCCTAGGGAATTCATTATAGACAACACTGATAAGAAAATTCACTAGCAGTGGAATTTAAATGTTAAAACAATTTGCATGAATGCTTAACCTGTCATGTACTGTGTACTCAGCCTTCATTCTTATTACGCCTGACGATGAGACCTAAGTTGTCTTGAAAGCTTGCATCCTAGAGCCAGTCAGTTAGCCAATAAGGGTATCATTTTTACTCAATCTCCTGCTTTTTCTACGACTAACACAGACCAAGCTTTACTCACTTTAGTACACATTGTTCTTGAATATTTTACACTATGTCATTGAATTTCTAAAAGTGAAAGTAAGTTTTAGAAATCTATATGATATCAGTGGCAAATGTTAGTAGGACTAAGTAGTCTTGTTTGAACATCAATTCCCACATCACAAGGGCTGAACCTTTCGGTTTTGGATGTAGTAATAGTAACTTCTAACAGACAGGATACATCTAGTAGTATCTGAACTATAATAATGTGTAGACAGCAGGAAAGGTCTAAGGCAAAGAATGCTAAGAAGTAATACAAATGTAAAAAACTGATGAGACACCAGAGTTGGAGCTGTAGGCACTAAGCATAGTAGTGCAAGTAGAAGACGGGTAGGCTATGGATCGAGAGCTGGTACAGCTAAGGTTACTCAGGTCAAATTTTTAGTTGTAGACAAGCAGCAGGAGGTAGATGGTATCCAACAGACTAGGTTCAGCAATGGGTGGTCTCGGAAAGTCATTGACCCTTTGAGTGCCAAAGGGGTAAGCAACGCATTCCAAAGCAATGCATTGTGTACCCCTCTGGCACTCAAAGCGTTAAAAAAAGGTCATAAACAGAGATTACTTGTAGTGTGTGGTCTGGGAGAAAAGGCTAAAGGTGTGGGTCACACATACGTGGACCATTGGGCAGGCAAAGTATGATATAGGGAGGCTCACAGAAAGATGAAGGTAGGAAAGACAAAGTAATCAATAAAAAAGTTAGTAGACAACTTATTGATTATAATCTGAAGGGAAACAATCAATATTCTGTCAAGGGCTGGGAGGCAGAGTCAAGGATTAATAGGCTAGAGGTATATGTGAAAAATTTGCAGAGATGCTTAAAGAAAAACAGGGCTGGATTGCTATTAATTGACATGGACACTTATTCTACAACATTCTAGAACACTTCACTTAGAAACTAAAACATAATTATAATATTTATATACCTAAAGGTATATTCCATACCATTTTGAAATTGTTCATGATTTCTTGTTAATAATTTAACATTAAGACAAGTAATTGTATTGTGATTTTATGTGCTCTTTGCATCAGAGATCCAATGTTAAGTTAAACATGAACTATATAGTACATTCCTCCCACACGATGCACTGAATTCTTATGAGGTTGCAACACCATTCACCTGTTAGCATTTATTTAGATTTATTGGCATAAGTGTTTCTCTTAGTGAGTCAACCCATCTCACTGTTTTTCTCTCTAGATAGATTCCATTCTCTATTCTGCAACATAGCTAGCACATTATTAGCTTTTTCACTGACCTGCATAGATAGAGTTATTAGCCCTACCAACTTGAGCAAAATAAGGAGGTGGAACAAAAGGTTAAGGCTCTAATCTATGTACATACTTTATATAGATGAATGTATTCCTAAAGAGGACAGAGTCATCATGGTATATCAGTAGAACTGTAAGGATCTGATTGAAGAAATCAAGTCAAAGACAAATAGAAAGGCTCAGGGGTTAATATCATATGTTGCATTAGTATTGGTGCAAATTCTCATGAAAACTCTTTTATTTATGAATCTCTTTACAAATTTAATTTATTGTGGTTAAAAGTAGGGGTAGGCGAAAAGTCAGAAAAATGTCCTGCATGATTTTTTGAGAACAAAAAGAGTTTTTGCTTTTTTCACAAAAGTTTTCTCCTTTTTGCCACTGCAATTAAATTTTTTGCCTATGTTTTCTATGACTGCAACATTTCATACCATAATATAACTTCTTCTGAGTGCTGAAGTGGAGAAATAAATTGCTGAAAGTCCTACAACATATGCCTTGAAAAGGTTGTTAGCATGCTAATTGCCTTTGTCCTTTGCCCAAAACACTAACTTCCTACTTATGTAACATTGGTACAACCATCCTTGAAAAATAACCGTGGCTTAGCAGGGTGCAACACATCACTTCAATTCATTAAAGCCTCTGTTTTAAAAAAATCAAACAAAAGGGAAGCAGGTCAACCACCAACATTTTGCGAAGTTTACTACTCCATAGGAATATTTTTGCGTTATGTTTATGCAGGTTTTGATTTGTTTCTATGAACTTACTAAGTGTGGGATGGCAGTACATAGAAGAACTGTGTGACTTTATTGCTTTAACGCCTTCACTTGTGGAGGTGGCGGGGGTAGTGCAGTAAGTGTAGGCACTCTATGACTCTTCATCTCCTACAACAAACCCAGAGTCATCATACTCCTCTACAGCAGGAGCCACAGGTGTTATTTGGAATGAACTAACTGTTCGCAGTGGCACACTCTATGATACATCAATACTATCACTACTTATCTTTTCTGCCCCAGAACCCCATTTTAGAGTGCTTCTGTTGCTGCTAGTTGTGTGTGTCTTCCAGTCAGACCTGTGGTTGTGCTTCTGGTGGGATCTCATTGAGGTGCCTAGGTATGAGCCTTTACCTTTCAGCTAACTTTCTAGCCATGCCATCATCTCTCTCACTCTCAGCTTCATCAGTATCTGAAGAAGAGGAGGATGCTTGAGGAACATATTCTAGATATGTCATCATCACCATCATTATCATCATCATCATCATCATCAGCCATCATTAGGTCATCCTCAGCATCGCCCGCCTCTTCTTGCCCACTACCCTTTTATTTCTCTAAGCTTTTAGAGGTATCAAACATTTTCTTTTTACTTTTACTTTCACAAAGTTCTCTACTACTTTGAGAACAAGTGTTTTGGTGCTTGTTTGTCTCACTGTCAGATGCAAAAGCTGGTTCAGCTGCTATACCTTCCTTCATTATGGCATCATCAACACTAGAATGTGACTGTCTTCAGTGTTTTTCTTTTAAGTTTTTTTGATAGCACTGGCACTGGTGGTGAGGGAACTTTTAGTGGCATCTTTACCAACTTGACCAGGAGGAGAGGGATCATCATCATTTATTGTACACGCTGCAGCAACCATGGCTGCAGTCAGTTTTTAAATTATCACTTTACTCCAATTTCCCTGCGCTGCTCCTACCTTCCCCCTCCCCTGCCCCTTGTGTGTTTGCTGGGCATTGCTCAACTACTGTATGTGTGTTTTTACTCTAAATTACACAACAGAACCTTTGGAATGTGATGTCTTGCCTTGGCCCTCAACAAAATAGTCAATCTCATCTGCCTCAGTCATACAGCTCATGTGAGGGATCCAGTCAGCTGTCTGTCACCTAATATTTTTATTTTGTTTATTTATTTTTTAAAATGTGTTGTCCACCCTATCTTATCACTGTCCAAAAAAAAGTATAACTAAAAAATAAAACAACAATTTCTTTCCCCAGATTTCCTCATCACTCAGATAATAACAGCAAGGAACCTGGACCACAGCTGCCTGTGTCTTTCAAATAAAATCAGTCAGACAGAATTTGAGGTCAACCTCCTTTGTTCCCTCACACCCCAGACACATCTAACACAGAGATAATAACTACAAGATCATCAAGAATCTTGGATCAAAGCTGTCTGTGTCTTTCAAATCAAATCAGCCATACATAATGGGGTATTTGGGGTCAACCTCCTTTAAATACTTTCCTCCCTTCTCATACTCAAGACACATCCAACACAGAGATAATAACAGCAACATCAGCAAGGGAATTGTTTTGACTGCAGCTGCCTGTGTCTTGTAAATCAAATCAGTCAGAATGTTGGGGTATTTGGGGTCAACCTCCTTTGCTCCCTTCTCACACAGAGAAAATAATAACAGCAACATTAGCAAAGAAATTGGACTGCATCTGCCTGTGTCTTGCCAGTCAGTCACAAGGAATTTTGGGGTATCTGGGGTCAAACTCCTTTCTCCCTTCTTCACCCCAGAGTTCCTCCAGACTTCCCTAATACAGAGAACAAATGTCCTACCTAAAAGATTTGCTAAACTTCAACTCCACTTTATTAGCCTCTCTTCTGTAGCTCAAAAATGTGCTGCTTTCTCCTTTCACAAACAGAGAAAAGCATGCTATGAGCGACTGACACCCATTGATATGTCTGCAAATAAAGGAGAGAAAACTGCCATGTGGCGGGGAGAAATTCAGTCTTACCATTGATTTCAATGCAATGAGGTAGGTGAATAAAGCAGGAAATGAGTACTTTTGGAATTAAATCTTTCCTCCAGGCTGGACGTGCTATTTCTGTATTGACGCAAAACCTTTTACCCATCTCTAGTTAAGAGCGTGTAGGCCATATGTATCATTAGTTATTTGCCCTTTGGAGATTTGTGAATGCACTGATCAGAATTATTCAATCAGGTAACAAATACATAACTCTGACCTTTATGAATGACAGTGTATTATTTCCTCTTTTAACAGCCTAATTATCAGCACTAAAATGGTTTTAAAACATGATTTTTCCTGTCAATAATCATAATGTTCTTGCTATACCCTACTATGAGAAGAATGTTCCCACATGAACAACAGTAACATGCTATAGAAACCTGATGAGAAGTGATACATTTTCAACATGATGGCTTTTTGGAGGCCAGAGCTATACAGACCTCATTATCACTACATTCTACTACGAAGAAAACTCAGTTTATTGTTTGGAGATGTTTTTCACCAAAATGCTTGTGCTATTTCAGCGGGGTGTAAAACAAACAATACTGCAAGTGAAAAACAAAATCACATCTCTGAAATCCAGAACTCGTGCACTAAAATCAGATCACGATGCACTTTTTCTGATCTACTTTTGCTGAGGACAATTCTTAAAACCAATCAGTAAACTGGTCCCCAAATGGAAGATTTGGATTATCAATCATTGGAACAATCTGAATATGAGAAATATTCATGCATACTTACTCAATCTGTTCCAATATATATGATGAGGTTGTTTAAAAGAGAACATGTAGTTGTAACCGAGCTGATTTCAGCTAATGGTGAAAATCCACACGACATCGCCACAGTTAACAATGTTCATAAACACTAAAACCCCTCTCTAACTTAACCTCAAATAAATAATACATTAACCAAAGACAGCAAAACAATGTAAAAATATATCATAGCATGATGGGCCATATTTTAGTTGTCAACATAACTGCTACCAAGTGTATTTTGTATCTATTACTTTCCCATAATATTTGTATATAATATATCTCTATTAAAGAAGAGCATTCTGAGACTCGTATGTGAAAGGAGAATAGTAAGGCTTAAGTGCTTCAGTATGTATAGATCCTCTCTCAAAGGACATCTCCCAACTCCTATGTTATTTTATAAAGCATCTAGCTCAAATTATTTTGTGACATACACATCCTGAGAATCTCAAACTGGTTGAATTTTAAAGCATTACACTCCATCCTGTACATCTGTCCTCCATTGTATAGCAATTTCTACTAGGAAAAATTAATTAACAACATTGTTGTCATTCAGTTCTGAGAGATAGTCAAACTAAACACAGTGTTCTTGCTTTCATAGTATATTTAGAGACCACTGTTTCCCACTGGCTTACATTACTTTCCAAAAGTGGAAGCTGAATATTTTTACTACAGCATATCATTTCTTGAATGATGAGTATATTATATTTTAACCTACCAATGAAAACTACACACCATCAACATCAATAGTTGGGGAACTGACGTCTCCAATCAATTAGACCTCAATGAATGGCATAAAATTGCTTATGAAAAAGGTGTATATCAAGAATGCAGGTTTACTGCAATAAACTGACTTCCTTTACATTTTGCCTTCAGTGACAGTGACCCTAGTCAGAATTCATAAATTCAGCATTCTCATGTATGTTTTCACATTTGTGGTCACAAAGGCAACACATATCATGCACTGAGGTTATATCTAGTAGTAGTAGTAGTAGTAGTAGTAGTAGTAGTAGTAGTAGTAGTAGTAGTAGTACAGTTTTGGAACAAAATATGCCATCTGGTTTATCAACCATTTACATCCCTGTTATCTATGGATACTTTGATAGCTCTCAATAATAGATGTCCTTCCTGTTAAAGCACAAAACACTACATTCATCCATATATGTTCTTCCATTAAGTAGTGTCTAACTCTTCAATGGCTCAAGCTCATCCACGATTTAGGGATAGATCTTCTAGAATCTATATGTTAAATACTTATCAACACAGAAAATGTGCAACAACAGGAAGCTGAAGCAGGTTTCATATGAAATTGTATATGTGAATATGAAATAATGTGAAAATTATTTTTAACACAAAAGTGTGCACAACAGAACCTTTTAATCAGTAGCAACTAGAATTCACTCCTCCTGAAATAATACTGAGGCTAGATAATGAGGTTTACTGTCAGTCAATAGTTACTTGAGCAATGTTCATTCATACATTGATTTGGGCTCTCAACTCCAGCAGGATGGATGCAGATAGGTTTAAGCACTCACTCCAGTATGTCAAAGCTACAAAAGATTTCCATTGTAACATATGCTATGAGAGGATGGGCGTTGAATTGCTACATTACAATGCAGGAGCCTTCTGGAGACAAGGTCTAATGACAGGTTATATAACCTGCTGTTCATACTTGCAGGTGTTGGAAGTGGATGAAATATGTACTAAAGGTATGCTTTTGCAATACATGAGGTCTCCCCAAACCATTAAACCAGGAGATTGCCTGCGGGGGTCTTGGACAATACATGCTTCTATATGATACTGATTAACAATACTCAAGATCATTGTACTGCTATCATGACATGACAGAAATATGACTAGTACATTGAGAGTACGGGTTTCGATTAATTCTTGAAATGGTGTAGGGCTTGACACCACTCTAGTCAAAGGCCTCCTCTGTGATGACAGTAATGTTAGCCCTTGGTATGGTAATCTTAAAGGGATAGTGACACTTCAATATTACTAATCCCTATTTTGTAACCCTTAAAAAAAGAACAAAAATGATACCAGTGTCATCCCTCAAACCCTTATGGTTTGAGAGATAACCGCCTACAAAGTTTGTCCCTGCCTGACGTCAGCGTTCTGGCTGACAGAAGGGAAATCCGGTCCCAGGACCGTCAGAGGCTCTGCAGCAGAGCCGAGATTTAGTTAACGAAAAATAAATTCTTCACTGAAAAGGTCTTCTATGTGTGCTTGGTTTGCAAGCACACGTAGAAGACCGTTTCAGTGAAGGATTTAGGAGCTGATTTCCCTGCTGTCAGCAAGAACACTGACCTTCAGGCAAGGGTGAACTTTGTAAGCGGTTATCTCTCAAACCATAAGGGTTTGAGAGATGACACTGGGGGCATTTTTGTCCTTTTTTAAGGACTACAAAATAGGGATTTGTAATACTGACGTGTTACTATCCCTTTAACTGAATAACTGTTGTCACAGCTGTACCAGTGGCTCTTTTGTTTTTGTAGTTTCAGGCTCCGTATTCAAAAGAGCTGGATTAATTCTAGATAAACCAGCTGCACTATGGAGAACAAATAAAAATTCCCATTTCTCAAATGGGGCTTCTAACCCCTTAAATACTAGAAAGGTCCCTAATGCATTGTGAAACAGACTGTTGGAAACCTCTTTAGGATTCAAAGCCCTTTTTAAACCAATCGGAATTTGGGATGTCTCTCCTCTTCACCATCAAAAACTGTTAATACAATAAAGCATATTGGTTTATGGTGGTAGGTATATTTAAATAGACATGAACTATCCTCACTTCAGTTCATCTAGGTTTAACAGCATGGTTTTATGGAAAGGTAGTATATTTAAAACATCATAAACTGGCCATGCTCTTTTAAGTTCATAATTTTGGAAAAAAGAGAGTCCATTTACTTCTTACATTGGTCAAAGGTAACATGCTCCTATTAATAATGGCTGGCAATTATCTATACTGATCTGATCATAACTATGGCTGAGACTTAAGATTTTTGATACAGTGACTAACATCTTCACAATCTGGTAGAAAAATGAATAAGGACTATGGTCATCGATGTTTACAACCTAAAAGAAGTAAGGATTATAGCGGTGTTCCACGTAACATTACTGTATAATTATATTTTCACACCCATCTGGTCCTTAAAGGCTCAAAAATGTGTACTACTAGGTGGAAGATCCAACATAATTTGATTTTGTGTGTTTCGGTGGGACAAACCATCTGAACTATAGGGGAGAAAAAAATATAATTAATTTAAATTGCAAATTGAATGATCTAGGGATGCTGATCCATCCAAGGTGTTTGATAAGTCTGATACGCCAGGAGTTCAATTAAGCATATATCTATGCTTCAGCACACATATTCAATTAACCACACCTGTTTATAATACACTCCGATTGGAAGACTTTGACTGTAAGATAACAATACCTTACTAGTCTATTGTATGTCACTACTCCTTAATGTATCACTGAATATTATTCACACATTTGTGCCCTGCAATTACTATACCTCACTCTGCCAATAACTGGTCTTCTTCTTGTCCATTTAGCAGTCCACCACTGAGACTTAATGGTCATGTAAAAAACTGGAGTATCTGAGTATGATATTTGGACAAGTTTCAAGGGGAATTTTGGACATTCTTAAGGATAGTTAGACCTTTTTTGAGGGTTTTTTCTTCATTTTTTAATTTCTGTTTTTTACTCTACCAGTTCACAAAACAACTAGCCTCTCCCATCTCTCCACCCCACCTACAGTATTGTCCAGGTAAACGTATCATCTTTCCATTTCTCTGTTATACTACAGGTGCTGTATCCTTCTCTGTTTTATGGCTATTTTGTCTTCATGATATTCATTTTTTTATTTGTCTACTAACTCTTTATCACCAACACAATATTAAACAATTCTATACTTTGACTGAACAGATATGTTATATTGTGCAATCTTTTGGTTTCAATTATTAATCTTACAATATTCCTTTCAAATGGCAAGCCGGAATCAGCCCTGGCATTATTTAGCCAAGTCTGGTATTCTAATTTAACTTCTTATTGGCAAACCGGACAAGCCCTGGTAGTATTTTAGGACCAGTGTAATTGGGAGTCCGCATGTGAATGAAAAGAGTTCTTCCATTATCACAAGCTCTCTGTTGCTCCCTAATCAGACATATTCCACCAACAAGGTTAGGGGTACTACCACCTTTTGATTGAAGCCCTGATGAAAGTTGGATAGTGGATTTACAGTGTACCGAGATTATATATTTGGTACACTCATAAGTGGCAAGCTGGTTTACAAACGCCCCGGCAACATACATTCACTACCCACATTCCTCTCTTTACTAGTGACATCTGGGTCCCTATAATCTAAATTAATTGTCAAGATTAACTGCGTATTTGCAGACTTATTGAAGCTTACCAATAGCGATTGCACATCAGTTATTGTGTGTAGGATTCATGCTCTATCATTGTAGCAAGCTGAATAGCTCTGGCATTATCAACAGCACATGATAATACATTATACATGATGGCACACCTTGATCTTTCATGGTGATTGTGATTTGTACACCGTAGTTTTTATACTTTTATCAATCCAGTCTAGCTTTTAAGCATAATGAATAAAAGTTACATTTTATTTATCAATGAGAGCAAGTCCACTTTCAGGTTATTCGACTTAGTGAGAAGATTTATCTTGCGTGCTAGTGCAGCAGGGTTATCATTTCTTTCCTTTCCCACATATAGCATACCACTCCCCTGTAGCACCCTGAGTCTTCAATTGGATATTGCGATAATCTTGGTAAATAGTGTTCCGTTGCAGTGTGCGTTAGGTTTTCTCACATTGCAGCACAACTCTTTGGCTGGAGAGAGGTGTCTTATGATTATTAAATATATAACAAGCTGCAATGACAACCTGGTCTAACTGCACACCTGCTGGTGGAATATAAGGGTTTCCATAGGTGCGCATTAGAACTTGCCATAAAAACACACTTTTTTAAAGGGACAGTAATATCCCACAAAATATTCTTCTAGTTTTGTAGGGCTTAAAAAAATATACTATTTGCCACAAATCCTATCTCTCAAACCGATATGATTTGAGAGATATTTGCTTTCAAAGTTCCCCCCTCCCTCCCCTTCTCGTGATGTCAGCTGTAAAGCTGACAGCAGGAGATTTCAGTCGTACTACTCAAGGAGGCTCTTCAGCAGAGCCGAAATTGCGTTATTTACTTACTTCACTAGAATGGTCTACAAGGTGTACTTGCAAACCAGGCACACTTTGCAGACCTTTCCAATGAAGTAATTCTTTTCCTATAATGCGACTTCAGCTTTGCTGCAGAGCCGCCGGCTGGTCCGCGGACGGGTATCTTCTGCTGTCGGTAGTGCAATTCTAGGGCAAACCCACTGAACTGTAGGGGACAAATAAAATGTCTAAAATATTTAAATGCAGATTTTAACCCCCTGAATGCTAGAAAGGTCTCCAACACATTCAAGGAGTTTACAGCCCCATTTGAATCAAAGGTATTTGTTTGTTCCCTATGGAGCCATTGATTTGCCTAGAATTGCACTTTTGCTTGCTGAATTAGGCCCTACGTTCTCTCACTGCATTCTGGACCATGATGAACAGTGACAAGGTGTCACTGTTGACTGAAGGCCAGGACAAAAGTGTAGGATGGTATAGCATGGTTCTAATGATACCCCTGTCAATGGAGGAGTAATATAAGACATTGTGTTTGTTTGTTTGTTTGTTCAACCTCACAGGTTGTAGGAGGAGGATGCAGGCCCAGTTTGAAGTTTCTTCCTAAACAGGAAATGCTGGTAGAGCTAAAGAACTTTACAAAATAAATATTTTAAATATGCTAGCTTGAAAAATGGATATTTAACCATTTAAGTAGAAGGGGTGTGCAATGTATTACAAAGCCCTGTGTTATGTAACCTTAAAGGGATAGTAATACTTCGTTTTAACGTTATTTTATTTTGTAGGCATTAAAAAAACATGAAGAATGATATAAGTCTTATCTCTCAAACCTTTATGGTTTATGAGATATTCACAAGCAAAGTTTCCCCCTCCCGCCCCTTTTACCTACTGTAAACATTCTCTTCTCAGATGTGGAATACAGTCCATAGACTGGACAGATAACAGAAGGGGACACTCTTATTCCTATGAAAACAATGAAATCCCTGCCCCCCTTGACAAGCTTTTCAGGTTTTTCCATTATCTTAATTGAAGATTGTCCCTCTCTGCAGTCTACCTGGGCAGCTCCCTTCTGCCCTGGCAGAAAAGTGTTACATCAGTAAAAGGGGAGGGAGGGGAAACTTTGCTTGTGAATATCTCTTAAACCATAAAGGTTTGAGAGATAAGACTTATATCATTCTTCATGTTTTTTAATGCCTACAAAATAAAATAAAGTTAAAACAAAGTATTACTATCCCTTTAAATGTATACAAACCCATTACATTTTAGATGTTTCTGATCTTCAAATCACAGCCAGGTAAATTCAAATCTCTTCTGAAAATCCTAGACTTGATGGAGCTTTTTTTGCTCCTGTTTACACTTCTGCATGTGTGACTCATATCTGAGTAGCTGGACTACACCATACAGGCGAAGCACTAGATGAACATTACCTTGAATATGGAATGAAAAGCAATGCCTCAATTATTGCAGTATCATATGAGAGTAAGAATAATTTAATTGAAATGCTCAATATTTAACCATCTGAATGCCAGAAAGGTAACAACATATTGGTTCTCTATCTATGGCACTTAACGGGTTAATCATTTAAAAAAAAAAAAAAAAAAAAAAAACTTATTTATGATGTTAATTAGTGTTATATGTAATTAAATATGTGATAGTTAAATATCCTTTTTAATTCTAGCTATTTTCAATGTAAAGTTAAACTGAAAAAAATCCAGTGCTTTAACCTTACTGACCTTATATTCCTATGCAGTTCTCCTCATGTGGTTTTCACCCTCTAGTTTTAATCGTAGTGCATTTTAATTGCATTAGCCCCTGAATTCCATTTAATTGAGCTTTTCAGAAAACTGACCACAGAAGGGTTATCATTGACCTCTTAACTAAAACATCATCCTGGAAGCCTTGCAAGGGAGGGCGACAACATATATGGATGTTAATTGTAAGTATCCTACCTATATTCCTTTGGAAGACCTTTCAGTTTGATCCAACTGACAATATAATTTACTAGAATCACATCTCATATAAAAACTCTGCTAAAGGTTAACCTCTTAAGGACACTTGACGGTCCTGGCTGGATTTGCTTTAAGAGCCAATGAAGTACCAGGACCGTCATGGAATTCTGGGCTCCCCGCGTGGCTGCACGCCGTTCGGGGACTCCGGAATCTTTAAAAAAATAATAATAATAATACATTGCGGGCATTAAGTGCTGGCCGTGTGTGCGGCCGGTCACCAAGGGGTTAAGATTGAAATATCTTACGGATCTCCCCTCCAGATAATAATAAGATTGTCAATGTAGCGGTATGAGACTAGCCCCAAAGTCATGCTCTTTGCAAAGATGGAAATATTAAAAAAAAAAAACATAAAAAGGTTGGCATAACTTGGGGCGAATCGCATACCCATCAACACTCCATGTATCTGGAGGTAAAATTTACCCAAAAAAGTAAAAAAATTCTGAGTCAATATATGTTTAATGGCCGCTATAATAAATTTCTTTTGTTTAGGAGACATAAGAAGATCTTTTTCCAAAAAGAAGTTGACTGCTTCTAAACCTCCTTCATTAGGTATATTTGAAAATAACCCTGACACATCAAGAGTAACCCAACAACAATCTGAAGTCCACTCAAAATTATCCAAAAGCTGTAACAAATGAGTAGTGTCCATAAGGTATGAATCTAGACCCTGTACAAGTCTTTGGAGGTGAAAATCGACCAATTGAGATAGATTAGACGTAAGAGAACCGATGCCAGAGATGATGGGGCAACCAGGAGGGTCAGAGAGAGAGAGAGAGATTTATTAATTTTGGGTCAATGATAATAAATGGCTTGATGTGCATCAGCCCCATAAATTCAATCTCTCTGCCCTCATGATCGCCCAATCACCCCAGGCTGTCTCCACTAATTCCTGGAGGGATCTTTCAAAACTTGATGTGGAATTAACCATAAGCATCCGATAATATTTTAGGTCATCTAAAATGTGTCTGTCCTCACAAATATAATCAGATTTGTTCTGAATTACTACCCCCCCCCCGCACCCTTTATCTGCCGATTTAATCACCAAATGATCCTTGGCTTTAAGATTAAACAATGCCTGTTGTTCCTGCTTGGTCAAATTATGATTCAAATGATATTCCTTATTATCAACCATTTTCCTAAAATGTTCAAGGACCATTTGGTAAAAAGTATTAATAAAATGTCCTGTACTTCCTACAGGATTACATTTTGAGGCTGGATGGAAAGGTGTTTCTACACAACTGTCTACAATATATTCATCCAATCTATTTAACTCATCTTCAACATTCTGTGTGATAATGGGATCAACATTACTATCCTTATTTTTATGTAGTTCTATGTTGTCAAATTATGTGTGAATCTATCCAAATGTACAAGGATACTGAACATATTTGGTTTTGAAGTGGGACAAAAATTCAGCCCTTTACTTAGCACTGCTTCCTCATTTGAATCAAGTGTATAGGAAGACAAGTTGAACACTATTGAATGGGCTGTGTTTCTGTTCTTCCTATTTTTGGTTCCCTTTTTACCTCTAGATCCTCATTTTCTTCTTCCAAAGAGCATTTTATTCCTCCTAATGCTGAGAACCGGTTTGAATTCTGAAACTGTTCACATCAAGGTGGTATTGTATTCCTCCCCCTTGGGGGCCTGGTCCCAAAAAAGTCTGTACTTGAGTATTATTCACAGAGTGACCTATATGTGGGTTGTTGATTTGAGTATGGCCCGACCTGCTACCCCCACGCACTACTGTTGGGGAATGCCTTTGACCAGACGCAGGTCGAACATCTTGATAACTCCCACTAAAAGGGCCTTCCTGAACTGGACCTATGATGATCAGAATTTTGATATATCTATAAATAGCTTTTGAACTCTTTTGTTTGTTCACATATCTATTATTGGAGTTCACTGTGGTGGATTTGTTGGAATTATCTATTATTTCTTTTCTACGGTAGATAGATCCATGGTGATTCATGCTAGGGGGGATATCAGGAGGGGTCCTGATGAGCCCCTCAAGGTCTGAAAGCAATGTATATTTAAAGAAAGCACATATAGACTATGTTAACCATAGGTTATATGCTCTTTATCAAAAAAGCTGGCAATTGTTGCCCCATGGATCACCAATCCAGAAGGATAGGTGGTCTATGCTAGAGGGGTGTCAGGAGGGGTCCTGATTCCCCCTCAAGGTCTGAATTATATATTTTTACAAAATATAACAATAATTAGCATAAGAAATGCAATATAACATATGTTACACATATGTTATATGGGTTTCAGTGAAAATTCCAGAAATTGTAACCTACATTGATCACCTATCCTACTGGATAGGTGATCAATGCTAAAGGGGTGTCAGGAGGGGTTCAGATTCCCCCTTGAGGTCTGAACTATCTTTTTACATACAATAAAAGATACAAAATAAAATATTATTACATATATACAGGCAAAGAATGCAGCCGCATATCTTGCCAATTAACCTTTTCAGTACCAGAGGGGTAGCAACCACATTGCAATGTGTTGCTATCTCTCTGGTACTCATAGCCTTTCATATACAACAAGGGCAAGTCAAATTAAATTGGAGAAGAAACAATGTTGAATTAAAATGGAGAAATAAAGTCATGGGAGCACTATAAGTTGAATGTCAAAGGGGGGGTTAATATGTCGAAAGGGAGTACTCTATGTTGTATTTTGTGGGGAACACATCTAAAGCCTATATCTTTGGTCTTTGACATTTAGCACATTTTTATGCTGTAGTTGAATAGAAGCAGACAGTTAGTATGTTGAAATGTGCTGTCTATGCTGGCTTTGTTTTACAGTGGTTCTGCAATAGAATACCGGTAAAACACGTTTGCAAAATAAATGTTGCTTGTTTTTAATGTAATGCCGGTTTTGGCACGAGTAGTAGTATCGAGCCGAAAGTGTTTTGCATACATCTCTGGCACTCAAAGGGTTAATGGGTAATGAATGGGTAGATACTGGACTAGATACAGTCACCTGACCTGATACTGTAACTAGCCAACTTATTAATCTCTTCCTATAAATTCAGAATGTGTTCTCTTCCAGCTAACTGCAACAATTTGTCCAAAACCTAACTGCTTTGAAATAAGATAAAAAGACAAGTGAGGAAGGAGAATCTATCATTTAGAAAAAAAATATATTGTATACCTTTATTTAGAAGGAAACTGGAGTAACTGGGGACTTGTATGAGAAGATCCGTGTGACGCACAGTGATGCTGTGCATGCTTTGGCTTTCTTTATCAGCCTGGTGCCACTTTCAAACTTGTTCTGAGGGCACAGATTGTCAGTGTAAGTTTAAAAGTGGCACCCTGACTGATGAAGAAAGCCCCAGCATGCACTGCATCACCTTGCACCACGTGTATTTTCTTATACAAGTCCCCTGTCCTCGCAAGTAGGGAACACAAATGCCACACAAATAGCATAATTAAATTTGTGAAAGATTTCTGCAACCAAATAGTTTTGTGCAAGAAATCCATTAAAAGTGATTTGGATTGATGGTAAAATGGCTGCATGAAGAGTGTTAAAGTGCACCTAAAATAATACCCTAGGTTATTTGCATCATGAAAAGATATATGTTTGTAGAAATATTTGAATTGGAAGACTGCTAAACTGCCTCAAATGAGATAAGGAATCTGTGAAACAATCTGTGAAAATACCATGTCTGAAAGTGGAAACACTGGTTGCAATTTTTTTCAGATGTACTAATTGTGCACAAATCATCACAGGAAAACCTATGAAATATGTTTTACATTTTTGTCCATGTCTTTACTGCTGTTGCACAGGCTTTCCTCCAGTCATGTGGCATTATGCCTGATGAATCTCTTTGGTGTATGGCAGGGCTGTCCAGGTTCAGTCCTCAAGGGCAACCAACATGTGACGATTTCAGGATTTCCATGATTAAGCACAGGTGAGTTAATCAGTGGTTCATTCATTTTAATTGACTCACCTGTGCTTAATCGGGAAATCCTTACATCATTGCCTGTTGGCCCTTGAGGAATGAACTTGGGTAGCCCTGGTGTATTACATCCAGTCCAGATTTTTAATTGTCATTAACTTTTGCTGGGTTCTTTAAACTCTGTCCAGGGTTAGCCTTTTCCAAACACACCAAAAATTCTTTGAAACCAAAGTTATGTAAGAAAATGCATGAAATAATAAAACAAATGCAGATGTAGCATGATGTCAACATCTAATTAAAAAACAGAGTGTTTCTAATAATAACATAGTATTAATATATTATATATATATATATCTATATATATATATATATATATATATATAATAGTACAGTATGATAAAAGTACTATGAGAAATAGGAATTCATTTACAGAATGCCTCAAATGATCTAATGAAATCTGAGAAAATGTTTTTCTCCTCTAAAGAAAAGCAAACGACTTGATTAAAAAAGCCCAATGAATTAATTAGGGTTATTCAGAGTTTAAAAAATAAACATAACATTTACTAAAACGTTTAAAAAATAAATATAACATTTAATAACAACTTAGTAATAAGAGCCAAGAAGGAAATACTGTTTAAAAATACATCACTCAGTATACAATTCTTTAATATGAACCACATAAGCATTCAATTTTAAAATGGCATTAGGCAGGTTTATTTTCATTCCTATGAAACAATCCTTAGTCACTAACAATTGCATAAATACAAATCATATGGAATAGATAGATAGATAGATAGATAGATAGATAGATAGATAGATAGACAGATTAGACTTTTATTAAGTAGCACGTCACAGATTATTTTTATCAAGTGTAGGCCCACATATCAATTTATACATTAAAAAAACACTATCATGCATAAAAAAGATGTGTGAAGAGTCCTATATATATATATATATATATATATATATATATATATATATATATATATATATATGGTCTTAACATTTTTACAGCATCTCTTGATTACTTTAAAGCCCGAGTTAAACCAAGATGCAATGTCTAGCTTTATAATGTACCTTAATATTAGATTTGTGCATTCATTTCATAACAAATGTGAAGTTAACCAGGACTCTTAAGATTCAGATTAAAATGACATACTAATCAACAGGTACACAAAGTCACAAAATAACAAACAAATACATTCCATTATTTTCTGCAAATCGATTGGTTCTTTTGTTCATTTGCTCTTGTGCTTTCAGTAGGAAAACTGGGAAAGGACTGTGTGTAGGATGGTAGTGAGGTAAAGTGATTGATAGACAGAATAACAAATACAATCCTGGTATGAATTGGAGGGGCAATCTCCTTAATTATGACTGTGATTGATTGTTGCAACATTCTGTGAATCTCTTGTTTATTTTTTATTTGTTTTGTAATATGGAAGCAACATGTTTTCCTTAACTACAATCTAGCCATGAAAAGAAAAGTAGTAGGTAATGCATGTTTAAACTGTTACTTAGGACTCAGAAGCTTTGCCTGCTTCTGCATTGCTAAGTGGTCTGTAGGTAGAAAAGGGGTGGTGAGGGTGGGGGAGGGGAGTAATAGGCTGGGGCAGGAAGACAGAGTGGCTGAAACGAGTTATAAGTTTCTACAGTTGTATTTAACCATCTAAGTGCCAGAGTGGTGCACCATTCATTGCTGAGCAATGCACTGTGTACAGATTACATTACCAGCTAGTGGGACAGTTAAATAAAAAAAAATCCCCAAGGGCTGGAACTGCACCACAATCCACCCCTGTATACTAGTAGCATCCTTACACTCTCTTGTAGTAACAGTAACCTTACACTCATCTTATCTCCCCTTTACATTCCACTACTATACATCTAGTAATAATAAAAACCCACACTTCTACTAATTCTACTCCCAAGTTTTCCAAATTGTGGAATACATGGCTTTCCAAGAATGTTCCGTCTATTGCACATACCCCCTCTTAGGTATCCGAGGTACCTACCTAACTGTATTTTACCTCCCCTCCGTCACTGGCATTGAGTGGTATCAATAATACATGTCAATCATATCCATAAATTGCTTACCAACATTCTCATGTCGTGTCCGATTCTGCGTGGTCCCCTCACTCACAATGGCCCGGTCCTCATTTCTATCTCTTTTCTCTATCTCATTTCTCTTTGTTCTACTCCTTTTTATCTCTTTCTCTCTCTTACGATTGTCTCTCCTCTTCAGTAACCCTTCCCTCCCAATGCTTACTTGTCGATGTATTTTCACCTTTTTCTTCAACACACCCACGCAAAGCAATCTTCCATGACTCACTCACTCTCAGATATATTTTTATGGAAGTTACATTCTTGCTTCATGGCTTTCATGTAGCATAGAAAGTAATCCTATTTTGGGCTCTAACCCGCCCATGATGTGATTTTGGCTACTTTTGGAGCGGTTGTCTCTCTGGCTTTGGACCCGGGCCTGTATTCCTTTATCACATCTCTGTTTCTTGTAACTCTTTACGCATTGTTACCTAGAGGGTCCAAGACACCTTCATCTAATTTATTGCCCCGCTCACTAATATGTTTCTTTTTACAGGATTATATATGTCATGGACTTTCTTTTTTTCCTTGTTTTAGTGGACTTATTTATATACTTCTATACGTTTGTAACTGATATGTACCACTGTATTTCTATGCTTTTATATTGTATATCCTTTCTTTCAATAAACTTTTGATTAAAAAAAAAACAAAAAAACAAAAAAAAACACACTTCTCATTTTATCTCCATACCCATCCCACGATCCATGCATTGCCCAAAAATTTACCTCTCTGGCACTCAAAGTGTTAACAGTTCTGTTTTTGGTAAAGGAGCCCACCAGTCTCATCTAACCACATGGCAGTATATGTTTTAATTTAAATTAAAGTAAAAATTAATACTTGGAATATTAGTAGTTAGATGAAAATACTTTTTTGCCTTTTCTACTTTGAGTAAAGGAAAATCAAGCTGACTGGGTAACAGCTATGGAAAAAATATTGTGAAACCTATTATATGTCAGTAGTTTACTGCACATCATTACCTAATTCCTCTTCACATCTCACTACTACACATCTTATATCTGAAAATGACCCAACAGCATTAGACAGGCCAAATGAGGCCCTCAAGAAATAGGCGGGCAGAAAACGGGCCGCTAGAGATAGGCGGGCCGAAAGTGTCCTGCAAGAAGTAGGTGGGCCTAAACTGGCCCACAAGATGTAGAAGGGCCAAAAATGGCCCATGAGAGGTACACGGGCCAAAAATGGCCCGCAATATGCATGAGGGTCAAAACCAGCCCACTAGAGTTTGTTTCGCTGTCCTACTGGTAAAAAAAAAAAAAAAAAAAAAAAAAAAATATTATATATATATATATATATATATATATATATATATATATATAAAGTATGTTTTGTGTGTTTGTGCGTGTGTGGTGATGGTATTAGGGGTTTAGGTAAAGCACACCCTGGAATCCCACTATCTTGGAGCAAAGTGAGGTTTTTGACTTTCTTTAACCCCTTAACGACCCTTGATGGTCATAGTACGTCATGGGTCGATCTGAGTTAACAACCCATGACGTACTATGACTGTCATGGAATTCCGGGCTACCCCCGCCACTGCATGCCGTTCGGGGAGTCCGGAACAGGAAATCGCCTAGCCTTTCTATAAAAAGTATTTAGACCTCAATTCATTGATTTTGGGGTTTTTTTTTTATTCTCTTTCAGTCTGGCCCTTGATAGAACACGTTTGCACAACCCTGCTTTAACCTGCTAGTCCCCATTATATGCAAAATCCTAAATGCCTCTGTAATGTCAGTTTCTTTCTGCTACAGATAGTTTTAGGTTCTAGCACAATGTAAATGGAAGCATGTCTTTTTTTCAGCCTCGTCAACTATGTTACTATGTTAAATTCTGTTATTGACTCTACCACAGAGTCATAATGACATTTGTGTCTTTAATACTCTCTTAATCCACTCCATGTTCTAAAATCAACAGCTCTCTTCCTCTTTCAGAGCTTACTCTAATGCGTTCAAGACTTACTCAAGCTGCAATATCTCGTTTGGAATTAACTAATACAGTTACAAAAAGGATTTTCTAGTTTTTATCAATCAAAATATACAGTATCTGTTTTTATTAAACTGCTTAAAAAAGCTAAAACTTGTTATGTGAATATTAGATTATAATGAAATAACAAACTGATATTCAGATAAAGTTCAAGTTGCTGTGCTTTCATTTTTTAACCCTTCCAGAATGATGTTCAACTCATTGTTTTGCAATGCACTGTACACCATCTAGCAGTGAAAGGGTTAATCTATTTAATGCAAGTGAGGTCTCCAGTGTATTGTTAGACAATGTATTGATTACCTCTCTAGCATTTGGGGGGTAAAAGCCCTATTTAATGGGAAATTCAGAAATTTGTATTTTTCACTTAACGGAATTCAAAAGTTCTCTGAAGAGGAAATACACTAAGGTGTAATAAAGAGGAGGAAAAGTAAATATAGTTTCTCCAGTGTGATAAACTCAGTAGCTCCTGTGTTAATCTAAGGGGTCAACTCGATAAGATATCTCCATCTTGAGAGATGCTCCATAGAATAACAGACATTGAAAAGTATATCAAACTGGTGAAGCTATCTCCTCTTTATCAAATATTTAATCACACCTTTTCACACAACCCCCTGTTCTTCTTAGTACATATTACCTGTTAAATGTATAGGACCTGCTGTTTGGGCAGCCAACAGAACCTGAGGATATTTGTCTTGGTATTTTTATGTCATTGCAATTACTACTTCCTAAGGATGCAATTTTTAGAACAATACAAAGCACACATCTTAAGATTCTACATATTTTGGAATGTCTTATATATTTCATATATCTGTTTTTAAAATTTCCTACGTAATTATTTTATTACTAAAAGAAATCACAAGTAAAGTGGGTTCAGTGACTGTGACACTAAAATGTTACAACTGAAAACATGATAAGTCAATATCTAGTTGTAGCATTTTGTAATATGTTTACCCACAAAATCATGACCATGTAGAAAACAAATGACAGTATTTTTCCTACACAGAATAAACTGAGCCTTTTTTTTGGGCAGTCTTCCAGTTTCACATTGATCTGCATGAACCACTTGTCTTCCAAATGAGTGTCCTTCATGGGTGGCTCTATTAATGCAATAGCTACAGTCAAACACCACACTGAACACAGAAGCTTAAATTTAACATTGCATGAACCAAGGTATTGCTGACAAGTAACATTTTATATTATACACTGCTGAAGTCAACAGTCAGTGCACTCTGTTCTCATTATTTGCATGATTGGACATGGCAGCTGACTATATATTGGGCTGCTACTATTAGAAAGTCTCTTGATTAGGATGAAGTGAGGCAATTTTCCACTGAGGCACCAATAACTAATTTCTTCACCTCCATTATATAAGAACTGACTTAGTACAGTTAAGTAATAAAGTGCCTCCCCTTGAACTTGTGCTAAGTGACTGCTAATTCACTAGTGCAATGCTGCTTTATATCTTTGGAAAGCAGGAAAGCTTGCAAGCTGACCCAAGCATTCCTATTTGTTTTTCTCTGTTCTTGCATGGAAATAATATGAAAACTGAAACTGGACTAACTGCCATTGCATTCAGTGTAGCTAATAATCATTAAATAGACTAGATCACGAACAAAATGATTATAGCTTTTATTAGTGTTTTAATAGAAAATATTAAAGCCTCTATCACTGTGACTTCATTGTCTTCTATATGTTTCAGCTTTTACATACCTGTTTTAATATGAACAAATCAAATGAGTTTCCTACAGTCAGGGCCGGATTTACATCTCAGGAGCCTGTAGGCACAGAAATCTGAAGCGTCCCCCCTTCCCACTGGCCATCTCCACATCTCCATATTGCCCTTACATTGCCTCCATTATCTCCACATTGCCCCATCACCTCCACATTGCCCTCACATTGCCCCCATAAGCTCCACATTGCCCCCATCAGCTCCACATTGCCCTCATATTGCCCCATCATCTCCACATTGCCCCCATCAACTCCACATTGCCCCTATCAGCTTCCCATTGCCCTCATATTGCCCCATCATCTCAACATTGCCCCCATCAGCTCCATATTGCCCTCATATTGCCCTATCATCTCAACATTGCCCCCATCAGCTCCATATTGCCCTCATATTGCCACATCATCTCAACATTGCCCCCATCAGCTCCACATTGCCCCCATCAACTCCATCAGCTCCACACTGCCCCATCAGCTCCACATTGCTTGCCCCCCCTCCATCCCCATATTGCCCCCATCATCTCCATATTAAGCCTCACATTCCCCCCCCCCCATCCGTTTCCTACCTCCCTGGTGGTCCAGCGGCAGGAGAGACCTGTAGCTGCTGGAGCTCCCGCGCGGTCTTCTCTTTAGTAATGCAGAGTGCTGGGAGATGATGTCATCTCCCAGCGCTCTGCATTACCTACAGAGCCAGGGGAGCTCAGCAGCTACAGGTCTGTGCTGAAGAAGGCACAGATCTTACCATGTGGTGGGCGGCATGGCGCAGCACGGCACACCACGCTACTTAAAAAAATATATATTGATTGCAATGGCAGGCGCCCCTCTGTAAGGTGCGCCTGTAGGCAGATGCCTACTCTGCCTTATGGAAAATCCGGCCCTGCCTACAGTTGTAGTCTGCATTACTGTAATAAATGGGTAGGCCCTAAATCATCATTTGAAGTTGACACCCAAAGTAAATAGTTATTGATGCATGGAACATTTATGAAGCTCAAATGTGTCATGTTATACTGTATAAGTAATAATGGAGGCCCATGGCCTTATGCACAAATTAAATAAAGAGCAATTCTGGAGCAAACCAACTGCATGCAAGAGGAATGTGCAATGCATTGCAAAGCACTCAAATGTTTTTTAAATGGGTAGTAAAAAAAAAAAAAAAAATTTATATATATATATATATATATATATATATATATATATATATATATATATATATATATATATATATATGTAAATCAATGAGAAATGTTTACCCCCATTTTGTGGTTGATCAAACATTTTCCAATTGAAGTCTATGGGGAAAAACTGGAGATAAAAGCAGAGATAAAATTAGCACCTGCAATAGAATCCAGCCCCAAACCTTTTCACACTCATAATAATCTAGTATTTATTTAATACAATTATTTATAGTTTTATTAGTATAAAACTATATTTGCATATTTGTCAGCTGTGTTATGCAATATTGTTTGCTCCATTTATTTTAAATAACATTATTCATTCCTATCCATTTAACTCTGAGAATATTAGAGACATCTCTTGCATCTAATGAGTTTATCTACCCCTTTAAAAAAGAAGTAATTCTTTATTACTAGGTACACAAAATATGCCAATCGAGAAATTAAAGATATTGAAGGGAAATGAGTTAGTGCTACAAAAACATTTCTATGACTTCATTTTGCATACATTTGAGGAACCACCAAAACAAATACAAAGTTAACTTCATTTATGAGGCATATGCTGTTACACAGATAGTGGGGGACTATGAGTGAGGCATCACTATAGGCAGCAAAATATACAGGAACTGCTTACACATTTACTAGGCTTGTAGTCTTTATTTTATAAATGATGACTAAAGGGACATTATGACACTTTACAAGTCTGGTTCAGTGGGAGCAGACTTAGTAAGAAGCAATAGGATACACTGTGCAGTCTCAAAACAACTACTATTAGCATTTGGGGGAGGGTCAGAAAACTTCTGATCCTTATCTAGAACGCAACCCAAGTTTGTGTCTCTCACCACAATTTTTTGTGTCGCATGTGCAGTCCCACTAGACTCAAAGTATCTGGACAGAAAATTGTTGTGCATGACAAAGCATTGATGCACCAGGTAGGGTTGCCACCTTTTCTTCAAAAAAATACCGGCCATGGCATTCCCTCCATAGACTTAACATTGGACAGAAGATAATTTTTTACCGGGCTGCCGGTAAAATACCGGCTGGGTGGCAACCGTAGCACCAGGGGAGCATTAGGTATCTTGTTTCACAGCCCTGTTGTGCTCCCCTGTTGGTCCACCAGGTCCCTCAATTCAGCCACAGTTAATTTGGCAAATCAGTCACTAGGGAATTATCTACACGATAGTTGCCCCTTTAAACTCTGTAGTCTGTAAGGATGTGCTGAAGTCTGAGTTTATTGATCTAAAAGACAGCACTAGGGTTAAGATGTCAAATTATTATTCAGTTTGGCTAATCAAGATTTACTTTAGCAGGGTCTGTTTATTCTGTGTTTTGAGAGGCTCTGGCAGCTATAGGGTTAAGATATCAATTAAGTCCTCACAATGACCAATCGTCAAATAGTAGTATATTCAAACTGTTATATTTTCCCATCAATCTTTGCCAGGTTATAATGGTTTGCTCCATCTAATCAAGCTCATCTGTTTTGACTGGCTGCAATGTTTGACTCTGCTTCCTCCTTGATTTTTCTGTTCTGGTGACTGACTCTGGCTTGGCAGACAACTACTCTGGCTTCTAGATCTTGTTCGGCTGACAACCTCTTTTTCCAGATAACTTCTGCATTACCACATTCTTGCTCTAATCCTTTCAGCTATTGCACATCCGTTCTGTTTTGCTTGCTCTCGTGGCTATCCTATTTACTTCTCTCACTGCTCTGTCTGGCACAAAAGGCCTGGTTCTCAACCAACTCTATAGGTTCAACCTTTTATTGTTTCAACCGGTTGCTTTGGCTTTACACACCCTTTATGTAATTCAAAAATGACCCTGGTGTGAGTCACGGCTCAGTTGAACAAGGTAGAAAAACTGGAACTGATCACTATCATTCTGTGGACAAAGCAGAACTGGTGTGCATCTGTGTCTATTTTTAAGTAAATTGGCTAGAAACAGCATATTTATATTATCCAAGAGTGATCTCTAAACTAAATCACAGAAATGTAGCATATCTGTAATATTGATGATATCCATCAATCTTTGTTTCTACTCCTCTGAACTCTCTCTCTCTTTCTCTCTCTTATGGACTGTGTCAACATCTGTCTGTTACTACCAATGGAACAAGGCTAGGGTGTCAGACAGTGTAATTCTGATACTGTGATTACTAAATGTACCAGTATGTCCCACTCAAACACAGTTGAGAGGCCCCTGAACACAGTTTTCAGGGAAGCCAAGCATTTTTCATTTTGTTCACCTCCTCCTCTCCCCAACTTATCCACAGTTCTCTGCCTCCTAGCTTAATATATATATATATATATATATATATATATATATACACATACACACACACACACACACGTATATCTATATATCTATATCTATCTATACACACACATATCTATACTATAAAAGAAAAAATTGTCAGGTGACCACAGATTCTACATCCGTGCCACACACACCCCAGGGAGTCTGGTAGGAGGAGATTTTCATATCTCCTACACACTGCCTAAGCCCAACATACACACCCCCGGGCACAGCTTGGAGACGATTTGCATATCTCCTACACACTGCCTCAGTACAACATATATACAGCCACTTCATTTTACACACCCCTCACTATCCGTTCACCAAAACCAAAAAAATGGCTTACTCACCTCTCAGCGTCCAAAATTTACGCCAGCACCACATTCTGTTTTTGCTGCAAACAGCACTGTTGTCTCTACAGCATGCAGTGCAATATCATGGATTGCACTCAGCACAGTCCACAGTTGCTTTCATACTTGTACCTCCTATGCAGTCCTGAATTTTATCCAATCAACACTGGGTATCTCTCAGCCCTACCTCACCACCAGCCAAGGGAGCTCTGTCCCTTCTGCCCGCGGGTCTGAGCTGAAGCCCACACACTTTGAGTGCTATGAGGCCAGGGGAGCCAAGGATACAACAGGTGGAATGATCCCACCATTCATCATTAACCCTTTGAGTGCCAAATTGATATAAAAAGCATTGCTTTGCAATGTGTTGCTTACCCATGTGGCACTCAAAGGGTTAACAAACGGAAGCCAGTGCCAAAATTATAAACCGGGTGCTGTAAACAATGTCCATTGCTAAAGGAAAAGTACATTCTCCATACTGATACTACATAATGTGGCCTCCGTCTTCAATCCCTTAAGCACTGCAGTACTGGTGAAGTGCCAGTAGCAAACATGGCAACCGGGGGATCTGCGCCAATGTAATAATGTCGGTCCCTGCTTCGGTTGCACGTGTGTGAGAGGAACCTCAGGAGCCAGTGATTTGGGAAGGACACGTGTCCTCTAAGGATGGGGAAGAAGAAGAAAAGGGAGAACCTGAATGTGGCCAGAGAGGTGAGTGGCTTTAAGAGTGATCGTAGGGGAGGTGTCACTCACAGGGGTAACTTATAGTAGGAGACATGTGAAAGGGTGCCTGACACTGGACACTGAAGATTTTCACATTTCTCTTTATTTCTGTTGTTTGCCTTAACTTTCGGACGTACTTTGAGCATACCTTGCATGACTACTCTGTTTGCTTATCATCCCTATGGTGTTATCCACAGTGCTGTAGCTGCTACTCAATATGAATGGGAATATTATGCTGCCATGACTGGCATGGAACGTAAAAGGCCAATGATGGAAAACAGCGAAATATAGGGAGGGAAGTCCACATCTAAGAAGAACTATGGAGAGGATGAGGAAATGAGAAGCCATGTTCAAATATTTAAATGTATTATTCCTTTTGATTTAACCTGAAACTGTTCTGCATCTCCTCTTGAAATATAAAACAACATGCCACACTTACACCGACACAACTCTTACCGTCCTCTGTAGCTGCTCTTTCACCCCACTCACCGTAATCTTATCTCTACTCTAAAACACAATGTAAAACATCCATCATGCATCCGCCCATGTCTACTGCTAGCCACCAAGTTCACTAAAAGTATTTTAGCTAGGGGTGCTTGCTAACCCCTGCTGGACTGCTCAGCTTCTCCACACCACACATTCACTCTTATTCAAAGCAAAGGATATTTCTTGTGAGGGTGATATGAAAGGGAAGTATGCAGGTGTGTGTGTGTGGGGGGGCGGTGCTGCCCCCATCTTGTGGATGCTGCCTTTGTAAATGATGATCCTTGTGCATTTCCCTAATTCAGTCTCCGCCTAGTGCACAGTAAATCAGCACAGGATGGGGAGACAGACAGGAGAGTTGTGTAAAGATGCAGGGGTGGGGGCGCAATTATAATACCTTTTTATTAATTAAAAAGAAACTGTGACTTCACACGCAGAATTGCGCTCACTGAGAAAAAATTAAGTCTGTCATCAGGCCAGCTGTCACTATATTGTTCAGCTCAGCTTCCTGCATCCTCTGCTCCTGTACCAGAGGGCAGCATACTTGAATTGATGGCCGCTTACTCCACCTCTGTGCCTCCCTTGAAGGAACTCTTCCATTGAACATTGGTTGGTGCTGTGTGAGGACCTTGAGGTCCTGACAGGGCACAACTATATTTTCAATGCACAGAGTTCTGCACATTTAAACTATGGTAGTACCCAGTCAGGTCTTCAGAGAACACCTATGTTGAGTAGAAGAGGTCCTGCAAGACAGACACAGCAGCATAGGAAGCCAACGGCAATTGAAGCATGCCATCCACTGAGTTAAGGTGCCAGCTGCCTCAGGAAATTGATGAAGGGCTGAAAGTCACTTTAGAAGGTCAGTATAACTATGTTTAACACTTTGAGTGACACAGTTATCCATTTCATTGTGATGCGTTTAATACCTCTCTGCCACTCAGAGTTAGGTCAAGTAATTATGTTGTGCCTAGAGGAAGTGGAAGATGGGAGGGTGATGTGGCTTTTTGCAAGCCATTGCTTTGCTGTGTGTGAGGGGAAATGGTAGAAGTGAGTCCGGAATGTTTTATTTTTCTTAGAAGAAATAGTGAGGCCAAGCCCTTTCACTCCTGTCAAACACATGACTTCCTAGTATCCCCTGGAGAAGCAGTAAGGAGATTATAATAGCTCCTCCTTACTCCTGCCCCCGGGGTGTGTCTGGCACGGACCAATACGCATGTACCCTTACTTCAAATGTAATAGCAATTTCCTCATCTAAGGAGACACCAATCTTGCCTCAGGAGCCATCAGTGCTGCTCAATGTTTCCCTGCAGTCACCTGTAGCTCTCGCACTGGATGGGCATGTGTGAAGGACAGTCCCTTCTGTATCCCACTCAGTGTCTGATCCCTACACTACAATTCCTTCCTTGAATACTTCCCTCATTTGGCCTATCGATAAATTATACCAAGTGGTGTTGGGTGTTAATCTGAAATGTCCACAGAATTAGGCACAATATTGCACCACAAAACCTAGGGCATTTTCATATTGAAACTTATTTGGCCACACAGCTGCTCCACACAACTTCTTTGCTCATACTTTTACTGATTCTGCCGACATCTCACATTACCACCCAACACCATTAGCTACAATCTATTCATACCATGAATGAGGGAAGCATTCAACTAATCCATTATACAAATGTACAGATCACACACTCACTGGGACACAGAAGGGACTACCCTTTATTCATCTGGAGAGCTACAGGTAACTTCAGGGAGACTTTCAGCAGAGTTGCCACCCATGGAACCAAGATCAGTGTCTCCTCAGATGAGCCTATTCATATTGGATTTCAATTAAGGGTACAGCTGTACCACTCTGGTTTATGCTACTCCTTGCATACTGATTAACATTCTGAGTGTATTGCTTTGAAATGCATCGCTTACCCCTCTGCCTCTCAAAGGCTTAATCAGACTGGCAACACCATCCCACACTTCTAATATATATATATATATATATATATATATATATATATATATATATATATATATATAAAAACATATGATAGGAATAATCAAATTTCCATTGAATCTGTTGGAAAGCATTAATGACTTCCACACACACTAGAGTCTCTACTCATTTGAACTGGCTGTTGCTCCCTCAACTCATTCAAGACAGTAATGTATACAGATCCACTCCTGTCTTCTAACAGTGGATCTCTACATTCTGAGCAGTATCACAAGGTACTATTAGAACCCACCATTTTTGTCCCATTGAATTATTAAATAGTGTAATTTTTTAACATTTAATTCAAAGCTGCCTGTTTATCAAGTTAACCAAATAACTAGCACTTGCCTGTTTTAGGAGAGATTGATATTATGTCTGAAAAGTGAAATTCCCTTTCAGTACAGCACAGTGTGCTAATTAAACAAACATTAACACCTGAAAACAAAACTGGATTATGCTATTTAAAATATCATGTATTTCCAGCTAGCATCTGTAAAATTTGTTATTTTATAATCCTAAATTTGCAGTGTTAATGCATGTATGAATTGCCCTTTCCACATAGCATTTGCTTAATTTTGTTCCTACAGTTTGAAACTGGTAAGATCAAATGCAGTAAATTACTACTGCTCTTGTATTCAGAAAGGTAATACATCACTATCACTTCAGAGACACTATCAAGATTGCCGTAGTAATGGGAGCCAGGACTATGCTTTAGGCTTCTGAAGACAAATATATATTATTTTTTTTTACAGATGCTATCTTGGAGAAAAATATATTTAAATATATATAGTAGCAAAATAAGCATGGTATTGCCCGAGCACAAAAAGGGAGAGGAAAGGGAGAAATATTCCACTGTCCACTGGTAGTTATATACCTACTGTCTGACACCACAGCCTTGTATTACTGTCCACTGATAGCCACAAAACCACACACCCATACACTGGGTGCCCCTCCAGCATTGTTCCACTGCCCACTGCTATTCACAGAAACAAACAAATATGCACTGTCTCAAAATTCCTGACTTGCTACACTGTCCACATGTACCATAGAACCCAACATAATCTGTCTGACACCAAACCTTGTACTGCTGCCCCACTAGTAGCCGCAGAATCAAACATATACTGTCTGGACCCCAGCCTTTACCACTTTTACACTGTTAGCTTATTCTACTGTCCACTGTAGCCACAGACTTACATATGCACTGTTGGACACAGCAGCCTTGTATCACCCTCCACTGGTAGCAACAGAACCACATATATACTGTCTGCCAGCCTTGAAGAGGGAAGTTATGGCATGGGGGGGATCCTAGCATGGGCGTCCGGAGGGGGGGGCAAGGGGGGCACTCGACCCCCCCTACAATTACCCCTCTCCATATAAATAAAGGGGCTAGATGGGCTGGCATGGGGGTCATATTATGGCTTTGCCCCCTCCTGGAAAAATTTCTGCGGACACCACTGGATCATCCTAGTAGTAGGGGAGGGGAGACACATGGTGCAGGAAGGGGAGACAAGTGGTGGAAATAGGGATACACATGGTGGTGGAGGAGGGGGACACAGGATGGTGGAGAAAAGGGGACACGTGGTGGTGGAGGATCAGGGACATGTGGTGGATGGACGGGACACATAGTGTAGGAAGCATGGTTGGTGAGAAGGTGAGACATGAAGGAGAAATAGTAAGAAAAGATGGAAACCAACACATCCTCAGAACATACCTGCTCCTCCTGTATGAGTAATAATCCCGACAGGACGTGAGGTCCAGTCATTGTCATCCTAAGCTAACTGCGGTATACAGAATGTAGCTCTCCACCAGACAATCCTTTCATTGTCAGAGAGCTGCGTAGTGCAGAGCTGGTGCCACCTGTAGGCGAGATAGGAGCTGGCCAGGGCACCCATCTACTGGGGGCACAGGCAGCAGAACAGCAGAGCCGCACGCACCTCAGCAGCTGCTCTAAACAGAGGAGAGAGAGAGAGAAAGAGAAGAACTCACCCATGACCCACCGGCACAGCTCCAGCCACACAGAGACACATGGCCAGGAGCAGACTGAGAGGTCGGGCTGACGGCTGCCAGGGGGCGCCTGGCCATTTATATATCTGACTTGTGCACTATTACTGGCTTGGCTAGCAAGCCAGTTGTATGTACTGAGGAGGAGTGCTCGGGCCTGTAACATCCCTGCTCTCATTTGATGCAGCATGGTGGTGAGAGCAGCATGTGATGTAGAGGATGCTGGAGAAATGCGCGCGAGCCGCAGGGTGAGGTGAGGTGATATGGATGTTCAGGAAGGGACTGAGGCAGTGGTGTAGCGGAGGCACCTGCAGGCCTAGCGGTGCATGGGGCCCCCATATTTAAAGGGCCCCCCGGCAGTTGGACTGGTCCATTTGGAAATTGCCAGGTGGAATCGTTGTGTTAAGGTGAAAAGAGACATCAACGCTGTGTATGCTGATGCATTATAATGTTACAGCAAGACACAGGCTATCCTGCCTGTGCTCAATACATTAGTAGCAACCGTGCACCGACAGGAAGATCAATTAACCCTTTGAGAGCCAGAGGTGTACACAACGCATTGCAAAGCAATGTGTTGAGTACCCCTCTGGCACTCAAAAGGTTAAAGACAGAACCAGTATCCTGCCTCTCAGCTCCTATCAGTGACAGACAGAATAGGGATCATGTATGGACAATGGACTGGAGGCTGTGGATTCAGCTAGTGGACCTTAGTTGAGTGCTTATGGGCTATGCCATGGTTAAAGTTATAACGGTGGAGGTGCTAAGCCAGCCTTTAACTTTTATTAACCACTTAAGAACCAGAGGTGTGTGCATTACAAAGTAATGTATTGCATGCACCTCTTGTCCTCAAGTGGTTAATATAGTGAGAGGAGCTAGTCGTCCACCTATCCACTGATGTGCACAGCACATGCCAAGACATTTGGTGGCTCTTCCAATGAACACCTACTGCTATCTCTAGGAAGTTGCAGTGTTTCATTGGATACAAATTACTTAAATCTACATAGGCAAATGAACTACAATTTTGCTGCATACTGCACTGGCTGGGTCTGAGGAGCTGAGTGACAATGACAAGCTGTCCTCATAAAAGGTGCTAAGATAACAGTCATTAAAAGAGGTGGGGTATAAATGGGTGTGGTATAAAGGGGACTGGAGCCAAGGGACGGAAAAATTAGGTTTTGCCTTGGGTGGCAAAAATCCTTGCACCAGCCCTGGTGTAGTGCATCTCTGGCCATGCCTGTATCAGAATGTATATGTGATTTTATGATCCGCATCAGTCATCCCACTTCTAAGAAGTCTGGGGAGTTTATTCAAAGTAAAAAAAAATGTTAAATTAGCCTTTCATGGCAGCCTCCTCACCTGGTGATCTCATGTTTGAGCGGTGCTATGGGGTGCCTGTTAATCATTCAGACACTCTATGGGCCAGCTTAAATGGTGGATAAAAGGGTGGGAAGGAAGTAGTCTCAGAGGCCCAACAGCCAGTGGTGAGCAAGCTGCTATAGGCGGAGTAGAAGATGCACTTAAATCTTTTATGTCAGTGAGGTATCCAGTGCATTACTCCACAGCCCTCTGGCACTGAAAGGATTGTCTGGTAGAGAGCCATTTAGTGTGTACTGCAAGGAGCAGAGGATGACAGTAGCTGGACACACAACCAGATGGGATTGCAAGTTCATATGGCAGAGCAGGTAAGTTCTGGGTGGCAGTGGCATAACTAGAAGCCACCATGCCCTGGTGCAGAAATTGCCTCCCCACCCCCCCCATCTTCACACTGTCCATCTCCTACCTCCATGACCCGCTCCCGCACGGTTCTCAGGTATGCAGAGCACTGGGAGATGATGTCATCTCCCAGCGCTCTGCATTACTAAAGCGCCGGGAGATCAGTTGAGCTGCTGCGGGCGAGTGGCGATGGGTTTGTAGGGGGTGGCTGGGCCCCTTGGAGTGACGGGCCCGGTCGCAGGTGTGACCCCTGCCATCCCTATTGTTACGCCACTGCTGGGTGGAGATAAATACTGCAAGTGATTTGGGTGGGCAATGGAGGCTTCGCCCCTATTGTCTCACCCAAATCCCTGCCCCAGTCACTTATTACTGTGGATACCCCAAGTCCCAACATGTAGTAGGGAGGAATTTGCATAACATATCGATATATATATACATATACACATACCTCTCAACATTTCAAAGAGGGACAATTGAGTTTTATGTGGTGTTGCTGAGGGGTGTGGCATTGCCAAGAATGTTTAGATTATTTCATGACACATTGACAGCTCTTTGTGTAACTGAATAAGTGATTTAAAGCAAGACTAAAGTGTACACAAACAAATTAATAAACACTTATACTGAAGTTTAAACACGTTTTATTGCTGTTTATTAATGTGATACAATTATATGCACACCACACAGTCTGAGCTTTTAAAAAGAGGGTCATCAGGGTGGGAAACAGGGACACAGGGGTTTGGGTATCAAAGAGGGACACTTGGGAGGTATGGATAGACAGACAGATAAATAGAAAATTGAGTAACTGAATACAGTTATTGGACTACTATATTTTGATATAATCTATACAGAACTTGGTACATAGTACTTGCGCATAAATTCATTATATTAACTTTATATTCACTCACAGTAGCTTAAGCAAACTGAAATTAAGGCACACAAAAATGTTACCATTTCCCACAATCTCTTACCTGACAATGTTTATAATACTAAAAATGCAAATTACCAAATGGTTTCAATGTCTCAGCAGAGATTGTAAAAGTTACCTTAAAAGCTGAAGTACAAACAACCACACAAACTACCAGTAGGGAAGGAAGGTTCTCCTTGTCCTCATTTCCACAGTCCAATTCCTGAAAGCACCTGATAAACCCTTCTCTGTTACCACTCCCATAGCATATTGGAACCAACCAGTACACACCACTAGCAATCAACAACCAAAGGTTGAATTTTATCAACCACACCAGAAACCTGTGAAAAGAAATGAAGGGGAGGGTTTAAACAACAGCAAAAAAAGTCCAAGAAAGCAGCATGTCGCAACGATTAACAATCCAACACCACCTGCTGCGGTATCTGCCACACAATGAGAAGAAGCTTGTCACTTCTGCAGAGCAAGAAGACCAGGATCATGCCATCCTCCTCAGGAAAGGCCGGGATATGCCAGACAGGTCACCATCTCATCCGCCATGCCCCAGTAAGCCTGGACCCCAGATGTAGCCCAGCCCGTGAAACCTGCAACACTGTATGCTCAGAGGGAGACCAAACCAATGCTGCGGATGAAGCCTGCAAAGGCCATCACTGCGCTGCTCCTTCCAGATGGAACCAGAATCCATTCTGGGAGCCGAGTGCCCCAAACTGCTGTTCTAAAACCCTTGCCTGGATGGTCCTTGCAAGACTCTGACTCTAACATCTTCAATCCACTGTCCACAGTGCACCAGGGAGACAAGACGCAAATCCAGATCACAAGACAAAACATTCACAGGATGATCCTACACCATCCCAAAGGCATAGGCATGACACATGAACCGCACACACCCCTCTCCCTCTCTGGCCACACAGAATGCCCCCTGACTTTGGGCTGCAGTGGTCATTCCGTAATGCACAGTGCTTCTCCTCTGAGCACTCACAGCGGGGATCCCCAGCTAGCCTGCTGTCATACAGAGAACACAGCCCGGGCTGCAAGAGCCATTACCACCAACCTTGCTGTCATGCCCACAAAATTCTGAGATTATGAGTCAACTCAAAAAACTATGTGACAGCCCACGTATCACGGTGCCTGTGCTATGCGGGCAACATTCTGTCAGTTTCCTTTATTGATCTCGCTCATTGGATGAAGTGACTTGTCTACGCCCAGTAGTTGCCCTTAAATACTGGGCCTTGTCACTTATCCGGTGCCCTTTCATGGTGTTTCCGTACCAGCTCTTGTTCCTGTATTTCGTGTGATCTCTGTGTACCGACCCAGCCTGCTAGACGACTCTGCATCTTGTCCCTGCCTGTGTACCGACCCGGACTGACTGACTATTCTGAACCTCATTCCTGTCCTGTGTACCGACTCGGATAGGCTGATGTTCCTGCTCTGTGTATCGACCCGGCCCGGCTGACGTTCCTGCTCTGTGTACGGACTCGGATTAGCTGACGTTTCTGCTCTGTGTACCGACCAAGCCCGGCTGACGTTCCTGCTCTGTGTACCGACCGGGCCCGAGTGGGCCCCTGTGGTTTGGCATCCTTCCTGTTACGCCTTTTCCGGCCTCCGGTTGGGGTTGTGACAGGATTCTCGCTGTCTCTGGACAGTCACTCTCTGCAGTCTAGTCTCCGTTGTTAACGGTGTCTCCCAGGCGACCTTGCTGTGTATTCCTTCCACCCGTGCAGTCCCCGATTGGTTGCCTAACTGGGCAAGTCACTCTAGTCTCCGTTACTGCTATGGCAGTCCACAAGTTGCCTGGTCTCCGTTACTGCTACAGCAGTCCACAAGTTGCCTGGTCTCCGTTTACTGCTATGGCAGTCTACAAGTTGCCTGGTCTCCGTTACTGCTACGGCAGTCCACAAGTTGCCTGGTCTCCGTTTACTGCTATGGCAGTCTACAAGTTCCCTGGTCTCCGTTACTGCTACGGCAGTCTACAAGTTGCTCTAGTCTCCGTTACTGCTACGGCAGTCCACAAGTTGCTCTGGTCCTGTTACTGCTTGGGTGTTACTCGCGATTGTGCTCTCTCTTCAAGACTGAGCTTCTTAAAGGGCCTCGCGCTATTAGGGCCTGTCAGTCCTCCCGGTCTAATAGTAACCCATTCAGTGCTGTCTAACTTGAGTATCACACGTAAACTGCCTGACCTGTGTCAGTATATTGTATGCTGTATTGCTTGTATATACTGGACCCGTGTGGGTGTACTTCATTGTAACCTGTCCTGTGTCTGTACTATATTGCTGATATATTACTGGACCCATGAGGGTTATTGTTACTTCAACTGTTCAATAAAACTGTGTTTTATCCAAACCTACTGTGTCTGTGTGTCAAACAAACCGTTACACCATGGGCCCACTAAGCTCCTGGCATGAAGGCAAATGCGACGACCTGCAGCTGGGCAGGCACAACCGTGGTGCCTATAAAGAAACTAACTGTAACCCAAACACTAGACCCAAGCAGTGGTTGAGGCCTGGCACAATTTCTTTGGAGATGCCATTTGACTAGAAAGAGAGGAAGAGTACCCCCAAGAGCACAGGGCCATCATGTGCCACCCAGGAATGGACCCCCCCCCCCATCAAAATCCACAAACAACCGTAAAAGGCCACAGGCAACCAGGACCACTCCCCTCTGTAGCTCCCACAGAGGATCAGACCAGCAAGACCCCAAATAACCAACACAGTGAACGAACTATCCTCTAAACTGACACCCTGCTCCAGAAATGGCCCCACAATACTGACCTCAGAAACCGGAACCACAGTGGTACAAGCGATGAGGGGGATCCCTAAAAGCTGTGGGAACTGGAGGAATCCAAAAATGGAGAGACCTGGAAGCCACTGTAAAGAAGAGTGACCTTGGTAACATCAGGCCAAAAGTAGAGAGTGGTGCGGGATGATGACACGGAGGCTCAAAATTAGGAGACATGATGAAAAGGAAAGAGAGAGAAGATCGAAGAGAATTAACATGCTGAGCAACAGAATGGGAGACAGACAGGCAATGGTGAGGAGGAGGCAGGGCTAGCAACAAGGAATGAGAAGGGAAGAGGTGAGTGAGAAGAACAAAGAACGGGCATAAGGGGAGCAGGACGAAGACCATGGGAGCCTGATGGAGAGGAGGATAGAAGGAAAGGTAACTCAAGTTGTTACAAGGGAGGAGAGGCATGTACCGAAGGGTGAGAGCACCATCCCCCAGGTTTGCTGCCCGCAGTAGTCTCCATGGAAGTTGCCAACGCAATGGTGCCGATAAATATCTGAGACATAACTGCCGGTATGGGCACTGAGAGAGATCCCAGGTACCACTGTCCATGCCAGCAAGCTCCACCCTGTCCCAAGACAGGCACCCAAAGAGACCCACAGGGCTACCACAAACCACACATGAACAGGAAAGGTGCCATAAACATGCCATGCTGCTCCTGTGCCCCTGATGATGCTTCTCCTTGTTCTCACTCCCCACTAACAACAGTCCAATTCCTGAACCCACAACTAATATGCCCTTCTCTGTTACCTCTCCCTTAGCATACACCCTTCCTCCCCATGACATGCTTCCCCTTCCTGTACACGCGTTCACATCGAGGAAGTCTGGAATACAGATAAATGGAAATGGCAAACATTTTCCCTTAGTAAAAACGTCTTCTGTTAAGGGTAATTTCATGAAACTCATTTGCTTTGACAATCTGCTGTTTTTGTAAGTATCAATGAAAAAAAAGCTTAATTCATATGCAAGCAGTAATAATTTATAAATTCAGATGTACACTATGCATAATTATTTTATGGGCAAGATAGACACGCAGCCCCAAGCAAGGAGTTTTCATTGTAACTACAGTGCATCCCTTCTAGTCCAAATTCTCATTTAATTAGCTTGGTTTCCTGTCACATCCTAGAGGTTTAAATTTTAAAATATATATTTTCCTGATTAACTTCTCGGTTGCCATCAGGACTACAACAGATCGCATAGCAAGTCCATTTGAAAGTCTAGAGTAGGGGAGGGAGATGGAAAGATTAAAAACACATTCAAAACAATTTTAACCCCTCTGCTGGTGAAACAGCCTTAAATTGCTTAGCAGGCTTGTCAGGAAATGGAGGTGATAATTGGTTTCATTGTGAGTAAAGGAAGGATGTTTTGTTGGTTACATAAACCTGATCTCACCATAAACCAAAATGTACATTAATTGCTTATTTTTCTATGTACAGAGTGCAGGGTTATCTGACTCCAGAGGAAGTGCGAATAACCCCACACTGATGTATGTACACTAGTGTTGAGCGAGCGTGCTCGGCCGATGCTCGGATCGGCTCGAGCATCGCTCTGCTCGGCACATGGCGGTACTCGTACGAGTACCGCCATGTGCTCGCCCGACATGTTCGGGTGAAGAGGATCTGTGCCGGAAGAGGCACAGATCCGAAGACGCTCCGCTGGACCACCAGGGAATGGAGGTACGGGGGCATTGCGGAGATGAAGGGGGCATTGCGGAGATGAAGGGGGACATTGTGGAAGAGGGGCATAGACTCTATGCCCCTCTTCCACAATGTCCCCCTTCATCTCCGCTATGCCCGTCTTCCACAATGTGCCCCTTCATCTCCGCTATGCCCCTCTTCCACAATGTCCCCCTTCATCTCCTATGCCATAGAGGAGATGAAGGGGGACATTGTGGAAGAGGGGCATAGCGGAGATGAAGGGGGACATTGTGGAAGAGGGGCATAGACTCTATGCCCCTCTTCCACAATGTCCCCCTTCATCTCCGCTATGCCCCTCTTCCACAATGTCCCCCTTCATCTCCGCTATGGCATAGGAGATGAAGGGGGACATTGTGGAAGAGGGGCATAGCGGAGATGAAGGGGGACATTGACCAGGCACCCTCCGCTCATCAGAGCAGGGGGTGCCTGGTTTAATGCTCGAGTGCTCCCATTCATTTGAATGGGGCTCGGGTGCTCGGCCGAGCACTCGAGCATCAGGGGGTGCTCGGTCAGAGCACCCGAGCACCCGAGCATCGGGGTGCTCGCTCATCCCTAATGTACACAAATAATTATAAGGGGAGCAAAGTATGTAGTTGTGACAGGGACCAGGCATCCAAAAGTACCCATTAGTGCCCAGTGAGTTCTAGCTACATCCCTGGGAGAATATGTTTGTGTTAGAAGGTCCAAAAAATATTTTCACCACAGTCCTATAATGATTAATTATGTCACTGCAAGGTGCTAATAGATGCTTGGTCTAGAGCCACACTAGTGAAGTGCTACTATAGTGCTCGTGCACATCGGCCCATATGTTCTGTATCAGAAGACACTGAGGCTGATGTACTAAGAAGTGCAAATCTGGGACAAATTAATTGCATTATAGGGAACAAAAAAAATCAAAGGGCTTTAAACCCTTGTCTGCAAGAGGGGCTCGAATGCATTGCTCTGTAATGTGTTGAAGACCTGTCTAGCATTCAAGTGGTTAAAAACATAATTTAATATTTTGCGTGCCAGAGATGTGTTGGATACCTCTATGGCATGCAAAGATTTATATCAATGGGAATTTGGGGAGCTTTTATTTGTTCCTTGTGGTACAGTTGGTTTGCTCCAGAATTGTACAACCTTGTTAGTCTTTCTTAGAAGGGTTCTATGAAGTTTTTGTACGACTGCTTTATTCATAATATAGAGAATCAGTTGACTAATAAAAATATATCAAAGTACATTTTATATAATAATATAAAAATAATAATTCATAATCATCCTGACATCTACAGAATGGCTATCAGCTGGTGGGGGAGGTAACGATGAACGAGGTTGATTTCCAGAAGATGTTGCTACATATTCCTGCCCCCAGACCCTAGAGTAAGAAGGTGATGGTGAGCCAGGTGTTTCGCTCCCTATCGAACATTCAGGCGCCGGCTGGGTTTCTCTATTTTTCCTCCTGTTTGATTTATTCCTCGCCTCTTGTTGCCTTTGTTGAGAGACAGGGGGTACAGCAACATCAGTGCCCAGTTTCTTTGGTGGGGGTTTGGCTTTAACATGCTTCATATAAATGTCATGGTGCCTGTGTTTCATATGTGTTATGAGGGTAGTTGTATCAAGGTGTGTTACCTCCTTTCCCTTTTTAACTGATTTATCACAAATTGTGCACAGTGCCATCGCTGATGACTGCACCGTGTATGCCCCAAGAGAAAAATAGTTCTAAACCAAGGACCTCCACATTCCCCTTCACTGGCTTGGGCAGAGTATGATGTTGCTGCTGCCTCAGAATCAGCACTATAACTAGGACCAGGAGTATTGCTGCTGGGAAGTGGAACCTGTCCTAGTCCTACATCACTACTAGTGTTGAGCGAGCACCCCGATGCTCGGGTGCTCGGGTGCTCTGACCGAGCACCCCCTGAGGCTCGAGTGCTCGGCCGAGCACCCGAGCCCCATTCAAATGAATGGGGCGACACGAGCATTACACCAGGCACCCCCTGCTCTGATGAGGGGAGGGTGCCTGGTCAATGCCCCCCTTCATCTCCGCTATGCCCCCTTCATCTCTGAATGCCCCCTTCATCTCCGCAATGTCCCCCTTCATCTCCGCTATGCCCCTCTTCCACAATGTCCCCCTTCATCTCCGCTATGCCCCTCTTCCACAATGTCCCCCTTCATCTCCGCTATGCCCCTCTTCCACAATGTCCCCCTTCATCTCCTCTATGGCATAGAAGGGGGACATTGTGGAAGAGGGGCATAGCGGAGATGAAGGGGGACATTGTGGAAGAGGGGCATAGCGGAGATGAAGGGGGACATTGTGGAAGAGGGGCATAGAGTCTATGCCCCTCTTCCACAATGTCCCCCTTCATCTCCGCAATGCCCCCTTCATCTCCGCAATGCCCCCGTACCTCCAGTCCCTGGTGGTCCAGCGGAGCGTCTTCTGATCTGTGCCTCTTCCGGCACAGATCCCCGCCACCCGAACATGGCGGGAGAGCACATGGCGGTACTCGACGAGTACCGCCATGTGCCGAGCAGAGCGATGCTCGAGCCGATCCGAGCATCGGCCGAGCACGCTCGCTCAACACTAATCACTACTGCTGCACCCCATTCCCACTGTGGCCTGATGGTCTGTGGCACACTATCCTGCTCCCCATCATCCTGCTGCCCTTGCATCTCATTGACAGCAGGAATTACAGCAGCAGAAAACTCCACAAATTCTGAAATCTCACTGCTGGTGGTGGTGATGCCCATCCCATTTGTATCTTGGTCTCCCATTCCTTCTCAGTTTCAGCTTAATGTTTCTTCCACGCAGCTGCTCCGCCATTACCCTTATAATCATCACCACCACCGGTCCCTCCTTGCTGCTGTTGTTGTTGTTGTTCTATTAGAGTTTCATCGGTTGGAGGTAATGACAAATGTGACGGAGGGTCCCCTACTGTCACACTTACTATCTCTTGAGGTGAACAAAAAAAAGAAGGCTAGCAGCACTAGCAGCAGGTGCAGGCAGCTGATCTGTGCTGATGGTGGAATTACTGCTGCTAGCCACCAGGTTTGCCTTTCACAGTATAATTTCCCATAGGGACAATGCTGGGGGAAAGGGAATCACAGGGTGAGGGGGGGAGATGTTGTGGGCTCCCTTGACAACTAGTCTGTCTACTCCTCATCACTAACCCTTCCACCTCAGCATTAGCAGAAGAATTTACTGCAATCATGCTAGTCCCACCAGCTGCCTCACTAACAGTAACAACATTGATTTCAGTCTCTGTCTTCATCACTATCACACACTCCCTCACTCCCAACACTGAGTCCCTAGCTGTTGGATCTTAGTAATAGTAGTAGTGGGACTGCTTGGGGATGGCATGTGTGACTCACTTGCCATTATCTTCTACCCCCCCCCAGAGAATCACTAGGCACACTAACAGCAGTCACAGGTAGCTGACCTGTCCTGCTCACACTGCTGCCCTCTTCTTCTCTTCTTCCTCTGCTTGTGACACTATTTTCCCCAAGATCCCTAGGGGAGATGTAGGGGTACTGACCATCATTGGGTCTGGGGAATCATGGCATCCAAACCCTTTAATGCTGGCAGTGGTCACTTCCTCCTCAGACTCATGGGCGCATAACGGTCCTTCCAGCTCCTCCTTTTCTTTGTGATACATACACTAAGGGCGAGATGTTCAAAAACTCATCATAATGAAAAACTTGCCGGATCATGAGTTGGTGGTAAAAAAAGGACCATATTTTCAGAAGTAAATCCGTCACATTTGAAAATTCATCTAAAGAATTAAAAATGACGGTAAGAATATCTCATTGAAAATTGCCGTTAAATTCTGATCTTAAAAATTGTCTTTGATTTTGTTTTGAAACAAAACTTTTCAAAGAAACAAAGACATTTTTTGTCTTTGAAACGAAAAATTGCTTCTCGTTACTTTCATTTTTCTTCTCTAAGTTTAGACCTTTTTTATTATGTTGGGAAAAAATTACATTAATCAGACAAAAAATGACATTCAAACAAATATTTTTTTCTGAAAATACCTTATATTATGACGGAATATTAAACCACACCCACTTTTAAGACGGCTTTTTCCCTTTGACAGAGATGGCAGAATTGGATGCAGAAAATGACAGAAACATGTCTAAGAATTGACGGATCATGGTGTTAGAACTTTTTTATTCTGATTACAGACAATTTCGGTTACCACCACTTTCTGAACATCTCGCCCTAAGTCTCTCCTGCCTCAATTCTGCTAAGTAAATCACAGCCTAGCACCCTCTCTCTAGCTGCTTGTATTGTTTCACTTCCTGGAAACATCACTTTTTGTTGTGAAAATGCATAGTACATGTAAGTAAAGGGGCGAAAAGTTTGTAGCCATTAAAAAAATTGCGAAAATTTTTTGGCAAAGGGTGATAACAACAAAGACTTTAAGAGCATAATTTAAAGCAGATTTTCCCATGAAAAAGTGTACAAGAGTGTGGTTTCCACAAATTATTTTGCGGGAACACAATGGAACCTTTCTCTCATCCCTAGTATCCACTCTACTTATTTTCTGAAAGGTTGTTACATGAGGCAGCATAAAGGCTATACTGAATTATCACTCTCACTATCAGTTCAGATGCAGCTAGCAAGACTGTGATACTAATGGTGTCCCACAGTCCAGCAAAAAGAATGCAGCTTCCACATATAACCAGAATTTATGCCTGAGGAAACAGTTTCCCTTTTTTTCTCACAGTTGCTATTTAGCTGTTATGTTGTATAAGTAGAAAACTGCTGTGTTTCAAAAAATATTGTATTTTATGAAAAGCTGTCAAGCTTATTCTCTTGATCAACTTGTGTTTTTTTTCCCAAGGACCAAATTATTATATATTTTAAACACTGCATAGTATCACTGAGCTGTAAGCATATCTTACTAAATACCCTAGCAGTTTAGGAGCTTATACAGCATTTTGAGCATCAAATATCTACCATGCTATTTTTTACTTCAGTTATAGTTAACCACTGTGAAGTGTTGACAGAAATGCACTTTTAAAGTACCAAAAATAATGGATTATTTAAGCTATATAAACATATAAATGAGAATAATAAACTGTTAACTATGCTTTTTGATAATACATAGAAGAAAATTGAATACAGGCATATATGCACATTATGCACATTGAAAGTAATGTGTGTAATATTACTTTAAAGGGATAGTAATGTTTCACAAAAACAGCAGCTCCAATTAACCTTCATAGTATTTGAGCCATAGACAGTGTTATTTTAATACTGTCAGAGTTGTAGCTCAAGAGTAATTGAATGATAAAGTTTCCCCCTCCCACCCCTTTTACCTAGTGTAAGCCCTCTCTCCTCAGATGTGGAATCTGGACCATAGACCAGACAACTCACAGCAATGGACAATCTTCTTACTGTGAGAACAATGAAAGCCCTGACCCCCCTTGACAGGTTTTTCAGCTTTTTCCCTTATCCTAATTGAAGATTGTCCCTCTCTGCAATCTACCTGGACAAACCCTGTTGCTCTGAGCTGAGCAGTGTTACATCAGTAAAAGGGCAGGAGGGGGATATTTTATCATTCAATTACTCTTGAAATACATCTCTGACAGTATTGAAATAACACTCTCCAAGGACCAAATACTATGAAGATTAATTACAGCTGCTTTTATTATGAAACATTACCATCCCTTTAAGGAACGAGTGATAGACACATGGAAAAGCTTTCCAGCAGAGGTGGTAGGAAAAAAATTCTGGTACGGAATTCAAAAATGCCCATGATAGACTTACATCTATCATCACACTTATGGCAGACTGTGTATTTTAATTAGATATGGAAATGGGTAGACTGGCCAGATGGTTCTTTTCTGCTGTCAAAATCTATGTTTCTAAGTTTAAATATTTTACTTTACTAGAACAGAACTATTCACTACTTCAGCTACAGGAATTGATATATTCCCAACTGACCTGGGGACTCTTCCAATTTGAGAGATCAGCAGAGTATTAAAATATCATATGTCGTGTGCAGGCACTATTAATTATTAAGAGTCTATCATTCAAACTAGGGCTCTCATATCACTTTTATAATAAAGTATATACATTATAGGGTTATATTACATTGTAACACTTAAAATAAATGTATCATAAGGAACAACTATTAAATATATAATATTGGAGTCTTATAATAGCAGGGTCCAAAATGGCCTAGCAAATCAAAGATGACATTAGTAGAGTAGGTACATTTATTTGTAGAAACATTTCCCTCATGATGTTTTAGAAGGTCTAAAGGAACCCTGTCACAGCAACCCATCTCTGCTTTTAGGTGTGTTACTGCAGACTCACCTGGACACACCTTTCAGTCCTATTTAACCCTTTGAGCGCCACAGAGGTATCACGTTGGATACGTCTCTCGGGGAATCAAAGGGTTAAGTCCACAAGTCTTGTTCCTGCTACTACTTTGCCTTTTACTAGCCAAGTCAACCTACTTTGCTACAGACGTCTGCTCTGTCTGCTGCCTTATAAATTACCTCAGCTTTGATATGAGTACTGCTCTGTATTCTGCCTGCCACATGACCCCTGCCCTGATACTGACTATTACTTATCATCTTTTAACCAGCGTTCTCGGCTAAAGACTGTAACATTTAGTCTGAGCCTTCCAATTGGAGGGACAATTAGTTATCTTTCCAGTGCTGTATAAAGTGCTTCCATTGCCCCCAGCTGCCCCAATCAAGTATATTCACATGAATGAAGCTCAGTGTCCTTTACTCATCTTGCAGCTTGCCATGGACACAGCTCTGCAGTCAACAATTACTTCATAATTACCATGCTTTCCATAAACAGGACTGCTAGTCGTGCTAATTTTCCTCTCATACAATTTACCCTTCTGTATACCAGTGGCTTGTCATGCTCACCAGCCTGCCTATTGACTCAACCACTGACCTGCCCAGCCAACTTACCACAGTGCTCCCTCAAAAGTTTGGAACCCCTTAATGTGTTTATTAAAATGATCCACCTTGTTCCATAAGTCTCAAACCAGACCCATCTTTCTCAAAACCACTAGCTTCCAAACTTCTGGATGTGATATTACATGAAGTGAGAGCAAGTAGGAAGAGCATTAAGACATAGTGTGAAGTGATTAACAACTGCAGTGTGGGTGCCAGCTCCACTTTATAATGTTGGGGATGCAGGGCCCCTAATACAGTAATATAATCACACTATCCAGTTTGTGACTTCTATAAATCAAAAAGTAAAGAAAGCACTAAGATTTAAGAAGCTGTTTAGTTTATGCCTACAAAAATGTAGTCAACCATAAGCCTGATCAGTAGTGTATCAATGTTCTCAGTTGTACTTGAAAATTATTTCTCAATGAGTGTTAAAAATCAACTTTTATTAGTTCACTTTAAAACTTAACCTTTGATGCCCACTGCAGTCATTGCATTTAAAACTGTTTAGTAGCAAATGCTTCTTATACCACAAAAAACACTAATTGTGTATAATTTTGTAAAGCACTTATTGTAATGAGGCAAAGACTTAAAATAGGTAATTAAGTGTATTAGAGAACCATACAGGTTATCTATGATATAATGAATCCATTAAATGAGTATTATGCTAAATTCCACTTTTTTACATGGATATCCAGCAAAAGGACAGCTATTAATTCCAAAAAGCCCTAGATTTGTATACTAGGTTTATGAAATAATGACAAAAGATGCACTGATAAAGAATGAGAGATGGTAATTATAAAATCAACTTTGACAATGTATCATCATAAAACAGGAGATAATTAAGTGAAGGGAAATAAGATAACTTCTTGCCCATATCAAGAAAGACTCAACATGATTTACACATTCAATGATTCTCTTGTCATGGAGAGAGGGTATGATCCATAAATTAAAACAGACACATCTATTTTAGGATAACAGACCACAGCTTTATTATTTACTTACATTATTATTGTACTTATTCAAACACCATGATAATTAATCATCAATCAATGATCATTCCTTAACCGATAGTCCTTGGCAGTTTGCCTTCCTTGAAACCAAGCATGGCCAAATTGTCCGGGCTCATGCTAAATCACCACATTCTTCAGCACTTACAGCTGACTCCACCATTATTCAGCACTTACAGCTGATTCCACCATAATTCAGCACTTACAGCTAACTCCCAAGGAATTACCCCATTGGCCTTCCACTTTAGCTTCAATAGGTAACGTTACCTCCCGCAACCTAAGTCCAGGGGAAAACTCCCAAAGGGCTTCCACCCGATGATAAATCCCCTAACTTTACCACATCAGTTCTTGATCTCTGAAAACCATGCAAGGACTATCCACCAGTCATATATTCAATCACACCACACAAGGGAGGGAGGGAGGGATGCTTCTCTCTGTCCTTTCTTCTACCACACAGCAATCCACTTCCTGTCACCAACCTCATTTAAGCCCTTCTTCTAAACTCCTCCCTATTACCAACACTTCCTGCCAGGATCAACCCTCCCCCTGACATGTTTCCCCTCCTGTACTCTGGGGTCCCTTCATGCACTCCATTTAGTTTATGATAGTTAATGTCAAAAGTGTGTATAGAAACTCCCCTGGGAGAGTATGGTTAGATGGATGGAGTAGACATTAGACTGAAGATTTGAAGATGGATTGGTTTAGCATCCTTTTTTATTATTGCTGTCTCTCTCTCTCCTCTTCCCCCACCTACCATTATTTCTATTTATTGCAATGTGTACTATCATATAATGCATATATTTGTTTATGGGTTTGGCACAGATGAGGGCTTATATTAGAATGATAGCTTGATTGCAAAGCTAATGGTAGTCCTTTTCACTTGCCCACCTATTCTGTGTCTACCCCAATGATGGCCATGCTTTAATGTTCTATGTTCATTTTCATTTCTAGTAATGCATGTATATGTATCTATGTGTGTGTATGTATATAAATAAATTGGATAATAAAAATCCCTAATGATCTTCCTTTCTCTCCACTGCTTCACACTAAGCCTCACAATGTGAGCCAGCCTGCTCCCATCACCCGAGACAGAACTCTTTAATAACCAAGGGAAATTTAAGTGATGTGTGGATGTAGTGTACTGCTGCCTACTAGCACAGCATATGATAGCATGGTTAAGAAGGAATCTGATTTGTGAGCATATAAGGGATCCTTAACCAGTGTCAGAAAGGTATACCTCTATGCCACTCAAATGTTTAACCCTTTGAGTGCCAGAGGGGTACTCAACACATTACTCTGCAATGCATTGTGTACCCCTCTGGCACTCAAAGAGTTAAAGACAAACAGAAGCCAGAACTGCATTGTGAGCAACAACAGACCAACATGAAAGCAGAATGGAAGGGGGTGGGGGTGAAAATACACCCCCGGATTCCTTCAGTGGTCCTATGAGAAGAAACTAAACTGAAGTCATGCAGTTTTATGAAGAGAAGTGCCTAGGTATGTCCTTTTGTTAAGTGAGTGGTGTTTACAAAGCTCTCCTCTTTGAGGAATTTCAGCAAGCATCTTATGTTCTTTTAACCACTTGAAAGATAGAGATACCTGCAACACATTAATTCCTAAATCAGATTCAAAGGGATAAAAAATAACAAAAGTTGCACAAAACATTTTAATCCACGAAAAAACGTAGTTTTTACTTAAGGTACATTTAGTCTAAAATATGTTAGGGTGAAATGCACGAAACATGTACAATCGCTATTTACCATGTACTATTTATGGCACAATGGTTAGTACCACAATGTTACTGAATTGCGCATGTTTTTTTTTCTCAATTAACAAACGTTTGCTCATTGTTTAGCGAATGCTTTTCAAAAAGTGGGAATGGCTAAAATCTCCGCCATTTTATGAGAGGATTGACAATTAAGCCTAATTCAGCAATGTAATTGGCATGCATTTTCATACGTCTGGCTAACTCTGATGTTAATTTAGGAGCATTCTCTAACTTATCCATTAATTTAGGAGCATGTGCTATTCAGTATCAAGGTGTTAATAAGTTTCTTGCATCAAAATGTGAACAATAGCAATTAGCACATACATTTATGGCTATTTTAAAATAGCAATTGCACATGTTTCTTGCATTTCGCCCTAAGGACAAAGATAAGGGTTATCCCTATAAGTGCTAGAGAGGTATCCAACACAAATGTAGTACAACAAGGCAGAACAAGGCTGGGGGTGGGTGGTCAGTATATTTGGCTCAATTTCTGCCAGTGCAGTGGGATGAGGCTGGGTGTCAGTATGTGAGAATCTATGACTATCAGTGATGTGAGACAGGGCTGTGAGTCAATATGTGTAAATCTATGGCTACCAGTGCTATGGGAGAAGGCTGGGGGTCAATATGTGTAAATCTATGGCTACCAGTGTCATGGGACAGGGCTGCGAGTCAATATGTGTGAATCTGTGGCTACTGGTGCTGTGGGATAAGGGTGGGATTCAATATGTGTGAATCTCTGGTTACCAATGCTGTGGGGTAAGGCTGGGAATCAATATGTGTGAATCTGTTTTTACCAGGGTCATGGGACAGGGCTGGGAGTCAATATGTGTGAATCTATGGCTACCAGTGCTGTGGCATAGGGCTGGGAGTCAATATGTGTGAATCTATGGCTACCAGTGCTGTGGCATAGGGCTGGGAGTCAATATGTGTGAATCTATGGCTACCAGTGCTGTGGCATAGGGCTGGGAGTCAATATGTGTGAATCTATGGCTACCAGTGCTGTGGGATAAGGCTGAGACTCAATATGTTTGAATCTGGGGCTACCAGTGTTGTCTGACAGTTCTGAGTGGGAGAGGTTCAGTGTTTCAGCAGCTTTATTTCTCTTCCAGCACAGACTGACAAAAAAGTAAATGAGCACTTCTTTTTATATGGTGGGGACACAAGGTAAACTTTACACAGGAAGGGAACTATGCAATATGACCATTGATTTAAAAATATGGACAAAGCTGTAAAACCAGCATTTTTGTGTGAAGTACCATAGAAGGCAAAAAATTGCTTTTTTTGTATGTTTCTCTTTTTTAGTTTTCACCCTTCCTTAGAATTAATTTTCAGTTCAATAAGCTCAAGAGGTGCAATTCTGGGGCAAACCAACTACACCATAGGAGATAAATTAACACTCCCAATGATTTAAATGGGACTTTCAACCACTTGAATGCTAAAGAATTCTTCATCGCATTACTTTGACATGTATTAGAGACCTCCCTAGTATTGAAGTAGTTAAAGTATGGATGCAACAACACTTTCAACTAAAAGCAATACAGTGAGAAAAATGGAAATATTAGCCTTCTGCAGGAAAACCCAGGAACATGTATTGTTTCTGTTTTTGTGATTTGCACATGCTGACTTCCAGTCTTATCCCACTTCACAAATAATTAATTCATTTTTCATAGCTTGGGTCTATTTCAAAGCCTAAACATAAAAGCAGATTTGAAACTTCCAATAAACTTAACTCCTTAACGACCGGCCGATCGGTGCGGCACGGTCAGTTAAGGACCACGGAGCATTTTTTTTTTCTTTCTTCCGCTTCCCCGAATGCGGGGGGAGCCCGGAATTCCATGACGGTCATAATACATCATGGGTCATTCAGTCAGATAGACCATTGACGTACTATGACCATCAAGGGTCATTAAGGGGTTAAACAATATACTTATTATCACACCTATTGAGTGTCAGAGATCTGTTATATTACCATTTTGTCACAACCTGTGTCTAGAACAGTGGTTCTCAACTCCTGCTCTCAGGACCCACTAACAGGCCAGGACTTAGGGATTTCTCTGCTACAGCACAGGTGTGGTGATCAGAGACTCATTCACATTGATTAACTCACCTGTGCTCTAACAAGGAAATCATCAAACCCTGGCCTGTTAGTGAGTCCTGAAGGCAGGAGTTGAGAACCACTGGTCTAGAAACTAGAAGAAAACAACACTTTTTACATTACACAAGGGTTCCCAAGGAAAGTAGAAAATGGGTATCTTCTTCTATCCCTAATTAGGGTTCACAGACTATTTATACATGTGAGCTACAAATAAAGTTAAATTAAACATTTCTGAGAGAAACAGAAGCACCAAATCACCCATTCTTCCTTACAGGTAGCTAGGTTTTTTTATCTCAGACTCTTGCTAAGCCATCCAAGCTATGGCTGCATAAGTAGCAAACTTTTTTCTTCCAAAAAAGCTACTTCTGCTCCCCTCCCACCAACATCATGATTGGATTTTCCCTGAAATAGAATAGGCTACCACCTACAGTAGCTATAAGAAAGGCTTATCTTTGCAATGCTGGTTATGTTGACATGTTTAGGTGTGGTATTGTGCAGGAGAGTATCTACTTTTACATGCTACTGATAAATCCATGCAATATACAATTTTGTTAGTCTTTCAGATTATAAAATCATTCCCCCCAACATTTCAAATTGCCAAAGTGGGGCACTTGTGTTTTAGGGGGTGTTACTGGGGGGTGTGGCTGATGGGTGGGGCATTACTGAGATATTTTAGGCCATTTTATGACCTAATGACACCTCCTTGTGTAACCTAATAAATGACTTATCACAAGATCAAAGTATTTTATTTACACAGACAAATTTATAAACACATATACTGACGTTTAAACAATCTGATTTCCTAAAAAAGAGGGACGTCAGGGTAGGAAAGAGGGACAGAGGGATTTGGGTCTAAAAGAGGGACTGGATGGTAACTAGGGAGTCCTATGGTGTCTGAGCTAAGGGTAAAAATAAAAGGTCAAAAGAAACAGTGAGGAATTCTGGGGCAAACCAACTACACTATAGGGGAAAACTAAAAATTGTCATTGATTTAAAGGGATAGTAATACTTAAAAATTACTGATCCCAATATTGTAGTACTAAAAAAAGGAAAATAATTGCCCCCAGTGACATCTCTCAAACCTTTATGGTTTGAGAGATATTCACTCGCAAAGTTCCCCCCTCCCTCACCTTTCCCTGAAGTCAGCGTTGTAGCTGACTGCAGGGGAAGCTTGTCCTACGGTCATCCGGCGGCTCTGCTGCAGATTTGAGATTGCGACAATAAAAAATAAATCATTCACTTAAAAGGTCTTCTGTGTGTGCGTGGCTTGCAAGCACACGTAGAAGACCTTTTAAGTGAATGATTTATTTTTTATTGACGAGATCCCGGCTCTGCTGCAGCTAAGCTGGATCTGGATCTATCTTACCCCTCATTTCTGGCAGTGGTTCCTTGCAGCCTCCTTTTGGACACATGCAGGGACCGGTACAGAGGGTGAGTTGGCTGTCATACCAGCTCAGCAAGCTGGGTGGGGGTCTTGCTCGGCTCCAGCTCGGAAAATGCCACAGCCTGGTGGCTCTCCCACCTCTACTATTTAGAAAATAGAGCAATAAGGTTATTCCACCTGTAAATCATGACTCCCAGGCTTCTGTGTTGTTGTTTTTCTCATTAACAGAGGAACTGCCTGGTGATTTGCGGGTGGATTGTCATATCTGGGCAGGATCAGTATAATGTGTTTCAGGACATTTCTTCTCTCTGTATGGCACCTGGAAGTGAGAAGAGATTGTACCCACAGTAGGATAATGTCCTATAGTGCCACCTACAGTATTAGTCAGGCTCATTCATAATTCAGAAAAGCACACAGGCAAACATTTTGGACTGATACAATTATGATGTAGGACATTAAACCACACATTACTTGAGATAAAATATAATATGTCCAGAGTTGCACAAACATAGCTTTTTAGCAATCAGCCAGTGAAAATGAATGGATTGAATCTTCTGATGCTTTTTGTGTATGAATGAAACACTTAGTCTTAGATCCTTAGTGTACTGTAATAAGCAGCATCCATATACAATATACCTCCCAGCCGTATGACAAGGCAAAATTGTAGTTTGGTCTAATCCAATCAGGACCTATCATACAAAGCCAAAGTCATGCATAGTGGGATGCATAAAGGCAATAAAATGGGTACTGGAACAGATTTGCTATTGTTACACCTGCTTAATACTAATTTATTAAGATATTTGACTTCTTTATGCCACACCAAGGGGAGGAAAGTGGAGAAGTGTAAGGGAGTTTCAGGGCATTCTTGTTTCTTTCTGTATACCAACAAGGTGCAGAGGGAATCATTGTAAAGTTAATCTTTTGTGAGGTGTTTGGTCTTCCTCGCATTACAGTCTTAATGATGGTTGAGTGCATGTGCTAATAAGAAATAGTACACACTCTGAAAAACAGCCTTACTAGCAGATTCATATGTAATGTCCTGTGAATCTGTTCAAGGTGATGTATTTCTAAATAAAAGTGGCAGCACACAGAAGACCACTGGACCAACATAGTGTTATCAACATGAATATAAACAAACACTGTAATCCCACTATGTAACAATTATCACAATCATCAAAAATAAATTACTATTCCCAGAGATTAAAAAAAATCTGTATATTAAAATCAATATTACCTAAAAATAAATCATGTTCTAAATGTACATATAATATCACAATACTGCTTGGAACTGCATGAAATTACAATGAAACCCTGTACATGACAGTAGATTTCTAAAGGATAGATTTAAAGCCGCCAATACATTGAACAGGAAAGTATCAGCAACTTGTGAGATATGGGTAATTTCAGGTGTTTAGCGCAGAGTAAGAAGGTCTAAGCACAAAAACACTAGTGTGCACAGCATACCTCTGGAAGCTGTCATACAAAAATAAAACTTGCTTCTAAACAGTCAAGCAGATCAACTGACAAAATGGAAGATTTTTTTTTACCTTTTTCCAGTTTGTAAATGGTTAGATGGTGTGTTTGTAGATCCACTGTACAGAAGAAGTTAAAAAAACTAGTTATGAAAACAGACCCACTAGTTTATCTCTTGAATGTAAAAGAATGTTAACATTTATGACTTTTCCATTGTCTATAAATCAGAACTAACAAAAAGTGTCAAGGTTCCTTTTGTGAGCTAAGGTCTTATATCGCTTTATGTTCAAAGTTATAAAAGCAGAATATCCATGTTATCACAAATACAAGATAACTGCCTAGTAGTGTATTGGTGAAACAATTATCAAAGGTAGTTACTGAAATGACAGCACTTAATATGGAATCATAAACAAATGTCCCTCATAGACCATAGTTTGCAGGGCTGTTTCACATTATATGTGTGACTGGTTCATACAATCATCAATTAAAAACATATTGATATTACAGGATTAAGAATTGTGTTGTTGATATTTCTGTAATATTTTACCTTGATATTCTGAATAAAATGTTCAGTGCAAATACAGTAGGGCTATTCTCAGTCAAGTAATATATCATACTCATGACCAGCGTTTGTGATATTTGTCAATATAGTATAGGAAGCAAATACATAAAAAACATGTCATCCCTTATACCTAATATTGTGTGTGGAGACTTGGTGAGCTCTATGTTTTAATTATCCACCTCTGAGTATAATGCTCTTGTTTTTACTTTGAATTTGCTTATCTCATTAGGAAGAAGAGCATCCTGAAGGTTGTACCACCATGGATTCTGTTAGATATCAGATTGAAGGCAACCTGAAGGATTATGCAATAACGTGTAATATATAGGTGATGAAGCAGAAATAACATCTCCAGTATGATGAACTCTCCAATTCCTATGTTATTCTATGGAGTAAACTTGATTCTAGGATAATCTTGAGTGACCTTAGTGTATAGGCTCCATGAAATAACATAGGGACGGGAGAGTTTAGCACACATTTTCTCCCTTTAATAATTCTCTCCTAAACTGATTAATTTAAATACATTATACTACAAACAATAAAAATATTGCTTTTATCGTAAACTTTAGAACTCGTTTACTGTTTATTCCAATCGGGTGCTGTCTGTAAAAATAGTTTCAGTATATATGAAAAGTTGTCCAAGACCAACGCTTTAGGACAAATTAAAGTGCTAGGCAAAATGAAATGTCAGGAGCCATAATAGCCAGAAAGAGAATGTGCCACATACCAGTCTTGTAAACAATGAGGTTTTATTTATAAGGCTGTTATATTGCTCATCCTCTCTTTGGGTATACTAGGTGACCTGGAAGTTGAGTGCAAGTAACAACCAGCGATTATTATGTTCATGGTAAAAAGAACGACATACACTTGTGTTGAAGAACTTTGGGCTCAATTTAAAGGAGTACAGTTAACAGCCGGTTGAGCCAAACTGGCTAATGGCCATTAGAAAAGTGCTAATGAGCCATTCAAAGGCCCTACCAGCTGAAAGCACAACAGACGTTAGGCCACAGTAAATGTAAATGTCTTGTGGCCAAACCTTGTATTAAGTTACTAAAATGCCACTAAATAGCAGTAATAATGGGAACATCAAAGGAAAAAAGCTAATGATCGGTGAATGACAAGCACCAATAGTTAGCTTATCTGTGTTACACTTACCCATCATCCACTGTCCTTGTTCTATCTTCCTTCTTTTTTCTCTTATATTCTTTCTTCTCTCCGGTCCTTCTGTCTTCCATATTCATGTCATGTACCTGTAAAAAAATGGAGATATAAATAAATGTTCCATAACCCCCCCCCCCACACATCTATGCATAATTTAACTCCTAGGGTGCCAGAAGGGTACTACTCTGCAATGCGTTGTGTACCTCTCTGGGGCTCAAAGGGTTAAAATATGCATGGATTTGTGGGTCATTAATGTAAAACATGGCCAAAGTCCTCCAGATATGTCCCCATTAAAATTTTCCCATAAGAATCGAAAACAAGCAAAAATGATTCCAAATAAAAATAGATGCTATTTTCACTTATGCACATCCCAGCCAAACAGTTTTGAGCAGCTTCCTCCCATCCCCCTCTCAAAACTGATTGGCACACATTCCAGCCAATGGCTGTGAGTCCTTTCGAATAGAGACTGCCCATGTATAAAGGCAGTCTTTGTTCACATTTCCTCACAATTGAATGGGCATCGACCCATAAGGAACTGGGGGGGGGCTCATCCTGCCTTTCTCCACCGCTGCAAACAGTGGCAGAGAAAGCGAGAATAGCATCTATTTTTATTTTTACTATTTTTTGCTTGTTTTTGATTTTTACGGGTAAATGTTTAATGAGGACAAATGTGGAGTACTTTGACCATGTTTACATTAATGATCTGTACGTCTATGCATATCTTAACCCTTTGAGCCCCAGATAGGTAGGCAACGCATTGCTCTGAAATGCGTTACATACCCACTTGCACTGAAGGGGTTAAACTATGCATAGATATGCAGGTTCTTTTTATGGAACATTTATTTATATCACCATTTTTTTACAGGTACATGATGTAAAGATGGAAGACAGAAGGACCAGAGGAAGAAAGAAGAAGAAAGAGATAAGAAGAAGAGAGAAGAAAAAAGAAGGAAGAGAGAAGAAAAGACAATAGAAGAAGAGAGAGAAGAAAGAAAGAAGCGAGAAGAAGAAGAAGAAAGAAGACTGACAGTAGTTACTTTTTATGGGCTGTTGAGTCATTACTTAGTCAGATTATCCCTGTGAGTGCCAGCGGGGTAATTATAACCCACTGGCACTCATTGGGTTAAGTCTACTAACTTTAGACACATTTTGGGGCTTAGGGCCCATATCAATACATCCACTTGGGACTTAGGTTTTTTTAAACAATCTTTTTACATCCAATTCCTGTGTCGGCAGTTAAAAGAGGTGATAAGGGATTCTACTCCCCAAAACACTGGGTCTAGAATTTGACATGTTAAAGGGGGTCCCTTATCGCATCTTAGCACCTAACGCAGTCTTTGGAATTTCAGTTTAGACCATTTGTAATGTGGAAAAATGGTACTCAGTGGCCGATATGCTTCATTTTCTGTAGCAGATCTTCATAGCACAGTTCTTTTAATTGCTTTCTGTGCTTGAAAAGCTGCCATTGTATGTTTTTTTTGGCGTCGGACTGCTTTAAATCAGGCCCTTTGTTGGCTCACCCATCCAGCCATGTATAAAGGTAAATGGGACATGGTGTCTTATTAACTTTAATAGTAAGACATACTACTTTTTACATTTTGATTCTTTGGCATTGCATTTTTTCTACATACATTTATTACAGTGCAAAAGGAAATAGGAACATGGGAGCAAAATATTTTATAAATCTACTATGTCTTCTTTTTTTATCATTCAAAGTTTCACTCAAAGATAGTTGTTGGGTTTATGTAACATTGTATTGAGCAAACAAACATGTATAATGAAATGTTTGGATTATTTTAATTCATTTTAAAAGGATAATAATGTTTCAAAATAAAAGCAGCTCCAATTAATCTTCATAGTATTTGGTCCATGGAGAGTTTTATTTCAATACTGTCAGAGCTGTAGTTCAGGAGTAATTGAATGATTAAGTGTCCCCCTTCCGCCCCTGTTACGGATGTAACACTGCTCAACTCAGAGCAGCAAGACTGTCCTTATGGATTACAGAGAGGGGCAATCTGTCAAGGTGGGCAGGGTTTTTCTTATGCTCACAGTAAGAAGATTTTCCCCTGTTGTGATCTGTCTGGTCCGGGGACCAGATTCCACATCTGAAGGGAGGTGGCTTACACTAGGTAAAAGGGGCTGGAGGGGGATATTTTATCATTCAATTACTCTTGAACTACAACTCTGACATTATTGAAATAACACTCTCCATGACCCAAATACAATGAAGATTAATTGGAGTTGCTGTTTATGTGTAACAGTGCTATCCCTTTAATAGGGTAGTTAAATATATTTAAGTTATACATTAGAATACATAAAAAATATTCATGGAAGCAAACTCTGGCAGAAAGAATACCTGCTTAATTGAATTGGCTATATATATATGGCAATGCCTTGCTTAGGTAGGTGTTTACCTGTATAAATCAGGTACATCTACAGTATAAGCTGTTTCACATTAGAACACCATTATAGTAAATATGGAGAAACAGATAGAGAGAGAGAGGGGGAGAGAGAAAAAGAGAGAGAGAGAATAGAGGGGGGAGAAGAAAGAGAGAATTCTAAAACCCTGAACTGTTGTTTGGCCTGATGACAAGTTTGACCACCTCTTGATGTACTGAAGTCAGAGCTCTATTCATTAAGTAAACCGTAGTTCATGTGCTTGTACTTAAACTGAACATTTTATTCATAATATAGTGTTGCACTGTAAGTAATCTTTGAAAAAAAAAAGTTAAAAACTTGCTTATAAGTAAGAATGGGCAAAAAGCCATGTTTTCTTCTTGCAGGGATTCTAGTGGGAACCCCACAAAATGTCATTCTTTTATGTAGAAATTTCCACACATACAAACCTCATAAAATGTCTTCCTTTTTGCTTAACCTGAAAAGTTTCCTTCAAGAATTTTGCTGGCTTCAAACTGTGCCTAAAACATGCCATAATGTGTAGCTTTTTGACTGCCAATACAATAGTACAACAAGGCTGGGACTAAGAGGTCAAAAGTTGTAATCCTAAGGCTACCAGTGCAGTAGGGAAAGGCTTAGGGGGACAGTATGTGTGGCTTATCTAGTGACAATGCTGAGGGTCACTATGTGTGATTCTATGGCTACCTATGCAGTACCACAAACGTGGGGGAATGGGTCAATATGTGTAGTCCTATGGCAGTCATGTGCAATGTAGGGCCCTTCAGTTGATGACAGACTACAACTCCCATCATTTTACACCAAAGATGGAATTGTAGTCTGCCAATAACCGGATTGTATCACGTTGCCATCCCTATAGCTACCGTACAGTGGGACAAGGCTGGGGGATCATTATATGTAGTTCTGTGTCTATTGTGTGACAAGACTTGGAGGGGGCTCAGTGTATGTACTTCTATGGATATCATGTGACAAGTCTGGGGGTTAATATGTGTGGGTCTATGGCTAGCAGTGCAGTGGAACAAGGCAGTGTAGTCAATATGTGTATGGCAGAAAAAAAAGCAGAAAAGCTTTTCTCCAGAATTCCCAAGGTAGGTGAAAAGTGAAATGTTTTGCACTTTTCTCTTTTGCGGTGACAGTTTTCCCCTCCTTACTTTTAAGTGTGGAAATAAGGAGTTTGGTGGATGTTAAAAATAAAAATAAACAGTATGAACTCATTGCATAGATACCAGGGGTTTAAAAGCTGAGTCAAAGCCAGTTGAGGTACTTATATCATTTAATTTGATTTGCATGAGAACATAAAGAAAAAAATGTTTAGGACATGGGTATTCAGTTGATGGGATGGGAGTTGTAGTTTCCAACAGCTTGTAAGGTTTATCCATTTTATAGTGATATAACTCAAGAAGCCACGTTCAAAAGCATTTACATCAATATAATGATGTTAAGAGTGAATGTGAAGTCAATCTAACATGTGTGTTGTATCTCTGCTAGGGAAGAAATCAGACTGATTCAATAACATAAATCTTATTTCTTCACTGTTTATCATATTTACCTTTCACATCTGGCATTCATCATATGTTGTTAGTAAGGATAGAGAAACATCTTATATCCTTCAAAATTCATCCAGCAAGAATAAAATAAAACTTGACAGACAAGATTTTAATGAACGTATTTATAGGTTGCCAAGAGTTTGGAGCACAAGATCCAGAGCCGTCCTATTCAGTAAACATAGAATGTATCAATAACCAGTTAGGATGGTAACTTTTTGACGGTACAAACAACAACAGGTATAAACACACCTAGAATTTAAAAGTACTAATAACTTGATACCTTGTATATACTACAAAATAATCACAATATTATATCAATTGATCACCGCTTTTATGAAAGAAACATATGTACCTTGTATCATGCATCCATGAACAAGGTAGCAGACCAGTCTTATAAAATGTTATACATATGTATCACAAAATGTACATAAAAAAATTATGGGAAAATAATCAGTTGCATTTCCCACAAGTGATAATGCAGTTGTACCTCCGATAAACCCAGTATTTGCTATATATATCTAGGCCATCCACAGTAATAAACTGCAATTAGCCAAAATATAAACGATAAATCCCAAGACACTAGCTGAAAATGGGCTATTCAAAGATGACAGCCCCCCCACTCCAAACTCAAAAAAAAAAAGAAACTGACATTATCACATTTGAATTGCACCACAGCCTACCTATCTATCATACCTGCCTTCCTGGATCACTAATAACCTTATCTAAAACTAGAATAAAAAATATAATGATCGATCATGAAAAATAAAGGAAATAAAAATTATGTCAGTGAAACATGAACAATGAATGCCAAAGCCATACAAAAATATTAGGTCATTCAGAGAAGTATGGAGCATCAAATTATTAACGAAACAAAATCACATAAAAATGTGTGCATGGATTCATCAGCAAATAGCAAAGAAAGGTTTATGACATCCAGAGGCGTAACCAGAAGCCATTGGGCCCTGGTGCAAAAATTGCCATGCCCCCCCCCCACAACGCCATTGCCCCCAATCTCCACATTGCCTCCACACTGCCCCCAATCTCCACATTGCTCCCAATCTCCACATTGCCTCCATTCTGCCCTCAATCTCCACATTGCTCTCAATCTCCACATTGCCTCCGTGTTGCCCCTATTGACCCCCCAGTGTCTGTCTCCCACCTCCCAGGTGGTCCAGTGGCGTGGCAGGAGAGGTCTATGTCTCCTCCTGCACAGACCTCTATAGGGAGCTCAGCTGCTAGTTGAGGGTGACGGGGTCGCAAAGGGCACCCGGGCCCCTGGAGTGACAGGCCCAGTCGCAGGTGTGACCCCTATTGTTACACCAGTGATAACATCACTGAAAGAGTAAAGCACCTACAATGGGAATGGGAAGGTCACATAGTAGGTAAATCTGAAAGTAGATGGACCAAATACATTTCTGAACGGATTCCAGTTGATACCAAACGCCCAAGAAGAAAACCAAAGACAAGATGGGTAGATGAAATTTCCAAATTTGTTGTTTTGTTTTGTTGTTTTGTTTTGTCCTGCTTTTCCTGTAAAATTTCCCACACATAGAAAATCCATAAAATGTCCTACTTTTTGCTAACTCCAATAAATTTCTTGTGAGAACATTGCTATTTTCTTCCTGTGCTCAAGAATTCCTACAGCCACAATCTGTGTGGTTCCATGGCTAGCAGTGCAGAGGACAAGGCTGGGAGGACAGTGTGTATGATTCTGTGGCTACCATGAGACAAGACTGGGGGGGGGCAGAATGTGTGGTTCTATAGTGCCAATTCAATGGGACAAGGCATGGGGGGGTCAGTGTGAGTGAAGCAGCTGGAGGGCCTCCCATTTCCCATCACACGCCAAACTGCCATGGGACAAGTGTGGTTTTATATCTACCAGTGATGTGGGTCAAGGCTGTAGGGGCCAGTATGTGGTTATATGACTACCAGTGCAGTGGGACAAAGCTGTGGAGTCAGGAGGCGCTTTTCTATAGCTATGGCAAAACAAAGAAGATGGTCAATATGTGTAATTCATTTGCTATTAGTGCAGTATGGGGTGTGGCATAAAACAAATGCAAAAAAAACGGCACATTTCAATGCATCATTTTTGGTACGTTTCTCTTATGGGGTGAAATATTTTACTCATCTCTACCCTCACATTGATAGGATCATGGGGATGAGATAGCCTGAGCCCCCCTCCAGCTACAATTCAGAAAGCTTTTTTTTTTTCTTTTTTAAATAATAATGGCATTAATCCCTTTATGTCATCCCTTGTTGGAAAAGTAAGAATGTCTCCTTGTCAAAAGGAAATATGTGGGCAGATGAATGAAGTCCATTAACCCTTTCGCGACACAGGACGTACATGTACGTCCTGTGTGGCTGTCACTTAGTGACAGAGGACGTACATGTACGTCCCGGAAATCCGGCTCCCCGCGCGGCTGCATGCCGTTCGGGGACTCCGGATTCTTTTAGACAAAAAAAAAAAAAATGTTAGACGGGCGTTAAGTGACGGCCGCGTCTGCACGCGGCCGTCACTAAGGGGTTAAAGCTCCCCCCCAAACCCTTCCTCAAAGAACTGACCTTTACTGTCTAGTGGGGAAAAAAATATATTTTAATAACTTATTAGACCCCATTGTATGAACTGGTGGTTTTAAAGATATCTCCTACTAGTGAACCAAGAAATTAAGTAACCCTATTTGATCCTGCCACCTTTTAGTGCTAGCTGAGGATGTCATGGGACACATCATTAACAGTTTTGGAAGGTTTGCTAAACACATTACCCATAAAATCCTTAGAAAGCAAGTGGTTAACCCTTTGAGCGCCACCAAGGTATCCAACGCATTGCATTGCTATGCATTGGATACCTCTCTGGCACTCAAAGGGTTACGTTTCTGGAATATTTCCTGGTATTGTGTTATCTTGGCCATACATTATTTTAGTAGTCCTTTGTATAGTCATTTATTTATCTACATCCTTTGGAAGATATGGTCTCCTGACCAAATACTCCATTTGAATTCTAACTAGTGATCAATACACTGATATTATAACTTCTCTTTCTGTGGTGCTAATGCAGCTTTCTACACAACCAAACCTAATATATTGATGGTTGTGCTGTACTTTTTACCTACCTTTTAATCATCAGTTATAACAAGTCTGAAGTACTTTTCCTTTGCTGTTGACAGCAAAGTACCATAATCCTATATCCCACTTTTAGGTTTTTGTGTCCTTTTTGCATTATTTTGTAGCAATAAAATATAAAACCCATGCACTTGTCTAGTCATCTAACTCATTGAAACATCACTGTTTTGCACCCCACCATGCTTCTCCCACACATGCAAATGTCATCTCTGTTACATATCTTTCCTCCATCAAATCTAGAATGCATATTTTTCAGTAGCTAAAAATTCTATTTTAATTATTTGACTAACTAGTTTAAAAGCCAAAGTGCCACCCATCAGCCTCGGCTGGTGCCCAGAGCCACTCTGCCAGCGCTGTAGTCATACGCAGTACAGAGTGCCCGAACATGCTGCGTCTGATACAGAGTGGGGAAACTCCAAATTCAGACTGTAATCCTCTCTGTGTACCTTCCTGGGACCAAGCGGTCCCAGGAAGGTGCGCGGAGAGGACTCTGGTCTCTGCTGTGCATGACTGCAGCACGCGCATGTCTATGACAGCTTCTGACAAACATCCTAGAGAATTTTTATATAGGATTATCATATCATGACTCAAGTGATATTTGTATATTTTTGATCCATCAAAGAAAAGTCAATTTTTGATGAACAAGATTTTCTTGTTCTATGTTATTTAACCCCTTCAGTTTTTAACAATATAACTGTAATTCCATCTTCTATGGGCTCACCAATATATGAGTCCATTTTAATGTATCTACCTTTAAATTCATTTTATCCATCCTATATAATAATTCACTAAATGTGTGTTTGCCAAAAGCCGTCATGCTCAGTAGAGATGACTGAGCGCTCCGCAGTCATGCTCGCTACAGACTGCCTGCGCTGCGGCTAATAATGGAGTGGGGCACCCGGAGTACGGTCTGAATTTGGAGCGCCCTGCTTCATATCAGCTCTCTTCTGTGCAAGACTGCACCGCGGCCATTGCTGGGTGGCACTGTGGCCCGTGTACACGGGCTCGTCAACTAATCCTTTTATAATGACATTTTGGAATTATTACAAATCTGAAGTATTCGTATCCTCTTAAAGTATTTTACTACCAAATAAGAATATATACAGTAGGAAGAAGTAGAATATTCCTCAATGGAAAATGTGTACAAAAGAAAAATTTGAAATAATAACTAAGAATTTTTAATATTTGTAGATATGTAAGCCAGGATCTAATTAATTGTGTCAACTGCAGAATGCCTGAATGTTTCATTTTTCTGCATAATATCATACTAAAGGATGAGAAGACAACAAACAAAATGAGACTCTAATGGAAACAGTTCAGATAAGAACATTAAAGTAATGATGTTAAACAGACCCAGTAAGCAGTATGAGGTAATTTTCCTTATCCTGTTTCGAAAATGGAATACTAGTCTAAATGTTTCCTAAACAGAAGGCTGATGTCAATACATGCACATTTTTATATAGCTGATCAGCTTCCAATCTTCTTTCCAATTTCCTTAAAGTTAATATTGCTAAAAATAGAAACCATGTATACAAATTTGCCATGATTCACTATGTTATCGTAAACAAGCAATTAATCTTGTTCAATCTTATTCTTAGGAAGTCATACACATACTGGAAATGGTTAAGTTGAACAAATTTGTTTTCATAGCATTCAACATATTTATCTCCATTTTAAATTCTGCCTGTTCAGTAGTGTATGCTTAATATAAACTTTGCACACCTCTATATTTCCACAAGATATTGTTATGTGCTGTTAAACTTTGACATAGGTATAGAACTACTAAGGAAATACTGATCTTCGATATCCAGCAGCATAGGGATTAATATTAGCTGGGAATAAGACAAGTCAATGTTTTAATTTTTAATTTATGCATTAAATAAAATGCTACAGCTAGTTTGACAATCCTATATCAAAATTCTATGGGCCTTTACATGGCTAGTCACCCTTGTGGCTACACCCCAGGACGTGTTTAATATAATAATGACCTAGTGCCACTTTAAGCTTTTGTTTAAAGCTTTGGGTAAAGGGAACAGTTAGGGATCTATAGCTTAGGTTTAAATAACCTATATAGTTCAGATTTAAATTGTACCAGACAGAAAAAGGATAATGAAAGGAGTGCCTTTAAGAAATAGTACCAACTTATTATATAAACTGACACATCAATAACACACACATTAAGTGTCCTGTACAAAACAATTGCTGGATAGGTTTATTGTCTTCATTTTAAAAATGAATATATGATGTGAGACAATATGCCTTCATGTATAACCTGAATGGTTTATTTATTATCTTCCATGAGAGAGGGACATTTAGTGTGTGAGAGGAACATTTTATCTCTAGTGCACGGCTCTAAAACATTATAACATACTGGAAACACCTACATTTTTCTATTGTAAGATCCTATTGCTTCTAACTGGGAAGAGGCATTGTTTCTCACAGTCAAATGAAAGATTATCATATAAGGAAAATATCATATGGCGTTGTACTGTTTAGCAAGTATTAATATAAACCACCTCATGTTAAAAAATTAAATATATTTTTCTGTGTTTATATACCTACTGTAGGTGACACACATAAAAATGGAAACTAAAGGGTATGTTTAGTTTCTGTTTGTCAATGTATTTCAAACTGTCATTTCCCCAGGTACAAGTAAATATTAAAGTTAGCTTTAAAAACACAAAAAAACACCTTTTTCTTTTTATCATTTGTATTCTATAATGACAATGAAAAACACCCTTTAATCTGTTCTGCAAATGGTTGAGCAATATGACTCACTTTCAACAATGTATTACTCTAACAGAGTAGCATGATTAGACTTGAAATTACAATGAATGATCCTCTAGTTTTAAAAGGTCTTTTTATGAAGTACAACATAATGGTGTAATCAAGCATACCTTTCTAAAGATGTGATTTAATGATCTATGGTTTTACCTCCCGTAAGTCCTATTTTTCATTTAAAGAGAGTAAATCAATATGCTTTGATGGAGGAGCAATTGCACAGTGACTATTCAGAAATCTCACTGACTACAATAAGATCTTTCAAACAATTTCATTGTGCTTGCCCACTCTACAGCCATAGTGGCTATCCACTACTAATGAAAAAAGAGCTTATAAACTCTACATAGCTTATCTTAATTTGTGGAAATACAAAAATACATTTTTTTTCTGATCAGTCCCATCTGACTTGCTGTATTCATCTACAATTTATGAAAAGGAATATTAATGTGCAAAACAATATCACACTTGGAACATGCCTAAAAAACAATCCAAAATTTACATCCATAGTTTCATAGTTGAATAACCAGCCCAAAAACATCAGGGGCTGGATTCTATTGCAGGTGCTAATTTTATCACTGCTTTTATCTCCAGGTTTCCCCATAGACTTCAATAGGAAAAAGTTTGATAAAACAGGTGTTAACATTTATCACCTGCAACAGAATCTAGCCCCAGCTCATTTCCCAGTCTAAAATCCTTAAAAATAACTGCTTCTTTATTTTTAAAAGCAATATAACTATATATACTTGATTATGCATGAAAGACAGCCAAAGAATATTTAAACTATAAGCATGCAGCAAGAAAGAGTGTGATGTGGTTCCTAAAGCAAAAATACAAAGCCATGAGTAATTTGGTATTTGGTGATACCTTTTTTACTTGGACTAACAGTATATATTTTAACCTTTTGAGTGCCAGAGGGGTACACAACGCATTTGAAAGGGTAAAGACACGCTTACAAGACATCAACTCTATACCTCAGGACAAGGAATCATAAATCACAGAGCCTGTTCAAAACAATGTAGAGTTTGCAAGTTAGTTAAGCTAGGATGCTTACAGGAAAAGCTTGGAGTGGGTGAAAATATCTATGTAACTGGAGAGATTCAGTATTGTTTGATATGAAGAAGAAAGTTAATCACTTAAACGCTTGTCTTAAAATATAAACTGTTTGTATAATTAAAAAAGGTATCACCAAATACTAAAGTAATCATTCATTTTTGTTTTCAAATTTCCAAGTATAGCGTTATGGGGAATTTATGATATCTTCTTTTATGGATCTCTTATTTAAATATAAACAAATTCAAAATTGATAAATGGAAATGTGAAACTAAATGTGCTACTCTTAAGTGTTGAATATATATATATATATATATATATATATATATATATATATATATATATATACACAAAAATGGGATGTAGGAAAGCGTTCTCAGCAAGCTTCTTTGGCGAGAATCACATAAATATTTATTAAACCAACGTTTCGGCCAACCTCTGATAAAAGCCACAGAGGTTGGCTGAAACGTTGGTTTAATAAACATTTATGTGATTCTCGCCAAGATAAATAATGTTGTTACTTATAGAAACACAGAAAACCAAATTATATAGTTAGTACTATTGTACACACTTATTAATGTATGGCCACAATTACGTAAGTGCTCTCACTCTCTGATGTCACCACAAAACAAAAACAGTCTGTTTAACACCTGTTTAACTACTTAAAAGAAAAATTTAGACGCAGTTGGATGCCATATAAATGTTCTAGCCAATCACTCTTCTTTTACATTGGAGTTTAAGACAATTCATTATGAAAATTTTTCATAAAATGTATAGAAGGAAACTCAAGGAATGACCACACCATTAGAAACAAAGAAAAATCGTTTACCTCAAATTATCCTTTAACATCAGATAAGAAATCTTAAAAAAATAAATAAAGCACAACACGTATAAAATCACATAATAACTAAAGAATATGTTTTTTACAGTTAAATATTATGAAATATAGAATATATGAACGAATGGTAGCAGTCAATAAATGACCAAGTTACAGTTTGTTGTAACTACAAATGAAGATAAAACACAAAATAACTATAATGTTTCACAATAGAAGCAGCTCCAATTAATCTTCATAATATTTGGGCCATGGAGAGTGTTATCAAAGATTGTCAGAGACCGCCCCTTTTACCTAGTGTAAGCCACCTCCCCTCAGATGTGGAATCTGGTCTCTTGACCAGAAAGGTCACTGCGAGGGACAATCTTCTGTGAACATAAGGAAAACTCTGCCCCTCTTGACAGGTTTTTCCTTATGATCACTGAAGATTGTCCCTCTCTGTTATCCATCCGGACAGTCTTGCTGCTCTGATGTGAGCAGTGTTACATCAGTAAAAGAGGCGGGAGGGGGATACTTTATCATTCAATTACTCTTGAACTACCACTCGGATAGTATTGAAATAACACTCTTCATGGCCCAAATACTATGAAGATTAATTGGAGCTGATTTTATTGGGAAACATTACTATCCCTTTAATCTCACACATTCAGTGAAAGAAACAAGTAATTTCTAATTTTTTTCCAAAGTGGTATCCATGCTTGACAAAACAGTACAGTTTGTTTAGTTTAGTATTGTATCTTGTAACACCATGAAAAAAAGCAAGCTTTTGCCGGTCTGACATTTGTAAACACAAAGGTTACTAGTTATTAAACAAAGCAGTGGATACCTACAGATATTTGCTGAGCTGATCCTATATATATCATTTTAGCTTATAAGAAAAAAGAGTTATTGTTCAAAAGAAACTTCAATAAGGAAGAAAACACAGCTCTGTAGGGAAAGAGAAAAAAATATCTTTGTATATTTCACTGATGCATTAGATAACAAACCATATGCATGTTAAATGATTGACTTGATATATACCAACATAATATAACAAATTAGTATCAGCTGAATGATATAATTCACCTTCATCATATTAGTAATGAATCAAAATGATTAATCTTGTAAGGGCCAGAGATGTATACAACTCATGTTAAAGCAGTGTGTTATATATCCCTCTGTTCCACAAATAGTTAAACTGAGTTACAGAGTAGTGCATCGGCAAGAACAAACAACAGACCAGGATTTAAGGATATTTCTGACTAAGCACAGATGAATTAATTAACACATTCATTTGTATGGATTCACCAACACTCAGTCAGGGAAATTTTAAAATCCTGGCCTGTTTGCCGCTGGTACAGAGACTGTATAAATATATATTTTTGCATGGGGACTTTTTCTACAAAAAACAATTAAAACCATGATAGTTTAAACCAAGTTCATTTATACCACTGGAGGAACTTTATTCAAAAGTGTTAAACTTTTTTTAATTGAGATGAAGGTTGAGGAGAGTCTTTTTTTTAACACAGAGTTCGCTCTAGCATTCAAGAGCTCAAGGATATTAATAGTTTCCAATAAAGTACACCTTAACATCTTAAATGATGTACCTGTAAATTTAGTCAATTTCAAAGTGAGTTAAAAATTACATATATTTTGTGCTAGCCATTTGTTTGTAATATATATCTTTTTTGAGAAATTAAACTCTAGTTTGCATTGTATTTCCACCCTCTGTGCAATATATGGATCTAGAACAGTGTGGCTAAAATGCAGCTCACTGGCTGAGTCTAACGACATGATCAACCTGATCTTGTTCATAGGTCTTTCAGAGAGAAGACTATTTTACAGGGAAGCCTTCTGGTATCAATTCTCAAGCAAATAATTTTATCTCTCTGAAAGACCCGCAGGCTGGATCAGGTGTATTTTGTTGTTGTGGGTTTGATCAGGCCAGATTCAGTTTACATTCAAATGTTACACACCACTGGTCAAGATTTATTCATACAGCAGAAGGTGCTTATATTGGCCTAACACAAAGCGAATGTGTATATGTGTAAGAGTAAGAGAGAGGAAGAGAAAGAGAAAGAAATTGTATGTTTGTGTGAGAGAGAGAGAGAGAGAGAGAGAGAGAGAGAGAGAGAGAGTGAAGCCAAGACATAGTGCAATAAGATGTATTCTCTACTCCCCACAAAAATACTATCTCCAAATGGACCTCAGAGGAAAAAATGCCCATTGCCCATATGGGATTAGCATAAGCCATAATGTGTCTCCAAAGTATAAAGGTTAATTCTTAAAAAATATTTAATTTAGTAATGGTTAGTACCAGGGACGTGCACAGACATTTTGGGGGGCAGGGGCTCAAATGAAAAAAAGGGCACTTCTCATAATTATTTATTCAAAATATATATATCCATCCCCCCAGGCAATCCTGTACCCCCCCCAGGCCATTCAGTGCCCCCCCCCCAAGTCCATCCAGTGCCCCCAAAGCCATCCATCCCCACCCCAGGCCATCCAGACCAGTAACCCTTTTCAGGTCATTCAGTACCTCCCAGGCCACTAGTAGCCACTAGTAGCCCTCTCAACCCTCCCCTAGCCTCAGTCAAGCCATACAGTACACCCAAGCCACTACTGGTTTACCTGTGCTGTGTGTGGAGTGGACTGTGGTGGGTCTGTCACTGTCACTTGAGTTGAAGTTGAGTCCTGACTCCTCTGCTGGCCTGGTCCAACTCCTCTTGGCGCCGGTGGGGTGACCAGGGTCTGTCACCTGACCTGGTGGTGATGTCCCATAGACTCCCATTCTGCCCCCCTGTGTGATCATCATGCGCCCCTGCGGGCCGTGATGACATCACACTACACACGCAGTGTTGCTGCGCTAATGAGGAGGAAGAGGCACAGGCACACACAGTGCCACAATGGGTGACAGACAGACAGTCTTTGCTTGCTGCCAGGCCAGACTGAGTGAGTCGCGGAGCATGATGATCTGATTCTTAACACACTGTGCCTGTCTGTCTACTTGGCAAGAGTTGGCTGGTTGAGGGCTCACAGGCTCAGTGATGAAGTGCCTCGCTCTCTCTCTCAATCATTCACAGACAGAGCCGCACTGCCGCCCGTGACCCGTCTGACATTGTGTGTCCACTCCAGACTCTCATCAGCTGTCACTCTCTCGCTGCGGCTGCGAGCAGTCTGACAGACTGTCTCAGACAGTCTGTCAGACTGCTCGCAGCCGCAGCGAGAGAGTGACAGCTGAGAGTCTGGAGTGGACACACACTGTCAGACGGGTCACGGGCGGCAGTGCGGCTCTGTCTGCAAGTGTACTTTTAATCCCCTTGAATGATACAGTGTTCTCTAGTGCATTGTTTCTCAGTGTGTTGGATACCTCTTTAGTAGGGATGGACAAAACCTGTCGCCTAAAAAGGAAAGCTTGGGAAAAACAGTGTTTTCACCTTACACATGAATTCTAGTGAAAGGTTAATTTTTTTAAAACATATTGTAATCAATGATAATAATCTAATTCCCTCTCATGTGTTTCCTTCATGTATTCTTGACATATAAAAGGGAGTGTCATTTTACTGTCAGTCTGTGATGGAGCAGAAAGAGAGAGACGGAAAGAGAAAGCTGATGAAAGAATATACCCCCAGCATTGTCTCACTGGTAGTCATAGAGCTACACATTCTCACCGCCAGCCTTGCCCCACTGTAAATGTAGCCATAGGACCCAACACATTGATCCCAACAGCCTTGACTCACTGGCACCATAGAGCCATACACATACTCACCCCTCAGCCTTGCCCTACTACACTAGGAGCCATAAAACCACTCATACTGAGCCCACAGCACTGTACCATTTGTAGCCTAAGACCACAAACATACTCACCCCCTCAGCCTTGTTCTACTGCATTAGTAGCCATAAAACCCCTCATATTGACTCTCCAGCACTGTCCCACTACTAGCCACAGAACCACATTTACTGACACCACCCAGTCATGTCCAACTGGTAGTCATAGAACCAGACACACTGTCCCACTGCACTGGTAGCCTTAGAAAGACACATACTGACTCCCAGACGTGTCCCACTGAACTGTTAGCCATAGAATAACATATACTGACTCTCAGCCTTGTTCCACTGCACAGGTAGTCATAGAACCACACATACCAAACCCAAACCTTGCACCACTGCACTGATAGTCATAGAACCAAACATACTGAGTCTGAACCCACCACCCTTGCCATAGAAAGCATAGGAGAAAAACATCAAAATTCTCGAGGTAAATGTATTGGTGGTAATGAAAAGGCAGATGTTTTATGGGTTTTCTATGATGTATAATTTCCAGAGACAAAAAGCTGCAAAATATGGGTTTCTCACAAAAAAATACTTGTGTAAGAAAAACATGACTTTTATCCATCCATAATCTCTATCATTCAGTGAGCTGTAATTCATATTTGTTCCATGTGGTACACTTGATTTGCCCCAATTCTTCTTAATACATCAGACTCACTGTCTTAAGGTAAACAAATCAAGTCAGCTATGATAGATTTAACCTTTGTTACCCCTTTTCGAGATTCTCTACTTTATGTATGTCATAAAATGGGAAAAATCTGACAAGTGAGTTATATTACTGTGCTCCTACACAGGCACATGCTGAGCACTTAATCAGACAACAATTATATGCTGTGATTATATTTGAGTGTCTGTTTAGGTGTATAATGTATTCTAATTTAACCTTTTATATACTAGAGATGTTTCAGGCATGCATCATACACAGTCTTCCTGTTCATGTGCCTATTGCATGTCTGTTTAGGACAAAGAACAGTATCTGCTCATTTAAGTGCATAAAGGACAACCCATGTACAGTATATTAAAGTATAATCTCTTTACATCAGTTGTTCCCAGCCATATTTTCAGGGGAGAATAACAGGCTATATCTTTAGGATTTCCTTGCTTGCATGCAGGTGAGTTAATAAAATGACTAAGCATCTGATTAATTCACCTGTGTACAAGCAGCAAAAGCCTAAAGATATGGCCTGTTAGGGGTCCCTGAAGGTTAGGTTGGGAACCTCTACATCATGACATTGAAAATAATTGTTCACTAATTTTGGTGTGGAAAAAGGTTCTATAGGGCATTGTACAAAAGGGGAGTAGCAGTATAAAGATTATGACACAAGCACACGGTGAAAGGGCCCTGCCCATTAAGGCTTACATTCTAGAAGATGTAAAGAGAAAAAGATAAACACAGAGTATTGACAAATTCAACAATTAAATAAGCAGACAACTTAAAATGGTGTATGGTGTTTTAAATTCCTATACCTGAAAGGTGGAACATAATATTATGCTTGGACCTGTCTTTTGTTTAACTAAAATCCCATGTACATGGGACCTTTTCCACTATATCTGTAAGTGGAACCAGGTGTGAAGACCAGACGATATCCCACGCTCTGTTCCAATATATTTAATCCCTATTAAAAGCTTCAACAAAAAAAATCCATTGGTATTTGTGACCCACTAAATATATTCCCTTGGGCACTTCAAGACAGCCAAGGTGTAGCCCATTCAGTGTAAAGCATAATTTACCTTGACATTTAAATTTAGAAATAGGGTTATATTTCCAGCACAGGTATTTCTGTGTTATTTTAGAATTCTCTTTCGCAATAATAATTAAGGTTTCCTGTTGGAGCTTAATAGAAGAAATATTCAGTACAACATGACAAGCTGCAACTTGGAATTGTTTTTATTGCCAGCAGCATGAAGACATGATGAACTAAGCAGCTCATTCTACTGAAAAGGAATGCTCTAAAGGTCACATTTATCAATATCACCACATTTTATAGTCTTCTGATGTATACAACTAATAATGTGTTAATATTAAATATAAATATGAAGAAAATTCATTTTAATTTGTAAAGAAAGAAAACATTTTTCATATGTTGTACATATAAGGCTTCATTTGCATAACACTTAAGCTCTAATACGCATATTTTACAGCACTTGTCTGAATTGTGGTCTTAGTTTATTATGAGGGTACTTTTATGGTGTGAGCACACATATTATTTCATACTGCCTTATAAGAAGCAGTTGTCTTACACTGAAAATGTTGTGACATCAAATTTAGCTGAACAAGCATACTAGTGTGTGCTCAGATGATGATCTCCAGCACTCATTTTTGGTATTCAGGAGGATAATGAGGTGCAATTCTGGGGCAAAACAACTGTAATATAGGAAACAAATAAGTATTCCCTAAATTCCATTAGATTTAAATGGGGCTTTTAGCTCCGGGGGGAAGGGGGGAGGGATTCACTAAGCAGTGATAAAGAGGAAATAAAGTGTAGATGACTTCTACAGTTTATCAATTCTCAAATTTATGTGTTATTCTATGGAGCCTGTTCACTCGAAATCTTAGTGCATAGGCTCCATAGAATAACATAGGAATTGGAGAAGTGATAAACTGGAGACATCATCTCTACTTTATCACCTCTTTATCACTGCTTAGTGAATCTACCCCCTGGTATGCTAAAGGTCTCCAATACATTGCTTCATAGTCAGAATTTTTACTTAGCCAGTCTGGTTTATTTTGTTTGCCCCAGAATTGTGTATCTTTAACGTCCTGAATATGACCTAATATGTCCTAAGCTTAGGGAGAGAAAAACAGAAAAATATTTTTTATAGATTATCTTCTTGAATAATATTTCATTAATGAAACTCAGAGAAATAAAGAGAAAACCAATAAATCAACACATAGAAAAGAAAAACTCTATACAAGCACCAGATCCACCCACTGAAATTATAAGATGGCATGAGAGATCTGACTGACTGGGGATTGGGACACTTTGAGAAAGCCATATATGGTGAAACGTGCGTCAGGGTAGTAGAATACTGAAATGCGCTCCACTTTAACATCACACAGTGCTCTGTAATTTCAGTTATTCTAATAACTATCTCGGCTATTAGGATCACTTGCAATAGAGTGCCCATTACAAAATGATTTTTGCAGGCTGTGCTCTTTTTGTGTAGGGTTTTAAGTGGTCACCTTTTGCGGCTCCGAGAAGCTAGAAGTAGATTTATGTCCTCCATATGCTACAATAAGGATATTGCAGTTATTTAGTATCTCTAATTTACTGCTTCATGAGAGAGAATGTGAAGAGTCTGTATCTGTATAAAAAAATTATCAACGTGTGAACGCGCCAAGTGTAATTAGGTGCTAATTTGATCTCCTTGATCTGCTAGTTTAACTGAGATTGACTTCAGCTTAGGGCTCTAAGCACCAATACTTAATGCTGGGTGGTATTATTCTCCGGTATAAGCGGAGCTGTTTAATTTAGTAGCGGCCACTGCAATTGAAACTCTTTATGATTAGTGACTGAATCACTTATATGAGTACTATTGTGGTGAATGAAGTCTAAGTACAATTGACTGCTTCTTTATCACTATACGGTGACTATCTGGGCTCTACTACACTGGAGATTCACCATTTAACACACTCTACTAGATAGCTATAAAACAGGAGTACACAGTGTATACTTTTTAAAATTAGCCAAGTTCTCTTTTACTTAGGATCAATAAAGGTTATATTCATGGCCGGATTTAGAATTAGGCAGAGTAGGCATCTGCCTACAGGCGCACCCAACAGAGGGGCGCCTGTCACTGGGATCATGTTGTGTGTTGTTTGTTTTTTTTTTTTTTGTTTTTTTTTTATTCATCTCCCAGCCCGGTGCCGTGAAGACAGGTCTCTGCCTCCTCCTTCGACACAGACCTTTAGCTGCTGCTCTCTCTCGTCGGCTTTTTAGTAATACAGTGCATTACTGAAGAGAAGACCCTGCGGGAGCTCCAGCAGCTACAACTCTGAGCAGAAGGAGGAGGCACAGATCTCTCCTGCTGCTGGACCACCAGGGAAGAGGTAGGAAACTGACATTGGGGCAATGTGAGGGCAATATGGAGCTGATGGGGGGGCAATATGGAGCTGATGGGGGGCAATGTGGAGCTGATGGGGCAATATGGAGCTGATGGGGGCAATGTGGAGCTGATGGGGACATTGTGGAGCTGATGGGGGGCATTGTGAGGGCAATATGAAGCTGATGGGGCAATGTGGAGATGATGGTGGGGCAATGTGAGGGCAATATGGTATATGGAGATGATGGGGGCAATATGGAGATGATGATGGCAAGTTGGAGCTGATGGGGGCAATGTGAGGGCAATATGGAGCTGATGGGGGGGCAATATGGAGCTGATGGGGGGCAATGTGGAGCTGATGGGGCAATATGGAGCTGATGGGGGCAATGTGGAGCTGATGGGGACATTGTGGAGCTGATGGGGGGCATTGTGAGGGCAATATGAAGCTGATGGGGCAATGTGGAGATGATGGTGGGGCAATGTGAGGGCAATATGGTATATGGAGATGATGGGGGCAATATGGAGATGATGATGGCAAGTTGGAGCTGATGGGGGCAATGTGAGGGCAATATGGAGATGATGGGGGGCAAAGTGGAGATTAAGAGCATTGTGGAGGTGTCCAGTGGAGATGGCCCATGGGGGGGCGCTTCAGAATCCCGTGCCTACAGGCTCCTGAGATGTAAATCCGTCCCTGGTTATATTTTATTACATTTTATTACCTTTTGATCCCAATCTCCAGTCTGTCAAATCTCTCATGTCATCTCATAATTTCAGAGGGTGGATCTGGTGCTTGTAAAGGGTTTTTCTTTTTTCTCCATGTGTTGATTTATATATTTATAATACCTTAGCACATTTCCTTCAGCCAGCTTGACACCTCTATACTCCAAGGTGGTGCACCACATTAGGTCTTTTTGAAAAAGAGAAAACCAATGCTTCACAGCATAACAAATTTAGTTGAATAAAAATAGAAGGTAAAACAGAAGTATTGTTGAAAGAGTGTCAATGAGTACTAATAGACTGTACTAGCACACAGCACTTTATTTGTGTTGAAGAGACTAGTGATGAATTTCTTGTCTCTTTCTATGTATGGATTATGTATGTATGTATTATTATTTGCTCACTGTTAGCAAATATTTGGCAACTGATTATGTTTAGTAGGGATTAGATGAAATATATTCTTTTTTTAGTAGCAATTTTGGCATGTTAGTTTTTCCCTACACATACTTTGCCATAGTTATAGAATTTTTTGCGAGGCATAGCGGAGGCCCCCCGCAGCCCACACCCACCAGATTTGGAGCCCAAGAAATTTTGGCCCATATTATATTTTGCCATACTGATACTGTGTTTGAGCCCTGTGGATGGTCTGGTCACAGTAAATCAAATGTGCTGGTCATCACAGGCATGTGTCATTAAGCTCCCCTCCAGTGAGTGCACACCCGCTTCAATGAGGTGGGATGATACCATGCAGGGGCATGCTTTACAATCATAAGTGTGGGCTGGTGGGCAGCTGCATCATGCTATCTCCTGTTTGCTGTGGAAAAGCAGCAGGAAGTATGCATTTGCGGCTACTTGCTTAACTGATTTATAATGGTAATATGTTCAGCCCTCACCCAACGTACAGGGGCTTTCTGTAAAGACATAATATGGTCTTCCCTACCCTCAAACACATTCTAGATCCAGGTCATTGTCTCTGTATTTTGAGAACATAAAAGGACAGGAACTGGCAGCAAGGTGAGCTCAAATAACATGACAGAAGTGTGTTGTCAGGTCATCTGTTTGCACTTTCGGGCACACAGAGCAAATGTAAACATGATTCATACCCAAAGAGGACAAAAACCATATACACTCCCTCCCTATCCCATTGTGGTTGTGTTACACAATGTAGTGTTGTGGACATAGGAGCTGGGGACTGGGAGTCCAAGTCCTCCAGATACAAAATAGTGCCAGTAATATAAAAACTGGGACCATAAAACATTCCTGTGATTTTACCCCATCCTCTCTCTTTACTGGATAAGAATACCTTTAAATATTTTTTTTTATTATTAAAATGGATTCTGCAAGCCTTCCCCAGTGGCTACTAGCCTGCTGCCCGCAGTTCAAATAATTACAGTATACATTCAAGCAGCAGCTCCAGAGCATATCCTAGCTGTACTCAGGGAATATTTAGACTTTGCACCAAGCAAGTCAATACCCCACAAATGGCTGCTGCCAAGAGCTGGAGAGTGGCATGTCTCTGACTTCTACACAGGAACAGAGGAACAGTAAGTTAAAAAAAAGCTGTTGAAAATGAAATCCACAGAACCAGTCTTCGAATGAAACACTGCTCCAAGGAGTACATTTGGGCATCAGTCAGCGATTATACGTGTGCACTTCATTGAGCCCCTTAGGTATCCAAATATACTCCTAATGCCCAAATGTATGCCTCTGGAGTGTCACTGGCACTTTGGACCATCAGAGGGTTACAGCTGCACAAAAAGCAATATGCTTTCCTGATTCCCTTATGTTACCCTCTGGTACAAAAATGTAGTCCTAACAACCCAAAGCAAACATCTGAGGTATCGGAGGAGTGTACTGGAGCATCAGAGGAACAAATTAAGGCAACTAAGGTGGCTATCTAATGCCATAATATGTTTGATGCCAAAGTGTAATCCAAACACCGGACTCCTCTGAGTGGTATAACGGATAATTAGTAGAAAACATCTGTAAAACAAGTGTACTCTTTTGATACTGTAATGTGCCTCTTTGTCTACCACAATATATTCTGGTATCTTGTAATGTGTACTACTTGTCTTGTGTAATGCTCCTGCAGTGCACTAATGCTTTGCTTGCCTCATTTAATGGATTACTGCTTTGTGTGGCTTGGGGAGAGGCTATACATTGCTATTCTCACAAAGTAATATGTTGCTCTGTTGGTTTCCCTAATGTTAACGATGCAGATGGGCTCTATGTTCTACATTGTCTAATGTCCCACATATCAGTGTGAAAAGTATGGTGAGGCTACCAAATTATAATCAAAGTATGCTTGCTGCTCACCTCTTTCAGTGTTAGGCACTGCCTAAAAATCAGTCCTGTCTATGTAGCTGCTATGTTTTATTTGTTTGCCTTGGTGATTTACACTTCTACTAAACCTGGTCTGGCTTGCTAAATTGTCTTTAAAATCCTATATCCCTAGAATTTTGGCTGCTCCCACACCCTTGATAGTGATGCTACAGAGCTTACAAGTGAAATGGAGCTACACTAGTAGAGAAGCACCATTTCAATTGTAATCTCTGTGCTATCCCTAGTGTAGCGCCCTTTTCGTTGTAAGCTCTGTGTTGCTAGTGTAGCACCATTTCACTTGTGACCTTTGAGGTATCAGTACTGTAGCTCCATTTCAATTGCAAGCACTGTGGTATTACTAGTATAGGTCAGTTTCAATTGTAAGCCCTGTGGTGTCACTAGTTAGCACAATATCACTTGCGAGCTCTGTTGTATCACTGTCTTCATAGGCTGGTAGTCTAGAGCTATAGCAGAAATGGGCCACCTGATTGTACTTGCCCCACAAGCCAAAAGTTACCAGCCCTTCCCTGATGGCATGACAAACAGCTCATCACATAGCTAGAGTGGGCTGCTTAAAATCTTCAAACATCTTCTATGCACTATCATTTTCAGTGCATAGTTGGTGTTATGCATTATGGTACTCCCTGCTCTTTGTCTGGTTCACAAACAGCAAATTTTTATTGCCTTGCTGTTGCTGCTTTACTCTGTGTCTCCCCTTCTAGTACAGAAATGTGTTTTTTTATGATTGCCCACCCCTGGCCGTGCCAATACTTTTTTTAAAAAGCATATCTACTAACACATACATACATGCAGTGAGTGTACAACTGGTGTACAACAACTGGTGGCCACTGTGCAGTAAATTCAAAAGTGGTTGGATTGTTTTGACAATTACCACCACTGTTGAATGATTGACTGGCACATGTAAGTGTCCACCAATCCTACATGACATCCCTGTTTCCTGCAGTACACACTTTCCCTTCTGATCGGTTCTCAGGGAGAGCACAATGTACTGGTAGTTAGACACTCTAAACCATGTTCAGTGCCTTTTTGTGAGCAGATGTGAGCAGATGCCATCTGTGCTGCTTGGCAAAGTCACATCCACTCGCATCACCAGACACACTGTTCAAAGACAGTATTGCTTGTGCAGTTTGTCTGGCGATGTTATGTTTCACAAGTGCATCAGTTATAGTCACTCCAAACTCATCTGCACTTGCCACCACAGAGCCATTTTCAATTACATTTTTGACAGCCTGCAGTGAATCTCTTATTGAGTCTTTAATTTGTGTTAACATGTGTTTAATTGATCCTTTATGAACAGTGTTACATAGCGTGACTTGTCATACTGCTCTATAAAAGTTAACTTCTCTTCACCCATTGTTTATTCATAGACAAGTGCAGAATGTTGTTCACAGACATTTATTTGTATGCCTGTACTTACTTTGTTTCAATGTACACAGATTTGTGGCATTCATGTTTCATTTTTTCCTTGTTATTCTATGATTGCATGAGATCTTGTGGTGTAAATTTTGACTTTTATGTACTTTTATGTATGTTTTAGGAAAAATTGTTGAAAATTACATTTTTCAATGAAAATTCCTTGAAATAGTTGAACAAGCAAGAATGATCCAGAAGAAGGGGCAAAAAAGTGTGCAAGGTAGATATCTGGAGAGTAATGAAATAAGAAGGTATTGAAGAACAAAAAAGGATGAGAATTAAACAGACAATTCACCAGCTTCATTTGTCCAAAATTAATAGATGAGCATTTAAATCCACTGATGTCCAATGAAACATTTTGCTAAATTTTACAATGCAAACAAAATACCTAACCTTTCAATCCTACCAGGACAAATCTGAAGCATATAATAAAAAATAAAGCAAAATCTGAGATTTTCTGTAAAATATATAATACACAAACATACATTACTGTTTAAATTAATTGTTCAAAGTCAGAACATTTCAGCAAATCTTACTGAATCAGCAAGCAATGCACATTCAAATAAAGATTTCTCCTTAAGGCATCAGGCTTTTATTATATTGTCACTTAATTTTATTGCTATGACTAGTAGCTGTTTTTATAACTTATATAGTTGCTTTCCTGGCTTGACAGACAAAACTGGTGCACTTGAAACATTTTAGCTCAGATGTTGAAAATGTCATTCTTCCGAGTCCAATTGTTATGGAAAAATTACAAATGATTTGGTTGCTAGCAAACAAACCTCTCCTATCAATTTTTTTCCTCATATTGTTTCAGTATTATGCACTTAATAGATTATACTCACATTCAAATACTATACATCATTCCCTCGATAGCTGTAGCAAAAAAACAAGAAGTCAGTATAATTCAATAAATTGTTTAATTCCTGCATCTAATGGGGGATAGATAAGAGATGTTTTATTTATATTACATAGATTAATGTGGTTACAATAAGAAACTGTATATTTATTGCATTTAGAAATGTTAACATATACTGATCCACTTGAAACATTTTAGCTCAGATGCTGAAAATGTCATTCTTCCGAGTCCAATTGTTGTGGAAAAATGACAAATAATTTGGTTGCTAGCAAACAAAACTCTCCTATCAATTTTCTTCCTCATATTGTTTCAATATTATGCACTTAATAAATTATACTCACATTCAAATACTGTACATCTTTTTCTCGATAGTTGTAGCAAAAAACAAGAAGTCAGTATAATTCAATAAATTGTTTAATTGCTGCATCTAATGGGGGATAGATAAGAGATGTTTTATTTATTTTACATAGATTAATGTGGTTACAATAAGAAATTGTATACTTATTGCATTTAGAAATGTTAACATATACAGCTAACAATCATATGTTATTGTTTAGTGTAGAAAATATGTAATTCTTTTTATCACCTTTGGGAAAAATAAGCTCAGGGGGGGTATATAGGCTGCTGAACACCTCAAAATGTATTCTAAGATATGTATCACCAAATCCTACGTTATGCTGTGATGTTTAGTTATCACATTGTCCATAAAATACGATAATAATCAGAAAATTAATAGATGGCTGGGGAGTGTTTTAAATTGGTCGATTATTCTAGGATTATTTAGTAGACAGATTAATTCACTGTTTACGTTTGAATGATCCCATTAAATGCACAAGTAGCATGCTTCTTTCTAGCTTCTAATATGTATGATTTATACATTTAATACATCTGTGTGCTCATCCCAATTGCTTATTTAGCCAAATCTGTCTGTGAAAAAAACACCCATACTGGCCTGAGTTCATTACCTCATATATTTTATTGTCATATGTCCAATAGATGAAAATATTAAAAAGCAGCTGACTCAGTACATAATCCTAAAGTAGTCCATATTTATCTTCAACAACATATTCAATGGACCATCATTTTACCAAATTTGTTTCTAATGAGCTTGATTTATACCCAAGAACAAATGTTCTCCTCTAGACCTAGTTTCCTTATTTTATAGACCAGCTTCCTGTGTGACGTGTAAAATGCTTTAACAAGACTAAATAAACTATGTTTACTTTGCTGCCAATTTTGAATACACAGCCCATTGACATTATACCAGTGGTTTTGGTACCGAGTAGGCTGAGTCTTTAAAGATCAAAACTGTTTTATTATTACAGTACACTATGTTCTTGAATAATCCTTGAGTGAATACCTTGTTAACCAGATGTTTTGTCCTTTTTAATGGGGACTGGTCATGGTCACCATACAACTCTCAGTCGTATTTAACACCTTATGGACCTATGACGTGCCAGGATCCATGACGGTTCTGGCACGTTATGGAATTCAGAGGTCCCTGGTGGCCAGGGACCCCTGAATTCATTGTGGCAAAAAAAAAAAAAAAAAAGCTCTGTGGTCCTTAACTTCCATCTGGGCAGCCGGTCGTTAACGGGTTAAACTCCCTATACATTGTGCTTTTGTTTTATCAATCTGTGTATTCCTGTAGGGTGGATTTGGAAAGATGGCAGCTCCTCTTTAATGTTGGACTATCTCTCATGGACCTTTTTTTGGGATACAAGGCAAACATATTTGTATTTCCTTTTCAATTGCGATAAGGAAATCTCAATGTCAACAAATATCAATAAAACTTATTATATAATATATATAAAATTTTGTATGCTTTAGCATTGGTGTAAATACAAAATTAGCTGTAGTTCTTAGATGTGGTGTGTAGCAGACCAAAATGATATAATTAAAACCAAAAATTATCAAATTGTTAAAATATTTGGGGTCTAATTGATCATAACAAATAAATGCAATTCCAGAGCAAACCAAACTGCACTATAGGGGGCAACTAAAAATCCCCGTTGATTTAACTGGAGCCTTTTAACCGCTTGAATTTGGTTTTCAATGCATTGCAGAATTTTAGCATAGAATTCCACAGCTTTTATCTTTAACCTCGGTTATAACAAAATATGTTTTTTAATTCTAATAATTTTGCAGGTTAACACACATCTGCCCTCAGGAGCGAGAGGCCTCCAAGGCAACAAGAAGCAATGCATTAGAGCAATCCTATATAATAATTCTCTAGGATGTTTGTCAGAAGCCGTCATGCTCAGTAGAGACTGCCCGAACACACAGAATGCTGGGAGCACAGAATGCCAGGAGCATGGAATGCTGGGAGCACAGAATGCTGGGAGTTCTGTGCTGAGAGCATTCTGTGCTTTTGGGCAGTCTCTACAGTGCATGACTGCATCGGTGGCAGGACGCAGAGCAGGACCGGCCTCTTAACCCTTTGAGTGCCAGAGGAGTATGCAACACATTGCATAGCAATACATTACGTACCCCTCTGGCACTCAAAGGGTTAACATCACCCGGACCTTGGCCCATGTATACAAGCTTTTACACTAGTTTCTAATTAGGGGTAAACTGTATAACTCTACCACGTGCAATAATAATATGCTGTACAGCATAATATACATTGCTTTGTGTAGTGCAGTATACTACCAGTGAGTGATTAGAGATTACATTCTTTGGTGAACCTTGATTTTAACCCTTTGAGTTCCAGAGAGGTATCTAATGTATTTCAATGTAATGCGTTGGATACCATTCTGGTATTCAAATGGTTACTCCACAAAAAAGAGCCTTTAATTTTTTTATTACTATGTATTTACTTTTTTTTTAACCATTTGAGTGCCACATGAGTATACAAAAGCAATGCATTGGATACCCCTATAGCACTCAAAGGGTTAAGGGACATTCATACACATATTCGAAAAGTGCAGTATTTTTTATTTAATCCATTAGATGGTAGAGATGTCTCAAATGACTTACTTTGCAATTCATTTGAGGAATCTCCACGAATCCATAAGGGTTAATTTTTGCAATTTGTATTTACCTGTTCTTCCATTTTGTACAGTTCTGGAGCAAACCAAATGCACCATACGGGACAAATGCAAGTTTCACAATTTCCCATTGATTCAAATAAAGTTTTTTTTTTTAATCCCCTTGAACTATTTACAGTGCATTGTTTTATGCTGGAGAGCTCTTTAGCATTCAAGGGCGTAAACGGTTCGTAAACCAATATGACTATTTATTTGTCCCCTCCGGCACAGCTGGATTACCACCACCTCTTTTTAGCTTGTTGACTATGGCTTTTGGTTCATGTTTTCAGGAAAAAATAAAAACAACATATGATGGTGAGCAAATCATATCAGCTAAAACAGATAAAAGTTAGGGGAAGGCAATCACATTCTGAGGCAATGAACACTCTAATCTCTAATACTTGGCAAGGTTATAGACTGTACTAAACTTTATATACAGATAATGAAAGCAAAGCAGCTGAGACAGTAAATTAGGGTGCAGAGACTATTATTATCCTATAATATAAAAGGCCAGAATGTTTGTCCAATGCAGTCATTCGCAGTAGAGACTGCCCGAACGCACAGAATGCTCCCAGCATTCGGGTAGTCTCTACTGTTCATGATGCATCGCCTGAACTGCCAGTGAGGTGGCAGCAGTACACAGAGCAGGACCAGCCTCTTTACCTCACCGAACTTTGGCCCATGTACACGGGCTTTTACACTAGTTATGTACATTTAGTAAAACACTGGGCTATATACAGAAGTCAGTCACTGAAAAAAAAAATCAGCTCTGCCTTTGAAAAATTTTTTTTCATAAGTTGCTGAGAATTTATCTCAATTATGTATGGTTAATATGCATTTTAAAAATTGAAAGGGTGAAGGGTGTTATTTGATCAGCTTAAAGAGATGTTTAAAGTTCACACTGATCAAGAATCTCTCTAAAGAGGTAACCATAAGAACAGATTGGAGTACATGCCTGAATACAGTACTGAAACATATTTAGGTACAAAGGGATGTTTTTGGTATCTAGTGGCTTTGCACCTGCTTTGCCCCTATGAACAATGCACTTTGAATGTCCAAATACTTGCTTTACTTCGTGTGACCTACGGTGGTAGGAAATAAGGCAGTCTATCTATGGGTTTATGTAGGCATGCAGTTCATCTACAAATAGGCTCACAGTAGTTGTAAAATGGACAAATAGGCACAAATCATTGCACTGGAGGTGTTGTGCTCCTCAATAAACTAAAAGGGTCTTAGGCAACTGTACATGCATGTAAGAGCAGGGATTCTTGTAATATAGGTGCAAATTAAGTGCTTCACCCACATTCACATCATCATTGCTTCTCAAAGCAAATACTGAGATCACAAGCACAACCATTGATATTTGCACTGGGATATGGATGAGAGTAGAGAAAGCAAGTGAGATACTGCTACCAGCCTCTGCAAGACAAGCTGCTCATGATAACCAGGGCTCCGTAGTTGGTTATACTCTGCCACTCTTGCACATGTATATATCATTGGCAGAAGTGCATGTGTGTGTGTGTGTTATTTTCTGAGTGCTGCCAACTAGCCAAAATAAAAACTTATAAAAGTTGTGAGTACACATGCATCATTAGCATAATATCCCAGATTTAATCAAGCACCAAAGTCTTTATCCATCAAGGCCAAAGGTTAGTACTTTCTCAAATATTATTCTAAAGACCCATGCATGCCCACACCTTTTACATAAGTCTTTGAATAGGATACTATGATAAATAATTAATTAACTGCAGTTACAGATTTTTGCATTTCTTTAGCATAATATATTTTTTACAATGTTGCTACATGCTACTAAAAATAGACGGCACAGCGCTTTCCCGCCTGAAACTATTACAATGCTGCTCTGTGATGCTAAAAATAGATCTGGTAAAACAGGTGCTTTACAGTTCATGCAAAGTGCAGATATTAACCACATAAGGACACAAGCAATTTTACTATTTTTGCTATGTGTGTATTCTACCATAATTCCTATCTTTCTCATTTATTGCACAAACACATATACCATTTTTTAAAGGGCTTACATTTGATGTGACATATACATATATAAGTGTGTAGGGGTTTATAAAATACCCTTTCCTGTCTCATTAGAGATTTAATATTATTATTAATTTAGTTTAATGTATTTTTTATTTTTATTTGTTTAAAACCCTTTGAGTGCCAGAGTGGTACAGAATGCATTGCAAAGCAATGCATTCCTTACCACTCTGGTACTCAAAGGGTAAATTTCAATTTTTTATTAAATATTTTAATTTTTTTTTAAAACTCGGCCAAATATTTGGCACTATTACCTAATTTTGTCCGAGTCGAACAGGTCCGATCCGAAATTCAGATCCTCCGAATGGGAAAAAAAAAATACTCTGAAATTGAATTTTACTGAAAACTTTTGCCATGCACAAGTCTAATCATTGGGTTATATGTTAAATAGGCAGAATGGGGTCCATGCAAGGCCATTTTAACCCTTTGAGTGCCAAAGAGGTATGCAACGTATTGCTCTGCAATGTGTTGCATACCCTTCTGGCACTCAAAGGGTTAAATGCTAAGCATCAGAGTTGAATGAATAACTAATGAAGGATTGCTCTCACCTGCATAGAAGCCTACTAATGGTCTATTCATTGACAAGGAGTTTCCATTGAGATTAATTCAGAGGAAATTAATCGCCCATGAGCGCTGAGTGAAGTGCTTAAATTGTCCAAACTTGAAAATCATCACAATCTACAAGGCTTATCAGAGGTCAACATAGAAGTTTACAGATAACAGAACTTCCATAGCTCTTGGGGCACAGTCTAGAATTCAAAATGGTCTTTTATGAACCCTATACTGCTCATTTAACCCCTTCAGTGCCAGAGGCTCGGGCCATTTTCTGAACTCTGCAGGCCAGACACTTTTTCAACATTTTTGCTATCCTTCCGTTTAGGCTTGATTTCCTCTGGGGATTTTTAGTTAAATATGGAAAACTATATATTGTTTTTTCAGAACTAATTGAGCTTTCTCGTGATACCTTACATGAAGAGAATTTTACATCGTGCAAAAAGCTATGATGTCATAATGACAAAAAAAAGTGAAAATTTACTCATTTTGCTAAAATCACATACTATGTATCAAAAACATTTACCTTGATTTAAAAAGTTTCAATTATTTAAAAAAGCCCAGAGTCCCCCGAGTAAAAAAATACCAAATTTGTATAGTTTTACCTACGTCCAAGGCTAGCGTAGAGCTCTAATCACCAGCAGCGCAAAATGACATTTTCAACTTTATAAACTAAAATGCACATTCTAGGGTTTTTGTGGAAAAACTACCCTAAAACAGTGGAATAACTATATAAAACTATATATTTCTGAAAAGTAGACAACCTGCCGCATCTAATGAGGGGTAACTTGCCTTCTTGCCCCAAGCCTGTGGTGCTCAAATGCTTCCAGAAGGTGGCACTATAGGGAAAAAATGGCATTTTCTTACATTTCTGCCCCTTCAACTGTACTGAAATCTGTGAAAACCATGGAATTTACAACTGTATTCATTAGCTAGTGCTCTTGGGAGAAAAAAGACACCCCATTGGTTTGGGTTCACCTACCACAGGGGATGCTAGAAGTGCAAAAAGACACCTACTACAACCTCTAAATTTTCTAACATTTTCTCAAACATTACTTGTCTATACAAAAATGGTTATAACAACTAGATAATTAAAGAAAGGCTACACAAACCATACCATTTTGGAAAGAAGACAACCTGCCACATGTAATGAGGGGTAAATTGCCTTCTTACCCCAAGCCTGTTGTACCCAAATGCTTCCAGAATTTGGCACTATAGAAAAAAATGGCATTTTCTTACATTTCTGCCACTTCAACAGTACTGAAATCTGTGAAAACCATGGAATTTACAACTATATTGATTAGCTAGTGCTCTTGGGAGAAAAATGACACCCCATTGGTATGGGTTCACCTACCACAGGGGATGCTAGAAGTTCAAAAAGACACCTACTACAACCTCTAAATTTTCTAACATTTTCTCAAACATTACTTGTCTATACAAAAATGGTTATAACAACTAGAGAATTAAAGAAAGGCTACACAAACCATACCATTTTGGAAAGAAGACAACCTGCCGCATCTAATGAGGGGTAAATTGCCTTCTTACCCCAAGCCTGTTGTGCCCAAATGCTTCCAGAAGGTGGCACTATAGAAAAAAAATGGCATTTTCTTACATTTCTGCCACTTCAACAGTACTGAAATCTGGGAAAACCATGGAATTTACAACTATATTGATTAGCTAGTGCTCTTGGGAGAAAAATGACACCCCATTGGTATGGGTTCACCTACCACAGGGGAAGCTAGAAGTGCAAAAAGACACCTACTACAACCTCTAAATTTTCTAACATTTTTTCAAACATTACTTGTCTATACAAAAATGGTTATAACAACTAGAGAAGTAAAGAAAGGCTACACAAACCATACCATTTTGGAAAGAAGACAACCTGCCGCATCTATTGAGGGGTGAATTGCCTTCTTACCCCAAGCCTGTTGTGCCCAAATGCTTCCAGAAGGTGGCACTATAGGAAAAAAATGGCATTTTCTTACATTTCTGCCCCTTCATCTGTATGGAAATCTGTGAAAACCATGGAATTTCCTACTGTATTCATTAGCTAGTGCTCTTAGGAGAAAAATGACACCCCATTGGAATGAATCGACATACCTTAGGGGTGCCAGAAACGCATAACTACACCTACCTGTTTGCTTCTTCGAAAATGGCTGCTTGTACTAAAATGTTCATAACTGTTAGAGACATGATGGAAAGGTATAAAAGGTATACCATTTTGGAAAGTAGACATTCTCCCGCATCAAATTAGGGGTCACTTGCCTTTCTACCCCCTGGGCTGAAGTGCACAAATATTTCCAAAAGGTGGCGCTATGGGAATAAATACATGTTTTTTTTACATTTCCACCACTTCAAAGATACTAAAATCTTTGAAAACCATAACATTTCCTGCTGTATTCAGTACCTGCTACCAACATGAGAAAAATGGTAGCCCATTTGTGTGGGTTAACATACAATATGTGGGTGCTAGGAACACGTACGTAAACCTGACACTTTTGTTTCTTAAATTATCTGCTTGCACTAAAATGGTTATAACCATAATAGATATGCAGGAAAGGTAGAAAACAATGCCATTTTGGAAAGAAAACAACCTGCCGCATCTAATGAGGGGTCACTTGCCTTCATACCCAAAGGTTGGTATGCACAGATGCTTCCAGGAGGTGGCGCTAATGAAAAAAAAGGCATTTTCTTACATTTCTGCCCCTTCAAATGTATGGAGCTCTGTGAAAACCATGGAATTTTCAACTGCATTCGTTAGCTAGTGCTCTTAGGAGTCAAACGACACCCCATTGGTATGAGCTGAACTACCTTAGTGAGTGCTAGAAGTAGAAAACTACACCTACTACAAACTGATGTTTCTAACATTTTCTCAAACCTGACTTGCCTCTATGAAAATGGCTATAACACCTTCAGAAGTGAAGAAAAGGTAGATAAACTATACCATTTTGGAAAGAAGACAACATGCCGCATCTAATGAGGGGTCACTTGCCTTTTTACCCCTAAGTTAGTTGGCACAACTATTTCCAGAATGTGGTGCTACAGGAAAACAAACAAACATTTCTTTTACACTTCAGTCTCTTCAAAGATACTAAAATGGTTCAATGGCGTGGGATTTCCTAGGAGAACTTCTTGCCAGCCTAAGAAAAATGGTACTCAACTGCTGTGGGTTGACATACCAATTTGAGTGACAGGAGCGTAGCTACCAGTGAAATAGGAATGGGAAAGCAAACAGTGTATGTGTGATTTTATGGCTAACAGATGAAAGAAGCTAGGGCGTCAGGCAGTGTACGCGCGGACCTGTGACTACCAGTGTAACAGTGTGGGAGGGTGAGGGATTAGGCAGTGTGTGTGGGTATGAGCAGAGGAGCAAGGATGGTGGAGATGGTGGGGCAGTGTCTGAGAGTGTGTATGGGAGATCTGTGACTACCAGTGTGCACTGTATGTCCCCCTCATACAAAGTTTGATTCCCAGCCTGAATCTAGTGCATACTGGTACTTTGAATCTACCAGTGGGCAGTGGAAACAGGCTGGGGGTCAGGCTGGGGAATGGGACTGCCAGTTGGCTGTGGAACCAGGCAGGGGAATACGGTACGTGCGTGTGCGTGCGTGCGTGCGCGCGTGTGCGTGTGTGTGTGGGGGGGGAATCGGAGGCATTTTTTGTGCATGCCACAAGGGTGCCCAATGCACTGCAAAGCAATGCGTTGGACCCTTTGTTGCACACAAAGAGTTTTTTTTTTTTTTAATTATTATTTTGTATTCATACCTTGTTGGGGAGGCGGTGTCAGGAACATTCCTGGTGTCCCCCATCCAGGTCTAAAAACAGAATAATGAAAAAAAAAAAAAAAAGTGTGTGTGTGTTACAGGGGGTCCAACGTATTGCAAAGCACTGCGTTGGACCCCCCCTGTGGCACGTGCATTTTTTGGGGCTTTTCCCCCAATATTTTTGTGTAGACCTCGTTGGGGGCATCAGAACCCATACAATGAGGTCAAAATAAAAAATAAATGGGGAAAAAAAATAATCCTTTGGGTGCCACAGGGGCCCAATGCATTGCTTTGCAATCCACTGGACACACAAAGGGTTAATTTTTTTATTGTTACTTTGTATTCAGATGGCCACCAAACAAGCTCTGATCACAAAGTAATGATAAAAAAAGTCCTGTGTGTGTGCCACAGGAAGGGGGTCTGCATTGAACCCCTCTCCCAGTGGCACACACAGGGTTAATTTTTTTTTTTTTTATTTACTTTTTTTTATTATAGACCTCATTGAGTGGTATACGAACCCCCCTGATCCCCCCAATGAGGTCTTACCAAAAAAAAAAAAAAAAAAGTTATCAAAAAAAGTGTCCCTGTGAGTGCCACCGGGGTCTCCAGCGCATTGCAAAGCAATGCATTGGACCCTTGTGGCACTCAGAGGGTTAATTTTTTTTTTTATCATTACTTTGTAATCAGAGCTTGTTGGGGGGCCATCAGGAGCAATCCTGATGGCCCCCCAACAATCTCTGGTAACAAAATAATGATAAAAGCCCTGTGTGTGCCACAGGAGGGGGGGTGCATTGGACCCTCCCCTGTGGCACACACAGGGTTACATTTTTTTTTTTTTTTTTGCAATTATAGACCTCATTGAGGGGCATCAGGATCCCCCCTGATCCCCCAAATGAGGTCTTAAAAAAAAAAAAAATCCCCCCCAAACAATTGACCCTGTGAGTGCAACAGGGTTCTCCAGCACATTGCAAAGCAATGTGCTGGGGACCCTGTGGCACTCACAGGGTTACTTTAATTTTTTTTATTTATTTATTTATTTTTTTTTTTAAACTTTTCAGACCTCGTGGGGGACATCAGGACCCCTCCTGGTGTCCCCTCAGTCATTGATCTCGGCTGGGAGATCAATGAGGCGACCGCAGGAGAGCAAGAGCTCTCCTGCCCTTCTCTCCTACCACCAGTAGGAGTGAACAGGACCGGGGAAACTTCCCTAACGTCATCGGTGACCATGTCACCGATGACGTTTGGAGGATTCCCCCGGTCCCGCCCACTCCTACACAAAAGTTCGGGTAGGAGAGAGGGGGAAGGAGAAACTCTGTTTCTCCTTTGTGTTTATTGATCTCCCAGCCCGATCGGCTGGGAGATCAATAACTGGGGAGGCATGAGGAGTGATCCTCATGCCTCCCCACGAGTGCCAGGGTTGTTGTTTTTTTTAATGCGGCCACTGCATGCCGGTTATACCGGCTCATGCAGTGACCGCATTTCACTGTTACGCCGTACGAGCGTGGCACAGCAGGTACAGCTGTGTCCACTCGTACGGCGTAAGTAGCTGGCACTCTAGGGGTTAAGAGAACTTGAGAAGTATAATACAACTGTACACAGTAACAATAATAATAATAATAATAACATAATACACATTTAGCTGAACAATAAAAATTACATGATAGTTTTTTATGAATGCCCTGTGTCATGCTTGACTTTTTCAATTGAAATTAATTTTGTGTACAGCCTCAGGTGACTTAATAAATATATGCACACAATTTATGCTGTGTGCAGTGTACACTTTCTATGTTTAGCCAGGCTAGGTCAAGCACCAAATTATAAATGACAAATCCACAGTCACATTGTTAGTACCAGCTGATGTGATGAAGACTAAGCAGTATTATCAAAACAGTTTTACTTAATGAATTTCTTAGGCATACTTGGTTTACTAACATTTTTGGAGATTATATGAGGGGCCGTTAGGGACATAATTCAGCTTTGCTTATAGACTGCTCTAATGACAGAACCCATTATCTTATACAGTGAGAAGTGTGTATCATATAATGAAATGCATATATCATATACTGCGATACATATACCTTATAGTGAAATTTATATATAATATAATGAAATACATATACTATATACTGAAACACATGTCATATACTGAAATACATATGTAATATACAGTATATACAGTATATACTGAAATTGATATAATTAAATCTATATATTATATAGTGAAACGTATATGCTATATAATGAAATCCAGATATCTTATACTGAAATGCATATGCTATATACTGAAATTTATATGTTATATAGTGAAATCCATATGTCATATACTGAAATACATATATGTCATATAATGAAATACATGTTATATACTGAAATTAATATCATATACTGAAAACCATGTCATATTACAATCCATATATTATATACTGAAATCTATAGTCTAAAATCCATATATCATATACTGAAATGCATATGCTATATATTGAAATCCATATGTCATATAGTGAAAAATATATATCATATACTGATATATACTAAAATACATATCCTATATAATAATTCGCTAAAATGTGCGTAACGCCACAGTCATGCACAGTAGAGACTGCTGTGTGTGCTGTAGTCATGGGCAGCAGAGACTGCCAGTGACGAGGCTGATACAGAGCGGGGTGCTCTGAAGGAGCATCCCGCTCTGTATCAGCCTCGGTGCGGGCAGTCTCTACTGAGCATGACTGCACCGCGGCCGGCTGGCAGTGGCACTGTGGCCCGTGTAACTAGTTTCTTATACTGTAATACATATGCTTTATACTGAATTGCATATGTTTTATACCGAAATGTATATGCTATAGAATTAAATCCATATACTATATACTGACATTTTTAGGAGTGAAAAACACATTTTCATAAACTGAAATTAGTCACATGATCCTGATCTTTCCCTGACTCTGGTAACTGGATTCTGTTTCCTGTGACTCATTCTCCAGTTGTAGGCAAGAGAAACAGACCTATCTGGTACAATAGGTGAGTTAATTCAGGACTATCCAATATTCCCACCTCAACCATGATATGGGACTTTTATTTATTAACCCTTTGAGTGCCAGAGGGTTATGGAATGCAGTGCAATGCATTCCATAGCCCTCTGGCACTCAAAGGGTTATAGGGTTGCCACCCAGCCGGTATTTTACCAGCAGGCCGGTAAAAAATTGGCTTCTTTCCAATGTTAAGTCTATGGAGGGAATGCCTTGGCCGGTATTTTTTTGAAGAAAAGGTGGCAACCCTAAAGGGTTAATCCTACAAAGAATCCTTACAAGTTGATCATTTGGAACTTGTGTTTTAGAATATTTATGTAATGCATCTCTATGTCTTAATTTTTGCTGAAGATCAGTCATGTGTATGTGTCTGTTCTAGGGTTACCACCCACCCGGTATTTTACCGGCAGGCCGGTAAAAAATTGGCTTCTGTCCAATGTTAAGTCTATGGACGGAATGCCATGGCCGGTATTTTTTGGAAGAAGAGGTGGCAACCCTAGTCTGTTCTGATGCTGACCCCTTGACTATTTACTTAGACTCAATCTACTGCAAGCAAGTAGGCCTCATTCAGTAGGTGAGTTCATTTAGGCCTGTGCAATATTTCCAACTTCTTTTATTTGCAAATGTTAGTACTATCAAAGAGTTCCTACAAGTGGATCATTTGGAATGGAACTTGTGTTTTAGAATATTTTATCTAATGCATCTCAATGTCTTACGTTTAGCTGAAGAAAACTCTCTGGTGGGTATGTATATTCCTGATTGTTTTCTCTAGTTTTTTTTTTTAACTTAAAATTGTATGCAGCTTATGTTTGCCCTGTTTAGAAACAATAAATCCCTGCCAACGAAGCTGCATTGCACCGGAGTTTTAGTGGAGCTTGAATGTGTATGAGCTTGCATGGAAAGTCCCATATAAAACAGCCATAGAGTGGCACAATGTTAAATGAATATACATTATATATACTCGTGTATGTGTGTACAGTGTATAGATTAATATACATGATATATATAGTAGTGTGTGTGTGTGTGTGTGTGTGTGTGTGTGTGTGTGTGTGTGTGTGTGTGTGTGTACAATGTGATATACACTCCTGTGTGTACAGTGTTTAGATCAATATACATTGTATATACAGTCCTATGTCAGTCAGCCTCACGTTGCTTCCACTGGTGCCATTGAAAGGGTTAAGCATTGGTTACAATACAAACCGGCAGGTAATGTTGTCCCAGAATGCTAGTATACTATAGTACACTTATGAAGTCATCCTTTGCAGGGAGATGAACATATCCCTAGGCCTAGTAATCGCCCTCCCTCTGTTTGTGAAGCAAATTAATTTCCCATCAATTTCCATTCTCATGCTCCTACATACCCATCCAATGTTTGTTGTTACCCTTTTACCCACTCTTGTAGCCATAATTTCTCACCCTCTATCCCACCCATCCACACCCTTCCTTACACCTATTCATTGTCACCCTAAAACCCACCTATCCATGTGTTCTCCATTGAAATGTGAAAGTATTGACAGATCTATTCATTAACCCTTTAACAATGCATTGGATGCCTCTCTGGCACTCAAAGGGTTATGTTGCAATCGGGCTGAAGATGTTACAAACAGAACAGCAGTGGAGGAAGCACCCAGGTTGCCTCCAAAAGAAAGGTGTGTGTGTGCAGAGCAGTAATATTTAACACTTGAATATGAAGGCACGTTTGTTAACCCTTTGAGTGGCAATTGGTTTGCAAAGAGTTGCATACCTCTCTGACAGTCAAAGGTTTAAATGTGTGTTGAAAGTGTAAAGAGAGGAGAAAAGGTGTAAAATGTAAGGGAATTGAGTATATTAGAGGGGTGTTGGGGATGTAAGTGGGGCATGTTTTGTTTTTTGCAAGCTAACATGGTGGTGGTGAAGTTGTAAATGGAGCATGTTGTTTTTTGTGTTGTAATACGAAATAGTAATAAGTCCAAATTTGTTGTTCCAAGAGGAGATAGGGAGTTGGGTAAGGTTGGTGGCGTATAAGGGGAGATAGTGAGCAGGCCAGGTTTGGTGCCAGTGTAAGTTGTTTGCGTTGTGTGTTGAACATATTTTTTTGTTGTTGCAAGATGAGACAGTGGGGAGGGGCGAAGCCGTTGCAGAGAGCAGATTGGAGGAGATCACCATATCTCCTCCCTGTGCCCACCCCGGGGGTCTGCTGGCACGTCTGGAGAATTTGTGGTCACGTGACCATGTTTTCTTTTATAGTATAGAAGATGTAAAAACAGGGACACTTTTTTTTAGGGGGAGGTGATGGGTGTATGCGTTACTTAAAACAGAACAATAATTTAGAATTATTAGATCACTTTAAAGTGCAACTGTGTCATAAAAATGACATGGTGTCACTTTTAAGTAAATGAAGTTAATTATAATGGTAGGTGTTAGCCTAAACCTCGCAGCACAGACATGCTGACGTAACTGACTACACAAATGGTTGCCAGAATGGATGATTAGGTAAGAGTATATATTAATCTATACATTTGCTAGTGATTTCACTATCACAACGTATATATTAAACTAGTATGAACCCGTGTACACGAGCTAAAGTGCCCAGGCACGTGCACACATAGATACCAAGGGGGGCTTGAGCACCTGCCCTTTTTGTCCAAAGTGTCCTTGTGCCCTTTAACAAAAAAATAAATAATTAATCATGAGAAGTGCCCTTTTTTCATTTGAGCCCCTGCCCCCCAAATTGTCTGTGCACGTCCCTGAAAGTGCCACCCAGTGGCCTCAGCTGCTGGCCCGGAGCAGGGAGCAGAGACAGGAGGTGGGCTGTGTGGAGCTCCCCTCTCCGGATCAGAGTGTTCGGCCAGTCTCTAATGCGCATATGCTGTTACGCACACAGGGAGCTTCGCAGCCTAGCAATTTATATTATACAGATGTAATGCCGTATTGGAAGCTGCATTTGTCACTTACACTTTTTTGGGATTACGTGCCTTTAACTCTCTTAAACCTTAAACTCTCTCCACTGCAACCTTCAGCAGCAAAGAAAAACTTTATTTAAATAACAAATAAAACATGTAAAAAACTTGCTAGCACTGAACCAACACTGCTCCACCAATAAAGTATAGTCCATTCCTAAATATTGTGATGCAGCAACAGACTCCTCCTCTTTCTTCATCTTCGACTGAACTCCCAGAATGATTGGGACATTTCGCAGAACAAATAAAGTCTGAACACTTCCACTATCCACAATGCGACTCGGCAAACTTCGATTTAACCTGCAACAAACAGAAAACATGTAATAGGGTGGGTACATGGGAGCGATAATACTTGCCTCCATGTTTTTAATAAAATTCTGACATTCCATCACTACCTTTAGGGACATCCTCGAATTTTATATCAGACCAGAGGTTTCATATTATGCTAGTCCATGATCAACAGGTTTACAATAAAAAATCTCTAAATGTTGGCTCTCTACACCAGGCAGCTGCCCTCAAAATATCTTCCAACCTACCACCCACCTGCATAACCATAGATGCCATAGCTCCCCTAGAGGAATGTGCACCAAATAAATTAATATCAGTTCTAGCTAATTGCATAATCCACCTGACCCATCTCTCCAAAGTCGCCTCTGACACCAGTAAATGTGCCTTCTGAAGTGAAATCAATAATTGATTCCCTGTAAAATTCCTTAAAGACAAAGTCCTAGCCTCAAACTCTCAAACAAGAAACCACATACAACTGTGACTTAGAAGGAAAAGCTGCATACGTGATCGTCTGAACACGCATTTCGTCCTCTTATGAATAGTAAACTGAACCCCCGAAGGGGTAAAAGAACAAAATTGTAGATCCAACGTCCTGATGTGTGACACTCTTTTAAATGAAACTAAACATAACATGGTAAAATTTGCCGATAATTGTTTTAAAGATAAATCATCATTACAGGGCCTTTTGTTCAGAAAATGCAAGACTTTATTAACATTCCATGTAGAAGAATACCGTGAAGTAGGAGGCCTTGAAAATCTAATGCCCCTGAATAACCTGCTCACCAAGGTATTTTGACCCACTGGCCTACCATCACATTTATATGAGCAGCCAAAATTGTGGACCGGTACATATTAATCATCCTATATGCCTTACCCATGTCAAAAAGATAAGAAAGGAAATTCACTACCATTATTGGATCAGCTGATACAGGATCCAAACCCCGTTCCAAGCACCAATTATTCCACAATGACCATACAGATTTATACATGGTTCTGGTACCTGGTGCCCATGATTCTGCCAGAAGAAAATGAACTGACACTGAAAATGCAAGTACTGTTGTAACACCCCTGACACCAACCAAGCCAATAACTGAAGACTTCCTTCCATAATCAATTAGTGCGGCAAACCTGCCGGATCCATCAGAATTAGAGGTAAAGTCTGAATTATACAAGGGTAATCCACCAACAACTCCAGACGCGCTGAAAACCAAGTCGGCCATACCAGTCTGATCAAAACCACCGTTGCCAGCTGTCTGGCAAATGCAAACGTAGGAAACTCACAATTCCCCCCTTGACCCCAGGTTTGAAGAAACACGTCTATCGCTAATGCCTCTGAATCCAGTCTCCAACTGTAAAAATTTGTCTACCTGTCGATTCAAATGGGAAGTGAAAATATCCATTTCCAATGGGCCCCACAGATCAGAAATGCCCCTGTCTAGCATCCAGTCGCTGCAGTCAGAAAGGTAACTCAAATTCCAATCTGCCACCGCATTGGACTAACCTGGTAGGTACTCCACCTGAATCATGATATTCCAATCGAGGCAAAAATGCCAAAACTCCTTTGCCAAGTCTGCTAACTGCTTAGACTTGGTACCTCCGAGGCGATTTATGTATCTTACCGCTGAAATGTTGTCCATCTTGAGCAGAACACAACCATTCACCTTGTCCTTCACTAAACTCCTTAGAGCAAATGATCCTGCCAAAAGCTCCAGTTTATGTGCAGGTCCAACTCATTTTCCTCCTTCTCTTGCCCCCTAACCCAACAGACTGGCGTCAGATTCTATAATCATGTCTGGGGACATACCAAAAATGGCTTTGCCATTCCACACGTAGAGATGCTTTAACCACCATAGTAGCTCTTCTCTTGCGTCTGACGAAAGTGACACCAGATCTGTGTACCTTAGGCCCTTGCGAAGATGCAAGGCTTTCAATCTCTGTAACGCTCTGTAATGTAGTGGTCCCGGGAATATTGCCTGAATGGGGCAGACAGTAGGGCCTCTATGCGAGCTAACATCCGTAAAGAGAGTTGATCCTTCCTTAACACCAGTCGTATCTCTTTGCGAATCGACTTTATCTTGGTCTTTGAAAGACTTAAAGTTTCGAGTTCCGAATCTACCAGAAATCCCAAGAACTATCTTTATGGTCGGACTTAACTCTGACCTTCCAATTTATTAAAAATCCGAGATCCATCAACAGATTGATGGTCCAATCCATATGCCTGTGAAGGGTGCCCTGCATCTGAGACATGATCAACATGTTGTCCAAATAAATAATCATTCGCACACCCCTGCTCCTTAAATAATTTATTTTGGTTTCCATAAGCTTAGTGAAGCACCATGGAGTTGAGTTGAGTCCTAAAGGAAGACAAGTAAACTGCTATTTCTCTCCTTTCCAAAGAAACTGAAGAAATCTCTAAGAGAGGAGACACAGGAATTGTGAGGCACGCGTCCTTGAAATCTATCTTTACCATCCAATCGGAAGGCAACAACAGGTCCCTCAGATAATGAATTCCCTCAATTTTGAAATGTCGATACATTACAAAATCGTTGAGATTCTGCAGATTTATCACCGGTCTGAGACCTGATTCTTTCTTCCGAACTAGGAAGATAATGGCCTAGATGCACTAAACATCGATGCAGTGTCAATATGATATTGTCGATGTGTTCGAATCACTCCGACAATTCGATCTGCACACAAATCGAATTATTCACCAAAATTGTCAAATGGAAAGGGGAATAAAGAAAAGGCTTTCAGCACCAAGGTTAGCATTGAATGCCATAGGGATGTGCATTGCTCACCCCTGTGGCATTCAAATGGTTAAAATAAACAGAAATAGTACACCAAGCACTACACAATGTTCCCCCCCTTCAACATATCCCCCTTAGTATGTTGACATATATTGCATATATTCAACATACCAACTCCATTAACCCTTTGAGTACCAGAGAGGTAGGAAACACATTGCTAAGCATTGCCTTCCTAACTCTCTGGTACTCAAAGGGTTAAGAGTTGAATAAAGGACAAGTTCATCGACTAAATGGCAGTTCCTGTCCAATGAAGAGGTGAAAGTCAAATGGAGTTAGTATGTCGAATATTTGTCTGTAGTTGCTGAAAACTATGAATATGAATCTGTCAATTAATATACAATAATTAAGTAATAAGTTATAACACTAATATTTGTTACATTTCTTAGTATAATGGTCGAATATGTGGATAGAAAATACACGAAACATTGTAATATTATATTTTAATTTAATATTATAAATTATAGCAAGTAACAAGCTATAATATTATGATAGCAGTAACAATGAAAAAACGAACAATGAACAAACTGCAACATATAACTTATAAATGTCCCTAGCCCTTGGCTGGGGCTAAGGAGAGAGAGGGAGCTGGTGGTCTACATCCTAGGTACAGTCAAGAGGAAGCCCTGAATCTCTATTACCTCTGCTTTTTATTCCCAGTGGAATATTTTATAGGAGGTAACTTCCCTAGAGTAGGCTGGCCTATGATGTCATTGCTAGAAGCACATGGCCTACACACTGCCCCGGTGGACCCTCCAAAGCATTAACATTATTATGCTTTTTTTATGGCATAAATCATTAATTACTAATCAATAAAATGTCAACATACTAAGGGGGTGATATTTCGAGGGGGGGGCATTGTGTAGTGCTTTGTCTACAATTTCTGTTTATTTTAACCCTTTGAATGCCACGGGGTGAGCAGTGCACATCTCTATGGCATTCAATGCTGTCCTTCGTGCTGAAAGCCTTCTCTTTATTCCCCTTCTGGCTAGGTAGGGAAGCACAGAGAATGCTGTTCAGAATTGTCGTAGCTCTCCCTGCTGTTACTTCATAGGAAAGTACAGGGAGATACCAACTACAACAGCCTAAGTTAGGTGAAGTGGAGACAGAGCCTGCTATCGGAGTTTAATGAGTCGAAGTGTCACATTATAATATCAACAGCTTACGAATGTGTCTCATTATTCAGTATTTCCATATGGAATTGAGTTGTTATGCTTCATTGCCATATGGAAATAGGCCATTGTCGATGAGCCTCACATTAACCCCTTGAGTGCTAGAGGGGTGCACAATGCATTGCAATGCATTCCTTACCTCTCTGAAACTCAAAGGCTTAAGCATTGCTTAAAAAAACAAAGAAACAGATGGGCAATGCTGTCCCACATTGTTAGTTAATAAAAGACTTCAACTCACATACAACTCACCATTGTGAATAGGCTATTAAATATGGGACATTCCATTCAAACTTATACACATTCAAGCTCCAGTAAACCTGCAGAGAAATGCAGCTTTATTGCAAAGACCTTCTAAAATCATGGCAGTGATTTATTCTGAACAGGGCAAACATAATCTGCATACAATTTTAAGTTAAAAAAAATTAGAGAAAACAATCAGGAATATATATACCCACCAGAGAGTTTTCTTCAACTAAAAGTAAGGCATTGAGATGCATTACATAAAATATTCTAAAACACAAGTTCCATTCCAAATGATCCACTTGTAGGAACTCTATGTAGGATTAACCCTTTGAGCGCAAGAGGGCTTTGCACAGCATTCCATACCCCTGTGGCACTCAAAGGGTTAACAAATAAAAGTCCTATAGCAGGGATCACTGGGCTGGGAATATTGGATAGTCCTGAATGAACTCACCTATATTATCAGATAGGTCTGCTTCTTTTGCCTGCAAATCCTATAACATAAAGTGATAGATTGCGTCGCTCCCTGTGAGAGTAACCGCACATGCACAGTAGAGACTGTGCATGTGTGGGTTCGCACACAGGGCACTTCGCTGTGAGCCGTCTGGAGCTCCCCATTGAGGATCAGCGCGTTCGGCAAGAGACTCGCCAAACGCGCTGATCCGGAGCGGGGAGCTCCGGACGGCTCACCGCCTGTTTCTGCTCCGGGGCAGCAGCTGGGTGCACTTTAGCCCGTGTATACGGGCTTTGATACTACTGTAGAATAAGTCACAGGAAACAGAATCTAGGGGCCAGGGTTAGGGCATGATCAGCATCATGCAACTAATTTCAGTATAGGAAAATATGTTTTTCTCGCCAAAAACTGCCAGTATGTTGTATATGGATTTAATTCTATAGCATATAAATTTCAGTATAAAACATACATTTCAGCATATAGCATAGGGATTTCAATATATGACATATGCAATTCAGTATAACGCATATGGATTTCAATATAGGATATATGCATTTCATTAAATGACATATGCAATTTAGTATATGATATATTGATCTCTATATGACATGGATTTCAGTATATGATATATGGTTTTCACTATATAACATATGGATTTCAGTATATAGCATATGAATTTCAGTAAATGACATGGATTTTAATATATAGTATATAGATTTCAATATATAGCATATAGATTTCAATATATATTACATGGATTTCATTATATGACATGGATTTCAGTATATATTAATTTCAATATATAACATGTATTTCTGTATATTACATATGGATTTCAGTATATGACACATGGATTTCACTATATAACATATTAATTTCATTATATAGCATATGCATTTCACTATATGATATATTGATTTCATTATTTGACAAGGATTTAAGTATATAATAGCAATTTCAGCATATATACATTTCAGTAAATTCCATATGTATTTCAGTATATATTATATGTATTTCATTATATTACATATAGATGTCACTATAAAGTATATGTATTTCAGTGTATGATATATGCATTTCATTATATGATACATACTTCTCACTGTATAAACAACCCTGATAATGTCCTTAGCAGCCCCTCAAAAGATTATTCACAAAGTCATTCAAATCATACTGATGCAATTTAAAAATAAGATGTTTTAAAAATTAACGAAAAGGTAATCAGCGTCATTATCCCTTAAAGCGTTAGTAATGTCCACAAAAAAGTTTTTCTTGCATTTAGAAGAGCTTAAAGGGATAGTAACACTTCGTTTTAAATTCATTTTATTTTGTAGGCATTAAAAAAACATGAAGAATGATATAAGTCTTATCTCTCAAACCTTTATGGTTTATGAGATATTCACAAGCAAAGTTCCCCCTCCCGCCCCTTTTTCCTAGTGTAAGCCATCTCTTCTCAGATGTGAATCTGGTTGTATGACCAGACAGATAACAGAAGGGGACAATTTTCTTTGTATGAAAACAATGAAAGCCCTTCCCCCCTTGACAAGTTTTTCAGCTTTTTCCCTTATCTTAATTGAAGATTGTCCCTCTCTGCAGTCTACCTGGGCACCTCCCTTCTGATCTGGTTGAACAGGGGAGGGATACTTTGTTTGTGAATATCTCTTAAACCATAAAGGTTTGAGAGATAAGACATATCATTTGTCATGTTTTTTTAATGCCTACAAAATAAAATAAAGTTAAAACGAAGTATTACTATCCCTTTAAAAAGCTGAGCTATATGCAAAAACACATATCTCTCAAACCGCTATGGTTTAAGAGATACAGGTGTTTAAACTTTGATCTCTCCTGCTGACAGCTGTAAAGCTGTCAGCAGGAGGTCCGTGTCGGCCGACACCGAGGCCGTCACGGAGGCGCGATCTTGTTATTTACCACGAATCCCTTCATTGGAATGGTCTAAAATGAGTGCTTGAAAACCAGCTGACAGCTTTACAGTTATCAGTAGGAGAGATCAAACTTTAAATGCCTATATCTCTTAAACCATAGTTTTTTTTGCATTTAGCTTAGCTTTTTAAGCTCTTCTAAATGCAAAAAACTTTTTTGTTGGACATTACTAACACTTTAAAAAAAGATATTGGTTCAATTACTAATGTATTCCTTAACCCCTTTAGGACATGGCCGGCACTTAAAGGTATAGTAATGTTTCATAATAAAAACAGCTCTAATTAATCATCATAGTATTTGGACTTTGGAGAGTGTTATTTCAGAGTTGTAGTTCAGGAGTAATTCAATGACAAAGTGTCCCCCTCCCACCCCTTTTACTGATGTAACACTGCTCAGCCAAAGCAGAAGGGAGGTGCCCAGGTAGATTGCACAGAGGAACAATCTTCAATTAAGATAAGGGAAAAACCTGAAAAGCTTGTCAAGGGGGTAGGGCTTTCATTGTTTTCATATAAAGAAGATTGTCCCCTGCTGTTATCTATCTGGTCTTACAACCAGATTCACATCTGAGAAGAGATGGCTTACACTAGGTAAAATGGGCGGGAAGGGAAATATCTCTTAAACCATAAAGGTTTGAGAGATAAGACTTATATCATTCTTCATGTTTTTTTAATGCGTACAAAATAAAATAAAGTTAAAAGTATTACTATCCCTTTAAGGACTACGGACCTTTTTTTTTTTTTTTTTTTGCCCGATCCGGTTCAGGCCTCCCCGAATAGCGTGCCATGAAATCTATGACAATCCTGGCACGTCATGGGTCCTTATCGCATGTTGGAACCATGACTTGCCAGGACCATCATGGGTACTTAAGGGGTTAAAAAAAACTTCTGATTGTGTAATAAATATATACAATGTAATGCATTAGTGGTAATAGTCAACGGATGTGCGTACAGATGTCACGTCATTCACAGTGATACAGGGTGATTCATATAAATGCTCCCTCATAAAATAAACATCTTTACAAATATTTATTCTTTTGTGAGGACAGTTTTTTTTAACAAAATAATACGTCCACTATATGACGCATTTTGGTCAACTCATCTCACCAATATTTACAATTTTCTCAATCTAAAAAATAAGATTTTGAAAACTCATCTTTTTATTTCTTTTGCAAATCTCTATTACAGCAACAACTTTGCACACTAAGAGTCTAGAAAAAATTTATTAGCATAAATGAAAAAACTTCTATTAATTTGAATCTTAATTTAACTCCTTCCATGAAACTAAAATGTTAATTTAAACCACTTTTCTAGTAATTACCAACACAGTTTTCAAAAATCGAATGTCAAGATAGAAATAACACAACTGAGCTGCAGTTTATGTTACAAGTAATTACACCAAAATAATATAACTTCATGGATCAATGTTAATATTTCTTTTCATGCCGACACAGACCATTGCACAGTTTTTGGTCATGGTCCTTTATTATTTTAGCTGATGAGATATTACCTCCACCTTTACTAGTTTGTACTGTTCCATAACACTCTGAATATTTTTGAAAGAGTATGTCAAAAAGGATCACACATGTTCTAAGAATAAACCAAGGTATACTCTATTTTTGCAGTGAAGCAAAAGTGTTACAGATTAAAGGAATACAAACACTTTATTTTGAATGAACATATTTTGCAAACACATAATATGTACAGTTAAATTGCCTATACTTTTTATCTTCATTTATATTTGTTACTTGACAAAGTGCTAACTGGATCTGTTTGCAGAGAGTTTTCTGTCAGTGAACATGAAAGCAGGCTGAGTAATAAAATTTTTTAAAAAAGAAACAATGTAAAAAAAAGTAAGCATACTAAGAGTTCAGTGCAGCAGAGAGACTGCAATATTGCATTACATCCTGCTTTGGTGGTCTATCAACCAGAAAACTCCCTGGAAATTTAGATACAGGTAGCTCACTATCAGGGACATACACATTTAAAAAATAGGTAAAGATCAAAATATCTAAATAAACAAAGAAATAAATAGTATAGGTGATTTAACTTGGCATATTATGCACTTGCAGAATGCAATAAAGGGTTACTATCCATTTAAAGCGGAACTTTCACCTTGTATAAAGTCGTCCTCCAATAATTAAGTGTATGGAGACTAGCTTCATAATAGTTGTATTAGATTTCAGACCAGCGGTCCTGGGGTGTCTGGTCCTTTAAGGACCAGATAGGCGAGTTAGACGTGCCGTCCCACGTGACTGATCACGTGTTCTGGCATGTCAAACGAAGGACTGAAAGAGATCGCTCCGGTCTTGGAGCAATCAACTTCAGTCCCCAGTATTACTCACCTCGCTCCTGCAGGGGGTAATCCTCAGAGACCGGAAGCCAGGCATCAGCGCAGACATCTTGTCTTAGAGACGTCTGCTTGCCTGTGCTGTCCTTAAGGTAACCGGAAGGGACTGACAGTGCAGGTGCGCAGACAGCACTAACCTGACCGTCAGTCTCCGAAGATTAAGGATAACTTTAGAATTGGGTACTTCTGAAAGCTAATAGAACTATTATGAAGTTAGTCACCATATGCTTAATTACTGCAGGGCGACTTTACACAAGGTGAAAGTTCCACTTTAAATAATGTGAATGCTCTTTACATTTTTTGAGCAATGAAGCAGGGTGTAAAAGTTAAACTTTTACTATGGATATGATTCAGATTTGGTAATAATAAAAACAAACTAAAGAGGGTTAAAATATAGTATATAAAGATGTATTATAGCATTTATATTGTAGCATAGTTAAATGCCCTTTGTTGAATACCATCTCCCCCAAAAACATACAGAATGAATAGGATTCTATTGACAGCTCTGACATGATGAAATATTTAACCTTTCTGTTACAGTATCATAGGGTAGAAAAGTCCAAACAGCACTTACTGGACTTCTAAATTGTAAAATAGTGTGAAAATCAGTGTTTTATTAAAGATTTAAATAGACTTTTCTTAGCAAAAGACACCTTTTGCAAGACAAACAATAAGACAGTGATAGACAATACTAAGAAACCCACCACAACACAGGGCAGCCAAATACAGTAATTTAAAATCATTTGTTAATTCCTGTCGAGCTTTATGACATCATAAAGTGTATCCAAAATCAATGTAAGCAGATACAATTACAAAGAGTGGTGTGAACCCACATCCAAGGATCAAAGGCTTGCACATTTCAAACTCTGCAACAAACTAACAACGTAAATCACAAAACAATCGCAACAAGGAAAGGATATAAAATTAGCATGATTACCAATTCTACATAGCTACTCATAATGAGACAAACAATAATGCAAATTGGAAACTTTCTATTAAAAGAAGTCCCCACTATTTATTCCCATACTATGAGTCCTGAGGTCATTCTTACCTGGGATATCCAAATAGGCCACTCAGGAATGGCCAAAGAGCTCCAAGCTTGAATTCATTCAACTGAAACCCTACTGACAATCTCCAGAGCAAACAATGAGTTGATTCAATCTCCCTAGGTAATCCCCCCAGGCCTGGGGACTCCCTGTGTTGTCTACCATTGTTCTCTACTACAGTAAGGCAAGTTTGTAATTCACTGTTTCAGTCATGGTACTGAATCAATGTAATCACATGCAGTAAATGCATTAAGAGAAAACAAACTTGATTTTCCAAAACACAGACATACACTACATCACAAAATCTCATTAGGTATAATTTATACATAAATGAATCCCCCCAAACATTACATAAACATCAACACAACTTTATGAACTAAGAAACAAGTATTAACAGCCCAATTAAAAGAGAGAGGCTGTTATAGAGCAAAAAGAACTCCTAAGAGGAAATTACTCACTCCTAAGAATACAAATGATCTCCAAAGTTCAGACTCAGTTCGTATTTATCATAATGAATCCAAATAAATATTGGACGTATTCAAAAAACATTGGCACATACTGATGGAAGATGAAGATCATAAAAGAACATTAGGTCAGTTGGCTATAGAAGAAACAGGAACATCAAGGACACACTTGTGTCTAGTCATTATCTTAGGAATGGAAAAAAGGAACTTAAGTTAAAAGGGACAAATTCTTGTGGGACCTGTAGACTCTTTTCCCATATAAGTCATACAACCAAAATACCAGATAGTTGTAATAATAAACAGCATATTAACACTTATATTAATTATAGTGGGAGTTGTGTACTGTCAGGTATGTCTTTGTCCAAAAAGATACATTGGGATGACTACTAGATCTTTAAAGCAAGGAGAGCTTAAACACATAAATAAAGCAAGACACGCTCCCTTTGTTGCCCAGAAAGAAAAAGAGAGTCTAACAGGGATACTTTATCTGCCCTCAGTGTCCAGACATTTTCTTGAAAAACTTAGTAATGCATCAGTACCAAAACGCTGGGGGTTTGAACTTGCACATATGGGCATCAGAGGAAGTGACATAGAAAGCACTTTGTTACAGAAAGAATGCCGTTGGATTTTTCTTTCACATACAGTTCATTTATCCCTTTGGAATGAATGACTATATTAGCTTTAGCATGTTCATTTAAGTTATCTGTATTTCCTTTCTTTCTTCTATAAGGGATTGATTGAATTCATGATTTAACTAACTTGTTGCAATTGGTTTCTATACATCAGTAATAAGAAAATCATGCTAAAATTCAATAGAACTATAACACGGTTTTGGTTCTAACATAATTCCATTTAGGACCCTGAAGTATACTCATAAATCAAGGAGATGTATCCTACAGGTATAAATACCAGTGGATTTGGCCCCCTTGCTACATCTCTGAAAAAGACATAGAGGGGAGATTCATTAAACGGTGATAAAGAGGTGATAACGTGGAGATGACTTCTCCAGTGATATCACTTTTCCAGTTCCTATGTTATTCTATAGAGCCTATGCACTAAGATATCCAAAGGTGAAGAAATCTTAGTGCATAGCCTCCACAGAATAACATAGGACTTGGAGAATTGATAAACTGGAGAAATCATCTCCGCTGTATCACCTTTTTATCACCTTTTAGTGAATATCCCCACTATGTCTTTTTCAGAGATGTAGCTTAGTGAATGTCCCCATAGTGTATTCTAAAATGCATTAGATAGCTTTTCTGGGGGCTCAAAGCAATGTTTTCCTTCTTTTTTAGCCAACATAACTCCCAAATAAAAGTACCCAGTAAGTGGAGCAGTGCTGACTGACAATGTCTTTTCAGCCAGGGGAATGCTTACTATTTTTTCCTCACCGGTCATTATTAGAATTTATTGGTTTTTATTTTATACTTAGGGTGTAATGTATGATGGTCATTTTTGATCACTCTTAATAGTGTATATTACTCACTAAGGGGATATCTATTTGAAAGGGCTTCATTGTCAATAATTTGGAAACAATCTATGTTCTGCCATTGTTAGAGTCATATACATATTTACTTGTTCAAATCAAGTGTTATTTTCGTAACAACTTTTTTCAATATCCTATATAATAATTCGCTAAGTTGTGTGTAACGCCCGACATGCGCAGTAGACACTGCTGCGCGTGCGGCAGTCATGCGCAGTACAGACTGGCCGCGCCGCGGCTGATACAGAGCTGGGCGCTCCGAAGGAGCGTCCTGCTCTGTATCAGCAGTGGCGCGGGCAGTCTCTACTGCGCGTGACTGCCCCGCAACCGGCTGCCAGAGGCACTATGGCCCGTGTAACGGGCTGTTCAACTAGTACAGTATATTCTATAGAAGCTTATTGCTTATCATTTAAAATCATCGGGGCAGTCCAATCTGTATTTTATGGTGTGTTGCAATGTAAGGGAGACTCACCGTCTCCTTGCATTGCAGGTAACCCTGATAATTTTTGAATTTCGATTTTATATTAATATACACAGATTTAGGGACCTGATTTTACACACAACTGTTCTACTAAGTTGGAAATACCCATTATTTAATATACGCCATTTAAGACAGATTTGCAATGTGATGGAGACCCCTTACCAGTTTCCACTGCAGTGCTTGGATCACTGATTGATTTACTTAATTACATAAGCTCACACTTATTGTATTGAATGGGTATTTCCTATGTGTTGTGCTAAACAATGAGAGGAATGGTTTATTTGCACACACTGCAGTCTGGGTGGCCACCAACTAATTGATTACTTCCCTCACTTTACTTATTTTACGTTGAATGTGTTGAATCACACAACAGTAATGCCTCCAGCATTTTTCATTCAGTAGTGTGTAGGAGCCTGTGCCTTACTTTATAGGTGGTGTTAGGTCTGATTTATGGCTCTTATGTGATACCTCCTTAGATAACTATCAGTGGGATAGATCTGTTTTGTGCATAGCAGCTCCTAGATTATACATAGTATATATATTTTTTCTGGGAGCTGCATTATACCATTTTTTATGGTCTGATAATTTTTTAGCACTATTTCAACACCCTGAGTAATTTTTAACTGTTTGTAATAATCTTTTATTTGATATAATAAAAGTAACATTTTACAAGAGTGAATCAAACAAATTTTCTTCCTCTATTCTTTTACACAGATGTGGTGGTAGCACCTTTATGAATCAGTGATGATTTTTAATTTTAATTTACCTTATCACACTAACTAATTTAATTTACCCATAGTGAGATTTCTAACTTGCTTGAATTCAGAACTGTTCAGCCTCAGGAAGAGAACTGGAAAATTGCAGTCATTCTGGGGAAAACTAGGTGTACCACAGGGAAAACATAAAAATTCTCCAAATTCCCATTGATTTAAAGGACAATATCCCTTGTGGGTCCCACAAGAAGAGACAGAACTGCCACAGTTAAGTCGTAGTTCAGTCTTACTTGTGCTGTATGAAGAAAGCCAGGCAGTGCCTGTGCAGGCTGTGTCTGTGTATACTTTGTGGTTGGGAGACACATACTACAGGGTTGCAGTCCAGCTGAGGAGGTTAGCTTTCTGACTCGCACAAAACATCTGTGGGAGCCATTTTATGGGCTGCACAATGTAGCCCAGGTTTTTACCGTACAACAATAGGGCAGACTTAGTAAAATATGGAAATTGTACTTTAAATATGGCATTTTCAATGCCTTGCAGACTTCTTTAGAATTCAAGGGGTTAAAAGAACAAGTTGAATTAATGTGAATTTGTATTTGTCATTTTTGGTGTAGTTGGTTTGCCACTTAACTGCTCCAATTTTCTTTTGAACATAAGGTCCTAAGTCCTTCCTGTTCAACTTTTCACTTCACTTCACCCAGTCAGAACTCTTTATATATTACTTTCTTATTTTACATGTTTTGTCATTTCACATGTTTTACATGGTGGTGCTATGTGCATTTTGGACATGTGTTCATGCTGTCCCTGTTTGGGAATGTACAAAAAAAAAAAGAGAGATTAATGTGAAAAGCAGATTAGTGAATTTAGAGACGAGAACAGAGCTAACTTTCTGTACTACTCTCATATAACCTCCATCCAGCAATTTGCAGGGAAGGTGTAGGGATGATACATTGAGTCTGTCTCTCATTTTCAGGTATGTCTTGGGTACTCCTTTTTCTACCTCAGAAGGGAGAAAGGCTGATTTGACCTTGCTGGGACTACTAGAACCTGCAACCCAAAGGTCTGAACATATTCTACAGCTGGTGCATTAACTAACAAAAAATTCACTTTTTTTGGGCTTGCTTACCAAATCCTGGACTGTACTGCACTGTAGCTTCTGTTAGCGATAGCTGCGAAACAGTATTGGAAAATGTTGTGCATTCCAGATTGGTTTATTCCATTTGACTGATCTGATACATGAAATGTCAGTAAAGCATATTTTGGTTTATTCCATTTGATTGATCTGATACATAAAATGTCAGCAAAGCAAATTTTATTTTTCCTTCTAAGAAAATTTTGTTTACAACTACAGTACTGGCTTAATATGAATATTCCAGAAAATTATCATTGATTTAAATGGGGCTTTAAGGCTTAACCGCTAGAAGAACGGAGAGGTCTCCAATGCATTGTTGGAGACCTATCACACATTCTAGGGCTCAATGCCTCATTTAAATCATTGGGGATTTTCATTTCCTTCCTTATGGTACAGTTGGTTTTATCCAGAAATATACCTCCTTTGTTTGATGAGTAAGACCCTGTTCCGGTCACCAGGTGGTGCTGTTCCATAGTCAGTCAGCTCTTGTAGAGTGAATTATACAAAAGGATGCCAGTTGCACACTAGTTAGTGCTGTTGATTAAAACAAACCTACACTTGAGATTTAATATGTTTTAAAAGAAACATCTCATTGAAGTGGGAGTAGCTTTCTTTTACTATGAAAAAAAACATATAACATGTTATTTCATAATAAGTTTATTGTTACCTTAATCTGTTCTCTTTATTGAAGTGTCATTCACCCCCTTCTCTACCCCCCCCCCACACACACGCGCGCGCGCGCGTACGCGGCCCTGTAGGAAAATATATTACTTTGCAAGCAGTGCAAGGTAGAGGGGAGAACTGACGACAAATTAAAAGTACGAGTGGGATTGAAGGTAAAACATTATGGGTTGTTTGTTTTTTTGTTTTGTTTTTTTCTTTTTAAGAATACACATCAGTCATACTTATTTGAAGTACATAAAACCTTTATACAATGATATAAATTACAAAATTACCACCATACATTACATGGAGTGGGGTCACACACTGAAATCTGGAGGAGACCATTTACCTTTTATCTACTTCAATATTTTATGTTTAGTATAAACTAAGCTAATATAACCTTAATCCATGGGCCCCAAATTTCTTCAAATCTATTATTAATATTCCTTAAGGCACATTATCCTTTGTCCATTAAATATTGTTCATTGATCTGAGACATTAATTCTATTCATAGTATTACATGCTCCTTCCTCCAATTCCTAGCAATAACCAGATTTGCTGCAAGTAATATGAATAACCAATTGTTTATTATTTCAAAGTATCTCTTACAGATTCAAATGAAGTAAACCAGATTGTGAAGAACATTTAAAATCCTTCTTCAATAATCCAGAAAGTAAAACAATATTTTCTTCCATGTTTCCCTTATTTTCTCACAATATCACCATACATGCATCATGGTGGCATTATAGGTTGTTTGTATAATCACCTGTTGCTGCAAAAAAGGTGAGGAATGACCGTTATGGTATCTAGCTGCTCATCCGTTACCTGCACCTTGGATCTAGCTACTGGTGTTACACAAAGTGGCTGTATGACAGAAGTTCACCTGCACAACAGTGTGCAGTAACAGAGCAACAAACAGTTGTAGACTTGTCTTCCACCTTTATGATGGTGGGCTATTCTGATACATACCATAGCACTGAACAAAGCAGATGAAGCATTTTTACACTACTTTTCTCAGCTCTGTTTAATGATGACTACTAGCATAGTCAATCTGATAAGATAATGCATAGGGTTGTAATCTAACTCCTGTACCTGTTCTTAGATGACTTTAGTGTATACAGTTTTATACAACTTTGTCTATGCACAATTTTAATTAGTTCAATGGGCTTTTAACCCAATGAATGCTAGAGATATCTCCAATGCATTTGTTTCTTGTGCATATGAACCTTGATGTACTAGTTTTACAAAAGCAAAGTTTCAAATGCTTTATATGTGTTCATGCTGTATGAAATTATCTTATCCTCTCAATCTCTACAAGAACCCTCCTCCTCTCCATCTACAATCAAACTACTTTTCATCTCCTTTAAGAGGTTATCGAGCTCCTTTCTTCCTCCCTTCTTAATACCTACCCACTTAAATCAGGTGCTTGGAAATTATTTTTTTATTCCTACAATTGCTTGACATCAATTTAATAAGCTAAAACTTCAGAAAGAGCAAAAGAAGAAACTGTTAAATCAGGTGTATTCAAAGCTGATATAAATAAAAAATAACTTTAATTTTAAATAAATTTAAAATCCAATAAAAATCTCTCAAACCCAGAGTGAATGAATAACATCACAATTATGTTACAATGATAAATGGGATAAATAAATGGAAGCAAAATTATCTAGACACTATCCGTGTCAGATTATGCGCACTAACACATCACAGATAGTGAAGGAAAGTATAGAGTAAAGGAGAGTAGCCCTGAATTGAGCTAAGTAAACACAGGTGGCTAAAAAATAGATCTATAAGAAGTTCCAACTTGAATAGTAAACCTCAGCAGAAAAGGCACAATGCAGTTAAATGTCAGTTTAAGCAGGGAGTATAATGGGAGAATCAATCTAATAAGCGATGTGTACCAGAATTCCACTCCTTAACCCCTTAGGGACCCTTGACGTACCAGGACCGTCAAGGGTAAACTTGCTTGAAAGACCCTTGACGGTCCTGGTACGTCACATACTTTTTACTTACAGCGCTCTACCGGGAGCGCTGTAAGTAAAAATGGGGCATGAAATAGACCGCTCCAAGATCGGAGCGATCTATTTCAAGCTCCATAGTGACGCGCCGATACACGTGACAGGTCACGTGTACCGGCCCGTCAACGTGCCCCTATGCGGATGTTATGGGACGGAAATGTCCCATAATGTCCGGTCCTTAAGGGGTTAACACTGCTTGAATCAAGGGAAGGGCAATGGGGTAGTCTTTGGTTATTTTGGGGTGATCCTTTGCAAGTGAATTTAGCTCTTGCAGTGGCTGGGATGAAGATCACAGCTAATTCCCTGCCAATAATCCCCTCCAGTGATACAGCCAAAACTTGTATTCGGAGGGTAAAACAGAGTAACCTTTAAATACATTGCTTATATACACTTCCAGACACTCTTATCCAGATTAGAATGCAAACTATGGCTTGAAACAGGGTTGATATACTTGTCCAGTCAGGGCATGTCCACATATCAAAATAAGCATCCAAGTTAGGGTGTCCCAGTTGTCCAATCAGAACTGTTTTTTTTTTTTTTTTTTTTAATTATTTTCATGTCTTCGACTCAATCAACATTCCAACCACTCCTTTGTTGTTTCAGCAAAGCTGAACAAACTGGGAAACATAGAAAATATAACAAACTTTAAAACAAGTTGCACAGACTGCACAGCAAAATACCGTACAGAGGTAAATAACACAGGTAAACACAAAAAAATCCACCTAATTATAACAGAGGGAATATTTAACATAGTGGACAACATTTTTTAGAAGTTGGAGAAACAAGGGACTAACCTCCTGTTTCTCCACAACTGGCATACAGATTTTGTTGCCATTATAGTTCTAACAATTGTGGAGACTGCCTACTTGTATGCACTACAGCTTTCATACACTGTAGTACATACCTTGGAGTTCAGCCATTAGATTTAGAGGCCAACACCAGTGTAGTTGCACTGGTAAATTCACACATTCAACTGTCTGTCTTTACTTTTAGCTACTCTCTACTTCCACTTGCTGCAAAGCTGCTTGAATGGATTGTATTTAGCTGCTTTACCCAGTCTCTTTCTTCACATACATTAGTTGATTACCTGCAACCTAGTTTCCATCCACAAAACTTCACAGAAACTGCTCACAAAGTAACCAATAACCTAAATCTAAGGGACATTTATTTACACTAATTTTACCTGACCTATCAGGTGCATTTGACACAGTTAGTTACCACTCCCTCCATGACACTACTTTCTTAGTTCTCTTTGTACCATACTAATCTTTCATTCATGCTTCTATTTAAATGGCATCCTGCTTCATCCTACTGTCCCGTGTCATGCTGCCCAACCGATAGTTAAAAATGAAAATCTCAAAAAGTGTACTTTTAATATTCCCCATTCAGCCACTGCTGCAACACCAGAAATTCCTCTTTGTTAACAACAACAACATCATACCCACCTATTAGGCCCATTTCCTAGGTATTACCTTTGAATTAGCCACTAAGTTTTTGCCTTTTTCACTTTGACTACTGCAACAACCCTCCGCACACTAATAAAACTTCATCCAGAACCTGTCTTCACTTCAGTCCGCTGTAAATGCTTCAGAAATACATCACTAACTTTTCCTTTTCTGCTCCCCACTATGACAATCAATAGAAAAGCTCCACCGCTGCTTCCACAATCAGATGCAGTGTTCTCCTGCCACTACCAGCCACTGAAATGAATGTATGTTTGTAGTAGTGGTGGTGGGGTCAGTATAGGTCTGATTTCATACTAGATTAATTAGCATTGTACACAGTCTTAAACCTATACCACTGTTTCACAAACAAGAAACAATTAAAGTGCATTTGAATTTAAAAGTATACATTTCACGTTATAGCAAATGTGATACTGACAAATCCAAAGTGGCTGGTACAAGATTGTTTTTATTTTTTTCATTTGGTTATCTTGTACACTGGTAGGAGTGAGAATGTTTACATTTGCAGTATACAGTACCATTATAACTAAGGGTCATAAAAAGACAACTTGTAAAAAATGCTGGGCTCTAAAGATAAGTGGTGGGAGGCAGAGCAAGGCTGTGATGAAATACATATGCATGGGAACAGTTAGAATTTATGGAATAGCCTTTCACCAGTAGTACAGTTGCAATCATCAATATTTATCCTTTTTGGACGCATCAAAAGCAATAAAAATAAGGATGGACCTGAATTGATATCAATTCTTTTAAAGGGATAGTAATACTTAAAATGTAAAAAAAAATATGTTGTAGGGTTTATCCCCCTGAGTAAAACAAGAGTACTCCCACTGCTGAAAGGTGTTTCATCCAAAAGTTATTAATTTTCAAAGTTGAATTTTTTAGGTGCGATATCACAGTGGCCTGAAATTGTACAGTGGCGCTGTTGCTACACGATCCTATGGACAGCTCTGGTCAATTGACCATAAATCTCCATAGGATGGTGTAGCAACAGCGCCACTGTACAATTTCAGGCCACTGTGATATTGCACCTAAAAAATTCAACTTTGAAAATTAATAACTTTTGAATGAGACACCTTTCAGCAGTGGGAGTACTCTTGTTTTACTCAGGGGGATAAACCCTACAACATATTTTTTTACATTTTAAGTATTACTATCCCTTTAAGTAAAACATCACACTTTCAGCATGTAAAAAGTAGTATAATGGATTGTAATCTGTAGTGTGTTTAGTAGTGGTGGATGTGTGTGGGGATGTTAGTAGCTGCATGTAACTTTGTGTACAAATTTGGTTGTGTGTGTATTTGTGTAATTCTTGGTTTTTCTAAGGATATGGGATCAGTGTACCGTGGGATTTTGTGCTTCTGTCAGTGTGTGTGTGTGTGTGTGTGTGTGTGTGTGTGTGTGTGTGTGTGTGTGTGTGTGTGTGTGTGTGTGTGTGTGTGTGTGTGTGTGTGTGTGTGTGGGGGGGGGGGGGGGGGGCTGTTTGAAAGTGTGTTTATTATTGTGGATCTGTGCATTCTCTTTAATGATACTAATCCACAGAGGACAGCACAAAAAATAATGAATATGTATGCACATTCAATAGGAATACTGCAACATACAACAGGGCTGAAAGCACCTAGGCAAAAGCACCCATGGTGACCTTAGTGGCAACTATAGCTACACCCCCTCTCCTTATAAAACCCCACCTACTGGCCCTATCCACTGTTGCTTGATACAGAAAATACTCTTACCTTGTAATATACAAGCAGAAAGAAAGCTCTTAATCCCTTACTAGCATAATTTACTAGCAACTAAGGGTTAAATAATGGCCATTAAAAGGGTCTGTAAACTGGTAAACAAACTAGCCTCCGTAAACCAAGAGCATTAGGATTGTTCTGGCTACATCCACATCTCAGAATGAGGGCATGGCCAGCACAGCTGATGCTCCCTTCAAAACTTGGTGCTCTAGACACGTTTCCTATTGAGAAATCTGTCCCTGAGAAAGATTCTCATATATAATGCTGATGCATTTTGTACTTTTTTATAAACTGATATATACTCACACAAATCAAAAAATGTGCACAACACTATTCTGGCGTGTGTAAATTTAGTACACCATGCTGGAATATTATAATTGATAGATTCCCATTGATTTAAAGAGAACTTTTAACTTCTTGAATGCTAGATTGGTCTCCAGTACATTGCAAAGCAATACAATGCAGATCTCTCTAGCATTCAAAAGAGTTAAAGCCCCATTTAAATAAATGTGTATTTTCAGAAATTGATTTTGTCCACTATGGGATATTTAGTTCACTGCAGTATTACTACAATTCTTATTAATAATTAGGTTTCGATGCAAATGTTCATGTTAAAACCGGCGTTAAAGAAAAAAGGACTTCACTACTTAATCAAGACCAATTAACGAGAGATTCAAATCTCCGTTCATCAGAATGGCAAATGAGAGAAGGCCACCAAAATACCTTAAAAATCACATATAAATCTGATCTCATCACTGTGTAAAAACACACGGTAAGTAACGTACGATACGTCCATATCAAAGTAAAAAGCGAACGTCCAACATTATCTAGCACCACAGACAATTGCAGCACCCCAAAGTATCAAATGCATTCAAATAACCTATATATAGCCCCAAAATAACAGACGTACCTTTGTCTCTGTTTCGAGTTTTTGTGAGCTAGATCACAGAACCCAGTAGTGGAGGATAGCTATAGAGCGAGGGAGAGAGGAGCGTACATTTCAGGTAGGAGTTTTGGAGAGCATTGGTACACAGAGCGACACATAATACACTTGTTTCATATACCCAATACACGCATTCAAACACAAACACACATAGCTATTTTTTTTAAACACATCACACACATTTATATTTTTTATGACAGTGTGAGTCTATGAGCGACAGAGAGTGAGTCTGAGTGAGCGTGTGTTTGAGGACCTGAGTGAGTGCCTGGGTGTGAGTGGGTGAGAGATGGAGAGGAGAGTAGATCAGGAGAGGTGGATGGGGAGAGTAGAAGGAGAGGAGGAAGTGCAGGAGGGCATCCCTGGTCAGGGTAGGAGTGGGAAAGGGAGATCTGTGGTGCAGAGGGGGACCCACTCAAGAGCAGGCACATGCAGAGTAGGGACAGTACTGCCAGCGGGACGAGGGGTAATATGGGGAGCACCCCACACATCAAGGGCCATCGCTGGCAGGGCCTGAAAGCTTTAGCTCCGATAGGTCCTAGGTGCTGCTGAGGATAAGAGAGTGAGGGACCCTAAGTATACAACTGAGGAAAACAGGGTCTTGGCTAACTTCATACTGGAGTGGGAGAGAATCCTGTCCACCCTGACAGTGAGTAACTGGTATGGGGTTAAGGAAGAAGGCTGCCTGGAGGGAAGTTGTGAGCAGGGTGAATACTGTCTCCAGCAGCAGCCTGTCCCTGGACTCAATAAAGAAGAGGTGGGTGGGCTGCAAATGCACGCCAGTGACACTAAAGGTGGACCCCCCCATCAACATCCATTTCCATGACTGGGAGGAGCTGCTGCACCACAACATGTCAGCAACAGCTGTTCAGGGGGTTTCATGAGGGAGTGACACTGGAGATGAAAGCACCTCCAGACCACTGGTAAGTACATGCACATCACACAAACCCTTCTACCTACTATGGCTCAACACAGTGACACCTGAACACATGGCCAGCATTCCTCACCACAAGTTCAGCAAAACAGCTCTGAGCGCTGACAAACCCAGCAGATATAGGAAGGGTCAAGTCCCTTGTCAACCCCCTTGATGCCGTCTACATCAACCACACCCACAGCACAAAATCAATGCAAACTATCATGTTGGAGGCAAATAAATAACTGTTATGTGTACCACAATGTCATACGTAGAGCGACAAAGGGGTCAGCACCTAACTCCTTGAGTGCTAGAGGGATGATCAATGAATTGATTGCCAATACATTGGCACTCAAAGGGTTATCAGAGGATAGCAAGGAGGGGAATTGGTGTGTTTTTTTGTAGTATTGTTACTGCATTTCAGGCCTGTTTGTTGTACATGTAGTTATTTTGTCCAAATAGAATAGTCAAGGTTAAGCTTTCTGTATCATATGTAGCCTGAAGAGTGTGGATGGGCAGGGGGCATTCATCGCCATTAAAGATGAGCGAGCACCCCGATGCTCGGGTGCTCGGGTGCTCTGACCGAGCACCCCCTGATGCTCGAGTGCTCGGCCGAGCACCCGAGCCCCATTCAAATGAATGGGAGCACTCGAGCATTAAACCAGGCACCCCCTGCTCTGATGAGCGGAGGGTGCCTGGTCAATGTCCCCCTTCATCTCCGCTATGCCCCTCTTCCACAATGTCCCCCTTCATCTCCTATGCCATAGCGGAGATGAAGGGGGACATTGTGGAAGAGGGGCATAGCGGAGATGAAGGGGGACATTGTGGAAGAGGGGCATAGAGTCTATGCCCCTCTTCCACAATGTCCCCCTTCATCTCCGCAATGCCCCCTTCATCTCCGCAATGCCCCCGTACCTCCATTCCCTGGTGGTCCAGCGGAGCGTCTTCGGATCTGTGCCTCTTCCGGCACAGATCCTCTTCACCCGAGCATGTCGGGCGAGCACATGGCGGTACTCGTACGAGTATCGCCATGTGCAGAGCAGAGCGATGCTCGAGCCGATCCGAGCATCGGCCGAGCACGCTCGCTCAACACTAATCGCCATTACTACTCCGCAAAACATATGTGATTCCCAAGGCTCAACCATGCCAGGGGGCATATTCACTAAGGGGTAAGAAAGAGATGACAATGTGTAGACGACTTCTCCAGTGATATCACTTCTGCAATTCCTATGTTTATCTGTGGAGCCAATGCACTAAGATTTCACCAACTTCGGACATTTTAGTGCACAGGTTCCATAACACAACATAGGAAATGGAGAAGTAATCTCCAATTCTACCAAATAATCCCCCCCCTCCTCCACCATGTTTGTTGTGTGTTTGTGTTTAGCTTTCCTGTGGTGTGTTTGATGTGCCCTCCAGCTGATTGGGTTGCTATGTTCCACAGTTCATGTTTGTTGGCTTGCTTGCTGTGTCTGTTTCTGTTGCTGTTGCTGACATCATTGGTTGGACTCTGTAGTCATGGTTCATCACTGGTGCACTGATGTATTCAGAGGCCCTAGTGTGTTTGCTGTTGAGGCCTAGGTGTTGTACATGCAATGGATTTGTATCACTCAAGGTGTGATGGTTCAGTTTTGTTCATGTATCCTGATGAATGTGGATAGCAAGGAGGTATGCCTTGCCATACTCACTCCTCCGGATACACATGATAACCAAAACTACCACTGTAGGTTAGTGGATTCAATATAAGGGATCATGTCAAGCTCAGCATTCAGTGGGTGACTGGATGGTAACCAATGCATTGCAAAGCAATGCAATGGATACCATCCTGCCACTCAACAGTTCACATGCTACTGTCATAGTCTTGCAGTACTCTCATCATAGCTTAAATGACTAATTACATTATGTAATTTCCCCACAGAGCATACATGCCTGCAGAACAGCAGGAGGGTGAGGAGGACCCCACTTTTGGTGACATATCTCCTGAGGAGGGTGGAGACACACATGCCTCTACCTCTATTCTGTCACACCACCACCACCACCACCACCACCTCAGACAAGGGCTGATTATGGCCTCCAGGCCCCACCCACTCATCACCACCACCTACGGGAAGGTACTGAATGCCAGGGACTGTGCCCATGCCTCATCATGGCTCATATGGCCCCACTGCCAGACCAGAGCCACACATGTGGATGCATCTGCAACAGAAAGCCACCCTGACAAAACCTCAAGCCTGCAGAGATCCACATACCAGTGGCCAAGGTATGAGCTGTGGCTATGAACATGTGAGGCTGATAGGTGAGCCACAGTGTCCCCAAGCACAAGATGATTTTACACCTCCACCACCATGACCCAGTCTGGGGTTATAACCATACCTGGGAACTTCCCAAATGAACTGACCCTGAGATCTTTGGAATATTAACCCTTAAAGCATCCCATATTGTAGATTTTATGCAATACGTACCTGCTTGCACTAATTCAGAGGTGCTCCAGTTGGTCCACAAGGAAAATTTAACATGTTACAACATAGAGATCTCACTGCCCAAGCACAAATAAGACAAGCAGGACATTTGCTGCTGCTTTTCTGGTACAAATGGCATCAATTTACAATTTAGAGACTAAAGACACATTTAATGGTGGCAAATCATTTAGGAGGTAACACAGACCTCTCTCACCTTGAGAATTTTGCCCTTCACCCTGAGACCCTGAGATTTGGGTCTAAACCCTGAGTCTCAGGGTCAAACCCTGAGAGTTCCCAGGTATGGTTATAACATCCCAGAGGAGTTAGAGGTCTGTGGATGTCTTGGTGATGTCCTCACAGTCAATTCATGCTGGCCCTCTCGCAGTTGATCCTCTCCAGGGATCACCACCACCTTCACCTCCATCACCAGAGGAGGAGAAACAGAGGCTTCAGGAGGCATCCCCCCACCAGCTACACCAACAACTTCCTCCACACAGGTTACGCCTACTCACACCATGGCCAAGGCGGCTACAGAGGGGTCTACAACCACCTCCCCTTCCAGCATTGCGCCACCAGACCAACAAGAGTCACCCGTCGTAGTGTGAGGGACTCCACTCCTGCAGCCCCTTCCAAAGCCCCCCCCCAAAAAATAAATAAGCCCAATATGTTTATTTCCCCCCCAATAAATAGGCAATTATTTATCACATTCCTGTCCATGTATGTTTTGTATCCAAACAGATTGAGTGGCAGAAATGTCTTCAATGCATTGCAAAGCGATACAGTGAACACATCTCACGCACATATAACTTGGTTGTAAGGTACTGAACTATTGGAGGGCACACACACCACATACACTGTGGCAGAGATGTCTCCAATGCATTGCAAAGCAATTCAGTGAGCACAATTTGTGCACAATTAACCCTTTGAGTGCCAGAGGGGTACGGAACGCACTGCAAAGCAATACGTTCCGTACCCCTCTGGCACCCAAAGGGTTAATGGCATATTAGGGTGTTACAGCTCGGGTGAGCACACATATCACATACAGACACTTTTGTTCAAGTTCAAATCACAAACCACATAGCAAAGCCAAACAACATGAAGGTATTATTTGTCCATGATGTGAACTGAACTTGAACAACATACTAGATGCCACACTGTCCACATATTGTTTCATCCACTGTTGTGATAATAAAGGATTTTGACAAACATGTAAATGCGTTTGTTGATGCACTTGCAGGATAGATTCTCAGATCAAAGATATGATCTGAATTAAACCTCTGATGAGGAAAAGGTAATCAACCACACCAAACACCTGGTCATATCAGGTTAACCACTGCGATCAGTATAGCGTTTGCCTACAAGACAGCTGCATTAGAACACCACTAGCCTATTCAGGTGTTCACCCCATGCATGGAGGAGGTGGGGGGTTACACAGTGAGGTGTGATGAACAGTTGATTAGGTAGAGATGATTTCTGTCATGATTTTACATCTCCAGGAGCACATGCACTCATATTGTTCGATACAGAGGGTTCATACAACATACACTCCATGAGATTACATGATAACTGGAGATATGAGATCATTGGAGGGGTTCTCTCCAGCTTACCAACTCCTCCTCACACCTTACTGTACCTCCACATATCAATACATCTCCAACACCATGAATGGTAACAGTATTCATGTCTAGAAACATGTGCTGTGACAATGCCTTTGTAAGGTTCCATAAACATAACTCTTAACAATTTATCAATCTAATAATATGTATTCTCATACATCAATACCAGATGTATTTAGTTTTGAATGGGCTTTCTTTAATATGGTTTATAATACAGTAGAGCATCAACATGTTAGTTAATGTTGTACCATGAAAAATTGAAGCCTACTCCAAGCACCCAAAGGATATGTTTCATATAACACCTGGCTACAGACAAAACAAAGAAAAAGGAAGAAGACAGGTGTCAGTACAAGACTAGGCTGAAGGAGGACAACTGCATTATTAGATGTGAGGAAAAAATTGCCCAGTCAATAAAAAAGGGGAATAAAACTTTTTGTAGATATATAAGTGAAAGGAGGAAAATGAAACAAGGAATCTTTAGACTGAAAACAAAAAATGGAAACTATGTAAATGAGTATAAAGGGCTAGCTAGCTGTCTCAATGAATATTTCTGTTCAGTTTTTACAGAGGAAGATGAAGGGAAGGGACCTCTGTTAGAAAAAAGAAATGGGAAACATGCATGTTTACAGAGGAAGTTCTACTTTAACCTTCTAAGGTAAAAACAGATAAGTCAATGGGATCAGATGGGATACTTAAGTGTGTTCTGGTAAAACCTATAACAGAATTATTCAATCAGTCACTATTGACAGGAGTAGTTCCAGAAGATTGGAAGGTAGCAAATTTAGTACCGCTTCACAAAAAAGGTAGCAGAGAGGAGTCTGGTAACTACAGATCAGTCAGTCTTACATAAGTAGTGGGAAAATTATTGGAGACTATGCTAAAGGAAAGAATTGTTGAATACCTAAAATAGGTAACCTCATAGTTTTTTTTGTCTGGGTAACTAAAATAATAGAACAAGGGGAAGCAGTAGATTATCTAGATTTCAGAAAAGCATTTGACACTATCCCTCATAGAAGACGCATTAATAAATTGCAGTGTTTGGGTTTGGATGTAAAAATAGTTAAATGGATAAGGCAATGGCTGAGTGAAAGGAGACAGAGGGTGGTAGTCAATGGGGAATATTCTGACGAAAGGAGTGTTACTAGTGGGGTACCTCAGGCATCTGTACTGGGGCCCATTCTTTTTAATATTTTTATTAGTGATATTACAAAAGGTCTTCAAGGTAAGGTATGCCTTTTTGCAGATGATACAAAGATCTGCAGATAGAAAAACTGGGTATTACTTTCCTGCCAGTATATGTTACAATTTATCACCGCAAACATTTGCATGGCTCTGAGGATAGCTGTTGCATTGGCCTCAATGGAGATATTTTATAATTCGCTGTGTTTTCAGAATTGGTGTTTGCTGCTCGTAGTAGGTATTTGAATAGCTTACCATGCTTTTAAAACCGCCAATGACAGTTTGTTTTGCAGACAATAACATTTACAGAGCAATATATTAGAATTGCTGTTCTTTTTATTTAGTAGATATTTTGGTCCTAAAGTAATTATGCAGCCAGTACAACACCTGTACTAACTCAAAAATTATTCCGAGAGTATATCTTATATCAACTTTTAAGAGGTGCAATTTTGGAGCAAACCAATTGCAACATAGGGATAAAGTGAAAATTCAGCAAATTCTTCTTGATTTAAATGGGGCTTTTAATGTCTTTAATGGTAGATTTCAAGGGGTTAAAACTCCCATTTGCATTAATGGAAATGTTCTTTCACCCACCACCACCACCATGGTGCAGCTGGTTTGTTCCAGAATTGTTTGTCTTTGGCTTGATGAATAAGACCCATAGGGTTATATGTATACATTAGCAGAATCCCAAGCTAGAGAATATGATGGGGAAATTCAGGCACCCCATCTCCAAGAAACTAAAAAAAAAACAAAAAAAAACTTTTAAGTATTTTTAAAATAAAAGTGCATTTTTAAAAGATAACATTAATGCAGAGAATATGTGCTTTAACATAAAGTAAAGTGTTAACAGGGTATTCACAATTTATACATGAGATAAGAACCTAGGAGATTCACAAATCACTTAGTGCTGATAAGCAAGAATTTAATCAGCTGATTTTGAAGAAAAACTATTAAATAGTTTATATGAGACTATTTGACTTAAAGCAGCCTTAAGTACGATGGTGTAGTTTTATGTTTCATACTAAAGTATGTTTGCATAACATTTTATGACGGATATTTACAAAAGTGCGCATCAATTTTCTTTGCATTGATTTACATGCTATAAAGTTTATTTCTACTAGCATATTTACTATACATTGTATTTCATAACAAAATCAAACAGGACAGCATATTTAAAATTAGTATATAGTTTATTATGTATCATATTAACAATGTAAACTAAAGCCAAATAAATACAACTGGGTTAGAAAAGTCCCATGAACCTAGGACCTCTGGATTATAAAGGTTTATGGTACTTTATATGCACTTACTGTATATGCATCAGCATGTTCATGGCTCCTAAAATATGGCCTATAATTACAAGATGACTATCAGGATGTTTAAGATCACCAAAAAAGGTAAAGCACATTTGTTCTAAATCTCAGATTTTACAGACTAATTTTAGTTTTAGCAAAAAAGCATGGTTTAATAAATACCCAAATTAAATGCTTCCAATGAAGAATATACATCAAGCTACATGAATTCAGCATTGCCTACAGTGTGGTTTAGTAAATCTGAGATGAGTTATGATACAAAGTTCTGCATGTACAAATAGGATGACCTCTAGTAAAACTCTATATACTTCTTATAGCCTTATTTTCCAGGATTAATTTGCCTATTTACATCATCCTTCACAATAAAATCCTTCATCTTACTCAATTATTGTAGATCGGGTTGTCCAATTGGTAGATCTCAATTTACTAGATTACTGAGTGGCTACTGGTTGACCATGAGAAGGTTCATGATTTTCAGGTGTTTGCATTCAATACCTATTAGTCAAGGGGTAAAGACTCATACATAAATCAATGGTAGATTTGGAATGTTTAATTTGTCCCCTAGGGTGCAGCTGATTTGCTCCAGAATTACTTGTTGTTAACAATTTGTTATTACAATATTTTGCATGTTGTTAAGATTCAATTTCATTATGTACAAACAAGCAATATAAGCATGCATATATTGTTTAACATGTTTAAATGTCATGGCAAGGAACATTGACTTCTACTGGTAAGGTAGCAGATTATGTTAGGATAACTATGAAAAAAAGTAGATCCCATGTCACTAAAGTCTAGGCACCCCTGATGTAACCAGTAGAGGAAGACCAAAGGACATCATGGAGTTCCCTGCTGTATAGATGTGCAGTTATCCACATGGGTTTATGAAATTCTAAATAAGCGGAGCTACAGAGCTTTGCCACCATATTTTAGCACATTTGGGAGCATTGATCCAGGACAAAAGTATTAAAACACATTTTAAAATACTATATTATACAAGATATTAAGGCGCAGACAATAAAATATGCTACCTTACTTGCTTTGGTGAAGTAGGTTTATGAAAATTAAGTTCATTGACCTTGAAACTATATGCCATAGGTTATCAGTTAAAATTATGTTGTCCCAGATTTATAGTGTACTGAAAATTATAGAAGAGTCTAATTAAGAACAATAATTAACATGTAAATAATGCAGATGCCAGATGGACATAACATATTCCTTGTTCCATCTTGTTTCTAATTCATGTCTCAGATTAAGTAATCATTTTAGGATACAGTAACTGATTACCTGAGGGGTCAACAAAACAATAAAGTACAGCTCCAATTTTTACAAGAAAAGCTAACATTCTGTTCCTATAATGTTGAAGAAAATTTACTCATTGCATTTCTAATGTTATATATGCTAATAATTCATACACAGTTTAAATTATATTTGTTGAAATAATTGAAATGTGCAAGGATATTTAATTTGAGACACTTTAGGTATAAAACATTATTTAAAGGCACAATATAATTAGAAACAAGCTGCAGGAAAAACAAAATAAGACTGACAGACTGAGGAAAAAATAAATGGGTTTATTTTTCTCTTTCTTCTCTAGGAATACTTCGATAAGCAAACCTGAGTGTTTCAATCCACTTGAAGGGAGTAATGAAGTCATGTTTTTCAGGGTGCAAAATTATTTTATACAAACCTAAAACAAACTGGGGTAAAATACATTCCAGACCAAAATTATATATCAAATAATATATAGCCAGTCACATAACTAAGATTGAATATGTACAGACCTGTTGAAATTTCCATTTGTTTTATTGGTCACCAAGCAGTAGGTCTTTGTATAGTGATTAATGTATTAGGCCAGCTATCAATTTGTTATACTGTTATTCTGAGATATTGATTGGTAAAAGGCTTGTATTATTCTAATGTTGAACACTTCATCTTGTCTACGTAGAGATAAACTCACTGTGTTATGCCTGACTGCAAAGAATTTTTTTATTAGGCCTAACAAATCTGAGAGCAGTCAATATCCTATTAGTATTCAGTATGCTATAAAACAAAATTGAGCAATGAACAGTTTACTCTTCTGAATAAAGGTAATCTATAATGCAAAGCACGGCTGACCAAGTTAAGGACCACTGATATAAATAATGTGTTCCTGCTTATGTTTAAGAAACAATATATGCACATACTATTAGTTCCAAGGTACATGCATATATATCACAAAATATTGCTTGACAGTTAGCCACTTTATCAGATATTATTTAGAGCATGGAATTTTTCATATGATTTTTAGAGGTATTCTACCAAATGTAATTGAAGCATTAGGAATATTCTTTATAAATATGTTTTCTAAATTAATTTTACCAAAGTGTGTCAATTACCACTCTGATGTAGTAATAAAATATCATAATCACAACTTCTTTTCTATAGATTTAGAAAATCTAGCCCTACCAATTTTTAAGTCAATAATAGCAAAACAAGTGTAGCTATTGTGTACTGATAACATTTATTGGGGTGATAAAAATGTAATCAAAAACAAACTATTCAAACCACATCTATTTAAAAACCCCACCAGTGTACATGCCTTTTTAAGTTCTCGATGGCTGTTTGTAAATTGAAAAAATGTGATGTACTCTCTTCTATAATTTGCTGCTATAGGGATTTAAAAAATATTTTTTATAGTTCCACCTCTTTAAAGATACTATGATTTTTACAAACCATAGAATTTCCTGCTGTATTCAGTACTTTCTACCAGCCCAAGAAAATTGGTACCCCATTGGTATGGGGTACCAGTAGATGGTGCCCGAAGAACAAAGTTACACCAGTTGCTTTTCTTTTTCGAAATTACCTACCTGCACAAAAATGGTCATAACCATTAGAGATTTGAAGAAAAGGTCAGTAAGGCAGGCCATTGTACAAAGTAGGCATTATTCTGCATCCAATTATGGGCCATTTGCCTTTTTACCCCTAGGCTAGCATGCATACAACTTTCCAGAATGTGGTGCTAAAGGAGAAAAACACATGTTTTACACTACATTCATTCAAAGACACTAAAATATTTCAACACAATGGAATTTTCTAGTGTATTTAGTTCCTACTGCCAATCTATGAAAAATGGTACCCCACTAGTAAATGTTGACATACTGTAGTGGGTGCCAGGGGCATGGCTACTGAGGGAGCAGGCAAAATATGTGTGATTCCATGACTACCAGTGGAACAAGGCTTGGAGGATTCGTGTGTGTATGCAGGGTCTTCCTACCTGAACTACTGTGCAGGAATGGGTGTAATTGAGGAAAGCCCACACGTCGCCAGTGACCTGATGTGTGTGGCTTTCCCCAATCCCTACCATTCCTACTCAGAAATAGGGTAGGATGGAAGCATGGTAGCCATGCTGCTCCACTGGACTGCCTCTATTGACCTTTCAGCTGAATTTGTTAAGAGATCAATAGGTGTGTGTGGGGGGGGGGGCACCAGGACAGGTCCTGATGACCCCCATCAAGAGCTGAAATATTTCATTTTAATTGTGGCCACCTCATGCCGAAAGTACCCACCTATACAGTGACAGCACTTCATAAATATGGCATACAGGCTAGGAACAGTGGGAACAGCTGGCTAAGTCCATAAGCCATACTGCTTTGACATTGGGGGGGGTTAAATCATTGGGAATTTTACTTTCTTCCCAGTGGTGCCATTTGTTTTCCAGAATTGCATCTCTTTTGTTTATTTCAAACGGCCATTAGTGCACTGCAGAGAAAGAGAACAGAGGGCTACATTTGTTAATTTTAATACTTTTCTCAGCTTCTCAGCAACTGAGAAGTAATATTAGTAGAATACAAATACATCTAGTTCGATTGCATTTAAAGGGATAGTAATAGCTGAATAATAATGCAGATCTGATTGAGCCTCATAATGGGGTGATGTAGCGCTGTATTTCAATAGTTTACGTTTTGTAGTTCAAGAGTAATTCAATTATAAAGTATCCCCCTCCCACCCCTTTTACCTAGCACATCCCCTCAGATATGAAATACGGTCCTGGGACCGGATGGAGTGCAGTGAGGGACAATCTTCATCCACTGAGTATAAGGAAAACCCTGCCACCCTTGACGAAGGAGAACCGAGTTTTCCTCATGCGCAATGAAGATTGTCTCTCACTGAGCTCCATCCGGCCGGCTCAGAGAGACAGCATGATGTAAGTGAAAGGGGAGGAAGGGGATCCTTTAGAAATGAATTACTGTTGAACTACAAACCGTAAACTATTGAAAACAGCGCTACATGACCCTCGTTATTAGAGTATCAATCGGAGCTGCATTTTTATTCAGCTATTACTAACACTTTAAATTAGCTCTGTATACTTTGAAAGCTTTTTATAGGACTCTGTGTAATAGCAACTACAATAGACACAGCCAGGACAAATTCTACTGAACAGAAGAAATGTTAACCCTTTGAGTGCCAGAGGGGAATAAAAACATTGCAAAGCAATGTGTTCCGTACCCCTCTGGCACGTAAAAGGTTAAATGAGAGCTACCTACAGGAGTAAGTGACTCAATGTTTAACAAAAAACTTATCTGGTTAGAAGACCTTCATACAACAGTTAAATACCATCCAAAATTTTAGAAAAAAAATATTGTAAAAGGTTGGTACCATATTAGCCTTTAGAAAAATCAGGAGACTGCTACAGTATAAGTGATGCCTTTATTGGATGAGTGACTATGGGATGCAAGTTCACATCTAGAGCTACTTAGTCCATAAAGGTATCGCTTTTACTCCAACAAAATGAAAAAAGGTACACTCACAGTCACTCCCTCCATATAACCATACCTCCCAACATTTCAAATTGCCAAAGAGGGACATTTGTTTTTTAGGGGGTGTTGCTGGTGGCGTGGCTGTTGGATGGGGCATTACTGAGAATTTTTAGGCTATTTCACGACCTATTGACACCTCCATGTGTAACCTACTACATGATTTAGAACAAGACTAAAGTGTTTTATTTACACAGGCTTATTTATAAACACATATACTGATGTTTAAATAAACAATAATGTGAGTTTTATTGCTGTAGAGAAGTATGATACACTTATATACACACCACACAGTCTGATTTCCTAAAGAGGGACATCAGGGTGGGAAAGAGGGACAGAGGGATTTGGGTATAAAAGAGGGACACTTGGGAGGTATGATATAACTGCTAAATCACACATTTTGTTTATATACAGATCTATTAGAGGTCAGGCACAACACACAGCAGTGTCAACGACTTTCTATACATGACATGATATTTTTCTGTACAGCAAATTTAGTCTCATTTCGTTGTATGTCTGATCACTCCTGTGCCTGACTATCTTTCATTACATGCAGAATGAACCCAGCAAAGCTCACTTTTCCTTCTGAGCAGAAACATAGTACATGATGCTTTTGTTGTTTTATGAGGTTCATGTTTATCAAAAGTGTTTATATTTGTGTATATTATCTGCAGTTTTCCTGTACTAGGTGACTTGCTGTCTATTTAGCTTCCATTTCCACACAAAAAACATTATACTTTATCAGTCTGAATGAGATTAGCCATAAAGAGAGAGTGTCACCCATGATTCTAATTGGTGTTGACATCTTTCTCAACATAGTAGCATGTCTCTGTTCAGATACAGACTACAGCAGGGTCCCAATGCAAAAGAAACATAAATAAATATAACTGGCTGCTGTAATTCCTAAGCAAGTCCTTTTATTAAAACAAAAGTAAATACACACGTCAAGAGTAAACTTTCCCTTTAAGGTGTTTTCTTGTATTTCAAAAAATTAATGATTTTACAAGTCAACTGCATTTACATTTTCTGATTCATAACTTTGCATAAAAAAGTCTATGCCATTAACAAAGCCCAAAAATATAATTGCAACTAATTTCTTTTTACAAGTATATTTGTCAAATAAAAACAGTAACCATTCATGAAAGACATTGGAACAAACCAAATGCACCATAGAAGACAAATTAACATTATCTTTAATTTAAATGGCAATGTTAACCCTTTGGAGGCTGGAGATGCCTACAACTCATTATGAAGCAATGGGCTGGAGACCTCTCTAGTATTCAAGATGTTAAAGAGAGAATAATGGTTGTAAGAATGTTCTCATTCCACTAAAAGCATACCTAGGAACTCTTCAGATCTGCCCCATATGCTCTGGTTTTCAGAGTTAATTACCGGGCCTCTGAGGACAGAGTCTGATCGTATGGCTTTGGTAAGTTCCAGTGTAACTACTCCTGCTTCTCATCATTCTCCCTAATTCCCACCCATTCTAAAACTCAAACCTCACCTTTCTACTTTCAATCACATCCCCCCAATTAATCCCTACCCACTTTATGCCATGATTCAAATCATTTAGACACTCCAATTCCCAGCCCAAAACAGGGGTCCAGGAGCTCCAAAGAAACAAGTTCCCAGGTATGATCATAAGGTATCAAAGAATATGACTGATATCAGTCACACTCTAATACTCACTAGTTTTTGAGTTATTTAGTCTTTAAAATCCTCCCCTCCCTCTCCTTTTACTGATATTATCCAGTCTGGGGACTGGCAGACATGATCAAGTGGTTGCCATTTTGAACCCCCAGGGATCCCTGTCACATAAACACTTATCTCTGTGAGTAGTTTTAATGTCTCTTGTGCATTGACTGAGCATAAGGCATTAAAACTACTCACAAGGAGATAATTGTCTCAGTATGTTGAAGCCATTGGGCAGGTTGCCATGTAAACAATTCAGCTAATGTCAAGGAAAGCAGAGGGATTTAAAAAATGTAATAACTCCAAAACTAATGAATATGTAATGAATTGTGTTGCTGAGATGAGTCTCATTCTATATAATTTGCTAGGATGTTTGTCACGATGCAGTCATGCGCAGAAGAGACTGCCCACATTCGGGCAGTCTCTACAGTGCATGGTTGCATCGCGTGAGTGAGGTGACGCAAGACTGCATCGCGTGGAGCACTGATGTAGCGGCAGCGGCCACTTAACTCTTTGAGTGCCAGAGGGGTATGCAACACATTGCAAAGCAATTTGTTGTGCCCTCTGGCACTCAAAGGGTTAATATCACCCGGACCTTGGCCCGTGTACACACGGGCTTTTACACTGGTTATTTAGTACTTTACAATACACTGAGGCAAAAAAACTTGAAAGAGCAGTAAAGTTTTTTCATGAAAACAAAAATTGATTATAAGGCTTTTTCTGATGAATAAAATAAGGGTACCCCCACTGCTGGGTGATGCGTCTTTCCAGGGTTATTACAGCTGGATTTTTTGCCCTCTAGTGAATAGATTTCAGATATTTATTCTATTGCACTGGGAGAGTTGAAGCACTGACAACAGTGCTCCACAGAATGGTATATTAACTGATAAGTTACTTCCTGTCTCTTTAAACGTACAGGAAGTAAGCTCCCTGGATCTCTGTTTCCAGAAAGAATGACAGTTTTTAACTGTTACAACTTTTGAATCATAAAATTGCCAGCAGAGTGTGCACCTTTGATTTTTTACTTAGAAGGAAAAACCATATACCATAAACGTTTTCAAAAAAAAGTATACTGCTCCTTTAACCATTACTATCAAATTCAAATCCCCATTTAAATCAGTGGGGATTTTTATTTGTCCCCTATTGTACAATAGGCTTTTACCAGAATTTATTTTCTTTTCTTGTGCATCAGGCCTACGTATGTTTGACTTTCACAAATTCTTAATTTAATATATTCCTTGACATAACAGCATAAAATATGCTGGGGTTTAAGAGAAGCTAAAGAGAGTAGGGGTTATTGGGAAGGCGGCAAAGGCTAGGTCACTCTTCTAGTTTTAATTACCTCTTTGGTTGACAGTGTTACCTCTACATGGCAATGGGCTAATATCTCACAGATAGGGATGGGTGAATATTTTCCTCTCAAACCAAAATTGGAGTGTAATGGCACTTCCCGCTTAGCGAATCATTTTTTTGCCTAGCTCATTGCATAATTAAATTGTAGAAATGCTTTTCTCTGCCACTTGAAAGTTTTCCCTACTTTTCCTGTAAGCATATAAAAGGGTATCAGGCTCTCACAGCATGCCATTCTGTGTTTTTCAGAGGAGAAAGCAGCATGTTTTTGAGCTAGAGAAGATAGGCAAATAAAGGGCAACTGAAGCTTAGTTTCGAGAGTCTTTTAGGAATGAAGGAGGAATGAAGGTACCCCAAATACCACAACATTCGGTGTGACTGACTAGCAAGACAGAGGCACCTGGGGTTGAATTTGCTTGATGATCTTACTGTTATTGTCCATGTGCTGGGGAAGTATGGGGAAGTTGTTATTTGTCTTTCAGTTGTCATTTTTTTGGACCGACTGTGATAAGATATGTTGGACATCTTAAGAAAAATAAATAAAATAAATATAAAAATAAATACATATTTTAGGTGACCGACAGCTGACTGGGAGCTGACAGTGAGAATTTTGTTGAGCGCTAAGGCAAGACATCACACTCCATCAGTTGTGTACTGCAAAGAGTAAAAGCACACACACAGTAGTTGAATAATGTCCAGAAAATGCACAAGGGGCAAAGGAAGAGGGAAAGGTGGAGCAGTGCAGGGATGTAGGAGAAAAGAGGTAGTTCAAAAACTGACTGAAGCTATGGTGGCTGCAGCATCGTATAATATTAAAGGCCAGATGTATGTTTGTCCAATTCAGTCATGCTCAGTAGAGACTGCTCGAATGCAGGCCGATGCGGTCATGCCCAGTAGAGACTGCCCTACCGGTGCAGTTATGCACAGTAGACACTTCCCGAATGCACAGAATGCTGGGAGGTGTAGTTCATCGGTTTTAAGCACTTTGGCCCATGTACACTAGTTTGCAATAAATGATGATCCCTCTCCTCCCAGGAAAGATGCAGTTTGTCAAGCTCTCACCAAAAGTTCCACCATCACCAGTGCCAGTAAAAAAAATAAAAATAAAACATAAAAACACTAAAGATCACAATGATGGCAATGGCATAATGGAGGAAGGTGTAGCAGCTCAACCAACTGCTGCATCTGGCAGTGAGACTAACAAGCACCAAAACAACTTTCATCAAAATAGTAACAAACTTTGTGAAAGTAAAAGCAAAAATACATTGTTTGACACCTCTAAAAGCTTAAAGGAATACAAGGGTAGTGGGCAAGAAGTGGCGGGTCATGCTGAGTATGAGGATGATCTAATGATGACTGATGATAATGATGATGCAGATCAAGAATGTATCCCTCCAGCATCCTCCTCGTCTTCAGATACAGATGAAGTTGAGAGTGAGAGAGATGATGACATGGCCAAAATTTGCAGAAAGGCAAAGGCTCAATCTTCCACCACTGAAAAGGAGCACTGTGAATGTCTATAAACTGTTTGAGAAAACCATTGGAAACTCTGACCCTGGACAAGTAAAGATGGCAAAAAGTATACAGTCATTATCATCGTCATCGCCGCTTCCAAGTCCCACTCAGCTACACACACTTGTGTTGAGTAACCAGCAGAAACAACAGCAGCAACGCAGGTTATTAACATCCATACCCTTAGCTATGACTAGTGAATTTGCTGATGCTGGTAGTGCTGCATCATTGAAACATAGTAGTAGTATCAGTAGAATTGCATCAACATCTAGCCCCAGTAGCAGTAGCAGACCCTCAGGAACCCCTCAGTCCATGAAGTGCACAGTAGGGAGATACTTCACTCGGGATCCAAAAGCTATGACAGAGAATGCCAAACCAAATGTATTAACAGACTTGGGACCACTGCTACAACCAATAAGCAATGTGCATCAGAAATCTGACACACACACACACACACACACACACACACACACACGTCACAGTCCCCCACCACCATTACCACACACATCTGCCACATTGTAGGTTGTACTTTCTTTGTTTTTTATCTCTTAACATCATCATGAATATGTTCCAGTGTCACTTAAGCAGGAATAAATTTTTCATGGCATACGTTGCTATAGGACACCCAACTTTGACTTTCAGACACATATTTTTCCACTGCAGCCCTCAGAAGAAGTAATATTGTGCTGGGAAATATTGCAACATTGGAAATGTAGGTGGATCATTTGTTGGAACTGGCGAAAAGGAAGAAAATATTGCATAGGGAAAAGGAGAAAACGTTCAAGAAAAAAGAGAAAAATCATCCGTCATACAGGAAATTTTTCTCACTTTTCGCCCACCTCACTCACAAACATAGTGTACTGCAAAACAGAAAAAAATAGTGTAATTATTAGCCATTTTTTATGGACAGTTATAAGATATTTTGTAAAATAAAACAATAAATAATCAAAACTATAGCCACCTTTTTCAACCTACGTAAAACTTTAAGCCTATGCAAGCAGCACATTTGTTCAAAATCTTATTTATAACTAGCTTTGAAGGTAACTCTAAATGCAATTAATCCTACCTTAATTCTTCAACACATACAATGCCAGTATAATGTACAAAAACTCATAAATGTGAGATAAAGCTGTCTCTTAGCATATGATGGTCTTCCTGATTTGGGTGAAAACATTTTATTCCTTTACTCATCTTTTAGTGATTAAAGTGTCAGAAAAAGATTGCTGACTTTATGTTAAAGGCTCAACTATTCATAGGCAAGTTAATGAGCATATTGAAAATGTTCTAGCTAAGACCTTTGTCAATAATTCTTAAATGTACCATGTATTTTTATTTATGATTGTTTTAAAGGGATAATAATGTTTCATAATAAAAGCAGCTCTGATTAATCATCATAGTATTTGGACTTTGGAGAGTGTTATTTCAATTCTGTCAGAGTTATAGTTCCAGAGTAATTCAATGACAAAGTGCCCCCCTCCCGCCCCTTTTACTGATGTCACACTGTTCAGCTAGAGCAGAAGGGAGGTGCCCAGTTAGACTGCAGAGAGGGACAATCTTCAATTATGATAAGGGAAAAACCTGAAAAGCTTGTCAAGGGGGGGCAGGGATTTCATTGTTTTCATAGAAATAATATTGTCCCCTGCTGTTATCTGTCTGGTCTATGGACTGCATTCCACAACTGAGAAGAGATGGCTTACACTAGGTAAAAGGGGCAGGAGGGGGAAACTTTGCTTGTGAATATCTCATAAACCATAAAGTTTTGAGAGATAAGACTTATATCGTTCTTCATGTTTTTTTAATGCCTACAAAATGAAATAAAGTTAAAACGAAGTATTACTATCCCTTTAAGAGGGGCATTGTTCTCCAATGTGTTACCTACATTGTTTATCCAAATAAACATGAGATAAAAAGAAGTTAAAAAGACATGAAAGTCTCCATATAATAAACATCCCACATACTGTAAACGTGCAACAAATTCTAAAGGACATTAAAAATCAATGTCTGAGTTTTGATTGTCTGAACAAGGTAGGAAGAACTGCTGTAACAGGTTATTACTGCTTACTGTAGAATAAATCCTTTAGTCATCTTTAAATATACATCTCCTTTTATAACAAGTGTGTGACATTCTCTTTCTTATAGGTCAATCACCTTCTCCATAAGCTTTAACAATACGACATTCTGGGGATGAAGCGTCATTGTAATCTATATCATTGTAATCTATCAGATCTTTTCTTTTATCAGAGATCTAAACATAGCAATCACGCAAAAGTTTAATGTAAAAATAACAAACCAGTGAACAAATGCTTATGTTTTCAATAACTAGTTTAAAAGAATCTTTAAGCTACTTTTAGTGATAAGTGTCAGAAAAAGATTGCTGCCTTTGTATTAAAGGCTCATCTAGCCATAGGCAAGTTGATGAACAAAACGGAAATGTTAAATTTAAAAACTTTGTAAACTCACATGTTTCCTGTGAAACACTACCAGCACATTATACATTTATGTATTTTTGTTTATAATTGTCTTAAAAAGTAAATGTTTTCTCCAGTGTGTTATAGGCATAATAAACAGCATCCCACTTTCCATAGTCTGGGCATAAAAATTAACTTCTGTGTTGCTACTTTCTGAACAAGGCTGGAGGAACTGTTAGACAGGTTACCACTGGTTACTCTGGAATTTATTCTGGAACCAAGACAACATTGCTAGTGTATGTGTGGGTATGTACAGGGGCTGCTACAATTGCTAGGAAGCTTAATATTATGGGTTATTGAGAAATAATCAAAGGCTAGGTTGCTCACCTAGTTTTAATTAACCCCTTCAGAGACATAGCAGTCTTTCAAGGAGTTAATATCTGACAGCAAGAAAAGTTTAGACCTTGTGCCTTGTTTTATACTGTTATTTCTTAATTGTATATTTGAATGTGGGCGTGTATATGTGCTTCATTTTTTTCCATTATCTGATTAATCACACTGGGAATTGAATTGTGCCACTTGGCTCATCTCAACCCATGTGTGTGTTTTTTAGGAACAGTAAAATATATTAATCCCTTATGAGGATACTAGTTTTAAAGCCTGTGTACACGGGCCACAGTGCCACCCAGCAACCTCGGCTAGTGGCCAGAGACTCTCTTCTGACTGGCGGTGCTGCAGTCATACGCAGTACTGACCGCCCGAATGCACTGGAGCTGATATGGAGCGGGACGCTCTGAATTCAGACCATAGTCCTCTCTGCTCACCTTCCTGGGACCTCTTGGTGCGCTGGTCTGAATTTGGAGCGCCCTGCTCCGTATCAGTCGCAACGCGTTCGGGCAGTCAGTACTGCACATGACTGCGGAGCGGGCAGTCTCTACTGCAAATGACTACAGCGTGCGCATCGGTCTCTACTGCTCATGACTGCGTTGTGACAAACTTTTTAGCGAATTATATTATAGGATTATTGAATTGTTGGGGCAAGCCCCAAAACCTAAAATGAATTGAATAAGGGTTTTATATATCTAATTAAATTTTATCAAGAATATGTTTTTTGTTGTTGTTTTTTATTTAATATTAAGTAGTATTAATAGTTACTAAAAGTAGGTACATTATCTGGGTGATTGGATATAATACCACAAACACCCCATAGTGCTTTCCATTCCTGATGTGGAGATTCATGACCCTAAAAGCTTATCAAAGACCAGGCACTATGCTGCATTATCTTCTCACTGTTAAAATAGATGCAAAAATGCTTTCATACCTTGCTGTTATACTAAAAGTTCTGTACTTTACCACAGATCTCTATATACACAATCAAATAGGGTATTGTGAGAAATATATTAATATTCTGTGTTAAAAAAAAAAAATAACACAATGCTAAGGGTACAGAGTAAATACTCACTGCATAGTAAGAAAAACAAAGAAAATATTTTCATTTGGTTGCCAGTTGCCACTTTTATTTATTATTTCTTTTTATTTACAGTTTGTTATAATATTACACATTTTGCAATATTTTGCATCAATCAGTGCTATGGGTTTACACTACGACATTATATTCCCACTGAATTACTTAGCAATATTGTACACTTTGATTCTTTGTACTGATAAAACTGTCATGATTTGTACGCATCGTTATATAAATCTGTATTTCTTCTGAGAAATGCATACAATATAATAAAAAGTTTTAGAAATATAGAATATACTACACAATAGAAGAAGAAAAATATTGTAAACTACTTTTAAAGTCCGTATACATGGGCCAACAAAGGCTGCGCTGCAATCATATGCAGCACTGACTGGCCGAACGCACCGTGGCTGATAACGGATCAGGGAGTTCGGAATTCAGACCATAGTCCTCTCTGCGCACCTTCCAGTGACCCTTGGTCCCAGGAAGGTGTGCAGAGAGGACTATGGTCTGAATTCCGAGTGCCCTGCTCCGTTATCAGTCGCGGTGTGGGCAGTGTCTACTAAGCAAGACTGAAGCGCATGCAGCCATCTCTACTGCACATGACGGCTTCTGACCAACATACTTTTAGCAAATTATTTTATAGGATTATTAGATACTTTTATATACTACTATAAGGTATTCAGTAAAAAAAAAAAAAAAAAAAAATTATATATATATATATATATATATATATATATTTATATTAAACTATGAACATAACCTTTCTCAACCTGTATAAACCTTTCAGCCTGTATAAAATAGTACATTTATTCTTCTTTTTATCTGCCTAGATTTGAAGGTAATGCTAAATGGAATCAATATTATATTAATTCTCAACACAGATCATTACAGGTAAAATGTTCAAAACCAGAAATGTAACTTGCAGGTGTCCCTTAGAATATGACAGGCTTTCCTGATTTGGGTGATATTTTATTATTTTATATAATATTTTTATTTTAGTATATTTAAATATACATAATTTTTTTATAACACGTGTGGGACATTATCTTTCATTGAGGTCATTCACCTTCTTGATAAGCCTAAGCAAACTGAATTTTACAAGCTATTCTGAGGATGAAGCATCACTGTAAATTATCAGATCATTTGTTTTTTCAGTGATCCAAAAATAGCAACCACAGAAAAGTTCAAAAAGAAAATAACAAAACGGTGAATGAATACTGTTGTTTTAAATAACTAGTTTAAATGAATCCTTTAGATGTTTTTAGTGCTGAACGTCAGAAACAGATTGCTGCCTGTGTTAAAGGCTCATGTAGCTATAGGCAAGTTAATGAACATACTGAAAATGTTTCAGCTAAAACTTTTTTCAACATCTCTTTAATGTTTCATGAGAGACACTACCAGCACATTATACATTAATGCATTTTTAAGAGGGAAAAAGGTATCCAATATGTTAAATAACACTGCTTATTCAAAATAAACACAGGGTAATTTAATTTTTAAACTTGCAAATCCCTGAGATTTCAGATAAATTAAATGTTAACAACATGAATAATTCCTAATAATATGCATCTCACTTACCATAATCTGGGCAGCAAATTCTAAGGGCCACTAGGAATCAAATTGTTGTGGATTTGTTACCCAAAATTAACCTGTATTACTATATTTTAGAGTTTGACAATAAAAGAATAATAATGTCCACACCTGTGGACATTATTCTATTGTTGTCAGCCTCCCACTGATGTATGTTTTTTATGGAAGGAAGACAATTGAAGGAGTTTGGGATCCTGAAGGTAATAAAGGAGAGATAAATGCTCCAGTAAGAGAAACTATCCAGGGTGTAGCCTATACTCTAAGACATCTCCATACAATAACATAGGGCTTGGAGCATTTTTCTCACCTGAGATAACATCTCACATTTGTGCATCTCCCCACTGGAGTATTGACACAAAGAACCATGTCTACCTCAGTGTCCATGTTAAACAGTACTAATTAAAGATTCATTTTGGGGAATCAGTCAACAGAAAATTGATTCATAGATGCAATTGGATCTTCTACTCATATTAATGTAAGTTAAGAGATATATTATTTGGAGTTTTTGTGCTTTAATTTGAGGATTTCAGTTGGGAAGTTCATCATTAATGTTTACACATATAAGGTGTACAGTACAATACTCATAGCTGGGAAGTCTCAGGGTATGACCCTGAGACTCAGGGTTTTGATCCAAATCTCAGGGTCTCAGGGGGAAGGGCTAAATTCTCAGGGTGACAGAGTCCAGTGTTTCCTACTGTCTGATTTACACCAATTTACTGCTTATTTACTGTCCAAATTAGTGACATTTCTACTCGAAAGCCAGTGGTGGAAGTTCTGCTTGTCTTTTGAGTGTTTAAGATGTGATACCTTAGAAGTGTAGCATGTTATTGCTTCCATTAGAACTAATTAGATCATCTCTACTTTAGACCACACAATTAACATATCACGTAAAGCCTACTCTCTTGGGAGCCTTAAGGGTTAATATTTCAAAGTTCTCAAGGTGAGCTCATTTCAAACGTTCCCAGGTATGACAATACTGCAGTGAAAAGAGGCTGAAAGGTAGATAACTTACACATGAGATATGTGAACATGCAGTGGGCCAAAATTGGGAAATATAAATTCCATTTATTTGGATTCACCAACAATTCAGATTTTTGGATGTGTCACATGTACACAAGTGATCCAATCAATGGATACTGTCAGATCCATCTTTGGTAATAGCATTCACCTGTATTCATGTGAAGCTATTAAGAAACAATTCAAAACATGTTAGGATGCATCAACTTTTATGAAAACCTTTATTAATTTAAAATACATACCATTGCAATCAAGGTAGGCTAGTTCATTAACTTGAAGTTGACCTAGGGACATATACAACAAATAAGTGTTCAAAGAGCAAATATAATTCTTTGTCTACCATTCCTAAAAAAATGTCCAGGTAAACACTAGTGAAACAGATGCTGTCTGTTTGTGAATTGTTAACCTAATTACAGGGCATGAGAAGAACCCAGTAGAACAAGTATTTAAGATAAACAGCCAAATATAAAAATTAGGTAGAATCTTTGTAATATACTGCTGTATCTTCTCCTACACATTGCTACATTTCTTCTGTGAGAGCCCATCATAACCCTTTGATGAACTAACATAAAATATTCCTCATTGAAAGAAGACACGTCTGCTGATTTGTGATTTAAGAGTTCTGAAGGTAACATAAGCCTAGACAGAATTAAAGAGGAAAACTGCAAATATCATACCCTTATACTAAACCAGAAATGTGTTGGCATGTAAATCACTTATTATTGTAATATAATATCCTTTTTCTGAAATGCTGTGACCTTGTCCTTGAATCTTGAGTCAAGAAAACCTTAACTTCAACTTAGATCTGCAAAACGGGTGATTGATTTATTCAGTCTTTCTGAAAGGACACTGTAGCAAGATGTCTTGTAAAAGAAGACTTTCTCAAGACATCTCGCTACAGTGTTCTTTCAGGAAGGCTGAGCAATAGATTTGATCCATTTGATAATACCTCCCACATATTAATGGTAACTATGCCTATCTCCTCACTATTTTACTTTAATACATCTCTACAATGATTGCAATGGAGATTTTGTAACAAGGTTGGCTTTGGCTTCTTTAGATAAAGTTAATGAAACAAAGGTATCTTTTCAGTAGTTACCACCACAACTTGCAAAGTACATTTTGACATTCTTATTGTCTTATTGTATTGTGTGTGTGTGTGTGTGTGTGTGTGTGTGTGTGTGTGTGTGTGTGTGTGTGTGTGTGTATATATATATATATATATATATTTATATATTTATATATCATAAGATATCAGAACACATTGAGTGTTCCGCTATGTATCTCCCGGCATTTAGTTACAATACATGTGTACATTTATATATATAGGGCTTGATACTATTACCACCGCTAAAAAAAAACAGGCATTGTGTTTTTTTAAGTCAGGTTTTAATATTCTATTACCCAAGCTGTTAAAACAAAACCAGCAATAATTATACACATCACCAGTAAAAAAAAAAGTCATAAGAAACAACTAAAAACAACAAGCAAGTAGCATACTATTACCTATGGTCAGTATTACCTCATAACCTTTTGTGGTTACATTTTCTGTCTGGAATCCTGCGCCTCAGAGTTGATGGTTTCAAAACCATCGTTGTTTAAACAAAAGCAGTGCAGAATACAGTATACATCATAGAAATCCGACATAGAGTGCCACCTTCGACATATTAACCCTCCCTTTGAAATTCGATATATAGTGCTCCCATGACCTTCTTTCTCCATTTTAATTTGACAAATATTGCTCCCATTCTCCAATTTAATTAGACATGCCCTCGTTGTATATGTATTGCATAATTAAACCTGTGATTACCAGAGAGGTAGCAACGCATTGCAATGCGTTTGCTACCCCTCTGGTACTCGAAGGGTTAATAGGCAAGGTATGTGTCTGCATACCTTACCTGTATATGTGTAATACATGTTTTTGTATTTTGTATATTGAATTTATTTTAATAAAATAGTTCAGACATCGGGGGGGGGGGGCATCGGGACCACTCCTGATACCCCCCTGGCATTGATCACCTATCCAGTAGGCTGAGTATATTTATATATTCCTTATTTTTATGGGATGTGCACCAAATGCCGTCACGGTATTGCTTGCTCCGTGAGTGCCAGTGTGTATATATCTTTGTATATATATATATATATATATATATATATATATATATATATATATATATATTGACAAATTGTTGTGTGTGAAAACACTCACTCTTCCAGATTAATGGCCCAGGTGCACAATCCCAAAGGATAAAATACACAAGAAATAAGGGCAGCACCAGTGGGACTCTTAAGAAGGCAATAGTTTTATTAGATTATATGGTCAACGTTTTGGTCCAGACACGGACCTTTATCAAGACTTGATAAAGGTCCGTGTCTGGACTGAAATGTTGACCATATAATCTAATAAAACTATTGCCTTATTAAGAGTCCAATGGGCGTTGCCCTTATTTCTTTTGTGTGTATATATATATATATATATATATATATATATATATATATATATATATATACATACATACACAATAACTATATATGTAGATATTCTTAAATTTTAATCTATCTCACCTGGACATGGCCCGGTAGTGCCGTTCCAGGTGACAGTAAATGTCACTACCATAAATCCCAGTATCAGAAGCACAGTATAACATCACACTTTCTTTCTAATTACCATCTTTCCAGCCCTTCATTATTTGTATTCTTTTATTTTTATTTTTATATTTTTTTTTGTTTTTTTTATCTGTCTTATATATATATATATTTTTTTATAATTATTGTGAGCAAACACTTTTTAAATCACTACACTTACATCTTTTGTTGCACTATATTTTCTTTTAATGTTCTTCTCTATCCCTTTCTACACTCCCACTCTGATCTCTAGCTCGCCACTTATGATCAACTAATGATATTTTTCTCCCAGCTACTTTGGTGTCTACAGCTCTCGCTCATATTCAGCCCTTTTCCCTTGTTGTGTTGGATGCTCTACCTCCCAGCCTGTGGCACTGCACTTCTCTTGTGGTGTTTAAGTCTCACTTATAAATCTCCTCAACAAGGTTTCAACAAGATTGAAGGCACTGACATCATACATCCAAGGGTCTTAAAATATATTTACTTTATTTTTGTTTTACCCATCCTGACCAGAACTCGAGCACTGTATTCCGCACTTACCTCTTATGTGCTCTGTATGTCTCCGTCTTCCATTTTAGATTGTAAGTTTTTGAGCAGGAATTCCACTTCACTTTACTAAGTACTTGTAAGCCTGTTTTGTCCAAACCCTTAAATTGTAAAGTGTTGCATATACTTGTCGTGCAATAGAAACATATTCATTCATTCAATTCAATGTAATGCCAAGGTAAGTTATTCTGTTAAACATATTATGAGCCACTTATAACTAGTGTATAGTTCAACAGTAATTGATAAGCTAAGCGTGTATGCATGCAGTATATTTTTGCCATTGCTACATACTAGTACACTGAGTTAAATAATAGAATGTGAATGTCAGAAATAAAGCATGACAGATTAACCACTGACAGCTTGGGGATGCAAAATGTGTTGCATATAATTCAATGCACACAACTCTCGCTTTAATATAAAAAAAGTGGATTTAAAAATTTGTATTCAATGGAACAGCTTTGATAATATTATAGACCTTACTAAGCGTTACCGTAAAATGAGGAAAAAAAGAATGTACAAAATTGAGTAAGAATACATGTAATAGAAACTAATTTAACGCATTTTCAAAAGAAATACTGAATTCAGTAAATAGGTTCCAACAGTTCAATTAGAAATTGACAAAGAAGAAACTGATACACTTTTTTCCGAGTTGTATTTATGATTATGCTTTCATAAAACAGTGGAAGAAAATAGGAAAATTGTAGGAAAGAAGAAATGTATTATTCCAGCAGCTTCTGGAAGTTAAAGGGACACTAATGTCCTATAAAAAGTGTTTGTAGTTTTGTATAGCTTAAAATAATAAAGTACTACAAACCCTATCTCTCGAACCGCCATGGTTTGAGAGATAAAGGCATTGAAAGTTCCCCCTCCCTCCCCTTCTCCTGATGTCAGCGTCTAGCTGACTGAGGGAGATCCCGGTCTGGGGACCAGCAAGCGGCTCTGCAGCAAAGCTGAAATTGTTTACTTAAAAAGAATTACTTCATAGGAAAGATCTACAAAGTGTGCTTGCAAAACAGGCACACTTTGTAGACCTTTCCAGTGAAGTAATTCTTTCTAAATATCAAGATTTCGGCTGTGCTGAAGAGCCTCCTCAAGTCATATGACTTGAATCTCCTGCTGTCAGCTTTACAGCTGACATCAGGAGAAGGGGAGGGAGGGGGAAACTTTGAATGCCTATATTTCTCAAACCATAGCGGTCTGAGAGATAGGGTTCGTAGCTCTTAGTTTATTATTTTAAGCTCTACAAAAATGGAAATATTTTTTTGGGACATTACTGTCCTTTTAAACTAACATTCTGTAAATGGTTCAGTGCTGCTTAATCCTTCTTATGTAAGAGGCCAGGTTCATCTTCACTTCCTGGGAGGCCACATTCATTTTTCAACACTTTTCTGTCCATCTATTTAAGTATTAATTATGTGAATACATTTCTATATACAGTAAAAACAATATAATAATTTGTGAAAGAAGAGTCAAAATGTTAATAATGCCTCAGTTGATGTAAATGTTGCACCTTACAGCAAATTACCAGGCAATAAACATTATCTTACACAGTTTTCTAAACAAATGTAAGCTCTTAGCTGAAGTTAGAACTATTTTTAAAGGGTCAGTAAGACTTAATATGAAAAACATTTTGCAGGAATTCTCCTGATGGTGCAATACAGGTGCAATATTTCCAAGGCTTTAAAATTTAAAGTGGTGCTGCATCTGCTGAAGCCTTACTGTCAACTGACAGCAGCAGTGTCACCATAACATTTCAGGATATGAAAGTAGGAGCACCCTTGGTTTGGTCAGCAGGATAAACTCAGCCGTATATATCCTATACTCCCTCTGACTAGGAGTCCAAACTTTTTTTTTAGCTTAATATGCACATCCCATTAATTAAAAGCGTGGTTTTCAAAACTTGTTTTGGTCATGACATACCTAACATGTAGTCAGAAATTTTCAGGGCACCCCTAAAATAGTATAGGATATTAGTCTTGGGTGCAATGAGTGATACAAATGTATAATAAATAGTTACTCTTATATTCCACCATAAAAATAACAAAAACAAGCATTATGGGAATAATGAAACTCAAGCATTTACATTTTTGTCAAACACTTAGCAGAAAAAATGTGGCACCCAAAAGTGCCCCAGCATTCTAGTTGAGAACCACTGCCCTAAAACATATTTTCCTGAAAATATACCTAAATACTTAAACATTGGCTGAAGTGTCTTCTTATATAAAATTATCAAGCAAGGAAGTTTTGTTGGAAGTACAGAATTTTAGAGATGTTTCAGAGTTGTGCACAAAAATCACAGCTCAGCATCTCAAACAAGCTTAGTATAAAGAAATAAAGCAAAATGATATATTAAAGTCACCTGAGCACACAGGTACTCAATTGTATAAATAAAGTAAATATGAGGATGTTATTCTCACCGGCCCCAGAAGTGGCAACAGCACAGTATTTATAATTTAAATTTGCAGGGAAAGAACTAATATCCAATATGTTCTAAAAATGACTTAAAGGAACAATTACCATTACAGCAATAAAACACCATAAAAACATATTTACTGTAGTGGACATGCAGAATAAAATGTTTTTGTATTTGCACTTAATGTTCAGAAATTGCGTCCGGGAACGGGTGAAGAGTTTGCATTTGATAGACCTGACCCACTGAACTTGGAGCCCATTGACTGAATATCACAGACTGCAATCAACAATGAAACTAACTCATATAACTTGCAATCAACCAATAGAGACTGACCCAGAGAATCAGTACTAACAGAATTAACCAAAGAGCCAGTATTAATAGAATTATCCCAGACAACATAAAATTGACAGGTAAGTTAACTCTGAGAGATTGCAACTGAGTGCTTTTAGTTATTCATTTTCTTATAAACTTAACTACACTGCTCAAAAAAATAAAGGGAACACTAAGATTACACATCCCACTGATACAAAAAAATAAAGGGAACACTAAGATTACACATCCTAGATCTGAATGAATGAACTGACAACAAAATCACACAAAAATTCTCAATGGAAATCAAATTCATCAACCCATGGAGGTCTGGGTATGGAGTCACACTCAAAATCAAAATGGAAAACCACACTACAGGCTGATCCAACTTTGATGTAATGTCCTTAAAACAAGTCAAAATGAGGCTCAGTAGTGTGTGTGGCCTCCACGTGCCCGTATGACCTCCCTACAATGCCTGGGCATGCTCCTGATGAGGTTGCGGATGGTCTCCTGAGGGGTGTCCTCCCAGACCTGGACTAAAGCATCCGCCAACTCCTGGACAGTCTGTGGTGCAACGTGGCGTTGGTGGATGGAGCGAGACATGATGTCCCAGATGTGCTCAATCGGATTCAGGTCTGGGAAACGGGCGGGCCAGTCCATAGCATCAATGCCTTCCTCTTGCAGGAACTGCTGACACATTCCAGCCATATGAGGTCTAGCATTGTCTTGCATTAGGAGGAACCCAGGGCCAACCGCACCAGCATATGGTCTCACAAGGGGTCTGAGGATCTCATCTCGGTACCTAATGGCAGTCAGGCTACATCTGGCAAGCACATGGAGGGCTGTGCGGCCCCCCAAAGAAATGCCACCCCACACCACTACTGACCCACCGCCAAACCGGTCATGCTGGAGGATGTTGCAGGCAGCAGAACGTTCTCCACGGAGTCTCCAGACTCTGTCACGTCTGTCACATGTGCTCAGTGTGAACCTGCTTTCATCTGTGAAGAGCACAGGGCACCAGTGGCGTATTTGCCAATCTTGGTGTTCTCTGGCAAATGCCAAACGTCCTGCACAGTGTTGGGCTGTAAGCACAGCCCCCACCTGTGGACGTCAGGCCCTCATACCACCCTCATGGAGTCTGTTTCTGACCGTTTGAGTGGACACATGCACATTTGTGGCCTGCTGGAGGTCATTTTGCAGGGCTCTGGCAGTGCTCCTCCTGCTCCTCCTTGCACAAAGGCGGAGATAGCGGTCCTGCTGCTGGGTAGTTGCCCTCCTACGGCCTCCTCCACGTCTCCTGATGTACTGGCCTGTCTCCTGGTAGCACCTCCATGCTCTGGACACTACGCTGACAGACACAGCAAACCTTCTTGCCACAGCTCGCATTGATGTGCCATCCTGGATGAGCTGCACTACCTGAGCCACTTGTGTGGGTTGTAGACTCCGTCTCATGCTACCACTAGAGTGAAAGCACCGCCAGCATTCAAAAGTGACCAAAACATCAGCCAGGAAGCATAGGAACTGAGAAGTGGTCTGTGGTCACCACCTGCAGAACCACTCCTTTATTGGGGGTGTCTTGCTAATTGCCTATAATTTCCACCTGTTTCTGTTCCATTTGCACAACAGCATGTGAAATTGATTGTCAGTCAGTCAGTGTTGCTTCCTGAGTGGACAGTGTGATTTCACAGAAGTGTGATTGACTTCAAGTTACATTGTGTTGTTTAAGTGTTCCCTTTATTTTTTTGAGCAGTTTATTAACCCCCAGGCAGTTGTGATTGGTTTATTGAGACCCTGATCTCATTCAACTTATATTTTTATTATATCAGCTGTCTCACTGATTACTTGGAGTTCTGACATGAAAAGCTGTACTCACATATAAATGAAAGAGCTAATCCTGTTCTGTTTTTATGGAAACGGTGATAAGTTTCTCACACACACTAAGCATGACTCCTAGTGGGATCTGAGATCAATCATGTGAGTGCATCCTGCTCATTGTAAGCACAACTATATTTTAGACCTTTTGTGTTTGTCTGTATATACTGATGCCCACAATAATACTGATCACCAAGCCAATAGTTGAGCGACTGAATTCCCTTACAATTATGTGAGAATGAGTTGGAAGTCAGTAACGGTTTGTTTGACACGCAGACACAATGGATTAGGATAAAATACAGTTTATTAAAATAACCTTCACAGGTCCTGTAGTATATCAGCAGAATAGTACAGACACACGACAGGTTATAGATACATAGGCCTACACAGGTCCAGCATAAACAATAAGTCCACAATAGTCTATGCTGACACAGGTCAGGCAGAATGATGGATTCCCAGGAGCAAGGTCTTGCATGGGTTAAAGATCTTCAGAATGTAAACAGTTCCACGTGCAGAGAGGTCAGTGATGGGACTCCCTGCATATAAACAGCTGTGGAAATGGTAATGCCAAAAGCCAGATAAGCAGAGCTGTTTAGGCAATACTGGGAACAGAGACACGTGAGGTACTGCCATAGCAGTAACGGAGCCAACACTTGCACACTGCTGAAGTCTAACAGAGGCAACCGGTGGCTCAACAGCCTGAGTGGTAACAGAGGCAGACACTTGCTCTGAGCAGAGGCAATAACGGAGACTAGGCACAAGGTAAACTGCCGTAGCAGTAACGGAGACAACACTTGCACTCTGTACCAGTATAACTGGAGGCAACCAGTGGCTCAACAGCCGGAGTGGCAACGGAGGCAGACACTTAGTCTGAGCAGAGGCAATAACGGACACTAGGCCCAAGGTAAACTGCCGTAGCAGTAATGGAGACAACACTTGCACTCTGCACAAGTATAACTGGAGGCAACCGGTGGCTCAAAAGCCAGAGTTGTAACGGAGGCAGACACTTGCTCTGAGCAGAGGCAATAACGGAGACTAGGCCCAAGGTAAACTGCCGTAACAGTAACGGAGACAACATTTGCACTCTGCACAAGTATAACGGAGGCAACCGGTGACTCAACTGCCGGAGCAGTAACGGAGACTGGCCGCTGATACTCTGCACAAGGAAATAACCCAATTGTCAGACAGTCAGAATGTCACCTAGGCGACATAGCACAGGAACGCCAAGCAAGCCAGGTAGATACACGGAGCAGGAACGTCAGTCAAGCCGGGTCGGATCATGGAGCAGGAACGTCAGCCAAGCCAGGTCGAATCACGGAGCAGGAACGTCAGCCAAACCGGGTCAGAGTCACGGAGCAGGAACGTCAGCCAAGCCGGGTCGAATCACAGAGCAGGAACGTCAGAAGAATAGTCAGGCAATCCGGGTCAGTACACAAGGGCAGCAGACAGTAGGCAGAGTAGTCAGGCAGGCTGAGTCAGTACACTGGGAAACACTGAGCAGAAATAAGCACTGACACAGGAACACCACGAAAGGGCACCGGAGGGGTGCCCCCAGCCCAATACACAAAGGCCACGCTGGGCGGTACCAACACACGGCAGCCAATGGGAGCAAGGCACAGACCAGACTGACAGAAAAAAACAAAAAGAGCACGGGCACCGTGACAATAATGTAAGCTGCTTGAAAGCTATCTCTGTGTGTAGGATAGACACACAAAGAGTAGCAAGCAGCTAAGGATACTCTAGATAGATGAGCAGGCTAAAAGAAATGGAGAATAGTCTGCTACCGAGACATCAAACTGTGGGAAGAGACAAGAAACAAAGAGAGGGACAAACCGAGGTCAGGGCAGGCAGCAAAACAGCGGAACCAGAGACAAGCCAAAGGTCAGGGCAGGGAGAGAATGGGCAAAAAAAATGGTAGAAACAGGCCAAGGTCAAAAATCCAAGAAAGCACGGATAAATACTAGTAGAACTAGACACTATGAAACAAACTTGATGAAAGAGCACTGAAAGAGATGAAGGAGCTGTTTATATAGGCCCTCAGTGGTCTGACACGTTACTGTGTGCCCCCTTCATCATTGTGGGACGTTGCCGTAGGAACTGCGGATGCGTGGCTGCCCGACGTGCACAGGGGAGAACCGCGCATGTGCCGAAACCCAGAAGACTCGCCAGGAAACTACACGGAGCCGGGCGAGTCCCAGTAAGGGACACATAAAGTTCCCCAAAATACCAAATTATGTAGGGCATAGTTTGTAAGCTGCAGTTTACATGTACTCCTAACAGTTTTGGATTTTTAGATCTCCCTGCAAGAGGACATGTGTGTCATTTCTGGATTTTCAGTCTGACTAATTCACCTGTGCTCAGGCAGCCCACCTGCAAAGAAAACTAACTCAAAAATGGGGAAATTTAATGTAGTATTAAGTCTAAGTCTATAGATGAAAAGTTGGGGCCTTATACAGAAAGCAAAAGGGCAACAATTCTGCATTAATATAACTGCATTAAAGGGATAGTAATGTTTCATTTTACACGTAGCTCAGATCTTTCATCATATGTAACAGTATTGCTGTCTGATGCTCGTACAACGTGCTAGTTACATTGTAATAATATGTTGACATTTACCCCTCCCATCCCTTTTCCCAACGTAAGCATCTCTTTCTCAGATCCGAATCAAGGAGGGCACGTTTTCCTTATACTGAAAGAGGGAAGTTTTTCCGGTCCCAGGACCGATTTTTAGATCTATGGAGAGGTGGTTGCTATCAGAAAAAGGGGTGGGAGGGACAAACTTCAACATATCATTACAGTGTAACCAGCATGTTTAGATGAGAAAGAACAGAGATGGCTCAGTTGGTTAAGGCATCAGCTATAGAGACTGTCCAAATTACAAGGTCACAGGTTCTAGTCCCAGCAAAGTTGACTCATCATTTTGAGGCAGATAAAATGAGTACCATTAAATTGTGTTATAATATCTATACCCCCAGGATATACTTGAAAACAAGATACAATCTCAATGTATCCTTCCTGGCAAAATACTTTGATATTATCATTATCGGACAGCGTTACTATTACGTATGATGAATGATGTGTGCTACATGTAAAATTAAAAATTACTATCTCTTTAAGGGTAGACGGGGATCCAATCCCCAGTGAGGTCTCAAATGCATTGCCTGGTTAATCTTCCTGAATACATCCCTTAATACCTTGTCAGAGACACTGTAGTCTTCAAAGCTCCCATTATCAGCTTTAGGTGTCAGTCAACCGACCCCTTGACTGGCAGGTCAACTGGGCATCATTAGTGAAATTTGTCAATTCACATGTTTTCTGAATTTTTGGTTTAGCTCCCTCTTTTCCTTGGGATGTGTATTAAGATTAACATAATAATTCTATTTATTTTGGCCCTTTTACATATAACATGGCCTCTCCTACACATAATCATACTCTTCACTTACACCATAACACACTAATTCACCATGCACTTCTACATACATGTGCACTACCTTCTGAATGCTGATATAGTGTTAAAAAGAAATGCAGCCAGCCCCGGAAATGAAAGTAACCAAGGTACTCTTTCACTATATGCTCAACTCAAGCAGCTCATTACATTTTTATGTATTTTACTACTTGAAATATGTTGGTACCCCTCTGGCATTCAAAGGGTTAATCCATTAAGAGCCAATGGAGTGTGTAAGAATTTTCTGCCATATGTTGTGAATCACTCGGGTCTTGAAGAAATTAAATGTTTTCCAACTGAAAGCTACAACTAAAAAAATGTATACTTTTAATTCCATTATGGTGAATGAAAAAATAGCTGCAGCTGTTATAAGTAAATATTATCCATTAAAAATAACACAACAAAAGCAGCCTTCAACATTTTTTAAAGTAGCAATAAGATAAAAAAAAATCATATCCACTAAATGAGGAATTAAATGGTAGGTAATATTAATCTTGGAATCATTTATATATGTTTTCTTTGTTAACAACAAAAGTAAGAGTCTTCATGAAACAATATCACCATACACATTTACTTCAGTAGTTCATTTCATCAGTCAATAGTCAACAGAGCAGAAAGTAAAAAGAATCCTTAAAATAAATATATGCTATGCTTACAATGCAAGATGTCAGGAATCACCTTCATGCTTCATGATCAAAGGTACAAAGGGCCAAATTATGTGATACCCAAAAGTTCAATGAATGGAACCAAGACAGACAGTTTTATAAATCAATGCTTTGCTTCTTGCTTTACATTGGTAATGAAACTGATATTGAATGTCATATTTACACAAGAGTTTTCAAATTGTATGGGTAAACAGGAAAAAAAGTAAGGCAAGTACCTAAGGATCTCTGAAACCCAAATTTAGAGTGACTTGGAGTTCTGGTTTTTACTTGGGGAGCAGTATATTATTTGTAAACATGGAACACTGCATCATGAGTATTTAACTTTGTGGCTGTTGGTATTTTATGGAGTCCGGTAAAAAGTTATAGGAGTGATTTCCATATCTCTATTTTCTTTATACTCCTTACTGGTGTAATGATGAGCAGTGTAACTAGATCTTATGATATCTATAGAGTAATATGTCAGTTTCCTTGTTTACTGCAATCTCTCATGGTTATGTAAAGTATTAAAGGGTCTGTGTTTCTGGTCCATACATTGCAGGCTCATTGTAAGTCCCCGGGCACATATTCTGAGCATCATATTCAAGAACACTTGGTGCTTAGTGGTTGTTACAATCAACATATATGTATTTATGGATTAATACTGTTGTCAATAAGTAGTTATTCCTTCTAAATCATGAAAAATAATAGATATTTGGTATCAGTGTACTCAGGGGCTACTGGGCTTTTAAACAAGATGGAAAGTTTAGTTACAAAACTTTTTTTATTATTAACAATATTTTTTTTTATATGTTGCAGTGTTGCTTAGATTTAGATATATTATTTAGTGGTTGTAATTTAAAGGAGCAGTAAACTTTTTTTAATGAAAGCACATATTTTACAGAGCATTTCCTACTGAATAAAAGAGGGTCACTCCCATCGCTGTCAGATGTTTAATTCAAATATTATAGCAGTTTAAATAACAAGGAAGTGAATTTACTGTGTTTACTTCCTGATAGTTCTAACTGACAGGAAGTGATAGGCAGTTTCTATCGCATTCTATGGAGAACTGTATGTATCTGACTTTTCTGACTTTCCTCTCCATTAGAATCTAACAGGAAACCTAATTAGAATTTGACCACTAGAGGGCACTGCTAATGTAAAAAAACATGGGTTTAAACTGTAATAACTCTGGAAATATAAATCTCTCGGCAGTGGGAGTACCCTTATTTTACTCAATAGGAAAATCCCTACAATATATATTTTTTCATAAAAAAAGTTTACTACTCCTTTAAGTCAATTATATGTTGCAGTGTACACTTTGAGGTTTAAGAGATATTTGTAGTATAATTAGTTGGATATTAACCCTATATATATATATATATATATATATATATATATATATATATATTGAACTGGTGTCTCCAAATGATATATTGAAGTATATATAGTGGACATATATATGTCTATATATATATATATATATATATATATATATTATATATTTAGAGATTATTGTTTGGGATATGAACTGGTGTCTCCAAATTATTGTTTTGGTGTGTACAGGCAAGTTTGAATTTATCCCATCATCTAGATTTTAATATATTGTATGGTTTGTTTTTTTTATAGGTAATTCAGACCAGCATCACTTTAAGAGTATAGCTGGGTCTAAATGTACTTATGTGTAAAAAACATTTTTGAGCTAATTATTGTTATTATTTTTAATGTATAATTGGCTTTGTCATGGACAAATGACTGGGTGTGAATACAATAAATTATTTTTTTGGAAGTAGATATATTTTTGCTGGAGATTACTTACCTTTATATGTACAGTGCCGGATTTTTTTGTATTTAAAATATTTATTCATATTCATGTTTTCTTAATTCGTGACCATATTTTGCTATACGATAAAACATTTACTTCAGGTGAGGCACCATTAAAAAACTGATGTCTTCCTGAAAACAAAATGTATATAATTTTTGATACCTAACCCAATTTACCCATATTAAACATAACTAAACAAAAATATAGCAAAATCCTGAATATATGTCTGGTCTCCAAAGTACTAGAAATGGGCTAAGGCTCTGTCACTCAAAGTGTTAAAGCCAAGAAAGGTAGCACCATTCCAGATAAATTTAAAGTTATACTTTTACATATAGGATTATTTGTAGTTCATGAGCATAACTTACATTGATAAAAATCTACTCCACTTGCTCAAAAATTGCTTTACTCTAAAACACAGATGCTTTTAAATTGATTATGGTGTTAGTAAATGTTAAAAAAAAAAAGGAACGAGAATTCAACAAAAACAAAAAAATGAAAGGATATTCAGGGTTAATGATTCACAATAAATAACTGCACAACATTTGAACTGTTTTTTCAACAGTTTGATTGTTTTGGTGAAAATGTAATGTTGGCTTTCATGAAAATATTTTATTTGAATATGTAATATAATTTACATATTTCATTGTACTCTCTTCTATTAAGATGTGTAACAGCAGTGCAGGGCAGATCATGACAAATATAAAAACTGCTCTGATCTTCTTGACTTTTACAACTTGTATCAAACACTGTGTAAATTAATTATCTATTCAAAAAAGGAAAATAAAAGCCTGTTTAATCTTTACTGCTTTAGAACAAGGATTAAAAAGTGATGTTAAATTAAAGTAGGAATGGATTCTTAACGATTGTCATTGAGTAACAGAGTGATAATTTACAATAACGAATAAAGGAAAATACTTTATCACTGAGCCTTGTAATTGCAAGACTGAACTCCTTGATTATTTTAAATACATCATGCACATTTATTGTCTCAGTTGAGCTATCAACATAAAGGAACAGTATCCAGTTATAACTAAATGCATCAGTCTATCTACGAATGATTGAATGAATGCGCAAGTTTATGCAGTGCTTTACAGTTTAAGGGTTTTGACAATACAGGGTGACAAGTGCTTAGGAAAATGAAACACTGGAAATGGGGCTTCTGATTAAAAGCTTACAAACTAAAGTGGTAAAGGTAGATATAATTGGGAACATAAGGGTTAAGTGCAGAATACAGTGCTTGATTTCTGTTCAGGAGAGGCTACCATAAATAAGTAAATTATAAGAGCTTTGGATGTATGAAGTCAGTGCCTTTTAGCTTGCTGGCACAGGCTGGGAGGTAGATCATTCAATAGATAAGGTGCAATGAGGAAAAAGCATTTGATAAGAGCTGAGAGAAGAATGTTATTTTCTGATCGATGGTGGCAGGATGGGGAATAGCGGGAGATCAGAGTGGAAATGTAGGAAGGGGTAGAAGAGAGAAGATTCTTGAATGAGAGAAGCAGTATTTTCTAAGATTTGCAGAGTTTGATGGGCAGTCATTGGAATAAATCAATGAGGAGGTGGGCAGGGACCAATCTATGTGGCAGGAAGGTAACTCGTGCTGCAGCGTTCTGTATTGATTGAAGTGCATGGAGGTGGGAGTCAGGAAAAAAACAGAGAGAAGAAGGTTGCAATAGTCCATGCGTGATAGGATGAGTGCTTGCACAAGAATTTCCGCTTTGGAGGAGCAGGGGAAGGGGCAGATTTTTGTTATGTTACACAAAAGAAAGCTGCAGGATTTGGTGATCACATTAATATAAGGTGTGAATAAGAGGACAGTGTCAATTATCACAAATAGGCACAGTGCTTCTGATACACGATTTATGGTAGTGCCATTTACTGTCACCTGGAAGGGCACTACTGGAATGAGGAGTAGCTCAGTTTTTGACATGTTGAGTTAAGCGATCCAATCTGAGATAGCCAGGAGGCAGTCTGTGACTTTAGACTGCAATCAGGAGTAATTTGATGTGCAGACACCATTCTATAGAATGTTAAAGTAATAATCCCTTTAAAGTGACAGTCAGCATCCCTTGTGATTTTACATATTCTCCAAGTACATAATAAATCAAGTTAAAATGCTCATTTTCATATATTTCTCATATTCACATACTTTTTAAACTTATTTTTACAGAAAGGTTGTCACATTGTATAATATAAATATCTTTACTTTCACTGTCAACTACTGAAAAACTCTCTGGAAACAGAGGTTGAAGGAACTAAATGTCAGGGACATAAAAGTATAAAAGAAAAATTGAAGATAAAAAAAAGTATAGGCAATTTGACTTTACATATGAATTTATAGAATATGTAAAGCCAAAAAGGAGATTAACTATTGTGATTCTGTGCAGTTGCACTATGGGTTTCAGCTCTCTTTTTTATCATGATAGTTCTTACTTTATAACAGTTCTACTCCTGTAGGAACATACATAGTTATCAGCCAGAGGTTATGTTATAGCCCTTAGGTGACTTAAAGGGACAGTATTGTTTCACAAAAATAGCAGCTCCAATTAATCTTCATAGTATTTGAGCCATATAGAGTGTTATTTCAATACTGTCAGAGTTCCTGTTCAAGAGTAATTGAATGATAAAGTATCCCCCTCCCTCCCCTTTTAACTAGTGTAAGTCACCTCCCCTCAGATGTGGAATCTGGTGCACAGACCAGACTGCTCACAGCAAGGGACAGTCTTCTTACTTTGAGAACAATAAAAACCCTGCCTCCATTGCCAGGTTTTTCCCTTATGTTAATTGAAGATTGTCCCTCTCTGCAATCCACTTGGACACCACCCTGCTGCTCTGAGCTGAGCAGTGTTACATCAGTAAAAGGGGAGGAAGGGGGATACTTTATCATTCAATTACTCTTGAACTACAACTCTAACAGCACTGAAATAACACTCTCCATGGCCCAAATATAATGGAGATTAATTGGAGGTGCTTTTATTATGAAACATTATTATCCATTTAAAAGAACAATTTTAGGGTTAAATAATCATTCTCATTGTCATCTCAGTCTTAACTAAAGCAAGAGAATCAGAGTTCCCCTCTAAATGTAAGGACCAAATACAGTAATTACAGCGGAACTTTAACCAAATGATAATATCATTAGCGATATGCTAACACTTCATTTTATTTTCAAGTATAATTGCTGCATTAACAAAAAATATAACCCTTTATGCAGACAGGCAGCAGGGAACAGTGCAGACATCTTGCAGAGCCGGCATCTCTGCGTCTGCGCTGTCCACCCACTTCAACTCCACGACTGGTGGGTTGAATGCCTTTGTGCCGAAAGGCACCAGAATGGACTGACAATGGAGGCTCAGAGAGTGCCTTCTGTAAGATCCCAGCTGTTGCTTGCCTGCATAAAAGGTTATATTCTTCGTTTATGCAGCAATTATACTTGTAAATAAAACAAAGTGTTTGCATATCTCTAATGTAATTATCATTTTACGCGCTATGTCATGCTGGTAAATGTTTCTCTTTATACTAATATAGCAGTTTGTACAACCTACAGCTGCTTTCTCGGTTCTTACAATGACCATTCATATTAATAACAATTTAGGAATTTAAAAAATTTAAAAATATAAAAGACAAGAGGGAACAATCTAGTACACTTTCATGGTTTAGTACGTTAAGATAAAAACATATATTTCTACAGTGATTTTATTTAGATGCTAGCATTGTTTAATTACTTTTGATTAGAAGCACTAGTGATTAGGGATAGGTAAGGTGTTGCCTATTCCAAATAAATAATTAACTTTACACCCATATGACTAACTTATTTCGCATATCTGAGATAATTATCCCTGATAAAGCGATACAAATCACAAAATGTCAGGCACACAAGTGAAGAGTAAACACTAACACACCTAACACCTATACTCTCAGTTTATCAATCCAGAGGCCCTTTTCAAACAGTGAACTTATGAGGCCAGGAAATACTTTCAACGTAGCTCTAATTCATGACTATAATAATAATAATAACTAGTATTTATATAGCGCCTTTCTCCCAGTGGGACTCAAAGCGCTTTCAGAATTAACCAAATCACCAGCTGAAATAATACATGTTATTACTACCCAATCAATGGTACTCATTTATCAATCTCGGAAGGATGAAGGGCTGATTTGACCCTGCTGGGATTTGAACCTACAACCTTGCGGTTTGAACAGGCTTCATAGTTAGTGACGTTACCACTGAGCTACCTTTATGTGAGACTGGAAAACAGAGAATCAAACATGGTTCACATCAAATTTGAATATAGAAAAGGTCTACATAGTATCAATTACAGTATGCTTAAATGTTGAGCATCAAAATGACATGTTCACAATGTCATGGGTGTCAAAATGTCACCCTCAGTATGTTAACATTCACAATATCACTGATGTCTTCCACAGGTTGGTATCTCTTACTAGTTGAAGAGCCCGTGTACACGGGCCACGGTGCCACCCAGCAACAGTACAGACTGCCCACGCCGTGTCTGATAATAGAGCAGAGCGCTCTGAATTCAGACCGTAGAGGGTATACAGAGAGGACTACGGTCTGAATTTGGAGCGCCCTGCTCCATTATCAGCCGCACTGCGGCCTGTCTGTACTGTGCATGACTGCAGCGCACGCAGCCGACTGTACTGCACATGGCAGCTTCTGACAAACATACATTTAACGAATTATTATATAGGATGTTACTGTCTGTTAGGCTAGGTCCAGTATCTTTTAGGTTAGTATCTGTTAGGCTAGGTTAGGGTTTTTATCTGTTCAGTTAGTACATTTTCAACAGCAACATTTTTCGTGCTCTGTTTCGATGCCCATGATGTTGTGAACACTCTATTTTGACACATGCTCTTGCATCAGCGACATTTTGATAGTAAGTCCTCTTCTTCAGCGACTTATCCTAAAGGCAGGTTTTGTGCCCTCAGAGGAATGTGGGACTGTGTTTTGAACTATACAATGAAAACGTGCAGGATCTGTCCCTTGTTCTTAATATTTAGTGGTAATTGTGATGTCCAGTTAGATTCAAGTTCCTTTTTTGTGAGAGTCTGAAATTTGAGAACTTTTGTATACACTAGTTACAAGGTTTAGCAAGTACAAAAGCTTGTGACTTTTGAGTATACAGTATATGTTGAGTAAGCATGCAAACTTTACAGATTCTATATAATATAGTGAGGGACACTGACTTGCTAACGTGTCTAGAGAAAGGTATGTCTAACAAGGAGAAATAATAAGATAACAGCATAGCAAAAGTGATTCATTGGAGTCATCTACTGCTGATAGGGATCCTTCTTGTTTCCATTTCTTGGCTATATTATTTTAGGTGGCTAGTGCTCGTTAATACTGCTGTCATGTTTTTCAGTGCCTGTATTAACAAATGTCATTTTAACCCATTAAGGGCAAAAGGGGTATGAAATGCACTGTTAAGTAGGGTTAGGAGAACAGTTTTGTTGTGCTTCCGCTAAAAAAATCCACCAAAACCATGTGGCTGCCTGCTTTCTGTGGGAAAATCCACCTTTAAAAAAGCAGTTTTTGTTTATTGCCAAAAAGTTTTCGCTTTTTTTTTAAATGGCTACAAACGTTTCGCCCCTTTACTTTCATGTACTTCGTGTTTTCACTCCAAAAACGTAATGTTTCCAGAAAGTGAAACACAGCACGAGCAACTAGAAAGGGAGAGAGGTGCTAGGCTGTTTTGCAGTCCAAAAGTTTGAAAAATGAAGGCAGCAGATGCTCATAGTGTGTGCTATCACTATGAGCACCTGAATGACAAAAAAAAAGGAAGAGAAAGAAGTGACCACCTCCAGCATGAAGGGTCTGGAAACCTGATTCTGCACACCCTAAGATGCTCAGTCCTCCAACACTACCTCTTGGGATCTGGGGGAAAATAGTGCCAAAGGCCCAGGAAGAAGTAGGTAGCAGTGTGAGCAGTACAGGTCAGTTACCTCTGCCTGCTGCTACTGTTGCCAGTGTGCTTTGTTGTGATACTCAAGAGTGGGGGAGGAAGTGATGGCAAGTGTGACACAGGCACCCTCAGAGCACTTTTATACTATGCCTGTGGGAAATAAAATACAATGTTCTATGTATTGTGTGAAAATTCAGTTTTCCCATTGGTTTCAATGCAGTGAGTTAGGCGGAAAAACTGCACTTTTGGTTTGAGAAAACTTTCGCCCATCCCTACTACAAAGCTGTTAAGCCTTTATACAAGGGTAACCTTAATATAAAACTGGAAATGTGCACTCTCTTTATCATAAGATATGGGGCACAATATTAAGCTTGTTTTAGCCATAACATTGCAACTGAGCAGTAGATAAGTAAGATATAATTGTTATAACCCCTTTTGTGACGAGTGACATGCCACAACTGTCACACATTTCTGCCCTTAAGGATGGATGACTGTCCTGGAACATCCTGACTTTCATGATTGTAGCACAATGCACACAACAAAGTCTGACCGCCTATAAGAGACACACCAGGGTGGGAAAGAGGGAGATAGGGATTTTTGCCTCAGAGACCAGTTAAGTACAAATTGTCACAGGAAAACCTATAAAAGTTGTGTTTTTTATTTTGCTCTTTTTCTTTATTATTGTCAAAATAAATTGTGGGTTATATGTATAAATTTGGTATCAAAATAAAGCCCTTTATGCTTAAAAAACTGTATATTATTTCTGTGGGTGTACTAAACAAACTTGAGGGAAAACAGTGTTGAACAAAGGCATGCTAAAAAGGCTGAAATTGCTCTTGTTCTCTAGTGTTAAAAAGCCCTCATCACTAAGGGGTTAATATTAATTCATAATTAGTTGTGCATATATCTTCAAGAGTCATGTAATGAATTACTGTTGAATACACTTAGAACCTTAAAGACAAAGTGGGATATTCCTAGGTCAAAACAAACTGTACTATACAGAATAAATAATCCCCATTTGTTTAAATTTGTCTTTAATTCCCACAGATCCAGTGTTAACAACAAAAAGACAGATGCACCAATGGGAAATATTTTTATCAAAACTGGCACTGTGTCAGGGACATTAAGTTAACTGTATTGATGGGACGGTTCCGCACTCAGAGGGACAGAAAGGTATGGGAGGTAAAATTAATGGTAAAATGTAATGCTATTTGTAATGGTTTGAATAAGGACAGAGAGTTTTTGTCACATTATCACTTAGTGGGTTGACCTTTCCAACAGACCCAAGAGCATCATAAATACCTCTAATGCCTCAGAGGAAGAGTGCAATTTACCACTGACTGATCAAAGCATATGGATCTGTACTGAGTTCTCTTATCTGGTTTCCATTCTAAACAATGCAATGTGTACTTGTATTCAAGAGAGATGTTTTCATATTTATCTGTATAACATGCCTGAGGAAGAGACCTAAGGTCTTCAAAGCTTGCATTCTAAATCTGCTTAGTTAGCCAATAAAAGGTATCAAGAACTATATTTGCCTCCTGAATCTGTAGCAAGACTTGAAAGTTGCTATTCACCAATGGTACCCATACAACGATTTCGAGAAGAATGGTCAAATAAATTGCAGAATCCAAATGTGAATAACACGAGACTCCCAAAAGACTAACATCTGTAATTGATGCCAAATATGCTTCTACCAAGTTCCAAGTTTTAGTTGTATTTTATCAATGGACTCTGGTGGGACTACAAATTACTGCCATTTAATTTTTAAATACACATACATATACACATGCATACATACATACATATACACAACACATACACGCACACATAATTCATTGTTTATAATTTGGAGAGTGCTCAACCCTGACAATCAATTTAAGGTCAATGCTACTCTGTCATTGTGAACTCTGTCAATGTGTGTTCAAACTGTCAGATTGTGATGAAGCTGTTACTTCACAACAGTTTGAATGGGTAAAACCTATAGTTTTTAATAAAAAGTGTACTACTCCCTTAGGTGCCAGAAGGGTGATTTGTGATGTTTTATGCACCCTTCTAGTTCTTAAAAGGTTAAGTTAAAATACATAGGATAATGATCACTTACATTTTAATTTTTAGAACCAATTCTAAAGTAATTTAGATATCAACTCTGCACAAAACTAATGTATCTATTTTTTATAATTTAAATGATGATGTAGATCTTCATTTCATTCAGCCAAGAAACATTTCTAGTTACAAACTGGGGTGACTGCCAGGTTTGCAAGCAGCTGCAGCAGGTGCTATAAATTAATAACAGGAATGCCTATATCCCTCTAGAGTGGAAAGCTTTCTAAATAGATTATCTGCACAAGTATCTGGGTGGCAAAACAGCAGCACAAACACACAGCACTAATTCCACCTTATTATCACATTGTTATTGTCCATCCAAAAAGAAATCAAATGCTCATCACTATTCCTGCAGGAATGGACCACCAGTATATTGTAGCTTTCTCTGACTGGTGATCCTTGATAATATTTTTCCAGCCCTGTGTATATGTATGTAGCCATTCTGGAGCAGACAAACAATACCATAGGGAACAAAACACATTACAATTAATTAAAATGGAGCTTTCAACCCACTGAATGCTCACAAGTTTTTCAATACATTGCTTAATTGGTTTGCTACAGAGTTTAAATAAAATGCATTTTGTTGTATACATTTTTGTTTGTGCCTTCCACCCCAAAAACATTCCCATCACAATATGCAAATTTCCTCTGTTCATAATTTAAAGTCCCATAACCACCTCCAACATCTTCCTGGTGGTCTAACACACAGACAGCTTTGCTCTACATTCCCTGATATTTTCATAAGAATTATGCATGACAATGGTGAACACTGTGAGGTTGATGTAGTAAAAAAGTGTAGTAATCATCCAGTAAAGTAATTCTAGGTCAAACCAACTGCAACAAATGCCAATTCTGAAAATAACCATTGATCTAAACAAATTTCTTATTAATCCCTTGAATGCTAAAGTGGTTGCCAACTCATTGCAAAGCAATGGATTGGAAACGTTTCTGGCTTTCAAGGGGTTAAACTCCCCATGTGAATTGATGGGAATGCTCATTTGCCTCATATGATGCTATTAGTTTGCTCCAATAATTGCTCCATTTGATCTTTGGACATCATCCTGAGCCCCATCACATGATCAATCTCCCAGCATTCTGCACAGCAAGCTTCATATACTGCAAGGGTTTTCTGCCGACAAGACATAATACCAGACACAGGCTCACACATAAGAGGGCATGTGGTATAAAGATATAGGTGCATTCGACCACCTGGTAAACAGTGATATAGAAGAAATGTACATAAACTGCCAGGCAGAATTTTGCAGTGTTGAAAAGGTTTTACTTATGGAATACTCATATACCATCAGATTTCGCTACATAGGTATAGCTGGGAACTCTCCGGATTTGTCCCGGAGACTCCGGTTTTAACTCTGAATAACCGGGTCTCCGGGCAGAGTCTGATTCTCCGGGTGTGGGCAGTGTCATATGAAACTCTGCCCACATCTGCTCCTTCCTACCCTGTTCCTCTGACTCAGCTGCCTTTTCTCCTCCTTCCTCAGTCTATTCTAGGTATTTGTTTTTTCCTCTGTGTCCAATCCACGGCAATGACTGTAGGTGTTAGCTCCGCCTCCCAGCTGGTAGGACCAAATCAAAAATATAAATATCCGGTTCCTCCTCCTCCCTCTCAGTTATTTTGGTCCTACCAAGCTGGAAGGACAGAGGTGCTCTATACCTCTCTGAGAATTTCTTCTATTTTATTGTTTTGCCCAGCTATATACTGCACCTATTAACGTGTAGTATATTTATTTTATCTGGCCCTAATATCCTCCACCAGCGGAGGTTCGCATAAGGTGCTCGTTTGCCTGAATTAAGCACGTTGATTGTGCTTGCCTCTCCTGCATGAATTCGGGACGCAAGCCGCGTGCAGGAAGCCTTCACAGTATCAGTGACAGCATCCTGCGTCTCAGCCTGGAACGCTCCATCTATTCCGGCAGTCATACTAGGCGGGATTGGCTCTCAGTTTCACACTGCAGTTATACTTACCTATCCTGGGAGGATTTTGGGACACAGCTACATTCAGATGCCTCTGCGGTACTAATACCTCGATATCTTCAGTGAACAGTGAATTTCAGTCCGCTGCTACACTCAAGCAAGGCTGGACCTCGCAGGTGTCTTGGTAGACCGGATATGCCTATGTGTTCCACGGATGGAGCGCACGCTGAATCGAAGGCTACTGCAGGTTCCGACATTCTGCACGCACGCCAAATACCCTCCACCAGTGAGGTTCACAGGGGCCCAGTGTCAGTCAATATACTGCCCATTTCGTGTGCTTATCTCTCCTGTTGGATAGGGGATATAAGCCGCATTAAGAAAAAGCTACAATTCCAGCGAACACTCAGGGAAGCAGGGCATCTTCGGTTGAAACGCACTGCTTGGTCCTACAGTCAAACAGGCTGCATCAGCCTTCTTTCATCTGCTCGTAGTACCTATCTCTCCCGTGGGATTGCAAGCAACCATAGGAGTCTGTGCAGTGAAGGCACTCCATTCGCCCCTTAAGTTACAGAGGGAAGGCACTGCCTGTCTCTTCAATTAAGCAAGCCTGAACCTGGGATAGGCCTTCAGCAGGGATATAAGCCAATAGCGGCTATACGGTCCAAAAGATGGAACACACTCCTATGCAAAGGAGACTCCCGGTTCCAGCACGGGCAAGGTAAGCAGCGTTTCTGTTATTTGATTATATTGTAATTGTTTTATAATTTGAATCTGACAAGTCTCAACTTTCAGCATCTCATTTCTGCCGTGCAGGATACAACGGATAAAATATTTAGCTTGTTCTACATCCAGCTAATATGGTATTTCTGATCCAGCAAAGAGCTTTGATGGGTTTATTCTATTATAAAGACAGGTGCTGATATTCCATACCAGTCAAGGAGAGTCTGGATGAACCTCTCCTACAAGCTACACTCTTGATTCTATGAGACTTAATGTGGAAGAGGCCTGACGTGCTGACCCAAGAAAAGGGACTTATTCCAGGCTATATCTGGGGGAAGAGGTGGAGGATCTCTTAGTAGCTATATCCTCCTCTCTGTGAAGCTCTAAAGGGCAGCAGCATAAAGGATGGTACCTGGTTACTTCAGTTATATCTGCAGGTATTCCTTGAAATATGTAGCTTGTCTTAACTGTATACCTTATATCTGCCTTTACAGCATCATTGCTTTGGAGTTCGTTCTATTTCTCCTTTTTCTGTGGAAACAGAAGTTTCTCTTCTCTGCTTTCTTGTGTTGTGTTCTGGTTAGCTTACCAGACCACAGGGGAATAACTTCATACTATTTTAGATCAATACCTCGGATGTCTACCCTGTTAGGATCCCCCCTTTACAAGGTTCTTTCCAGAGTTAGACTGTTGTTCTCATTCATCTATCCCTCCTTCCCTCATTTCCCCTTTGTTAGACTGTTCTTTCTGTAGAACTGGTGTCTAATTGCTCTCCTGGCTGAAAGGGGTTCTGTTTCAGACTGAAGGTGTTAACTAGATCTTAGTAGCCATTCCTTTTTCCTGGTTTAAAAGACTTTAAGTGTCTGTGGTCATTATCTTAGCTTTATTATGAACATTCTTAAGTTGGAGGTATCTGCCTGGTTTAATTAATCTGTGATATACATTGGCTATGCCAGATAATCCAGATAGCAGTTCACAGTATGCCTCTGTGGAGGAAGCATCTTTCTTCCATTCCTTCAGTTTGTTTCAACTGGACAAGCTTTTGGGATCAAGGTCAAGGGAGGTTCATTGCTTTCTTTAAGAAGGTTCGTTTTCATCCCATATTGGTTTGAATCATTTTGATCGGGTAATAATTGATCAGTTACCTTCAAATAGAAGTTTCCCTAACCATCTTTAAGATGGGTCATATATTTTCCCTTAGCTAGGTCTTTCAGACCTAGTGTCAGTATCTTGTTCTTTTAGTTAGGATTGCCTTTAGGTAGGCGATTGATCCTTCCTTTATGATTTAGGCTTCTCCTCTTATAGTAGAAGTAGATGGGAGCAATTTATTTCAGACCAAGGAAGGGGTCTTGCTGGACCTCCGGGTCTGGACACCTTGATAGGTCTGATTATATGTGATGCCAGCAGGATTGGTTCACTATACACAGGTCTTGGGGTGAGCCTGGGTGGATAGCTCCCTGCTAACCAGCTCCTGGCTCTCCAATTCTGCAGGACTGCTACTTCCTTCTTCCTCAGCCCTGACAACTTTGGCCAATACTCTCTTCATTCCTACCTGGGGGTTTTCTCTCCTGTCCCTTCATGGAACTTCAGCCTACATCAACATGTGTTCACCGAAGTACCATAAATTACCATGACTGCTCTTCTAAGATAGGATTGTTTCTGCCCTTCCTGTAGACTAATCTCTTTGTTCTAAGACTCAAGAACACAGAGATTAACTAGTTTCTCCAGGATTTGACCTGCTAGACAGCCTGGGCCAGTCCACTCTACTTCCTTGAGCAGTTATTGCCATCTCTAGAGGACTGCTTATTTGGATTTTAAGTTTGACAGGGCGCTATACTTGATGGTTCTCTTCCCTACTGATTACCGTCTCCTTCCTGAGACTTGCCCTTCCTTATCAAGATCATCCAGACAGTCAGAGATTTCTCTCGCACCCTCTGGGGAACTTCCATGCGAGCCCATCACATGATACCTTGATCAGGTTTGCACAGTTGCCCATTTTAGCACCTATTTCCGTGCTACTATTTTAAGGATCCATTCGTTACATTCCAAGGATTCTCAGTAAACTTTCCACAAGACTCGATATATCTTGTGACATTGACAGTTCACTAAAAGAAGCCTTTCTAGACCCCTAATGACAGGTAGTCTGCTCAGAGGCCAGCAACAGGGGGGAAGCATTTGGAATGCAGTCAGATTTACCTACACATCAATCTTCTAGATCTGACTGCAGTTTGGAACTCCCTCAGGAGCTGAATCTCTGGCAACGTCATGTCTACTTATGTCGAGGTGTATGTGTTGGTGTGTATCCTGGCTTATATTGTGAATCTTTTGCTTCTGGCCAGTTCTGAGAGTTTACTCGCAGGACAAGGCATGCCCTCTATGGCTGAGTTTCTTCTCGTCAGGGCCGAATTTTCACTCACCATTGGCTAGTGTCGAGTGGGAATTTGAGCCCTGTGTGTGTATGTATTTGTATTCATATGTGTATATGGGTGGATATTCTCAGTGTGCGCGGGATATACAGAGGAGAGGGATTCTGTCTGCGTCTCCATTATCGGCCATTCAGGTCTTATCGTTACAGAGTTTTCTGTTACGTAAGTTGTATATATTATCGGAGCCAGTCTTCTCCTCTCTTGTACTACGATTCACTCAGGTCCTTTTTTCTCCAGAGCGGACTGGGATAGACATCTTTGTCCGATCCCGGTTGTTGCCTGAATGTATCACTAACCTTTTCTAGGAGGACTACAGAAGGGATTAAGTCTACATCTTTTCTTGGCCCGGCTCTAAGTTTCAGCTGTGCTCTCCTACTACTTTCGGCCATCCATAGGTTACAGAAATTAATTTCTGCTATTACAGTGTTTTCCCACTATTGGGGAAAATGTTTTCCTTGAGATAAGATCCTCATGCTTCAACTTGAGCCTTGGGCAAGTACCTGTGTGCATCTTTTTATCCTTAAGACTATTCTGCTCTTGGCAGATGCATTCATTCAGATGATCTGTAGGCTCTACTGTGTTCTCCTCCGCAGCGGGTGTCTCATCAGGACAAGATTGTTTCTCTACCTAATCCACCACCTCGTTCCAGGGTAGTGTCAAGATTCTTGTTTAGACTATGTCTTTCCTTCTATTATTCTCTGATACTCCTTTTGATACTGAAGGATCTTTTCACAATCCTGACCGGGGTAAAGGTCTAACGACAGATTTAACAACCTAGGCAAGTCAGGACTCCCTATATCTTGCTTGTTCTTTCTCCATGAAGGATCTGCAGCTTCCAACCTTTTTCATTAAAGGGTTTTTAGGACTGCGTTAGCCTGGCTTATACATCAGGCAACCAGACTACTCCTGTACAGCTTAAGGTACATTCTACAGCTGTTATACCATCAATCTGAGCACAAAAACAGTAGCTATGCCTACTGAATATACATGCAACTGTGTAGTTGACAGTATTCTCGTTTATTGTACTTATAGTATTCTGGCCTCAACAGATTCCAGTTTTCGACAGTGGAGTGCTAGCTTCTGCACTTTCCTGTTTTTTGTAAACACGTATTGTTCCCTCCCTATAGGCTGGGGTACTGCTTTGGTAAGTCCCACAGTCATTGCCGTGGATTGGACACAGAGGAAAAGGTGAAATTTACTCACCGATATTTTGTTTTCCTCTGTGTCCTTCCACGGCACCCCTCCCTAGGATACACGGTACTGTATCGTTCCGGTCTTACTCTGGATTAACTTGATATATGATTTCTTATGCCTTAGGCTGTATCTGTTTTAAACTGCAGTTTCTGGTTTCTAACCTTTTGATATTTTGCAGCTTGGACAATAGTATAACTGAGAGGGAGGAGGAGGAACCGGATATTTATATTTTTGATTTGGTCCTACCAGCTGGGAGGCGGAGCTAACACCTACAGTCATTGCGGTGGAAGGACACAGAGGAAAACAAAATATCGGTGAGTAAATTTCACCTTTTTTGTTTTGTTTTTTTGTCCCACACCCCATTTTCAGTTAAGCCCTGTCCCTTTTTATGACGTGAATCTTGTCATTTTTCTACCTTCAGCAGCATCACAGGGCTCCCCTCCGGTGGGGCCAGGCAAAGAAGTTCCCAGGTATGTACATAGGTTATGATACACATGAAAAGATGTTCAGTTACTGATAAATAGTCACTGGATTTTTTCAATGAAGGTGATAAACAGAAGCAGAGAGCAATATAAGACACAGACATGCACACACACACAACATACAACCCTCACAAATACAACACAAATCACACATATACAACGCAAGCAAATGCACAATACACACAGGACACCCACACAACACACATCTACATAAAAAAAACACACACACTACACACTGCCCATACATGTACAAACCACACACCCACTGTTAAGCAACACACACAATGCATGCACACCCACACACATACAAAACACACCCACATAACATACTACACACAAAACACACCACACAATTACACAAACATACGCGCAAAACACAAACCCCACACACACAAACACACAACACACAACACACCCACGCAATACACACAACACACATGCAAAGCACACCCACACTCAAACACACAAAAACATAACTAATCCATGCAACTCACATGCACAGCAAACCTACACACAAACACACAGATACACATACACACACAATCACAAACACAGCACTAAAGAAAAGTGGTGCACTAGTAAAGCAAACCATCTGCACCATAGGGAACAAATAAAAATCCACACTATACCATTTGTTTTAAATTAATTCTATTGTAAGGCGCTGCGTACACTGTGTGGCGACATATAAATAAAGATATACATACATATACATACATTAAGCTGTGAAGGAATGGTTGTTACCCAGAAAATGAAATGTGTCTGTTTTCAGTGATCTCCATTGTCTTAACATGTGTTCCCATTCTTGAAATATTAATGTCCCCTGTGTGTGCATGCATTAGAGAGTGTTGGCCATTTACCAGCATTGAATGAGTTGGTTAGTGTGTATGATGTACCCTAGGAATAGTGCCATCCAGTCTAGCTGTCCACAGAGATTGTGTTATGAGATAGCCAGTGTTGGTCAGATAGAGGGGGTAGGGCAAATCTGTGTGTGGAATGTGTTTATATTCCCCCTCACATCAGGCTAAGCAGAAAGAGACCTGGTAGATGGTACCTGTGACATCAGATCCTGTAGGGGGTGGGTAGAAAAAAGGCTAGGAAGAGAGAGAGAAAAGACAGAGTTGAAAAATGTAGGACCAGGAGAAAATGCCTCTCCATAATGGTGGGAGGCCTAGGGTCCATGGGCATTCCAAAGGAGTACTGGGGAAACTGGGACTGGTGAGTGCCCTGCCCAGAAGAGTTAGAGTTAGTGGACACTGAAGTGGCCTGTGCCCTTTTCAGTTGTGGGCTGTAAGTCAAGGCGGCTACAGCCACAGAAAATACCCTGATGTTCCCACCACAAGGATTGTGGCTAGGAAGCTAAACTTCGGTGGCTATGGCCCAAGATTAAATAAAGTGGCAGGGGATAATCTCTTAGGATGCTGTTCCCAACTCCTCTGTCAGAACTAAAAGATACAGGGAAATTTCATGCAATCCAGCACCAGGCACAGTGGGTGAGGCACCCACTCTTGCCTCTAGTGGGACTATGAGTAAGCTCCAGCTTAAAGCTAAAATGGACTGTATTATTTGTAACCCCTGGCAACGTGTGCAACTTTGCTGACACACCAAGAAGAGAACAGCAGAAGTGTTTAGCTTTTATGCTTTACCCCTGTTTGTTTGCCTGTAATTGTTTTCCTATGTTTGTGTGCCATGACCTCTCTAATAAATGCAATTTATTATCTTTTTGTCTGGATGGATAAATTGCTTAACCCTCGGTCTACCAAGCAGTAACCCCTGTACACCCATCACATAAGCTTTTAATTACTTGAATGCTAGAGAGAGGTTCAGCTCCCACTGATTCCTATTGACCACGGCACAACCAGTTAAATTGTTAGAGAAGTGAGGACTGAATTTAGGTTGCTTAAGTGGTTCAATTCTGACATAAACTAAATGCACAGTGGGGAACAAATAAACATTACCATTGTTTTTTTAGTAGTTTTTAATCCCTTAAATGCAGGACAGACCTCCAGTTAATTGCTTCACAATGTCCACCCCTTCTGAATTTCTCCTTGCCAAGTGTGAGCAGTGTGAGCACCAATTGCTAATTTTCCAGTAGTGTTCTCTGTTCCAGCATGCCTTCCTCCCAAGCCCGACCACCTTGTCCACTCTGGCATGCCTTTTTTTGCCAAACCTGGGTGCCGATTACTAGCAGTGTCCACTCCTTCTGAATACCTTCTTGCCAAGCTTGAGTACCAGTTGCTAATTTCCAGTAGTGAAACTTGTCAGAGCAAGACTATTTTAGGACCCCCCCCATCAACAGACAAAAGCAGGCCCTGATACCCATCACACAATAGAAGATACAAAGAGTGGAGAAAAAAAACAGGAAACATGAGAGGATGAGGGAGAGAGTCAGGAGAGGACATAAAATAGCAAGGTGGGGACAAGGAAAAAACAGAATAAGTGGCAAAGGTGAATGGGAAAAGAAATATAGTGACATGACAGAATGTGACAGAAAGACTGATGGAGAAGGGAAAAATAGACACTGGAGAAAAGGGAAAAAGAGGGATAGATTGAAAGAAAAGGAGAGACAGGAACAAATAGAAATGTGGATGCAAATTATTATGTTGCTGTGATTTGGGAGAGAGAGAATGAGAGGGACAGAGAGAACCAAGCATGGTCTCAAGCCCTCACCTCTCCTACCAAATACACTCAGGAACAGGAGAGCAAATGTACACATTTGTGAATGTAGCCCTACTGGGTGTACACAGTGTAAAAGTGCTATAGTGCATACAGGCAGGCAATCTCCACTAGTGTTAGATTTTAATGACAGCAAGTCCTATATGGTTGCCCCATAACATGCATGCCCCATAACACTCAAAGGGAAGTGTTGGATCATTTCCTCTACTCTTCAAAAGGCCCATAGGCTGCCTCAGTGTCCTCCACTTGGTTCAGTGATAAGTGGAAGAATATTGGCATACATTCACCCCAGTATATTGGGATGGGTGACCTTCAACAAGTTAATGAGAGGTAAAGATGTTTCTGCTCATTGCCTATTTCTCTCAGATAAATTATAGTTTTATGTAATAGTGCCACTAACCCTCCTATTCATCTTCAGAGATGTTGATTCATCAATCCATGGAGTCAGTTCTATTATTAAAAAGTAAAGTCTGTACTCCATGGCCCACTGAAGATCCCATGATGGTGGGACAGAGAGGTGAAGAATTTAAACTAAAAATCAAACACCTCAGTAGTAAAGTAATCTGTCTCCGCTTCTCTTGCACACGGGGTCAGACTGAGCAGGTAAAATACTAACTGAAGGAAAAACACTAACCAACCAATGATGATTTTATGGTTTGTGGAGATGATGTAGCCAGACTTTACATCTCCTTCTAACATAACCCCAACAACGAAGATGAAGTGAATACAGGTTTCAGGTCACACTATATTACACAAGGTGAAAGATATAAGTGAAAGGGTTCAGTCTGTCAAATAGGGGATGACATACAGCCTGCATTTTTTATATGTCTTTTTTTGGGCAATAGATCTACAGGAAGCTTTCATTCTCACATTTTATCTGTGTTTAATTCGTTATGGAAAAAATGTTGCAACAGTAACAGCTTTAATTAGAATTTCTTGCTGGCACTATCCTTGTTACTTATACTATTTAGTCTGCTGCTTTTAATACTGCTGATCATGTACTTTACCATTTGACAGACTGATCAGCAGTATATTTGTCTCTCACTTTGCTGGACTTTACACAGCTACAGCTGTAGAATTACCATATATTTGATTTTATAAAGAGATCAAAAGATTTCCATATATGTATATGTAATGCAATTTACTAACAAACTATTGCACAAAGGTGTACCTATAAAGGGCTTAACATAAGTTCTCTGTTAATTGAATTGGTTATTTCATTGGTTCATTCAAATCAATGAAGGTTATTAAAACCCCCGCTGAAGACAGAAAATTTTCATGAATATTATTCCCATATGAAGTGTCACTTTCAGACAGAAAACGCGTTGGAAGGAGTTTTTCTTTTATGTTATATACTGTTTAGCATGCAAAGACAGAAAACCAGCAGTCAGCTTATAATCAAACATCTTCACCTGCAGCTGACATCTCTGCCCGATAAATACATGCCAAGACTGCAGGAGAGCTGGGAGAGACTCACAAATAAGGAGCACCAATTTTTAATATCAACTAGAGAGTTGCTTATCCCTTGCACGCTACAACATTGCTTTATAAGAGGACTTTAAACAGCACGAAGGGAGGGAGAATAACGAACTGTTCGGCCCTCTGTAGTCCTCACTGGATGGGAGAGGTTTTATATCAGCATATTAAAATTGCTACCTTCACTTCACTATTAATACAGACTGCTTAAATTACAGACTGCTTATATTAAGACTGAATATCATTGTATATTTTTATACAAGTTTTATTGGTGTATAATATTTGGTACCAACATTTGATGTTCCACTGTCCACTAGAGGTAATAACAGAACCCAAACACACTGGCATCTCAGCCTTTTTCCACTGTCCATTGGTAATTACAGAACTACACTTAAACTGTCTGAAACTCCAGTCTTGTTCTATTGTTCACTGAGATCCACAGATCCACCCATGGTACCATATGGCCATACCTTGACCTATACCACCAAGAACATGAAGATGCTAAGGACTGCCACTAAGAACAGTTCTGATCAGAGAGTCTTGTATTTTTTCTGTTATAGACTCCATTAGCTTGAGAGATTGCTCAGACAATGTTTTAATGGTAGGGATGGCCAGTCTAGTTTCTAGGGATATTATCTGACTCTCTTTCCATGGGAATCTTTAGATTAATTGGAATATCAAGTATAGGAACTCGTCTGATTCTGAATGTCCTAGAGGAGGGTGTTCTGGTAAAGAGGAATCTTTGGACCATTTCCTCTTGAGTTGTACAGGTTTACAGAGCAGCGATTTGCACCCTAGGTTTTTGCGGCATACAACAGAGTTCCTGAGTTTTACCTTATATATTCAGAGGAGGGGTTAACGACACTATTTTGCTTTGCATTCCTTTTCCTCCATTAACTAATGAAAATCATATTAACATAGTAACATAATTGATAAAAAAACACATTTCCATCAAGTTCAACCTTTGTTTTTGTTGATCCATATTAAAAAAGTGAAAACATTCAAGCCATTTACAATTATGCACCAATTGTTGTTTTTTTTACAGCTACGGCTTTAGCTTGGACATAGGGAAAAATTTTAAATGGCAGATGGCAAGCCATTATTGATCAGCTCTCATATTTTGCAGAGTCACAGCTTCAGGAAAGATTAGTATAGCTTTTTCTGTACATCTCTACTATAATAAATGTCAATAATTATAATTATTGTAAAAATCAAATTAATGCAACAATTTAAAAGTGCATCATTTTAATTTGGCTGTCATATTTGAATTCTCCCTCAGTTTGCTTTTAAAGTGATTTTAATCAATTTAGACCAGTTTCTTCTACAGATACGGTTTTCTAGTCTTCCAGTGCTTCTTATTTCCTATATCAATCTTTTTCTGCTTCACAAAGCTCTTCTATTTTACAAATGTACTCTAGGATATTCATTATAGTGATAGCCAGAAATCTAGTTATGATTAATTTCTTGGATCCCTACAGATATGCCAGATGACATTCCAGGGATTGGCAGCTTGTTTTCTAAACGTTATTTCACTGCTATGCCGCTGTACATTAAACATTTACTTGGTCATTTGGTATGAGTGTTAAATTATTCAAAGAATTTTCTAAGCTTTTCCACAGGAGTAATTGAACAATTGGTGTGGTTGTAAAATGATTCTATTTCAGTAACACTGATAGAGGAAATCCTTACCAAGAAGGATGCCTTGATTTGTGAGGTTAAATAATTTTATATTCCTTATATACTTAAATTAAGCTTTGTTCATTTCATGAATTAGTTGAACTATTAATCAAATGCTGACTAGAAAAATGGTTCTACATAGTCTCAATTATTTTAGAAACCATACCACATTTTTAACTAAAACTAAAGCAACATCACATCAGTAAAAGGAGACATACTTTTTAAATTAAAATAAATATGATAGTGAAACAAGGACAATCTTACGCCTGGGAAAGTTTTTATTTAATACAAAATACAGTGAACTTTCTTATATTGTTTGTGCTCAAGCAAAAGTATCTTAAAATCTTGGTTTTGGATTTCAAAAATATATACTTTATGAGTACCACCAATCAAATTCTGTACTAAGGGCCATATTCAGAGAGCTAATGAAGAGCAATTGTGGAGCAAACCAATTGGTTAAAATGGGGTTTATAATCTGTTGAATGTCAGAAAGGTCTTCAGTGCTCTAGCACTTATGGGATTAAAAGCACCTTTTAAATAAATGGGAATAGTTATTTGTCTTCTATGATGGAGTTGGTTTGCTGCATAATTGCTCCTCTGTAGCTTTCTGAATATGGCTCTTTGGGGGAGATTTATAAAACTCAAGTTATAAAGAACGTGTCTGTAAAATTGTGGAAGTTGTTTAAATGTTTAGCGACATTTTTGCATAGTGCTGACTCCAGTCAGTGAAGTAGAAATGGTCTTGTCCAAATAAGAATTGTGTCACAAAGCATTTTATAAATAAATTTGCTAATTGCTTCAAAAATGAAGGCAGTTTAGTGATTAAATCTTAATGCCAGCTATAATCTGTTCTTAACGGAAGTATATAGTGATAGCTATGTATGTGGAAAAAATATTCTCAGTTGTGAATTTTCTCAAAATTTCCTCAGAATATTATCAGATAGACATAATTATACACTTGACCTTCCACAGCAAAGTGCTGGCAATCTCTCCAGCATTCAAGCAGTTAAGTAATAGCCCATAAAGGGTTATAAAAATATTGCAGGGGCATTGAGATTGCTCTGGCCATAACCAAAATTCAGAACGTTGGCTGAGGCACCCCCTCAAGATTTGGAGCTCTAGACAGAAACCTACTCTGCCTATTGGGAAATCCGGCCCCGTGTTTATAAAAGTATATGTGACAACTGTAACTGTGAACATTGGTCCTCAAATGGTTAACTAAAACATTATTATTCTTTTAGTATGTATCATCTGTTATATATTTAACTCTTGACATGCTACATTCAAAATGGCTCATTATGATAAATGATTATTGTATCTTCTGCTGACATCCTAAATTCTTAGTCACACTAAGTATGAAGGCATAGTAAATGTTTATTACAGAAAAAAAAACACATTTCAGAGGACTTTGCCTGCTTAGTAACTCAATGGCACTTCCATTGCAGCCAGTTGTCTTTCTCAAAAGTTACAAACTTTCAAACTGTAAGGAAATGATTTCAAACTCACAGGAAGTAATGAACCTGTTATTTTAACATTCTATGGAAACCTATAGCTGGAGGCGCACCTCTATCATAGAATAGCTAAGATGGTACCAGGTGATAGGTGAGGTCTGTGGAAATCAGATGGCACTGAGTCTGTTATTATAAAAAGCAACAGTTTAAAGGAATCTAACTTTGTAACAAAACACCTCCCTGCAGTGGGAGCACCTTGTTTTAATCAGCAGGAAAGCCCTATACTAGAAGTGTTGTGATAATAAAGATTTACTGTACATTTAAGGATTCAGATGCCCCTCAGATGCCCCTCCTGCTGATATGCTCACCCCGGCTACATCAAGATTAATTGTCTGTTTTTACAGAAAGACCTGTACGGTTTTGCACACTGCCAGATGGAGTTGACAGCTGTGTGTAAATGCATAACAAATCACTATACAAAAGACTGCTTACATGTAACTTGTTTCCTTATCTTCAGTCTTATTTATCACTGACAGGGTGATAGACTGACCCAAAACCACTTGCCTCTCTCCATATGATAAACAACATAGGATTCCACAGAATGTACATACAAAACTTCACACTTAACCCTTTGAGTGCCAGAGAAGTGCTCTGCAATGCGTTGTGTACCCCTCTGGCACTCAAAGTGTTAAAATATGTTAAAGTGTTTGCCCCATCTTAAATAAGTATTAAGCTGAATCAGAGACTTGGGGCCATGTTCAATAAGCTAAAGTGGCGTAATTCTGGAGCAAACAAACATCGCCATCATAGAAAAATTTTAACCCTTTGAGTGCCTGAGGGGTACAGAATGCATTGCAAAGCAATGCATTCCATACCTCTATGGCACTCAGAGGGTTAATATACAAAGATTTAAATGGGGCTTTTAACCTCTTAAATGGAAGGGAGGTCTCCAACACATTTCAAAGTAATGTGGTATAGACCTCTGCACTATGTAAAAGGATAGTAACCCCTCCAGAAAACTTGAAGCCGAAAGCTAGTAATAAGCGCAACATACATAACTCCCTTGTAAGAAAAGAAGGACCACCGCTCCCTCCCCTTTCTGCCTGACGAGCTGTAAAGCTGTCAGAGGCAGAATACGGTCAACAGACTTACGGCGGCTCTGCAGGAGCGCTGTCATCTCGATATCTCGGTATAATTACTTCATCGGTATGGTCTACAATCCAGGCACATGTTTTAGACCATATCGATTAAGTAATTATACCGAGATATCGAGATGACAGCGCTCCTGCAGAGCCGCCGACTGGTCACGGAAGCAGTATCTCATGACGTCTGCTATACAGCGGACGCATGAGATGGGGGAGGGAGTGGAGGTCTTTCTTTTCTTACATCTCTCAAACCATAACGGTTTGAGAGATGGGAATAAAGGAGTTAGGTATGTTGTGCTTATTACTAGCTTTTGGCTTCAGGTTTTCTGGGGGGGGGTTACTATCCCTTTAAGAGCAAAAGGCCCTATTTAAACCAATGGGAATTTAGAGAATTTTTGTTTGTCCCCCTATAGTGCACTTGGTTTGCTCCAGAATTACAACTCTTTAGCTTATTGAATATGACCCTTTGGATCTTATGTAAAGATGAGCAATTCTGAAACAAACCACCGTCTTGTGACAACCAGCCCTCTAAGCGTATCAGCCTGAGTGTCAATTTGTCCATTTACATTGCTTTGAGAAATTCCCATAATTCCCTTTGATTTTAATTGGGCTTTTAACCCTTTGAATGTTTGAGAGGCCTGTACTACATTGTGAAAGCAATGTATTGTGATCACTCTTGCATACAGGGGTTTAAAAGGACCATTTAAATAAATGGAGGATTGTTTTTCCCCGTTGTGGTGTGGCTGGATATCTCCAGTACTGATTATATTTTTGTTTTGTTCATTTTTGAAACATAAGGCGAATTCTTGGCAGTATTTTTCGGTTCTAATTGCTGGTTGCATTTAACACTTTGAGTGTCAGAGTGGTACAAAAAGCATTGCTTTAAATCAGAGTATTTTTTGCTCACTCAAATCTGTACTATTAACATTTTTATACATTTAAACCTTTCTGTGCCAGAGGACTACGCAACCCACTGCAGAGCAATGGGTTGCATACCCTCTGGCACTTAAACAGTTAAACTTGAATTCTGAATATATCATGTATAAGGCACCATTTTGTGATTACTTTTATTGCATGACCAAATTATAAAACCGTAGCAGACAACACAAGTTTTACAAATATATGAGAAAGACAGACAACCTCTTAAAGATTATAATGTATCTTTAGTACATGGCTTTTGTAAGCATTAAGCATATCTGAGAAATAGTAATGACAAAAGATTTATAGTTGTTTAAATAAGTTAATAGACACTGATAATACATGTAAATGATATTTGGTTACAAATATATAGCCAACACTTATTGCAACCTTATTGACACAATTGCTTTAGGTTAATAAAAAATGTACATTACAGTAATAGAAGTATATTTTATGATGGCATTTGCAATTGTTCCATGTCATGAACTGCATGTATATGGATGTTAGTCTGACCTCTTGGGAAGCCTTCAATTGGATCGTGTATAACTGAAGCCTGAGGCAGATATGACTGTTGCAGCTGCAGTATTATATTTGTACTGTAATGAAATATTTCCAGACTGCAATGCTAATTGCAACATGTTTAGACAGAAACTAACATGAATCTGTGTTTGTTGTACCTTGTAAATTTTAAAGTATGGCACTGTTGTACAGTCCAGTATTAAGGCATTTAAAAGTGAAATTTTGCCATTTTGCTTGAATATATGCTTGTATAAAATATAACAGGTGTTTTTCTGACCAAGAAAGATACAAAGTGTTGCCACACAGCAGTAGCTTGATGTGAAATATTTTAGTTTAGCCCAATGAGGTAACATGTGTATGGATCCTCACTTGGTCTTCCCTGTGATGTAAACTTCTGACCTGTACCTCACCCTGCTAGTTCAAGTAACTGCTGATCCCATTTACTCAGATCTGGTACTTCACTTCTGCCCTGTGGGTCCGTCTCCTACTCATTCTCCAGGACACCATGTGTCCAAGAGATATCTGTAGACCAAGGAATTCCATAATTAAAGATATAGTAAAATGTACTGTATCTGAAGTTATAGTAATGCTTAATATGGAAAAAGATATATTGCAGGGATTATCTAGCTGACTAAAGCAAGGGTACTCCAGTTGTATACAAGCTATCAGATTAGCTAAAACTGAAAATGAAAAAAAGTATTATAAAAGAGAAAATTAAAAACTAAAAAAATCCTAAAAGTATATAAATGTAACAAAGATGAAGGGTGATATTGGCTGCTTAAAAGTGAGACATGTTAATTAATTAGTGAGGAGAATGCAATTAGCTGACACCTTAAATTATTTTATTCTTTGTATATAAAGGAAGCAACATGAAAATCACCCATCATGTAGATAGGCTTACTGGGTGCAAAGTCCAAAAGTGACTATAATATCTATCTTTAATAAGTTATTAGCACTTGAACCTTTCAGTGTGATAATATTCACAGAACCATAACTTCACAATTAAATATCTCAGGGGTAAATGTTTCACTTTAAACAAAACCACATAGTACCTCTTAAGATCTATATGTTTGAAATTTAGTGTTAATGTGATTTGCAGATTTATGGCTAAAAGAATCCATACCTGCATACAGATTAACATGAGACCTTCACATTTATTCACATCTTTGGTTCTGTTACAATACTAAACAGATTTCCATAGCATTTGCAGGGATTGTAGCATTTGGAAATGCAACCTGGGATGCAAATTTCCAGGCAAACTGGTAAATGCATCCAAACGTTATACGTGTTTATTTAAACATTAACTTAGGTAGCTCTACAAAGTACTGAGGGTTTGAGTAGGAAGCCCCTTTCACATAAGCTATACAAACTGAGTAATGCTGCACTGGTTATGTCACCATGGTGAAAAAAAACCCATGCTGGACTATGATGTATTTCACACTGGCAACTATCACCTTGTGTCAATGCACTGGCATGTTGCAGATTTACTGGAAGGTCAGCACAGAGATCTATGTGGCCACCAATAGATTTTTCATACTATCGATAATGCAGGTTGTGATGCTTATTGCAACCTTCAAAAATGAAAGACCCATGTAGGCAACAATCAGTATTATTGAATAATTAGGGAATAGTTTTGTTCAATGATAATAAAAACTGCTATAGTTTGTTATGATGGCTCCTATGCAAATGAGAACTACATCAGCAAAGACTGCATTACGGACTTTGGTGAACCTCTGTGTAGTATGTAATATTAAATTAAAACACTCCAAAATGCATTTGGATATTTCATTGGATCATCATCCTATCTGCTTTGAAAACAAGTGCCATAATTCATAATGGCATAATGAGAACTATATTAGTACTGCAATCAAGTCTACAGGCCTTATGTATAAAAGGTTACAGAAATAATTCTGGGGCAAACCATCTGCACCATAGGTTAACATATAAACATTGGCAAAGTCTGTGCTGATTTAATTTAGGCTTTAACCCCTTGAATGCTAGTGCATTACAAACAATTCAAGGGGTTAAAACCGCCATTTAAATGAGTTGTAATGTTCAATTGTCTTATATTGTGCATTAACTTTGCCCCAAAATTAATCTTCTTCCTATAATGATAATAGGGCCCTATCACTGTTTAATTCAAAGAGCTGCAATACATTGACGTGTACGTTTTATAATAAAAGTCACAACCACATTCATGGTTTTTTAACTACTGACCTATTCTCTCCTCCAAGATATTCCAGTCGCTTTTATGCAACAAATGTACTTTTCTTTCACCTCTTCTCACAGCCTGACATATTCCAAACTTCCTGATTATCCCATTGTTACCTTCAGTTCAACATACAGGAGATAAATGAAGATTGAATTAATGATTAAAATTCATTATCCTGTCGCTGGTGATCGTTAGTTTATGTGACCTTTCTTATAATCCATACAGTCATATCCTCAAAGATTCATAGACTTCTATCTACCATGTAAGCTAGAATTTACCTGTTTTTAAAATGACAGCCACATTTCTCACATTTATATGACTAGATAGATAGTATTCTCCAAAATTAATTTTCCACCCACCTAACCATTCTAAAACTGCTTATTATATAAACTTATTAAAGGTGTAGTAAATATTTATTATGAAACATATATAACGTGAAGCTCTTCCTGCTGAGAAAAACACATGTTTTCCCATTGCTGGACATTGCTTTGTTGCAAAGTTATTACAATTAAAACTGTTATGTTCCACATTATCATTGTAACCTGGTATCCAATCAGTTCATGTACAGTTCACTGGATGCCCGTACAATTATACTTTTGTATTCTGTGGGAAAGATGAGCCAATGGTAACAGTTATCCACAGAATAGGAATGTAACAGCTCCCTCACTTGACAGCTTGAATGTTCATAACTTTTTAATAAAGCATTCCCATTTATAAAGTCGCCCTTCAATAATTAAACATATGGCGACTAGCTTCATAATACTTCTATTACCTCTCAGAAGTGCCAGATTCTAAAGTAATCCTTAATCTTCCGAGACTGGAAGCCTGGCATCAGCGCAGACATCTAGTCTGCAAGCCTGCGCTGTCAGTCCTGGTCTCCTCTAGGAGGAATTGCATGTTACCTTAAGGTAAATGGAAGGGACTGATGGTGCAGGAGCACAGACGGCACTAACCTGGCCATCAGTCTCCAAAGATTAAGGATTACCTCAGAATCTTGCACTTCTGAGAGGTAATAGAAGTATTATGAAACTAGTCTCAATATGTTTAATTATTGGAGGGTGACTTCATACTAAGTGAAAGTTCCGCTTTAATCTGCCGTGTGTTCTGCTGCTAAATGTTTCACAGGCTTTTCAAAAAGACACAGAACAAAGTAGCACTGAATTATGGATTTTGTACAAGGGTATGTTCAGGTGATGGGCTCTTCAAAGAGGATGTAGACGGTTAACTTTTTTGAGTGCCAGAAAAGGGAGCGAAGCATACACTGCAGAGTGCCGCCTTCCCCTCTGAAATCAAAGATGTAAAAAAAAGGAAGGTCTAGTGAAAAAGACGACAAGAGAAAAAGCCACATTTCTATTTTGTATATTCAGATCAAAATGATGCAACTATAGGAACAAAAAGCTTTGAGGACCAGAGGGATGTACATAACAAACATTGCAGAAGAAATATATACATGCAAATCTAAAATATTTAAAATTGTATAACCTAATTCCATCATTAGGTGTTTATTTTACTTTAAAGCAATATAGCCTGTTTTAAATGAAAACTAGTTTGATTTTATACATTTGCTGCTTGGTTGTTTTATTAGCTCAGAATTTTAATGATGCATTAATTATCTGTGAATACAGCACACTGGGCCCAGAGGGGCTATTCACAATGAAAATAATCATCATGTATAATGCTACTTCCCAGTGATCATGGGCTTGAATGTTGGAAAGTTCAGCATAACCAATCTACACAACGGATTATGGACTGTGGTGCATATTGTTCACACACTGGGGACATGGAGATTGTGACGAAACTCTCAGTGTCCTATGATAACCTTGCCACATTAGTGATACGATCACTGCATTAAAAATCACCAGTGTGAAACAAGGTCTTCCTTAGGTAAATTTCCTTTATAGTCTTACTGTATATCTATATTCTATTTTTACTTGTTTTTGATCTCCTTTGTAGTCAACTACTAATTGCTTCAGCTTACAATGGAATAGCATCTTGTGTTCCTTAGGAGTCTTTTAAGTCTAAAACCAGTGTTTGCTGTGAGGAGATGTGTGACATAGTGCAGGCATCAACAGAGATCATTATAGACAGCAAATTGTAGATAAATTACTAGGGAAGAATAAATAAAGTTAAATTGCTTATACCTTTTTCCACAGTTTTCTACATACACTACAAACACTGCAAGACACTCTCCCTAGAAGAAAACACAGGTATGTAGAACTCTCAGAAGTCAACAATACTGTATACTGTATTCCCACAGTATGCAAGTATGCCTGACTGTATAATAATACTATAACTGTGTTGATTGACTCATATCCTGCTGCTACTGATATGCAGACCTCCCTGATTGAGCAGGGCCAGACTAGGAATAAAAATCAGCCCTGGATAAAATAGCTTACCAGCCCCATAGCATTGCGTCATTATACCAGCCCAGTAGCACTGCATCATTATACCAGCCCCATAGCATAATATAATTTTTTTCTTGTTCATAAAAGGGGAAACCATGCATTTTAAAACACATTTGAATGCCATCACCAGAGCAATACAGTTATATGTCACCACCACAGCAATAAAAAGAGTTGTGTGTATATATATATATATATATATATATATATATATATATATATATATATATATATATATATATATATATATATATATATCGTTTTGTTGTTCAAGGACCATACTCACAGGACTTCCAAATGCTTCAAAATTGTGCAAAGTTTATTATCAACATTTCAGCCCTGCCTTGGGCCTTTCTCAAGATAGGTTACAGAAAGAGTGTGAAAAGTACCCTTAAATACCCTAAGATGGCCTCTGAATGACATCATAGATCATGTGACATATATTATACAAAGAAACAAGCTTATATTCATACAAAAGAGTAAAGTTTAAACAGAAAAAATAAAAAGTAAAGAAAAGAAGGAAAAGGAAAACCAATGTATTAAGAAAAAAATGTTTAAAAAAAAAACAGGTGTTTAAAAAAACAACCCTAGGTAAAGGGTAGAGGTCAGAGGGCAATGTGGATAAACAAACAGCAAAGAAAAACATACACAAATCATTTCAACATTAAATAAATGAATTAAGTCAGTATCCCTGTATACAAATGATACTAAAATATATAGAGTATAGATAGAAATTGTATAGCAATATTGCATATTGAGATGATTATAAACATAATGCAATTCCCAGATGTTAACTCCCTGAGTGCCAGAGTGGCACGGAATGCACCGCAAAGCAATGCACTCCGCACCACTCCGGCACCCAAAGGGTCAAATGTATGGAAAAGTCCTGTCAATATGTGGACATAATAAAAACATTATTATTGCAACGTTATGTTGGTTATTTAAAGGGCTATACACGCTTGAACTCGGACCATACGGAGAGTGTATATTAGAGCTATATTTAAAGAATAATCACTGTGATGTCACAATCTCCTATTGCACCTACAACACAGTGCTCCATAAAATCATAACACTCACTTTTGGTACGTGTTCAATCAGTATCTTACTGTCTATAATGCTAAAATGAGGGCTATAGATGTTAGTCCATAAAGCACTATAATATAACTTAAAAGGCCAAATCTAAGACAAGGTGGACACTCGTCAGGGTAAACTACCACTGAAAAAAATTATCAAAAGATAAACTCAAATAAACCCATCACGTGGGTCAGCATAAGCATAGTATACAACATCTATATCATCTTCATCTTGTCTAGCCAGCCAAAAGTTAATAATAAAGAACAGTAGTGAGAAAAAAGATATACACATGTATAACCATACTATCTAGATGCTAAACAGGTATATTAACAATATACATCAAGTGCAGCAACCATTGGTTATGTCTGGATCCGCGTGCAACCTGCACATCCAAGGCATCCACACCCCACTCAAAGGTGAAGAGGTATGCCTCAGATGCGCCACAACACATCAGAGCCGGGACCCAACGATATTAACTACCAAAGATGAATTAACCGCCCGAGTGCCGGACAGGCAACGCACAGCAAAGCCATGAGCCGCCAGCCACCCAGGCACCCAAAAGGCCAAAACATCAAAGAGAGGGAAAAATTTATACTTATATTAACCAAAAGATGCATTATTTGCAATTGTGGAAATAATACAAATGTGCATCTGACTGTGAACCAAAAAACCAACACTATCTAATGATAAGTGTGGATTAATCAATAGTACATAAAGTCATTGTCCACAAAATCCTCTGGCTGTCAGATTTCAAAACATTGGACTGATCCATCATTGCACAATAAATGTCCAGATAGTAAAAAAATCCAAGTGTAGCCCATACAGTCTTCAATACTTCTGAAAATGTTGCAGTTATCACTTCTCTATGAACGTTCACAAAATTAGTTCAGAGCGGAACTTCATTGGTTGAGACAAGGGGAGATATAAAAAAAACCGTTATAATCATATGGATTTTTTCTGATAGTTCATTCCACCGATAACAAGTACACTTGATGTGCATCATAGCAGACCATAACGTCCTTTCCATTGATCTGATCACTCTTCCCAAAGTTATACATGACTAGGGACCGCAAAAAGACCAATACAATGGTCTGGTTCATCCTAAGTCAGAGATTGGTTGGCAATCAATCTTGCATTATGTTTATAATCATCTCAATATGCAATATTGCTATACAATTCCTATCTATACTCTATATATTTTAGTATAATTTGTATACAGGGATACTGACTTAATTCATTTATTTAATGTTGAAATGATTTGTGTATGTTTTTCTTTGCTGTTTGTTTATCCACATTGCCCTCTGACCTCTACCTTTTACCTAGGGTTGTTTTTTTTAAATACCTGATTTTTTTAAAAACATTTTTTTCTTAATACATTGGTTTTCTTTTTCCTTCTTTTCTTTACTTTTTATTTTTTCTGTTTAAACTTTACTCTTTTATATGAATATAAGCTTGTTTCTTTGTATAATATATGTCACATGATCTATGATATCATTCAGAGGCCATCTTAGGGTATTTAAGGGTACTTTTCACACTCTTTCTGTAACCTATCTTGACAAAGGCCCAAGGCAGGGCTGAAATGTTGACAATTAACCCTGCACAATTTTGAAGCATTTGGAAGTCCTGTGAGTGCGGTCCTTGAACAACAAAACTGTATGTATCTTTTGTGGAACCAGGCACCCAGGACAATGATTTTGATTGGGAGAGTGCTAGGACTTATATGTTTGGTGTGTGTGTGTATATATATATATATATATATATATATATATATATATATATATATATATATATATATATATATATATATATATATACACACACACACACCACCTCTTGACTCTTGATCCTCCCTTTTGCCTCTTTCTCCCCCTCCTGATCCCCCCTCCTTTTACTTCTTGGTTCCCCCCTCCTTTTGCCTCCTGATCATTCCTCATTTTGCCTATTTTTCTCCCTCTTGACCCCCCTCTGCCTCTTTTACCCGCTCTTGATGACCCCGTTTGCCTTTCTCCCCCTTTTGATGATCTCCCCTTTTGCCTGTTTCCCCATCCCCCTCTTGCCTGTGACCATCCATGTCTGCTGACTCTGTCTCTACTCCCAGCCATCCGCTCAGCTCCATCTGTCTGCAGTGCTTAAGTTAGGCACAGCCGGCCTACCCGGTGCGCAGACGCAGTGTTTTTCACAGCGTGTCTGATGTCACTGGGTCTAGACCCAGTCTGCCTCCACTAGACGTGGCCCAGCGGCCGGCGGTACTTCAAATCTCAACATGCACTGCCAAGTATCCACAGCCGCAAAGTGACAGGACCACTCAGCCGTGGATAATTGTCAGTACATGTTGATTTAAGCAGCCCCAGGGGAAGCCCAGTGCAGGCGGCCTACCGGGAATTTTTCCGGTATCCCGGTAGGTCAGTCCGGCCCTGTGATTGAGTCTATAGCTGCTCTCTCCAAAAGGAGGCTGAGATTTGCCATTCATTTTTAAGATTGGTGATAGAGATGCTGATCTAGGTGAACCTGTAATCATTTATATGAAGGTGTTTTCTGAAGCTCTCGATGAGTTGTCTGATGAAATATGGTCAGAGTAGGAGATAGTTCTGGCCAACTAGATAGCATATATGGTTGTGGTGAATTAGAAATCATATAAAAACCCTATAAAACATTTCAAAAGCTACCAAAAAGTACTGGAAAATGCATACCTCCAATTGTGTAAATATATGCCAAAAAACATTAACGAGGGTGTGCTAGTTCCCTAGGAAGTAACTTGTGAAGCTTTTGATAAAAAAAATTGAGGGGAAAATATTACTACAATGCTAATTTCAGTGATATAACTTGGCTCTCCTTCTTGACTCTACTATCTTAACAATACATTCTGTCTAAATTGTGTTGTGAAAATGACTATACCTAACTGTATGAAACTGAAGCACACCAAAGACGTTAGTGCAAATTTTCAGTGTAACTAATAGCCAAACTGCATGTTAACTTTGAAGTACTGGATAGTGATATCAGCCTTCTTATTGCAATGGAACAACTGCAGGGGGATTATGCATTAAGTTGTGATAAAGTAGTGATAAGTTGGAGATGACATCACCAGTGTGATAAACCGTTAATTTCCTACTTTATTGTATGAAACCTTTGCACTAAGATCCCTAAGTTGGAGAAAACGTGTGCCTTGACCCATAGAATAAAATAGGAACTGGAGAGATTATCACACTGGAGAAGTCATCTCTACTTTATCACCTCTTTAGCATTGCATAGTGAATCTCCCACTAATGTTTATATGTGAGATGTCCAAGGCCCTAATTAGCATTTCATTGTTTGTGTTGAATACAGACTGGTAGACTCCAGCGCACCAAAAAGAGTGTGAAAAAAATAAGTGTAATACTAGATCTTCACAATACAGAACACTGATATTCCTAGCCACCAGATTAGTGTATCAGCATTTCATGGACGTTTGAAAACCAGGGAAATACTTCCTTTTAAACACCCACTATTGACCTTATGAACATGAAACAATAAGCTAAGTAAAATGCACACAGTACTGTTATAATAAGGTAATTTGTATCTTGATCATTTAAATAAGTCTTTATCTTAGAACCTAGCTAATACCTACAAGGTTATGATGGATATATCTTTTATGTCTATGAATTCATATTAATGGTTGAATGCATTATGCATTATGCATTAGTATAATTTGGTGGTTAGATGCAACTTTTTAGGAGTATCCAGAGTATTTATTTTTTTGTTTGCTTGAATACAGAAAGGACAATGCACCACACATACACATACACATACACACACACACACACACACACACACACACACACATCAGACCAAGTTGCCTGCCAGCGATATGTAGCTGAATCCTGAAACACCTGTCACAGATTTAACGCATTATAGTACACTCATTAGTTAATAGTTTTTTTTCAGATGTTTTTCTCTAAAATCATTTCAGTTTATAAAAAGAAACTTGTACAGCATGAAACAATAAACCTAAAATACAGTAATAGCTAACAAGTTCTCTTGTCAGACAAGGTACTATCCTATCTTGTCTTATTAGACAAGACAAGACCCAAACCTTTTTGTCATATTGGTTTTATTCACAGACTTGCAACGTGGTAGATAATTATTAGTGATGAGCGAGCACCCCAATGCTCGGATGTTCGGGTGCTCTGACCGAGCACCCCCTGAGGCTCGAGTGCTCGGCCGAGCATCCGAGCCCCATTGAAGTCAATGGGAGGACTCGAGCATTACACCAGGCACCCCCTGCTCTGATGAGGGGAGGGTGCCTGGTCCATAGGAAAAGGGCAGAAAAAGATGGAAACACTACAGAAATGGTTCAGGGACAGCATAGGGAGGATGTCTGGATGCACCTTGGACTCCAACATCGCTGCTGGGAACGATCTTTCGCCCGTAGTACGCCATTTTTACAGACTGACCATAAAACACACAAAAAGGAAAATAAAAACGACTTTAGGCGAAAAATTGTTACCAAACAATATTTGCTGTATATTTACTTGTATATCATCTGCAAATTATCCCAAAAATTTCCTTGATTTTCGGAAGTGAGGCCATGATTAAGAGGGAAACGTGCGCAGAGGCAAATTCTCCCAAAAATTTCCTTGATTTTCAGAACTGAGGCCATGATTAAGAGGGAAACGTGCGCAGAGGCAAATTCTCCCAAAAATTTCCTTGATTTTCAGAACTGAGGCCATGATTAAGATGGAAACGTGCGCTGAGCTGACCATCTAAAACATTATGGGTGAGGGTCTGCTGCAGAGCTGACCATCCTAAACATTATATGCGAAGGCCCGCTAGTGAGCTGACGCTATAAAACATTATATGAGAGGGCCCGCTAGAGAGCTGACCCAATAAAACATTATATGAGAAGGCCCGCTGGTGAGCTGACCTATATAAAAATTGTCAAACAGGGCCCGCTGGTGAGCTGGCCCTATATAAAAATTATATCACAGGGCCCGCTGGTGAGCTGGCCCTATATAAAAATTATATCCCAGGGCACGCTGGTGAGCTGGCCCTATATAAAAATTATATCCCAGGGCATATGGAAGAGGAAGAGGAGGATGAGAAGATTAAGAGTCAACCATATACCCGTTTTTTGGGTGGAAGGGGTGAATGGGAATACAGAGTATTCCCATCATTGTAAATAACATATATAAAGTGAGTTTATGTTCCCCCGGGGCTTTCCTCCAGTGGAGTGGAGAAGTCAGGGGAAATCCAGGCCTTGTTCATTTTTATAAGTGTCAACCTATCAGCATTGTCGGTGGAAAGGCGGATACGCTTATCTGTTATGATGCCACCAGCAGCACTAAATACCCGCTCAGACAGAACGCTGGCGGCAGGGCAGGCCAGCACCTCCAAGGCGTAGAGTGCCAGTTCATACCACGTGTCCAGCTTGGACACCCAGTAGTTGTAAGGCACAGAGGGATCATTGAGGACGCTGACACGGTCTGCTACGTACTCCTTCACCATCTTCCAAAACTTTTCCCTCCTTGTGACACTAGGCTGCGCATCAGGGTGAGGGTGCTGGCGGGGTGTCATGAAGGTGTCCCACGCCTTGGAGAGTGTTGCCCTGCCTTTCTCGGAACTGCTGTGTGCTCCCCTTTTCTCCCCTTCTCGGTTGGCCAAGGTAGCACGTACTATGCCGCCAGCGTTGTCAGATGGAAAATTTTGGAGCAATTTTTCGACAAGAACCTTCTGGTATTGCAACATTTTGCTTGTCCTCTCCACCGGAGGAATGAGAGATGAGAAATTCTCTTTGTAGCGGGGGTCCAGAAGGGTGAACACCCAGTAATCCGTGTTGTCTAAAATGCGTACAACGCGTGGGTCACGGGAAAGGCAGCCTAACATAAAGTCAGCCATGTGTGCCAGAGTACCAACAGTCAAGATTTCGCTGTCCTCACCAGGAGGATGACTCTCAATCTCCTCATCCTCTTCCTCCTCTTCTGCCCACCCACGCTGAAGAGATGGAACTAAAGTTCCATGGCTACCCTCTGTAGCGGAGGCAACCGTGTCTTCCTCCTCCTCCTCCTCCGCCTCCTCCAATTGTCGCTGAGAAGACGAAGTGAGGGTGCTCTGGCTATCACCTTGTGTAAGCTCTTCCTCCCCCATTTCCACCTCTTCCACATGCAAAGCGTCGGTTTTAATTGTGAGCAGCGAGCGTTTCAGTAGACACAGAAGTGGGATGGTTACACTGATAATAGCGTTATCGCCGCTCACCATCTGTGTCGATTCCTCAAAATTGCGTAAAACCTCACAGAGGTCTGACATCCATTCCCACTCCTCACTTCTGATTACAGGAAGTTGAACGGAGAGGCGACGACCGTGTAACAGCTGGTACTCCACTACTGCCCTCTGCTGCTCACAAAGCCGGGCCAACATGTGGAAGGTGGAGTTCCAGCGCGTGCTCACGTCACACAGCAGCCGGTGAGCTGGCAATTGTAAGCGCTGCTGCAGCTTCAACAGGCCGGCTGAAGCTGTTGATGACTTACGGAAATGTGCACACACGCGGCGCACCTTGGTCAAGAGATCATGCACATTGGGGTAGGTTTTTAGAAATCGCTGCACCACTAAATTAAATACATGCGCTAGGCATGGTACGTGTGTGAGCTTGCCGAGCTCCAAAGCCGCCACCAAGTTACGCCCATTATCACACACAACCATGCCTGCTTGCAGGTTGAGTGGCGAGAGCCACTGCTCGGTCTGGTGACTAATCCCCTGCAACAGCTCTGAGGCCGTGTGCTGTTTGTCCCCAAGGCAGATCAGCTTCAGCACGGCCTGTTGACGCTTCCCCACTGCAGTGCTACACTGCTTCCAGCTACTGGCTGATGGGGGAGTGGCGGTGTGTGTAGAGAATTCGGAGGTGGAAACGGAGGAGGAGGAGCCAATAACGTAGGTGCTGGTGGAAACCCTGATGGAGGTAGGGCCCGCAATCCTCGGCGTGGGTAGCACCCGTGCCATCCCAGGGTCCGAGTCGCTCCCAGCCTCCACGACATTCACCCAGTGTGCCGTCAGGGAAATGTAGCGTCCCTGGCCACAAGCACTTGTCCATGTGTCAGTCGTTAAGTGGACCTTCCCAGTAACTGCGTTGGTCAGGGCACGGGTGATGTTACGGGACACATGGTGGTGTAATGCGGGGATGGCACACCGGGAAAAGTAGTGGCGGCTGGGGACCGCGTACCGAGGGACAGCTGCTGCCATCAGGCTGCGGAAGGACTCAGTGTCCACAAGCCTAAATGGCAGCATTTCGATGGCCAGTAATTTTGAAAGGTGTGAGGTTAGTGCTATGGCCTGTGGGTGGGTGGCTGGGTACTTTCTCTTGCGCTCAAATGCCTGGGGTAACGACATTTGGACGCTGTGCTGGGACAGGGAAGTGGATGTGGTCGCTGATGGTGCTTCAGATGCTACAGGTGCAGGGCGGGAGGTATGCGGGCCTGCGCCTTCAACAGGCGATTGGCCGGCACCGAAAACAGGGGAAGAGGAGGCAGTGGTGTGGCCTGCAGACACAGATGGGCGATCCAGGCGTTCCTCCCACTTACTACGGTGCTTGGATGCCATGTGTCGGATCATGCTGGTGGTGGTGAGGTTTCTAGTGTTCATGCCTCGGCTCATTCTGGTGTGGCACAGGTTGCAAACTACAATTCTTTTGTCGTCCGCACTTTCCTTAAAAAAACGCCATACCGCGGAACACCTACCCCTTGGCAAGGTAGATTTACGCAAGGGGGTGCTCCGTGGAACATTTGCGGGCCGGTTTGGTGCGGTCCGCCTTCTTTCTGTAGCCACACCACTGCCTCTTCCAGCCTGTTGCGGTGCTGCAGATGGCTCACCCTCAGGACTGCTGTCATCGCTCGGCTCTACACCTTCCCAGGTGGGGTCAGTCACCTCATCGTCCACCAAGTCCTCCTCCACTTCCTCACTCTGATCATCCTCCTCAAGTCTTGATCCCACCACATACTCAGTCATTGACAACTGTATAACATTCTCCTCAACAAGGTCTTGAGACGGAAATAGTGGTTGATTTAATGGCAACTGTGTCTCATCATCATCATCATCATCCACTACTTCCTTTGACCTTAAATGCCGTTCACATCTGTCATCTTCTTGAGATTGGGTAGCCTCTAGAGGTTGTGAATCAGGGCACAAGATGTCATGTTCCTCTGCAAGCGTGCTTGGAGAGAGGGTCAAATGAAGGATTGGTGATGAGACGAGCTCCTCACTATATCCCAGTGTGGGATCACTTCTTTGACCAGACCGTGTATGGTGGGAGGAAGGATGATCAGAGTGAGGATTATGTTGACCAGACTCTTGGCTACTGAGAGTGGACTTGGTGGAAGACAGGGTGGTGCTTAACCGACTGGAAGCAGTATCAGCTGTCATCCAACCGACCACCTGTTCGCAGTGGTCGGACCTCGAGAGTGATGTCCTGCGACGCCCTGTAAAATTACACATGAAGCTAGGTATGGTGGATGTCTTTCTTTCTTGTGCTCTGGCACCAGGCACAGTTTCTCCGCGTCCTGACCCGCGCCCTGAACTTTCAGGATCACGTCCACTTCCCCGTCCCTTTTTACCCGCCTTCTTCATCTTACACAGAATATGTGACTTTAATATTTGAGTTTGAAAACTTAACAGTATTTCTTATTATTCTGCAACTGTACAGAGTACACAGAATAGGCTGTTAAACGGCGGTGAAACACACTGAATGGAATATGTGACTTTAATATTTGAGTTTGAAAACTTAACAGTATTTCTTATTATTCTGCAACTGTACAGAGTACACAGAATAGGCTGTTAAACGGCGGTGAAACACACTGAATGGAATATGTGACTTTAATATTTGAGTTTGAAAACTTAACAGTATTTCTTATTATTCTGCAACTGTACAGAGTACACAGAATAGGCTGTTAAACGGCGGTGAAACACACTGAATGGAATATGTGACTTTAATATTTGAGTTTGAAAACTTAACAGTATTTCTTATTATTCTGCAACTGTACAGAGTACACAGAATAGGCTGTTAAACGGCGGTGAAACACACTGAATGGAATATGTGACTTTAATATTTGAGTTTGAAGACTTAACAGTATTTCTTCCTATTCTGCAACTCTGCACAGTACACAGAATGTGCTGCTAAACTGCGGCGATGCACACTGAATGGAATATGTGACTTTGATATTTTAGTTTGAAGACTTAACAGAATGTGCTCTAATCTGCAACTTTGCACACTAAACAGAATGTGCTCTAATCTGCAACTTTGCACACTAAACAGAATGTGCTCTAATCTGCAACTTTGCACACTAAACAGAATGTGCTCTAATCTGCAACTGTGCACACTAAACAGAATGTGCTCTAATCTGCAACTTTTCACACTAAACAGAATATTTTTTTTTTTTTTTTTTTTGTTTTTTTCCCCCCACACAAAATAACCTGCTGCCCCCACACACAGTAGTCCTAAAAAGGACTTTTGGTTCTTTTTTGTCACAATTTTTTTTTTTCCTCCCTACACTGCCTTTCCCTTCCTATCCTCAGCTCTCCCTGGCTCAGACTGAGCCGAACTCGATGGTCAGGTGCTATACAGCACCTGACCACGGGTTCTGGCCAGCCAATCAGTGTAATGCCAGCAGCCAACATGGCTGCTGGCATTACACCGATGTCAGAGCCTCCCTGCACGTTTATTGGCTGCGCAGCAGCCGCAAAACGTGTGGGGAGGAGACCCGAACATGGCGGGCGAGCACATGCGGTACTCGTACGAGTACCGCCATGTGCCGAGCAGAGCGATGCTCGAGCCGATCCGAGCATCGGCCGAGCATGCTCGCTCAACACTAATAATTATAAAGAAGTATTAGTATTCCTAGGAGAATTAACATTTCCTAATAATATCACCACACAATTTACTAATGGCCCCTATGAATTTTGCTCTGGAGCCTTGGTTGAAAAGATAACATCTTCAATCAGACCTGCTGGTAGGACCACAGGATGTCAAACTTTGCTCATTTCACAAAGTAATCTGAACCATTTAAGGACCAAATGGGTATACAACATATTGCTTCACAGTGTGATATGCACCTCTCTGCTCTTTAACCCTTTGAGTACCAGAGGGGTACACACTGCATTGCAGAGCAATGCATTGTGTACCCCTCTGCCAGTCAAACGGTTAAAGGGTTCGACTAGTTCATGCATTCTTCCTTCTTCACTCTGACAGAAAAACTCCAGTAACTTTCATGTTCGCCTCCATGGACATGAAATCCAGGAATGATTGAAGATGTTTTCACTTAAAGTCTTAGTTCTCCTTTAAGCTGAACATAAAGGAAATGTTGTCATCAGCTTCTTTGTGTAAATATCCCCAAAAGCCCTTTTACCATGTATGTCCATAACTAACCATTTTGAAGTTGCAAATACAATATTCATTTTTACAGAAAAAGTGACTTAATTTTATGGTAAGACTAACCTAGGTAGGTTTGCTTCATAAAGCATTCAGGTATGTTTATGTATTTTGCTTAAAGGGATAGTAATGTTTCACAATAAAAGCAGCTCCAATTAATCTTCAAAGTATTTGAGCCATGGACAGTGTTATTTCAATACTGTCTGAGTTGTAGTTCAAGAGTAATTGAATGATAAAGTATTTCCCTCCTGCCCCTTTTACTGATGTAACACTGCTCACCTCAGAGCAGTCCAGATGGATCACAGAGAGGGACATTCTTCGGTGAGCATAAGAAAAAATTGTCAGGGAGAAGGGGTAGCAGGGTTTTCCTTATGCTCACAGTATGAAAATTATCCCTTGCTGTGAACTGTGTGGTCTCAAGACCAGATTCCACATCTGAAGAGAGGTGGCTTACATTAGGTAAGAGGGGCGGGACGGGGATAATTTATCACTCAATTACTCTTGAACTACAACTCTGATAGTATTGAAAAAACTCTCTCCATTTCCCAAATACTATGAAGATTAATCTAAGTTTGTATTTGCTGATCATAATTTTAGGACTGTTTTTGCTTTGCATATTTTCACAATAAACAACAGGCTTTATAATTTTAAATGAGATTAGCCACAGAGAGCATCACATATGGCCCTTTAGACCCTCATTTATACATTCTTAATATAGTGAAATGTCACTATACAGACAATAACAATGTTAAAATGAAAAAGTAAATACACCTGACTATTGCATGAATGACACTTAACTAAGTCAATCCTTCCATTAAATTAAGAGACACTTATCCAGGGTTTAGCTCCTTCATTCCTTTGATGTGAGAGAAGGGTATGTAACACATTGTTTTGCAATGCTTGCCTTTCTGGCACTCAAAGGATTAAACTTTACTACCCCCCACCTGGGTTTTCTAGGTACATGCAGGTTATAACAACGTTTATACCTGTAACATTTTACTTTAATTCCTTGAAAACTGGAAGGAAGAACAACACATTGCTTTCATAGTTGCAGGTGGCGTTTCACTTCTATGTGCACTTGTGCATCTAAAGGTTCAATCCTGGAAGCAATTTAGAACAAACCAACTGTACAACAAGGGACAAATGAAGATTCCAATAAACACTTGTATGCATCCAACATTTTTCATTGAGGACCAGAAAGATATGCAACATATTACTTCTCATCCCTCTGGCTGTCAATGAGTTAACCAACTGTGGATTGTTTTGTAGTTGGTGCTTTATATATTTGTTTGCACTTGAGCAGCCAAAGGTGCAGTTATCAAGAGCTAAACAGATGCAATTCTGGAACACACCCACTATATCTTAGGGGAGAAACGGATACTCCCAAAGATTTAATTGGGCCGTTAAACCCCTTGAATGCTAGTGAGGTCTTCAACGCATTGCAAAACAATGCATGGAGACCTTCCTATCATTCCGGGGGTTATATACCCCTGCCCTTCAAAGGGCATTTTAGAACTATTTATTTGTTCCCTGTGTTGAAGCTGATATATTCCAGAATTGGTCCTCTGGTATTCAGAACTGCATTTTAAGTGTCTACAGATTTTCCATACAAACTACAGTTCACAAACCTTGAGCAAAGGCATATAAAATCAACACATACAGAGTACCATAGAAACAGAACAGCAGTGGGAAAATAATAATAAAACAGTATAAAGCCAAAGTCAGGAATTAAATTGATCTACTTAGCTGTTATCCATCCGTGTAGTCACTGGAGTACTTTGAGCTCAATATTCATGAAATGCATTAACAAAATAGATTTTCTACTTTGTAAAATACATAGGAGCTATGCCCCATATCAAGAACTAGAGGCAATATGGAAAGCAATGAAGCAGATGGAGAAGAGGAAGTACCTTAACAGATGTGGCCATGTATATTATATCCTCAGATTTTCCAGTCTCAGGGGATTACCTAAGTTACAGTATTTCTTAATCAGTCATCATAGCAAACTTGGCAGATGTAGTCCAACACAGCCACAGGAGAATAATAATTATTTTTTGTTTGCATTTGTTTACCTTAGTTTCCTTCGATTGTAAGCTCAGCTGGTACACATGTTCAGTTCTTGCCTATGACATCATTGCTGGAGCAAAGTGTTTTTTTGCACAAATAAATAAAAAAATAGGCCCCCTAGTGTACCCTTTTTAACTCCTTCATTATACTTCAATATAAATCAGCAATATCCTTTCTAGCTTATTGTTTTAACACAAACTATTCATTGGGGCATATGAAAAAAGACAAAACTAGAACAATTCTGAGTCAAACGAACAGGGAACAAATAATTGCACTCACCTCTAGTCCACTAAGGGTTAAGAAATACTGCAATGCGCACACTTGAGCATTTAACACTTTGGATGGCAGAGAGGTATCCAACGCACTGTGTTGCTATGCCTCTCTGACATTCAAAGGGTTAAAGGTGTTATTCTGAAAGCTAAAGAAGAGCATGTTTGGAACAAGCCAACTGTACAGGGTACAAGTACAAATTTCCATTGATATAAATGGGCTCATAACCCCCTTGAAAACTAGACAAGTCTCAAAGACCTTACAAAACAATAAACTGGAGTCAGACAATTTCAGTTATGGAGTGGTAACCAGCACATTTGTATACAATGCATTGGATATCCCCTCTGGCATTGAAATGATTAACCCTTTGGGTGACAGGGGGTGCATAATGCATTACTTCGCAATGTGCCGTGTTTACCAGAATTACTCCACTTTTTATTACCATATCAGCCTATCCTGAAGAAAACAAGCAATTTCTTGGAGTGCAGCAGCATGTAAGGGGTCAAAAGATCAATTTAACTTGATGTTTTTCTATGGTGCAGTTAGTTTTTCTCGATAATTTATTCAGTTTAGCCCTTATACAAATGCTCCATCTCCCACCCAACCCAGTTTCTTCCCCTCTTTATATCACCATTTCCTTGCTAGCAATTTAACCCTCTGAGTTCCAGAGATGAGCTGAGGATGAATTCATATTTCTCCATAAAGAGGTAATAATTCTGGCGACTAGCGCTACTAAGCAGCAGGGAATTATTACAAACAAAGTTTCTTAGCGGTGTTATTTCCACTTTAAACTGGGGTTCATATTTAAACTAGTGTAAAAGCACGTGTACATGGGCCAAGGTCCGGTGAGGTAAAGAGGCCGGTCCTGCTCTGCGTACTGCTGCCACCTCACTGGCGGCGCACGCAATGCAGTCATGCGCAGTAGAGACTGCCCAAACACACAGAATGCTCCCAGCATTCTGTGGGTTCGGGCAGTCTCTACTGCGCATAACTGCATTGGACAAACATTCTGGCCTTTTATATTATAGGACTAGTTGAAGAGCCGTGTACACGGGCCACTGTGCCACCCAGCAATGGTGCGGTGCAGTCATGCACAGTAGAGACTGCCCGCTCCGCGTCTGATATGGAGTGGGGCATTCCGAATTCAGATCATAGTCCTGTCTGCTCACCTTCCAGTGTGCAGAGGGGACTCCGGTCTGAAATCTGAGCACCCCGCTCCGTATCAGCCGCAGCGTGGGCAGTCTGTACTGCGCATGACTGCAGAGCACACAGCCTTCTCTACTGCGCATGACGGCTTCTGACAAACTTAGTTAGCGAATTATAATATAGGATGTGCTGTTATCTAGTGGAGGGAAGTAGAGGGTAACCGAATTGATGCTGGGCAGCAATTCTTAAAAGGGGGGCACCTAATCCTACAACAGAAGCATATTAAAATGGAGGAAAAAGAGGTTAAATGCATCAACAATTACATAAACCATTTGTGTACCGGAGACATTCACTATGCATTGTGCTGCACTGATCTTGCCAAGTTGCCTCTGGCAATCCTGTGTTAAAACAATGTCATGCCATACATCATTAGAAAATAAGACTTGATAACTTCTCTCCAGAGAAATACCATTTAAGCTTCATAATAAGAATAACGTGTATGTTATTTAATGACCTACAAGGTCATCTCTTAAACCAGGGATGAGCAATGTGAGGCTCTCCAGCTGCTGCCAGACTATAACTCTCATCATCATTTCTCTGGCAGCAGATGGAGGGCCTCACATTGTCAACTGTTGTCTTAAACAGATGGTGCCAAGGTCAGTTTTAAATCAAGTACAGTGGTTGATAAAAGGCTACAGGGGAATAAGAAGAGAAGAGGAATTGCTGTGAAGTTGCCTTGGGGGTTTCAGACTGAGAGGAAGACAAGAACAAACTCTGAGGAGGCATTAAGACAGCAGAGGAGCAGTCTGGAGGGCACAAGAAAGAACAACAAAGTCTACATTACTGTACATGTCCTAAGGTGTGCCAAGGCTCTCCTAAGGCATGTTAAGGTGAAAAACGTTTTGTAAGGTTAATCCCAAGAACTCGTAACAGTTTCAAATTAGGTTGAAAAAAAGACACAAGTCCATCAAGTTCAACCTATGAACAATATAACCCAGAAAATGAAAAATGCGTAATCATTCCCGGTGCAAAGTTGGGGTTAGTCTATTCAGCAGAACTTCCTCTTTAATCTACGAACCCTTATTTCTCTTCAGCTAGAAATTTTAACTCATCTTCTCTTAGATGTATCTATTGTATCTGTCATTACCACATCGCTGTGCAAAGAATTTCGCAATTTAACAGATCTTACTGACCTATACATTACTAATATAAGGAAAAAGATAACATTTCAGCTCCATGTGCACCAAATACATTTTATGACATGTGGATGTGGTTATAGTAAGAATTGTGGTGTGGTCAGTATATAAAAATTATCACTTTGCACCAAATTTAAGATAGCTATTTTGTTTCTAATTCGAGCATCATGTTCTTTAAAGTAATTGCCATAGTGTGTCTACATAAAAGATGTGTATAAACTGACACATTGCAAGAAAAATATTGCAATAAATGTTGCAAATGAAACGATTTATTACAATTAGTCTGAAGATAAAAAAAAGCATGCAAAAATATCTATACAAGTTATCTAGCGCATGTGAAACCTTCGGGCTGTCTAACAGGCCATGTCTTTAAGAAATTCCTGCTTGAGTACAGGTGAGTTAATCAGAGGCAAAAAATATTAAATAACTCACCTGTGCACAGTATGGGAAATAGTATTGTCATGGTATATTAAGGGTCCCCTGAGGAAAAAACAACTCTAGCTTTCTTTTTCCCATTACCTCTCCCCTACTGATCTCTTTATCCTCCTATATTCATCTTCTATCCTTTTTCTAACCTTGCCCTACTCTCCCCCTCCTATTTTGTGTTCAGTTTTCATTCTTATCTCACAAAATGTCTCTTATATAATGTTGTAGGAGTACATACTGTATGTATCTTTAGACCTTTCGGTGTCCAGCTGTTGGGAGACTACATCTCCCATCATCCCTAACCAGACAATGGCTTACTGGGAACTTAAGGCTTCAACAGTTGGAGAACCAAATGCTGCCATCTTTTGGGCTAAATAATATCCTAATTCCTTTAACCTGGAATGTGTGAGCCTTCTTCATGTTGAGTCATATAGGCTAATGTACAAAGAAAGTGGTAGAATCCTGGTGCTAAACACATGCACCACAGGGAACGCCATACAATGTCTCATTGATTTAAAATGGCCTTTTAACCTTTTGGTTGATAGTGGATTCCAACGCTAGTGATGTGGGAGACTAGATATGATATCCAGTTCTAATAAAAGATGAATTCAGCAAAACCTATAAGTTCAGAATATATATATATAATTTTTAACAGCCAATAGGATTACCAGCATGTGTATGGATAAGACAAGTTTGGATAGTTCTCTTAGCCTGAGTGCTGCATTTCTGTTCAAAATGTATTCAAAGGGCTGTAGCTGTATGGTAACAAACAACTCTCGTAATTATGCATCTGTATAATCTTTGGAGTCATTATGCATGCATCTCTGTATGTGTTGTCACTGTGTGTGCATATCTGGGTGAAAAGCAATACACTGGAGACTCTAGCATTAAAGGGGCTAAAAAACCCTGTTTATATCAATGGGAATTTGGGGACATTTGTATTTGTCCCCCTATGGTACAGTTGGTCTATGTGAGTATAATTATTTGTCTGCCAAGATCAGCATCTCCCTCAGCCCATGGAAGATAAAATTAGTTTGTGGAAGGAATTATTTTAATGGTTTGGAGTAGGTTATAAATGTCAGTGGGATTAAATAATCAAATCTTACATAAGTAAAATATTGTTAATAATATGATTGCTCCTAAATTAATAGGAGCAAAACTGTGACTCTTTCCTATACACACATTGTAATGCAGTGTTAGAGAAGGTATTTGCTACACACAAGGCCAATTTCAAGCCCCAAACTCCACAGCAATTGCAAATATCAGCCAAAATTGCTGAACCTGAAATTACATGGGGTTGTCCAAGCTCCCTTTGTCAACCCTGGAAATTTTATGGGCGTGGCACTCAAATGGTTAATAAGTATCCAAGTCCAAAAATCCATTTCCGTTCTAAAGAGTTTTTTTTTTCATTGTGATGAAGTAACGTTATAATTTTGTAGTGCATTTTAATGTGCACTTGTTTATCATATGATAGTGTAATTACAGGCTCATAACACTTCTGTGAGAAAATATTTTTTGACATTCCTGAAACTAAATAACATATAGGCACGACATTTGCTGGTTTTAACAAATATTAGCAAAGAATGCATGACTACTATAATCACATTTTTCTTCTTATCGTCATTTGTAAAAAAGTTTTATTTTCAAATATTGCTATGGATTCTCGAAAACATAACTAACACAATTAATTCATCCAGTTAAACAAATTAAAAAGCATTGGGTCCATGACTGAACCCTGAGGCACTCCACTTAATACTTTTGGATGTATCTGAAAAGGTTATATTTAAAATAACTCTCTGCATACTAGCATTTAACCAGTTCTGCATCCATGTTCAGTTATCAATAAGAAACATTTTAATTTATGTAGTAAACTGTTGTGAGACACAGTATTAAAGAGTTTTGCAAAGTCCAAGAATACTACATCAACAGCAATACCCTTGGCTATGTTACCAATTACCCTTTCAAAGAATGCTAGTAAATTTGGTTGACATGATCTACCCTATAATATAAAAGGTCAGAAATGTTTGTTTGATGCAGTCATGCGCAGTAGAGACTGCCCGAATGCACAGAATTCTGGGCCTGTGTACACGGGCTTTTACACTTTGTCCGATGCAGTCATGTTCAGTAGAGACTGCATGAACACACAGAATTCTGGGCCTGCGTACACAGGCGTTTACATTTTGTCTGATGCACTTATGCGCAGTAGAGACTGCACAAACGCGCAGAATTATGGGCCTTTGTAAACAGGCTTTTGGACTTTGTCTGATGCAGTCATGTGCTGTAGAGACTGCCCGAAAACGCAGTCATGCACAGTAAAGACTGCCCAAACGCACAGAATTCTGGACACGTGTATACAGAATTTTACACTAGTTCTTTATAAAAGCAGGCTTACTCTTACTAATAATATTTTTGGTTGGGGAGAAGGAATGGTTCAGTTGGCTAATTAATTAACTTTAAAGTTTGTTGTGAAGCTCTTTTGGTTTAAATCCCAATGTTAACAACTCCTTGGGGAAGATACACTAAGGGGCCAGGATGGCGATATGGTGGTGAATTCATGTCAATCTCATACTGACAGTATGCACTGATATGTCTTCACCATCATATGCCTGTAAATCCACCAACATCGCCATGAATCCATCATGCCTTCAACAGGTTTATGATTTTAAATATACTACCCAAGATCCCTATTTATAGTGCTCTAAATACAACTCGAACTGATGTAAAATATATATAATAGATATCAGAAGGTAAAGGTCACTGCTGGATACAACCCTCCCACCTAAGGGTTAAATTTTAAATGTGTGTATATATATCAAGACTCCATAACGTCTGATTAACTTTGAATAGGATCATATATATAACAAATATATACCAAATATTCACTAATACCAAAGGCATATATGAGAAGACTTTACTAGAATATCACTGTATCAATACAAATAATATATTTGATGAAGTATGCCATAAAAAATGTAAACTTGTATATTTCATGTACCACCTTATATAAAATATAGTGCACAGTGCCATGCCAAGTATAGGCCTACCACCATGAGTGAATTCATGCACTGGAACCTGCATACATCAATCAATCAACTATGGTGCTTCTCCGTCTTCTTCAATCTTCCTTCATATGTTCTCTGTAGTCTTCCTTCTTCTTTCTTCTTATCTTCTTCTTATTTTTTTTTTTTAATCTGTATGGCAAAATAAAAAAAATAAAAAATCAATGAAAGATGTTACACTAAAAAAATGCCCCAAAGAAATGCCTGACTTAACCATTTGAGTGCCATAGGGATGCCCTACTGGCGCTCAAATGGTTAAATGCAGTCCGGCATATCTGCCATTCCAGTTTAGAAATTGTAAGGCTTTCTTTTGGTTAAAGAATAAAATTCATTCAAAGGGTTAAAAATGTCTTCACTTCCGCCACCTCTGCTAGCTCTGGTGGCGGCAGCAGGAATGCACAGTAACACAGTCCCCCCCCTCCATACCTTTCAGGCCGTTGCCCGAGTCAGAATGAGGGAATTTTGAACGAGATTGGCTTTTTATATGGCCAATCTCTGTTCAAAATGGATTCCAGCATACAATTGGCTGGGATGTGCGATTCTAGTGGAGGATGACAACCCCTTAGAAGATAATTGGCACAACTCTTAGCAATTTGTATGCTGGAATCAATTTTGAACAGTGGCTGGGCATATAAAAAGCCATTCTCCGTTCAAAATTCCCTCACTCAAGGCCCGAAAGGTATGGAGGCGGCAGCCTGTGTTACTGGGAATTCCTGCTGCTGCCAGCAGAGCCAGAGGAAGTGGAAGTAGCAGAGACATTTTTAACCCTTGGATGGAGACATTTTAACCCTTGGAGGTATTTTATTCTTTAACCAAAAGAAAGCCTTACAATTTTTCTAAACTGGAATGATATGCCAGACTACATTTAACCCTTTGAGTGATGGAGGTGTATCCCTCTGGCACTCAAAGGGTTAAATCAGGTATATCTTTGGGGTATTTCTTTTTAGCAAAAAATCTTTCATTGATGCTTTCTTTTATTTTGACATACAAATTAAAAAGAAAAAAAAAATAAGAAGGAAGATTACAGAGAACAAAAGGAAGAAGACTGAAGATGACAGAAGATGGACAATGGATGACAGGTAAGTGTTACACAAATCTAGGTCTTAAGCTAGTGCTAGGGGTGCTATTGTTGCACTTTACTGTTAGAGGTAGTGTAGGGTTAGTGTTTTGCAGGGTGACTGTGTGTTTGAGCTCACACTCGGTGCTTGACAGTGTGTCAGGCACCGGTCGTTAGCTCTTTTCCACTGATGTTCCCATTATTCACTCTATTTAGCAGGGCCGGCCCTAACATGGGTCCCGGTGGGTCCATGGACCCAGGCGGCACTTTGACTGGGGCGGCAAATTGCCGCCCCAGTCAGTCATTTTTGGGCCAGCCTGCCGCCAGGTCTATCTCCACACCTCACGGGACAAAGTGTTTTGTATTCCTCCTGTGAGCGGCGCGCCCACTGTGACAGTAATTAGTGTGGCTCAGCCTCAGTCTGTAAGCCTGATTGAGGCTGAGCCACACTAATTACTGTCACAGCAGGCACGCTGGGCAGGGTGTCAATTCTCTTTGTGTCCAACCGACAGTCACTTGTCACTGAGTCGGCAGCCCAGCTCTGACAGTGTCAGTCAGGGCTGGGCTGCCGGCTAAGTGACAAGTGACTGCCGGCTGGAGACAAAGAGTAGTGACAACCTGCCAATAGCGCCTGCTGTCAGGGCTGGGCAGCCTGCTCAATGAAAAATGATTGATCCTAACACAATATGTTAGGAAAGGAAGATATATATGTGCTGATAACTTGAGCAAACTTAACCCTTTAAGTGCCAGAGGGGTAAGCAACACATTGCTTTGCAATGCGTTGCGTACCCATGTGGCACTCAAAGGGTTAATAAAACAAGTGCAGATTGTGGTGGTATTAACTCTTCGAGTGCCAGAGTGGTATAGAATGCATTGCAAAGCAATGCATTCTGTACCACTCTGACATTCAAAGGGTTAAGTGCCATGTTGGATTATGTTGTGTCGGAACATATAGGGAATGCTGATTATGAGTATGATGTCCAGATGCACATTTAGCATTAACCCTTTGAGTGCCAGAGGGGTACGGAATGCATTGCTTTGCAATGCATTCCTTACCCCTCTGGCTCTCAAATGGTTAACACTGATACCACTGTGATTGTAAACTTGTTCATATGTGTGCTATTTGTATATTTTTTTCTTTTTAATAACCTGTAATAAAAGTTAAGCCTCATTAAGTTTGCTCCATTCTCCAGCAGGTCATACTGGAGGACTAAATTCCCCAAAATGTTACAAATGTTACAATTCCCCAAAATGTTACAACAAAAATTCAGAGATAAACAAAACTCTCTGGAGGTGAAGCCTCCTCCCACTTACCCCCACACCACACCACCGCCCAGCAGCAGCAGCCTATACTTTTAAATTGTTAGTAATGTCCAACAAAAAGTTTTTTGCATATAGAAGAGCTTAAAAAGCTGAGCTATATGCAAAAAAAAAACATATTTCTCAAACCGCTATGGTTTGAGATACAGGCGTTTAAAGTTCGCTGTCTCCTACTGACAGCTGTAAAGCTGTCAGCAGGAGATTTGTGTCGGTTGACATGGAGGCGCTTGAGAAGTGCCGCGATCTCGTTATTTACCACAAATCCCTTCATTGGAATGGTCTAAAACGAGTGCTTGAAAACCAGGCACACATTTTAGACCATTCCAATGAAGGGATTTGTGGTAAATAACGAGATTGCGGCACTTCTCAAGCACCTCCGTGTTGACCGACACGAATCTCCTGCTGACAGCTTTACAGCTGTCTGTAGTAGACAGCGAACTTTAAACGCCTGTATCTCTTAAAGGGATAGTAATACTTAAGTATTACTAATCCCTGTAGCAAAGTACTACTTAAAAAAAGTATTGCCCCCAGTGTCATCTCTCAAACCTTTATGGTTTGAGAGATGATCTCTTTTAAAGTTACCCTCTCCCTCCCCCTTCCCCGTAGTCAGCATTCTAGGTGACTCAGGGAAATCCGGTCAGAGATCATCAGGCGGCTCTGCAGCAGAGCCGCGATAGCTGTAACTAAAAAAAAAACTTTCACTAAAACGGTCTTCTACGTGTGCTTGCAAGCCAATAACACGATCTGGCTGTGTTTTGCTACATATCCCTTTGAGTGCCAGAGAGGTACAGAATGCATTGCAACATGATGGATGTTTAGCATTCACATGGGTATACTGCTAAGTGCACAAGTCCGTTTCTGCAATGTGTAGCTTACCCCTCTGGCAGTTGAAGGGTTCAGTGAGGGCTGCTGTTTTTCATGCTAAGTCTGTATGCATCCTCTCTGCTCTCTACCCTCCCCAACATTTCCACACCTTTATACCAGGATTATATGATCACAGTCTCTCTCCCTCCCCTTGCATCCCTAATTATTAGTGATTATGGTGATATGTGTCTCTATCACCAAGGCAAAGTGATTACCACACATCGACAGATGCATATCCCCAAAACATCTCCCTTTAGTGCATCTCCCCCACTTTTGACCATAGGCAAGTCAGAATACATAGATTGTAAGTTCTATGAGGCAGGGACTCACTGGGACTGAAAACTTATTGTACAGTCCTGTGTACAAATTGGTTGTGCTGTATAAGAATAAATATATTATTATTATGTCATTGCATAGTCTGGAATACTATATCTTACCCACAAAAACAGGCCTATTATTTCCCTATGTAGCTCTTTCCCCCTTTTTGAACAATGATACAAAATTGGCATTACTCCAATTACAGGACACTTAGCCTAATGGGAATGTATCAATAAATATTAATTATAATGGCTTTGCTATTGCTATTACTCAATTAAATGTGAGTGTATTTTTCAGCTGTAATAATTTCCAATAGAGATCTTGGGTTGCTGCAACATCTTGCAACATAGTCACTGTTAGATGCGGAGCTGAAACCACAACTTGATACCATGTAATTCCATTGCATTAAAAAACAGGTTTATATAACAAATAAAGGTATAGGATCTTTTTATGTTTATATATTACAAGCTAAGGATATTTTCTGTTCCAGACAGACACTGGACAGGCTGGGGGCAGGAGCATTTGAGGGGCAGGTTTATGACTATGGGTGGTGCCAGGGAATTCCTCGCCTAGAGGCAATGTAAATCCAGCATTGTCTTGGGAGCAAATATTTCACATTTTTCTATTTAAATTTCTATTATTTCCAACTATTGAATGCTTTTTCTTCAAATTGTGTAACCATATAATAAGAATACATATATATATATATATATCCTGCATACAGCCTTGCCCTTTGGCAGTCCTGGGGGGAGATTCACTAAGTGGTGATAAAGAGGTGATAAAGTGAAGATGATGGGGAGATTTACTAAGCAATAAATAAATGATAAAGTGTAGATGACTATTCCAGTTTATCACTTCTCCAATTCCTGATATTTTATGGAACCTATACACTAAGATTTCTTCAACTTTGGAGATCTTATTGCATAGGCTCTATATAATAACATAGGAACTGGAAAAGTGATATCACTAGAGATATCACCTCTTTATCACCACTTAGTGAATCTCCCCCGACTTCTCCAGAATATCACTTCTCCAATTCCTATGTTATTCTATGGAGCATATGCACTAATATCTCCAAAGCTGAAGAAATTTTAGTGCATAGGCTCCATAGAATAATATAGGAACTGGAGAAGTCATCTCCACTTTATCATCTTTTTATCACCTCCTTATCACTTAGTGAATCTCCCTGCTGGAGTCCTGAAACAAAGAAAAAACGTCTGCCTCTATGGATATGATATTCAGTGCTAATTAACGCTTTGAGCATCATAGGGGCATCCAATGCATTGTGAAGCAATCAAAACATGCAGAATTGATTCATAATAGCCATTACAACTTTCATATCAAGATGTTTGCAATCCTTTAACCCTGTACAAACTATAACTATATTATCAAGCTGAAAATGTTTTCGTAATGAACCTATTTAACCCATTTGATGACCAGAGGGGTGTGCAATACATTTTGAAGCAATGAGCAGCACACTCTTCTAGTCCTCAAGGGGTTACAATTTTGGTGAGTTTTGTGTGCGATTAATGGTATTTGCAACCTTTTAAAGATTTGTTAGAAAAAGCTTTTTTAACACATTTGAATTATAGCTGAAAATAGTTAAAATGTGTGGTCTGAATAAGTGCCCAAGTGACTTGGGGGATTTTTTTTAACAATTTGTAAACTAATCCCTCCACACCCCTCCCTAGGGAAATAGTTTAAAAAGTATATGTATGAAGTGACTCCCCTCTAGAGTAAAAACTTTGGAACTACAGCAAAATATACTACTTATGTTTTAAAGCGGCTATTCTATTATGTTTTCTGTGGTCATTTTGACATTACTCTCTGTTGCAATTAGCTTTTGTTATATGTAAAAAATGAATGAACAAAATTCCACATTCTTCTCTTATTGAAATGCAGTTTGTTCACTGAAGTTCAGTACAAGATATATGAGCCAGAAAATTAAAGAAATAACAGCAAAATATTCTTTCTTAATATGAGATGAGAGATGAATATTTTTTGTACTACTAATCACCTGTAATTTTAATATTTCTATTATAGTGATATGTGATTTATACAAATATTTCTTACCTTATTTCTACTTTGAACATAATAATATCCTGTGCTTTAAAAGGACATGAAAGGAAAAGATGTATAAAGCAGTGCTGATGCTGTGCTTTATTTAAGTTTATTAAACATGGAATACTAATCCTGTAACCCCTTAAGGACAAAGGACATACATATACGTCACGGGGTGAACGTGCCTAAAGTACCCATGACATACATGTACATCATGTATTTCAGGGCTCCCCATGTGGCTGCAAGCCCTTCTGGGAGCCCTGAATCCAATGCAATAATAACAAAAAAATGCTCTGTGGTCCTTAAGTGCCAGTCGCGAGCCAGTGCAGCTAGTCTTTAAGGGGTTAAGGATGTAACAGGTGCAAAAAGCATTGTACACACCACTAGTCCTTAATATATTAACCATTTGGGTGCTTCCAATGCATTGCAGATGTTTCTAGTGTAAAATGCTAGTAATTGATTCAGTAACATTTCTTAGCTTGGGTTTAATGTAATCAGTCCATTGTATATGTATTGGTATATATGTTCATTATTTTTAAAATATGTGTGCTTTATTTTTAGCAGTGTATGTATTGTGTGTGTGTGTGTGTGTGTGTGTGTGTATTCTGGTGTTCATTGTAGCCCCTCACCACTTACAGAGATTTTTACAGGAGTGGCCATAGGGGCCATCCCCCCATGCCTGGACCAATAACTCCTCCTTACTGCTGCCCCTGGGTGGGTGGGTGTCAGACTTGCAGAATTTTGGTCACATGACTTTTTAAGTTATATAAATAAACAGAAAAAGAGAGAGCAGAACAATACAAAACAAAGCAGACAAAAAGATAAAAAAGTCTATCTAGTGCCAAACACACCCCATTGTATTGCTTCATTCGTTTTGACAAGAAACCTTTTCCCTACAATTTTGCTTTTTAGAAAGAAAAGCATGGCCATATTTCACTGAACTGTGCTGAGAGGACGCTGGAGACTGATGATGCAGGATCAAAGAAGGGATTATTCAGTATCTCCATGATCCCTGAGAAGCGGGGTTTTCACACATTTTTACCTAATTATGCTGATGAAGGAGAGAATAAACAATTTACACAGTTCTCTAAACCCCAAAAGATGTTAACATTTTGTGATATCAGGAAATCCTTTATACAAGCTTTTAAATGGACTCTAAATGCAAAAACTTGTGTATATTCACTGCCCTGAAATCCAGACTATCAGAGATAACCTGGTTTTCCTTCTTACTGACAGGATCTAAGTCCTATTAGTAAGAAGTGACCTTTATTCACAGACTGTATAGTTTAAAGGTACAGCGGCATGCCTCACATTCAGGGGAGCTGGATGTTGCTGATAGTCTATACCCTTCATAAAATTAATAAATAGAAAAAAGATATATAAATAAAATACAAATTCTATTTATAAAATGTAACGTGTATCTTTTCATTTCAAACCTTTTATTACAATCGGTGCATTATTTATGAAATGTGTGCACAGTTCTGCTGTGTTATTCACAATGATAATGCACTCCCTTTCTAGAGCAATGTTTTTTCCACAGCTATCAAGCACCTCAAAGAATGTAGGTCTCAAGGATTTCCTTGCATGAAACCAGTGAGTAATTAATATACCTTTCATTCAGATTGATTTACCTGTACTCAAGTAGTGATATATATATATATATATATATATATATATATATATATATATATATATATATATACACCATGCAGGGAAATAGATATAAATTAAGCACATTAAGTATTTTGTGCATGGGATGTTCTGTTTAGGTAGGTTTATGCTAGCTCCAGTTGGTTTATCAGCTTGATCATACATTTTAGTAGTTCTTCCATTTTCAGACTAGATACCTCCCTTTCACAGGTGATTCCAGGGCTGGATTTCCCAGTAGGTAGAGCAGGCAGCTGCCTAGAGTGTAAATTTTGAGGACGCCTATGTTGTGCTGCCCACACCCACATTCTGAATTCAGCATGTGGCCATAGAAATCACAGTGTTCCTTATTTTATACCACATTAACTGCCATTACTTAACATCTTGGATACTAGGGAGATGTCTAATGCATCACAAGGCAATGTGTTAGTCACCTCTCTAGCAACCAAGGGATTAAATCTTTTTTTGTCCTTGCTTGTTATTGACCAATAGTTATTTTCTGTGCCAGGAAAAAGTGGGTGGGACTGAGGCAGGGCCATGTGAAGAATAGGGGTGTGGCAATGGTTGGAGCTAATGGTGCCTAGAGTGCCTTGCTTAGGGGAGCCTGGGATATAAATCCAGCCCTGGGTGATTCTGAACAATTACAGTTAAATCTCCAGACTTCGTGAAATACTAGTACATGCTGCATCTGCATAATCTTCTGTGATGGACATAACATTTTCTGGCATATTTTTTAAGGATTGATTTCTATCATCCCCTGAGTTATTTCTGGACTTAATATAATTTCATCATTTCATCTAAGAATTTTCATTTGACATCTGTGGAGACCTCTTTTAATTCCACAACTGCATAATTTTTATGGATACATTTTCAGTTTAAAATATATACTTTTTAACATCGGCTTTATTGAACTGTTTTATGGAATTCCATGTATTTTAATGAAAATCCTATTCCTGCTATCACCATCACACTGTATTTGGTGCCCTAAATAAATCACAAGGGTAGTATCCCAGGTTATAAATGTAATTTTCCACTGTGTGTATGTATATATATATATATATATATATATATATATATATATATATATATATATATATATATGTGTGTGTGTAATTTTTTTCTCAAGGAGCCATGGAAATCTAGATATCATGTTACACATCTTGAAAATCAGTCAGCATGTCAAGGTTATGGAGAGCTAAAAAACAATAACAAGGTTATGGAGAGTAAAAACTTCACCAAACAGATTTGTGCATCAAAAAAGGTTTACAAAATGATGTTTCCTTGTTTCAACACACACATATGATCCAGAAAGGAATCCAGAGTCAAGAAACAATCCCCTCCATTGTAAATGTTTGATCCCTAGCTTCTGGTTCAACAGAAAGAAGATCCAATATATTTTATTACATCACTCATTACTCTTTGACATCTTTTCTCTTTTCCATGTAACGTCTGCATTAGCACAAAGCTTGACAAAAACTGGGCACCAGGTCACCATGGTGCCTAGAAATTAGGGCCTAGTGTCCAGCATACTTTGCCCTGCATGTAGGGTAGCATCTTCTCTACATTGCAGGTTAAGTTTTAACACTTTAAACTATATACTATTACTCCCATGAGCATGAGTGATCGTGTGTATGTAAAAAATGCACACAGTACGGGATCTCTTGATCCCGCGCTATGTGCAATAAAAAAAAAAATCAGACCTCATAGGGGGGCATTGTAAACCCTCCTGATGCCCCTCCAGCATTGATTGTCTATACCATAAGATACGTGCTCAATGCAGCGACCAGGAAGGCAATCACCACCTTCCCTCTAAGTCTTCAACCCGGCGTTCAATGAATGCTTGGGTTGAGTAGGAGGACTTTCAAGACCCACATGATGCGAGTGTGTCTTGAAGGGCCTCCTACTCAACCTGGACATTCATAGAATGCCGGGACAAAAAGCAGGACTTAAAGGAAAGGAGATGGTCGTCTTCCTGGTAGAAGCATTGACCGCCTTTCCTACTGGATAGTCGATCAATGCCAGTGGGGCATCAGGAAGGTTTCCACTGCGCCCCATGAGGTCTGATTAAAAAAAACATAATAATGAATGAAAACAATAAATACAATACCACCCCCAAACTGGCCCCAACACTGTTTGATACCCCCCCATGCTAGCCTTGTTCCCTTTGCTGGTAGCCAGTTCCCCACACACACCTAGTGACCTCACCAGCTTTGTTCCATTTCCACAAGTAGCCACAGATCCCTAGGTATACCGCCTGACCCCCTGCGGCCTTTTTCCCCTGTCCACTAGTAACCAGAGATCCCCACACATACTGTCTGTGTCCTGCAGCCTTGTCCCCTTGCCCACTGGTAGCCAGAGATCCCCACATACACTAAGTGACCCCACCAGCCTTATTTACCTCCCAATTTATAGCCACAGGTCCCCAAATACACTGCTTCACCCTTAAGCCAGGCCCCAATGCCTCTTGTAGCCATAGATACCCCATATGCACTGTCAGCCCACCCCCAAGCCTGCTTTTACTGGAAGTCACAGAACCACACTTTAGTCTGTCTGACAGTACAGCCTTGTTCTTTTGGTAGCCAAAGAATCACACACGCACACACTGTCTGCTTCCCCAGCCTTGTTCCAATAGGCTGTGAGGGAAGGTTCTCCTCTGATGCAGAGTCTGGATCCTAAATTTTTGGTTTGTCTCCTAGAATCAAACCAAATTTGTCAACACCTGCATTAACATATACTATTTAATGGCACCATCAAAACAAAAACAGTGCACCACTCTGTGCATAAAACATTTATTAAATATACAATGAAAAAGCACAGTGCAATACTGACATGTTTTAGCACTATTGCATAAATCTACAGTTTGGTTATAGGTTAAAATTGTTAGAGGTTCAAAAAGTTCAACTAAGCATCAGTGAATGAAAATGCTGATGGAATAGTTTTCACTATTTGTTAATTGCATTTGAACATGATCATCCTTTAAATATTTATATATTTCTTCCCAATTCCCAAAATATATGTTTGAATTCTGAAGTCAGATAAACATTTTATCGCTAAAGTAAATCAGAATTGTATTCATAATCTGTAGGTAATGAAAATATTTAAGGAAAACAGACAGCCTTTAATACTCTGATGTCAGCTTTGAAGTAAATCAATAATTAGCAAAGGCAATGAAATTAAATTGTATTGAAAGGATAGCAATCAAGCAGAACATATGACCTGGAAATGTGCAAGCTATTTATTCTATAATACAATAGCTGACAGTTCTCAAATTTGAAGGGATAGTAATGTTTCAAAATAAATGCAGCTCCAATTATTCTTTATAGTTTTTGGTCCATGTAGAGCAGTATTATCATTCTGTATGATGTGTTGTTCCAGAGTCATTGAATATAAAGTGTCCCCCTCCAGTCCCTTTTTCCTATTGTAAGCCACCTCCCCTCAGATGTGGAAGCGCAGCGCAAGGGACAATCTTCTGGCTGTGAGCAAAAGGAAAACTCTGCACCTTTGAAGGAGGAGGGCAGGATTTTCCTTATGCTAACAGAAAATTGCCCCTTCCTGTGATCCATCCGGATGGCCTTGCTTTGCAGCTTTACATAGATAAAAGGGGCAGGAGGGAGAAACTTTATGATTCAATTTCTCTGGAACCACACATTGGCCCAAAAACTATAGAGAATAATTGTAGCTGCATTTATTTTAAAACATTACTATCCCTTTAAACTATACAATCAATGAGTAGATATAATATAGTTTTATGTTGAACATATGCATAGAAGTCATGTGTATAAGGAAACGTTTGGATTAAAAAGTCCGACTTAATGTAATAGGAGTAGCCTGCTTCCAAGTTTATAATATAACTAGGGATGGGCGAAACTTTCCCCCCTCAAACTAAAATCGGCGAAAAATGGCACTTTCTGCTTGGCGAAAAATTTCCTGCAAAAAGTGCAGATTTTCCGCTTTTTTTCATCCTTTGAAATCAATGGGAACATAGAAGTTATACACAACACATTACAAATAATATTTTGTTTCCCAAAGGCATTGTATAAAAGGGGCATGAGGGTGCCTGTGTTGGTGGGGTGTGGGGAAATAATCATTTGAACAGGGAATGTTTTTGGGGGGTTGTTACCTGGGATTGTGGGGCACTTAAAAAAGAAATCCTAAATAAAATAAAAACCATAAGACATGGTATAAAGGGGTAAAGGGGTCTGAGGAGGGTGCCTGTGTTGGTGAATGAATCATTTGAACAGGGAATTTGTTTTGGGGGGTTTCTTGACTGCTATTGAGGGGACAGTTAATAAAAAAATAAATCAATAAAATAAGACATTTGTATTTAAAGTTACAGAGACAGGAACCCCCTGACATAAACTGCCACTGGGGTGGACTGATACTTGACTTGATAGAGTATTTTGTAGAGGATGATTTGTTTGATTTGTTGTTAGAGGCCTTTGTAGAACTTATACTTATTAGAGGCCTAATCCCTGAAGAAACATTGATTTATAGGACTTAAGCTTGTTTGGCACAAGCCCTAAGAAAACACTGATTTGCAGGACCTAAGCTAGTTTGACACAAGCCTTAAGGAAAAATTGATTTGTAGGACTTAAGCTAGTTTGGGAAAAAAGTCCTAAGGAAACATTGATTTGTAGGACTTAAGCTAGTTTGGCACAAGCCCTAAGGAAATATTGATTTGTAGGACTTAGGCTTGTTTTTCAAAACACAAGCCCTGAGAAAAAAATAAAAATGCCCTACTGGCCTAATACCAGCAGGTCATGTTGGCCAGTGGCCACTGTCAAATGTCCTCCTGAGTTGCAACTGCTGTTCGTACTGCTGTTGCTGCTGAGTTGTTTAAGCAGCAGGATGATTAGGCATCTGAAAGGGAATGGGATCAATAATAGCAATATGGAAGATGGATGATGAAGGTTCCACTTGCCACGACTGGCTCCAGTGATGAGCCTGAGGCAGTAGCAGAAGAATAAGAAGCCCCCAGTATATGTGGAGAAAATAACAAGTTGACCATTAAATCTTCTCCACCTGCCCCTCCTCCAAAATCATTTTGGGTATGGTGTTATTAGAATATATATTTTTCCCTTGAGAACAGGAACTGTGGCTTCCATCAGCAACTGCAATGTGCACAGTGTGTGTGGGGTAAATAACATCTGGGGTCACAACTGTATCCAAACACCATGACACCAGAAACCAAATACTGCCGCTGTCACTGTACCCCTTGTCCAGACCTCACTAAGGACACATGACAATTTGCTGATAGTTTAATAGTAATGATGAACCCTCCCTGCTAGAATCCTAGCATATTCTGTGGGATGGAATCTCCTCAGATGCCACCTGATGACCTGGTATCGAATCTCCTCCACCACACTGGCATGTGTGGTCAGTGCACCACACAGTGTGCAATGGGTAGAGATGAACTGCCATATCCTAACATTAACAGAGTGGCTATCATTTGGCGGGGAGTTAACGATGAATGAGGTGGATTGGCAGGAGATGTACTTGTTACCCTACAGGAAGAAGGTGATGTTAATGGTGAGCTAGTTATTTCGCTTGCCATGGAACTTTCATTGTCTGTCTGGGTTTCTCTATTCTTCCTCCTCTTTGATCTCCACCTTTCTGGAGAGTCAGGGGGTGTACAGTAACAGCGGTGCTAGATTTCTGTAACGGGTGTTTGGGTTTAACATGTTTGTAGTAAATGTCATGGTGTCTGTGTTTCATGTGTGTTTATCAGAGCGGTTTTGCCAAGGTGTGTTCCCTCCTTTCCCCTTATCACTAACTTGTCACAAATTTTGCACTCTACAATTGTTGATGATGACCACACTGTGCCTGCCGGAAGAGAATAATAGTCCCACAGCCATGACTTCTGGGGGGAGGGATAGGGAACAGGTGGAGAAAAATGGCCTCTTTCTTCTTGTCCTCCACATTCCCCTTCACTTTCTGTGGCAGTGGATAATGTTGCTGCTGTTCCTGCTACTGCCTCAGATTTAGCACTGCAGCTAGGATCAGGAAGAGTATTGCTACTGCTGGCAAGTGGAACCTGTCCTAGTCCCGCATAACTTGTTGACCCCATTCCCACTGTGACCAGGGTGGTCTGTGGCACACTAGCCTGCTCATCAGCCATCAATGTCTCTTCCACCCCAGCTTCTCCAACACCACCACCACCACTAGTCCCTACATGCTGCTGTTCAATTCCAGACATCTCACTGCTGCTTGGAGGAGGTGACAAGCAATGTGACAGAGGGTCCCCTGCTGTCACACATGGCATAATTTTCTCCTTCCCCTCTGAGTACTACAAGAAACACTAGCAGCAGACGAAGCATTGGTTGCAGCAGGTTCAGCACTGGCAGCAGGTTTAGCACTGGCAGCAGGTTCAGCACTGGCAGCAGGTTCAGCACTGGCAGAAGGTTTAGCACTGGCAGAAGGTTCAGCACTGGCAGCAGGTTCAACACTAATGATAGCACATCTGACAGCAGGTACAACACTAGTGGCTGCAGATACAGCAATGGTGGCACTGGCAGCAGGGGCAGCACGTCTTGCAGCAGGCACAGGCAGCTGACCTGTCCTGCTCTAACTAGTACTACCCTTTTCTCCCTCCCTTCCCATTCCCTTTTCTCCCTTATTTCCCATTCCCTTTTCTCCCTCCCTACCCATTAAATTCCCCAAGATCTCTTCGGGTGATTTAGGGGGACTGGACAGCATTGGTACAGTAGTGGTCCCTTTCTCCTCCTCCTCAGAGGACACATAATGGTCCTTCCAGTTCCTCCATTGATTATTTTTTATATTGCTCATAGTGATAGGAGTCACTATGAGCCTCTCCTGCCTCACTTTTTGCAAAATATCACAACAGAACAGCACAGAACTTCTATCTTGCTCTGTAGCTGCTTCTATTGTGTCTGCCTTCAGCGAAAACGTCAAGTTTTTATAGCGGAAGTGCAAAAACTACGTACATCAATGGGCAGAAATTTTCTAGCCATTGAAAAAATGGCGAAAAATTTTGGTTAATGGGCAAAAAATGCGAAAATTTTAACCGCTAGTTTTAAAGTAGATTTTCCTGCGAAAAAGCGGATAACAACATGGTTCACATGAAATTTCCCACAGGAACACAGCGTCGACTTTCGCCCACCCCTAAATATAACATTGTACATAGTAACATAATTGATGAGTCTGAAAAAATAAATGAGTCCATCAAGTTCGGTCCATTCCATATCACCCTTGCTGATCCAGAGGAAGGCAAAAAAAAAACAAAAAAAACAACATTAATTATCAATTAAGCCCCAAGTGGGTAAAAAAATCCTTTCTAACTTGATATGTCAGGTCAATATCTTCTTGGATCAACATCCTACTTGCTTTGAAGCCAAATGTCATAATTAACAATATTGCTATGACACAGAAACTTATCCATTACGTGTTTTGAAAGCAATTACAGTATCTGCAAGCACAGCACAACAAGGCAAACAATTCAGTAACTTTAATACCCTTACTGTGAAAAAACAACCTTCATTTTTGTCTAAAGTGCATTTTTTCTAATTTTTCGGATGACCTCTTGTTTTTTACTCAGCTCTTTGAGAAAATAGTTTCTTGGAGAATTCTTTATATTGACCTGGAATATATTTGTAATTGGTAGGCATATCACCCATTAGATGTCTCTTCTCTAATGTAAACAAGCCCAGTTTGGCTAAACACTTTTAATAGTAGTACTCCTAAGCAATATAAGCCTTGAAAAACATGGTAAGCAGGTTGATAAGGACTTCTGTTTTAAGATGGTGAAGGTGATGGGGCAAATGGTTATACCCTTGTAAATAATGTAATGTGTTGTTAGCAGACAAGAATTCTACAGCAAAATATTCCTTGAAGTAATTGTTAGCATATTGAGACATACAGCACATTAACCCTGAAAAACTGTTACCAAATTGAGACCTGTATCAAGAAATGCTGTGAACAGTTCTTAGCAGGCTGAGGCTGGATGGCATAGTAACAGCAGCAGCACCTAACTGAAATATGCCAAAAGTATAAAACGTGACATCAGTTCTTTAAAACCTTAATTTTCAAAAAAGAACAGAACAGCATTCTGACCACTAATGGTTTGACAAGGTAGTCATTCCTCACGTCCATACTTTTGAGTTATTTTTGTGCATTCTTTGACTTTTTTTTTAATAATTTAGTAAGTGTGGGTTGATAGCATATAGAAGAATTGTGTAGCTTGTTTTAACAATATGCCTAGTGATGGAGGTGGTGGTGGTGGTGGGCAGGCAGTGTGTGTAGGTACTCTGTGGCTCTTGTCTCCTCCATCTAACACAAAGTAATACACCTCTGTGCTAATATGGCATGTGTAGGGGACATGGGTGTAATTGTTGGCCCAGTGATCTTATAGGAGTGCTTTTATTAATGCTAGTAATAATAACTCTGGTCTGTTGCTGGTATATCTCGCAATCAAATCTGTGCTTCTGCTTTAGCTGGGACTCAATGAGGATATTCCTAGATGTGATCAATCCTTTCCCCCGGTCAATGTTTTACAGAAACAACAGGTAGCAACATGTTTATTGTTTTGATTGTGTCAGAATACCTCATAGCTAAGGTTGTAAATGTTGACCTATGTTGCTAGTCAATAATAGTGAATGGGACACCGTGGGGGGTTGGACTAAGAAGTAGTGACAATGATGATGACTTAGATGCATTTCCATTTGATCTCTCATTGCTTTCCTGTCTACTTCATTTGTATTTAAAAAAGCAGTGGAGTATGGAGTGAGGGAAATATTTGAATCAATATAATCATCAATAAAATTAGGCCATCTTCCTCACTGTTCCTCTCTACCCACACTAGCTAACATTAAAAATATAGCAGATGTCTCTTTCTCTCTCAGGCACAGATAACATGATGTGGTAAACTGACACCTGTTTTTGTACTTTAGAATGGTGGGATTATATGGGGGAAAAATCTCCAGATGGTAGAAATTAGATTATTATCATTGATTTCAATGCAATGAGAAAAACAGAAAAATTACACCTTTCTCTAGAATTCCTGCTGTAGGCAGGAAGAACAGTTTCTTACGTTTCACTTTTGAGGTTAAACGTTTTAGACACCCTGTTCCGGACATAATGTGACCAAAATATTGATCAATAAAGCCACTTAAGTTTCATATATTTAAGAAGAAGTGCATACTATCTCACTTCAATGACATCTGTGCAATTACTACAGTGTATATTATTTGTTGATTTTGAAAAATTTATTAGGAAGCTGGCTCTGAGGAGATTCTTTGCCCTCAACAAGAATAAAAATAAGAATGGCAATGAAAATAGGAATGAGATACCTATTTGGAATGCTTCTTTGACTAACAAAGATATCTTATTCTTATCTGAGTTGCAAGATATGAGGAATGTAGGGCCACATGAGGTACAGAAGTTGAAATTTAATACAAATTTGCGAGATAAGTCATGTTTCTGTCCAGAGGCTCAGAAGGGGACAAATTTAACCCTGTTCCAACATTTGGTTAGAAAGGAAATCCAGCAATTGAGTTTTAAGAACAAATGGGATAATTTGACAAGATCAGAACGAGTGGCTTTAAGAAATCTGGTTAAGAATCAAGATTTGGTTATACGACAGGCAGATAAGGGTGGGGGAGTGGTTCTGCAGAATTATGAGGATTATATGAAAGAAGCCGCCAATCTTCTGTCAGATAGGAGTTTTTATGTGGTTTTGGAGACTGATCCTACAGACCAGTATAAGAAACAACTAAAAGTGCTGTTGGACCGGGCAAGAGTGGGGGACCTGATTTCTTTGGATGAGGCCAGATTCTTGTGGGTCGAAGAGCCCCGAGTGGCCACTTTCTATCATTTACCCAAGATCCACAAGAGTCTGGCCTCTCCACCGGGTCGTCCAATAGTGTCCGGGATTGGATCATTGTCCCAGAATCTATCCCTGTATGTTGACTTGTACTTACAGGTGATGGTTCCATGCATAGACTCCTATCTCAAAGATAGTGGAGATGTGGTTGCATTATTTGAGAACTGGATTTGGGAAAAAGGAGATATTTTGGTTACTAGTGATATTAGTGCCCTTTATACTAATATCAATCATGAACAGGGAATTAAAGCTTTGGAGAGATCCTTTGAGAAATATGGCTTTTTAGAAAAATCTCATCGCCAATTTGTGTTGGATAGTGTTTCCTTTATTTTGAACACTAATTATTTTGTGTTTAATAAGATATTTTATTTGCAAACTAGGGGCACAGCGATGGGGACTCGCTTTGCCCCTAGTTTTGCGAATTTGTTCCTTGGGATTTGGGAGGATGATACTATCTGGGCTTCCAATTGGTTTACCCCACATATTAAATTGTATCGAAGATACATCGACGATATTGTGATGGTATGGCATGGGAGTTCTCAACTTCTTGAGGAATTTTTTCATTTTATTAATGCTAATGATTTAAATCTTAAATTTACCTACACGTGTAGTACTAAAGAGATTGAGTTTTTGGATTTATGTTTGTTTGTACATGAAGGTCATATTTTGACTAAAACTCATTTTAAAACTGTTGATCAGAATAGTTATATACCATATACAAGCATGCATAAAAGAGTATGGTTGGATAATATTCCGAAAGGACAATTTATACGTATACGTAGGAATTGTTCCCTTATTGGTCATTATTGGGAACAGGGGGTTATTCTTATCAAAAGATTTTTAGAGCAGGGATATGATATTTTTATTGTCTGTCAAGCATTTTTGGAAGTGTTAAGTTTGAACAGGAAAGATCTGATCAAGACACGGAGTGAGAAAGAGACAACCAAAAGTTTGGATCAGGAAGGAGTGGATCAACAGTATGATTTGATTCAACTTATTCAAGTCTTGAAAAGAGATTATGGTATTAATGTGGATTCCGGAGACATTGAGCACAGAAAACATAAAAGAATTAATCGGATAGTGAAAGAAAAAGAGGAGTCTAATGTACATAAAACAAAAATTAGATGTAATAAGTATGGGCATAAAAAGTTTAAGATTAATAAAGTTGATAATGTGATATGGGAAGAATTTAGGGATAAAACTAGAGAAAAGTATGATATAGCATTAATAACTGCTTATACAGATGAGCTTTATAAAATACAAAGGATTTTGGATAAGTTCTGGCCCATAATCCTTGAGGACAAAGTCCTCAGGAGTTTGGTTCCTGAGAAGATCCAAATCATATGTAAGAAAAATTTGAGTCTTAAAAATATATTAGCGCCAACTGTCTTGAGGGCCCATAAAGATGGAAAGATATCAAATAAAATTGGGAATATTAAAAAAGGTATATTTGGGGAGATGCAGGGGATTGAAAACAATCCCTTTAAAATGTCACCGGTGACGGGTTGGCACAGGTGCGGAAGATGTACGTCCTGTGCCAACTGCCCTAAAAAACTGACAAGTTTTATAGATCCTAAAAGTAAGGAGTTTCATATAACACAATTTTTGAATTGTGAAAGTATAGGGGTGATTTATGTGCTGAAATGTCCCTGTGATCTACTCTATATAGGAAGAACTAAGAGATCCTTTAAGAGAAGACTTTATGAACATAAGAGAAATATTGTTAAGGGAGTTGTCACTCACTCCGTGTCTCGTCATTTCTTAGAAATACACGATCAAGATCCAAAATTGTTGTTGGGATTTGCGTTAGAAAGGGTTAAATTAGATTTTAGAAAAGGTAGTTTGACCAACTTGTTGAATAAACGGGAGGCAGCTTGGATATTTAAATTGAATACTCTGTACCCTCATGGGTTAAATGAAAATATCGAACTTGCCCCCTTTTTGTAAATAATTGGGGGTTAATTGTATATAGGAGGAAGGTATACTATATCTATAAGGTGTGAAAGACTATATATGTGGTTATCCTAATTCTCCGAATTTTTAAAATTTAAGGGAATTTTCTGAAGTTAGATCTGTAGAAGGACCCGTAGTTAGAATCTGTCTACCAATCATATGATTGATAAGAGGGATTTAAATAGCCGATGATTTTTGACAAATGATGATATTATATGTCTGCTTGATAAAGCACCGTGGGTGGTGTGAAACGCGTTGCAGTGGTGCAGTGGCGATTTGCAGTATTAGTTATACTATATCCCAGCCGGGTGTATAGCTTTTTGTCATTTCTCATATGATCGGCTATGTAAGTAATTTTTATATTTTACATTTATATGGTTTTTAAAGGGTTTGTTCAGTTCTGTCACGGCAGATTTAGAACTGCTTTAGTATCGGTCTACATTTGGCATACACGAGTTGATACTTTGTTATCCTGTGTGTTTGCTATTTTGTAGCCGCGGGTCTATTTTGTGTGTGGCGAACTGTAGTATATTTTATACGATAACTACTGTTTTCCTTTTAAAAGTGTGGGATATACCACTTATATTTTGTGTTTATTTAGTGGTATTATATTTAAACTTCTTATGAGGAAGTTATGATTGTATTTTGTCTTTTTTAGAGATATATTTCCTACAATATTTATACATGAGTCTTATATACATATATGTTTTTTGAATAAAATCTCCTTAAGATCGAGATACTGTGAATCCTTTCTTGTATATATGTTTTAGGTTTGAGTGGAATTCACGAGCGCCAACTTCTAGCTTGCAAATACTAAGATTTCTTCGTTTGATCGTTGGGTGGATATCTAATGGTTACGGCACCCTGAGAGTTAAAGGCGCTAGTGAATCTTTGAGTAAAGGAGGAAAGATTGGAACTTGGACTCTAATATATTGATTTATTGATATAAGAGACAATTGTGAGATTGTCTTATAAGCGCCTTCTCCGAAATAAGATACAGTGTATAAAGCATATATATTTATATCACATCATGAATGGTATATTTTTGAATATTTAATGTCACTAAATGGAGCAAAGTATTTTTTTTTACAAAACTAAAGTATTTGATGGTACACTAGTCATTCAAAAATCGAAAGCTCTTATTTAATTATACATTCAGTCTTGTCTATCTAATCAATAATGAATATCTGACAAAAAGAATCACTACCAATGAGATATTTCAACCTCTGTGCATTTTGTATAGACAGATTGAAAAGAATACTTCAGAACGGTTAAATGGGAGCATTGTTCCAGACCTGTTGTTTATCACATAATGTACCTTTCAAAGCCATGACTTCTAGCCATGACATTGTCAGGAATATGTGAAAAGAAATGTTTCAGTTCATTAGCAAAAGGACAGCTAAAACACCATAACTCATGTTATAAAAATGTAAATCATATTTTGCTTTTACTAAATCATGTTTTCTTGTTTAAATCTATTTTACAGCCTTATTATTTAACTGCCAGTTTTTGAAGACATTTTTATAAAGCAAAATATATGGGCGTGTATGATTTGTACTCTAAAATTGGTCTACTTTTCACATGACTTAAACAACCATTACATAATTCTAAATTGTTTTCCCTTTTTCACATAAATCCTGGCTTAATCTGAATCCTGTATTCCTTTAGGATGTTTTGATAAACATGGCGTAGGGGTAAGTAATTAAGGACTTAATATATTAGATTTAGGGAACTAGCTTAATCTACTTTTAAAATATGTCTCTGAATGTGACAGCTTTGGTTTGTAGAACCAAATAATACCCTACTTTATATATGGGAACAAATACATTCTTTAACTAACAGTGTGCATTGATGTTCAAGTCCAACATTTCTCTTCCAGTCTGCTACAGAAGACATCACAGATAGGCCAAAATATCCTTTTAGATAGAATCCAGGGCCAGTAATGTAGCACTCCCAGGCCCAGGAAGTATGGCTTAGTCAAAGATGTTTCCAGTGCAGTAGGTATTTTTTTTTGCTCAAGACACATTTGTACAAGCAATTATATAACTAGTGATTGGAGGGCCCCATTCCAAAATTTCTTTTGGGCAACATAATATTCTCCCAGGCACATACCTAGAACTTATTGACTTATTCTTTATGAACTTATGAACTTATTTTTTGGGGCAACATAATATTATCCCAGGGACATACCTAGAACTTATTGACTTATTCTTTATGAACTTTTGAACTTATTCTTTTGGGCAACATAATATTCTCCCAGGGGTATACCTACAACTTATTGACTAACTTGCTCCTTTAGAGGATACCTTCCATCACAATCTGCACCATGTGCACCCCCTGTAGTTGCACCCCTGTTACATAATCAGAAATGTATAAGACAGTGTTGTAATTTCCAAAAAATGATACTTAAAACTCAGCATACATTTATTTTACATTTCAAACTGTGCTAGCATGCACAACATGCTAAAGTACTACAGAACACTTGTTTAGAAACACCGTTCAGTCTCAATAATCGTAATATTGTAGTTATCTTGAGCACGTTAGGACAGGTAAATACTAGAGCAGGTGACTAAGTTGTGAAACTCAGAATGTTGGAGGTGATGATTAATCAGATAATTATTGTAATAGTAAAATCATCAGACCATCAATAGTAATCAAATGTTTTGTACCAAATGGGTAGTAGCAGAGAAAATGGCCGCATTAAGATAATGAAAATAAATCCAGTTCGTGCAAACAGGTAGATACAGAGTTTTGAATCAGGAAGTGCTTTTCAAATAATAAACATATATATCCTAGACCCCCTCACTTCACACTTTTAATGTGCTTTTTACCCATTTATACAAAACTATAGTTTGCAGTAATTGAATTTTATTCATTCATTAATTGTGTACAGATGTTTTGATCAGTTTCTACCTTTTAAGGTTAGGGTCACATGGGTGCCAATGTGTTAATTTGCTAAATATTCTGGCTATTGTTCCATTGTAACAAGGATTTTGTTAATACCGGCACTCACTAGTTGCAGTACGCCAAATCTGCATGACAGTATATTGGCTGCTGTGCAGATCAGTCACATAAACATAATTGGAGGCTATGCTGCCCTTTGCAACTCCCAGTGACATGCTGACCCAATAATACGCAGGAAACACATCATCCACCTCAGTCACACCATGCCCCCAATGCGAGAGGTTTGACAGAAGGGGATCACATGAGATCAGAGGTGAGTAAACAGGCAGCTTAAACAATGCTGAATCTCAACTCTGTTTTCCACCTTTGGATACCTAGCCTAGGTGTGGAGGCCAGTGGTTTTCAATGTACAGGTATTCATGGTGACTTCCTCATTTGATGCTCTACTGAGCTTTTATAGGTTTTTACTAGTTGAAGAGCCCATTACACGGGCCACAGTGCCACTGCCAACCGGTCATGGGGCAGTCGTGCACAGTAGAGACTGCCCACGCATGGCTGATACAGTGTCAGCCGGTCACAGGGCAGTCGTGCACAGTAGAGACTGCCCACGCCGCGGATGATACAGTGCCAGCCGTGATGTGGGCTGTCTCTACTGTGCATGACTGCCCCGCTACCGGCTGGCAGTGGCACTGTGGCCCGCTCTGCATCAGCCTTGTCACTGGCAGTCTCTACTGCACATGACTGCAGCACATACAGCAGTCTCTACTGCGCATGACTGCGTTGTTACATATGTTTTAGCAAATTATTATATAGGATGTTTTGTTATTATAGAGGTGGGCAGATGCTTTGACCCAAGGTCCACATATCTGTTCAAAATGTTTTGGAAGGCTGTAAGTGTTAGCTGGAGAGATGGCTCAGTTTGGGTAAGGCACCAGCTATAGAATCTGTTCTAGGCTGCAGGTTCTAATCCTAGGAAGGTGAGATCAGCCTTTCACCCCTCTGAGGTAGATAAAATGAGTCCAGGTCATACTTGAAAACAAGAGACAATCTCAGTATATTCTTTCTGGTAAAATACATTTACACAAGTGTATGGCATCTCCCAACATTATCCGAGGGTCTAGCTGTTTCTTGTACTTCTGATTATACAGCTATATACAGAATGAATAGATTGTGACTCCCATCTCACTGGTAGAATGTTGACTTACATAAGTCCAGTACTTTGTAATACAACACATCATTTTTACTCTGCAAAGAAAACTCAGAAGTTTTTCTGTAAAGCAGCAATGCTAAATGTGTATAGACAGACTGACCTATGGGCCATATACAATTGCGATTTGCCTATCTCTGCTCTATCACAATAACAGCAATATTCCTTTTATAACCCACATTCAGTTAAGATATCTCTCTATTTCTGCTTGTTATTCCTCCGTTTAAGAACCTATGAGAACATGTACCTAAATTCAAAACAATTTCTTGTATTTTCAATGTTTTCAAAAGTTCATTGGTTTTTATTGTGACCCAAAAAAGTAAAGTGCTGTATAGTTAATGTGCTAATTAACAACTGCTCAAATGTAACCTCTAGCAATTTTTATTTTGCTTCCACTTTATAATTTTCTCTTTATTTCACAGCATATATTGTTAGGACATACTAAAATGGTAGGAAAACAATCATTAGAACCTCAAAAGTTGTTAACCAAAGTAAAAACAATTGAAGAACCCAGTTAAAAATGTGCCAAGTGACTCACACCAGTCCAATCCTCTGACATCACGGAGGTTATGCATTAAGGGGTGATAAAGAGGATATGACTTCTCCAGTGTTATCAATTCTCCAGTTCCTATGTTATTCTAAAGAGCCCATGAACTAAGATTCTCAAGTGGCAGTGCATAGGCTCCATAGAATAACACAGGAAATGGAGAAGTTATATGACTGGAGAAGTTATGTTTGCTTCATCACCTCTTTATCACCCCTTAGTGCATAACCTGCTATGTTTCTTTCCTTTTCATGGGTATACTTAAGGAAACTGGCTTATTTATATCTGGTTATTAAATGGTGTGATCCTGTGCCCTATGGAAATGTGACTTTACCTATATGACTAAGAAATATTTTGTTATATAGAGAGTAGACCTCAGAGCTATTTTGTGTTGTGTTTGCCTTCAGATTTGCTATCCTTAAAGACTAATAGATAACAGTAAATTAACTACTGTACAACCTGAGTCATAATAAGTGAAAATCCTCCACGTAAGCCATCTACATTTGATCCAGTACTAAATATCTTACTCCAGCATTGTTGTATTTTCAAACTAACTAAATAAGTTTCAGCATAAGGTGTTATTTATTGTTATCAAAACAGGAAAAACATGCTGCTATTTGAAAAGAATGCTCTTCTGTAATAATATAGTTCAATTGACAAGATATTGTAATTGCATAAGAAACTCATGTACTGCTGTGTGCTTAGTGTCTTGTGCAGATGCTAAGAGATATCAATACTTCTGAGCAAAATAGTCAGTAATACACTTGGGCTTCAGTCTAACGCTAGTGGTTTTACAATGCAGAATTTCCCAGAGGAACAGTTGACAACTGCAAAACTGTAGAGAGAAGCAATGCTCTTTCTATGAGTTTAGTTAGTGTCATAGTATATTTCTCATTTATGGATCTTTGTGAAATGACAAGAGGCAATTTATACTGGGGTTGTAAATACTGTACCTGTTATAGGCTGGCATTCATCAGTTCATGGTTCTATACATCAAGCAGACATTATCTAGTAATTGCCTTTGACAACAGTGGTATTTCCCAGGCACAACCAATGTTGTGCAAAGAAAGCAAACTATTTGTATATTTCGATGTAGCAGAGGTATAAAAATATTTAAGTAATTAAGGAAATGTGAATGCAGTATAAATTTAGCAGTTAATTGCCTTTGTACAGGATAAGTGTCATGAATGCCAGACCTGCTTTCATTTAACTTAATGGCTGTGGTATATTTAAAGTGATAAGATAATGTGCTATTGATAATAGCCTTTGGGTGAACTGAGGCTTTGCAATTTTGATTGCAGTTAATCTTCTTCCAGGATGCAGTCCATCAAAATCTTTTGACCATCAATCCTTTCAACTGCCTTAGGCAAACTGTAAAATCTTCACAAGTAATCTGACTGCATAACACTACATGATGCACGACTGCTAAAAACCGCAATACCTTTAAATATTAAACCTCTGAAATAGTATTTCAAATGTTGAGCTTCGTTTTATATGACATATGGAATGCACAAATGTCTTTCAGATAAACAGTTGACTATATTACACCTAAAAAAGTTTGAATCTTAGTGAGTCTGGTACCTATTCACTAAAATCTTCCTGGGCTCTCTACTCAAATGTTTAAATAAAGAGTTTAATTTACGTAATCTAATATGAAAATAAATATTAACTAGTCATAACACACAGCAACAAAGGGAACTGGGAAGTAGCAATGTACATAGGGATATAAATATTTTTTCTACTTGCCTTGCTTTCCAAAACATAGCTACCAATGTGAAGGAGGTGGGCATGTACCTAAACCAAAAAAATTAATAAATAGAGCCCAACTTAGGCTTAGGTCATATGGGCTACATTACAGCCCCCACTACAGTTCAGTCTCCCGTGTATCTGCGCTCATCTCTCTCCTATGTTATACCACTGATTGGAATGTGGGTTAGGTTTGCCTGGTGATTGGTCCACATGAACTCAATGAGGACTGCAACCTCCAATATTTCTAGTGTGAAAGGCCTGCCACTGGCCACCAGTGCAGACTTTCCTTACTGTAAGTTAACTGTATTAAAGGAAAAGCAGTAAGATTGTAGCTTGTTGGACTTTGATGCCTTCACACAGTCTCATAGTCACCTGTGTGAAATGCACCATAGTCAAGAATGTTATGTTTCACCCAGCAAAACAGATCCAATGCTGCATCACTGGATTGATGATGCCCCTGTGAAAGGGAAGGCTTCATCACATTCACAATTATGATATGGGCCTAGATTCCATTTCAGTTGTTTTATCTAAACCGTGAGTTAAATGAAAATTATTTAAACTGATGTCAAGCTATAGCACATTCCAACTGTTTTGTTACTATTAGCTTCCAAGTATTGCAAACTAAAAACAGTTTATTATGGAAGCAGGGGTGTTGCTAGGGGGGGCTAAGAGGGGATGAAGTTTGAGTGTCTTTGTGGTCAGCCACGAATGACCTGTCATCTGACTCACACAATATCTGCCACACAAGTCCCAATAGACACTCCAGTGCCTTAACAATAGCATGCACCAGCAGCCAATGAGAGAACAGAGTTTTGTCATGATGCTCCTCTCTCATTGGATGGCTGGTGCTGTGTGAGATGGTGGGGAAAATGGCACTGTGGGCATGTGAATCTACATCTTTTCTGGGAGCCATCATAGTGAGTGAGCACACACAAACAGGCAGGCTGGGTGCCATTTTGAGTTCCTACTCCTGACACAGTGAGTAATAAATTATGATTGATAATGGCTACCTCTGCCTGAGGTGGTTAAGCATCCATGTGTCTGTCATTCATTATTGTCATAGTTACTGCCCAAGCAGCAAAAAGTCTTCTCCCTACAGATGGAGAGAGAAAGACTTTACACTGAATTTGCACTCTTGAAAGACACCTCCTGTGGGATCATTCTAAAGTTGGATTCTAAAGAAGAGACCGGATATAAAATCAAGCTTAAATAAAGTATATTAGAAACAACCAAGAAAACATATATTATTCTTAATAATACCAATGATTCATGCTGAGAACTAGAGAGGCTGGTCTCGAACAAAGAAAAGGTGGTCGGCTAAATAATAGAGTGATAAAGTAAATGCTTACATTGTGAATAATACATATTCATATATTAATATAGGAAGAGATGATTCCTCAATACTCTTGAGAAACAGCATTTCTCTTTTTCCTCTAGTTAGTTATACCAACATAGAGGACTATATTTTTTTATGTTATTTACTATTCATGTTTGGAAACCCTGAATATGTATTATTCATAATGTAAGTATTTACTTTATCGCTCCATTATTTAGATGACCGGTAACCACCTTCTCTTTTCCAAAAACAGCCTCCAGCATGGCTTTCAGAGTGTATTACTTATTCAGGGATTTTCCTTCATACAAATGATAACATAAGCTCCTGTTTCTTATATTCTCTAGTATCTAATACTGCCTTGGAGGGTACTACCTAGTATCATTTTCATGGGAAATTGCTTGCTATACCTATTTTATGTATCAGCATGATTAATTTGTATCATTAAGAATAATATATGTTTTCTTAATTGTTTTATATACATTTTAATAAAACTTGGTTTTATATAAAATATCTCCGTTAGGAGTCAACTTTTTGAATGAACCCACAGGGGGTGTCTTTCAGGAGTGCAAATTCACTGCAATCTCTTTGTCTCTCCGTTTGTGGGGAGAAGCCTTTTTGCTGTTCGTATTCATTACTCTGCACCCATGTACCAGTTTTTGATAATGTGTAATCCCTGTATATGTAGATAGTGCAATCTAGCTTTTTTTCTTTGAATTGGTACTGCCCAAGGAAACAACTAATTCTGGCTGGTCTGCTGTAAGAGGCTCTAAGGACAAAGAAAAGCACGTTGCTTTTTCTGCAACTAGTCAACCTAAGAAGCATCACATTATAGCACTTTAGTCCCTATGAACAGAGAGCAAGGGGTCGATTACTCTTCACTCTTAGGGATATTCCATAAGAGTATTCAAAAACATACCTACGTGTGAGAGGCCTCTGAAGACAAGCCTTTCATGGCCTACAATTTATTGCTGTATGTGTTTGGTTTCACACATAAACACATCTCATAAACAGTTTCCCCCTAAACTGATTGACTGTGAACAGCCCAGGAATTAAATATTTAAATAGGATGATTTTTTAATTACACATGCACCATGCAACACAACCTAGACCATGTTTAATTGTTTTTAACTCTGACAGTGCTGATTGCTCCCCTTAGAAGGCAAATTGTTCATAAATATAAACATAAACTATAAAGTGCAAACAAACAGATTTACAATATATGAAAAGCAACACATTCTAGAAATAAAGTTTTGCCATTAGCGTATGTGGTGCTGTAGGCTATATAAAGTAAACAAGTACATTTTAACTGCCAGTTAAGGACCACAGAGGTTTTTTTCATGCAATTAAGGGGTCCCCGAGTGGTGTGCATCTGTGAAGGGACTCTTGAATTCCATGATGTTCCAGGACTGGGTCCTTAAAGCAAGTTTGCCCATGACGGTCCTGGCAAGGAATTGTTACATCACAAAGGAGTCCCAAAGTAAAGTGACTAATGTAGCTAAGTTAAGTGTACATTTAGGGGGAGTCTAACTATATTTGATTTTAGAAAAGTCTGCAGCAAAAAAAAAAGGAGGTATAAAGAATTAACGTATGTGCAAAAGCTTGAAAAACTTTTGTCCGTGGGATTTAATTAGTACAACAATATTAGAGTTGGTATCTTTTAAAAATGTTACTTACCTACAGCCTGTCTCTTCCTTTTCCGCCGGAATAGAAATGGGCTATTGAGAGTTCGCAAGCGCCAGACTCAAATCTTCAAGTGTTAATATTTATTTTGTTAATGTTACAGAATTGTGTGTGCCTTAGTTCTTACATTCATATTTTTCCTTTATACCTCCTTCATTATGTCTGCCTAATTCTGAGGACGATGGGAACTGAACTATAACAGCTGGAGAGCTACATGTTAACAACTCCCATCTTTAGACTGTGAAATTAGAGCTGCACTTGTTCCACTAACAATAAGTGACACTGAAACAGTGGGGGTTATGCACTAAGGTGTGATAAAGAAGTGATAAAGTGGAGATGATTTCTCCAGTGACATCACTTCTCCAGTTCCTATGTTATTTTATGTCAGTACACTAACATTTCTTAAAGGGATAGTAATACTTAAAATGTAAAAATATATATGTTATAGGGTTTATCGCCCTGAGTAAAACAAGGGTACACCCACTGCTGAGAGATATTTTATTAAAAAATTATAACAGCTCAAACTTGAATTTTTTAGGTGCAATATCACAGTGGCCTGAAAATTTACAGTGGACCTGTTGCTACACCATCCTATGGACTGCTCTGGTCCGTAGACCATAAATCTCCAAAGGATGGGATAGCAACAGCAACTGTAAACCTTTCTAGCATTCCAACCCCCCCCCCCCCATTTAAATTAATTGGAATTATGAAAATTTTTATTCATCCGCTATGGTAAAGTTGGTTTGCTTCAGTTCATCTTAGTACATTGCCTGCAATGTGTATATTAATGTGTTTTGATATTGTGTATTCAGCTTCATGAACATGTCTATTTGTATCCATTTTCTATTAAAACTATTCTAGTCAAATGGCTATCTCAGGCTGCCTATTATCACACACCTGCTTCCAGCCCACAGCCTATAATCATGAAATCTCTTGATATAGATGAGCTTTCATGCAATTTTGACCTAGAGTCCATTAGAGATAAAAATATTTGCTAAATGGCTATTTTTAACTTCAGCAGGTATTTTCATCTGACCCCTTTATTTAGTAAATAGGCAACCAGAGAAAGGGCGTCACAGCTAACACATGCATGAATTTTTCTTCTCATCAGTGGCTGGGCATGTACAGTGCCCTGTGTAACTAACTCCTAGACACTGGATGCATGGAAACTAAATTTAAAAAGGGGTTGGCTGTATATAATCCAATTCCTGTTTGTACTTTACATAGTTGCCTGGGCAACAGCTGAGACAGAATCTGGAGTGTTTATCACAGCGGCAACAATGGAATCAGAATTATATTCCTTTTCTTTTCATTTTTTGATTTATTTAGGTATCTGGACTTAAAGAACAGGGAGTCATGAGGGGGAGATTCATTAAGCTGTGATAAAGTGGACTTTTCCAGTTTATCACTTATCTAGTTCCTATGTTATTGTGTGGAGCCTACTCACTAAGATCAACAAAGCTGAAGAAATCTTCACTTTATCACTGCTTTATGACCTCTTTATCGCCACTTAGCGAATTTTCCCAGTGGTCTCTCAGACACAGCAGGAAGTCCTTTATTCAGGTGGTTATATGTTATTAAACACATACACGTGTACATGGAAGGGGGTGAAGGGCTCCCATACATGGATTCTGCAAAATGATAGGGGCTCCAGATATTATCAAGTCTTCTCCATTATAGAGGGCAATTATTTAATACTATAGGGGCTCCAACCCCATAATTATATTTGTTTACTTCTTCTTCCTTAAGGATGGCAGAGGAAACTGTAACAAACACCTTTCATGGGGCATATTTTAATTATTCTTGTAGTGGCTCTGGTCTCATGTCAGTCTTTTGTATTTACTTTCACTCTCAGTACAGGAAGAGGTCCTGGTCCTAGTAAACCAATGTTAAGCTCCTGGACCCCACATTGTTTGGTTGAATTGTATTTTTTATGAACTAATGTGAGGTATGTGTACCATATTAATTTATTTTGCTATAATTTTATTTAATAAATATATGGGGTGAATGTACCCCATATTTAACGTATCGTTCATTAAAGGAGGCGATGGATAGGAAACTGCAGGTATAATACAAAATAGACAGAAATATCTAATTGGCATATAAAGGAAAGGTGTGCCAGATTAACATATATATGTTAATCTATTAAACAAATTTAGAGCCATTTATTGCTAGGCTAAAGATCCCCTTTAATGGTCATAGCTATTTACACAGTAAAATATTTCTTGCTGTGTGTGTTAAATGAGGCTACAGTTTATTCTTTAGTTTCTTTAATGTACCAATACAATCTATATAATTTTCTCAGGCTAGATTATACTGTATACACTCTATTTTTAAATAGATAATGTATAAATCCATTAAAAAAAAAATCATGATTCTGACACTGACTGCAGAAAATTAATGTGGTTATCATAAAATACCCCCTAAATAAATCCCCTTTACAAAAAAAAATAAATGTGTAGTTTTATTATATTAATTTGGAAATAATGGGGTTAAAAGTATGAAGATTTATATAATTAATTTATTTTTACTGGTTTTCACATAATTTTTATATGAGAGATGTCAATGTGTTTGCTAGACAGAGGGTTCACATTGAGGTCTGTAAAACTGATATTACTTCTCCGATTTGTAAAAAAGGAAGCTGATCGGCTTACCTCACAAATACTTGTTTATACCTAGGAGTGAGCTGTCAATACTGACTGCACTAATGTTGCTCCATTTGCAATCCATCACAATACAATGGATTAACTTTACTATTAAACTACAGTACTGCAGTCAGCCAACTGGTTCCTTGCACTGTCAAAACACTCAGGGGAAGATGTTCTAAAGGTCGAAGAGGGCACGTAACGTCAATGTCCTATAGGTGCAGTGTTGAAGGCACATCGACAATATTCTCTAAAGTGCCTTCAACATCATATCCCCAACAATCTGATAAAAATCTGCTCACATGAACAACAATCCAACATGCCTTCGACAATTTTACACATTTTCACTCATCACATCGACAATGGCCTATTTCTATATGGAAATGCGCATAATGTGTCCTTTCCATGTGCAAATGAAGGATAATGAGTCATTACCGTATTCATGGGATTGTGTTTATATGTTAATGTGGCACTTCATCACATGCACTAAGCTCTGATATCAGCATGTTGCAGGCAGCATGGGAAACATAAACATTCTGGGGCAGGATGGAGAACCTCACCATTGTGTGTACAACCAGTTTTTGTATTTTTCAGTTATAGATGCATTGCATGAAGTCAATTTGTCATCCTTATGCATCCCATGCCACTGGGATCTTCTAAGAACTATACAGTAAGAAATAAATAAGGTACAAAATAATGGGCTACATCTGTATATTAGAATAAATAAATGAAACTGTTGCAAAACATATAAAACTTCTGCTAAGAAAATTATATTTCAGTTTTAAAGCTCTTAACACATTCTACAGGAGATATTAACCCTGCTGAAAGAAAGCATTTGATAGCCCAATAATTATAGCTGTTCTGGCCAGCTGACAATGCATGCCCAGAAGCTAAGACACCATTGAAAAAAATAACATTTAATCAATACCTGCTTTTCCAGGCTTCAAGGTTATAGCTGCTGAAGCAATGACCTAGCTTGCCTTGTTTTGTTAACGCTTTGACTCCCAGAGGTGTGTCCATCACATTACAAAGCAATGTGTTACATAACTCTCTGTCGTTTCTGTGGTTTAAGATACACAAAATGTGTGACCTTATTCAATAAGTTAAAGGGATAGTAATATTTTGTTTTAACTTTATTTTATTTTGTAGGCATTAAAAAAACATGAAGAATGATATAAGTCTTATCTCTCAAACCTTTATGGTTTATGAGATATTCACAAGCAAAGTTTCCCCCTCCCCGCCCCTTTTACCTAGTGTAAACAATCTCTTCTCAGATGTGGAATGTAGGGTGACCACGGGTCCCGGAACGTCCGGGACTGTCCCTTATTTCAGGGCTATGTCCCGCGTCCCGGGTCCCCTTCAACCGGGACAATGAAGTGTCCCGGAATGAAGGCAAGCCGCCCTGGATGTCAGCCTGCAAGCGGTGTGTCACATCATGGACGCCGCTCGCGGCGTCCATGATATGACACACCGCTTGCAGGCTGACATCCAGGGCGGCAATGCAGCTTACCTGGAGGCAAGCGCTCTAGTAATACAGAGCGCTGGGAGATGACATCACTCCCAGCGCTCTGCATTACTGGCCATACCGCGCGGGAGCTTCAGCTCTGTGCCGGAGGAGGCACAGAGCACATTCTACGCCGCTAGACCACCAGGGACTTAAGGTATGACGGGGCAACTAGGGTGACCACGTCCCGGAATGGCAGAAGGGAAATGTGGTCACCCTAGTGGAATGCAGTCCATAGACTGGACAGATAATAGAAGGGGACACTCTTATTCCTATGAAAACAATGAAAGCCCTGCCCCCCTTGACAAGCTTTTCAGGTTTTTCCCTTATCTTAATTGAAGATTGTACCTCTCTGCAGTCTACCTGGACACCTTCCTTCTGCTCAGGCTGAAGAGTGTGACATCAGTAAAAGGGGAGGGAGGGGAAAACTTTGCTTGTGAATATCTCATAAATCATAAAGGTTTGAGAGATAAGACTTATATCATTCTTCATGTTTTTTTAATGCCTACAAAATAAAATAAAGTTAAAACAAAGTATTACTATCCCTTTAAAGTGATTCAATTCAAGAGAAAACCTACTGCACTCTACAGGACAAGTAAAACTTCCCCAAATTACCAGTGATTTTAATTGTCTTTTTCACCTCTCCTTGGTCATCAATGCATCAGAAACTGCTCTAGCATTCAGTGGGTTAAATCTCCATTTAAATGCATAGGACTTTTAATTTTTCTCCCCTATGTGCAGTTGGTTTGCTCCTACTGAGTTTGTAGAACGCACTCGGTTCTGCCTCATGTGGCCCAATGTGAAGATGAACCAATATATAAAAAAATATACAAACTTCCAGTTTGTACGAAAAAAAATACATTGCAAATGCTTAGTGGGTGCTGCTAATGAAACTCCTGTGCACATACAGTAGAAATTCATCATTTTCTTAATTTACCAAGCACAATGTTATATACTGGGTAATGCTGATTCAGTTTCTTTAACGCCTGGATGTACTTTTGTTTGAAATCACACGTCGTTACAGTACAAATGTTGTGAATCTAATCTATTAAGGTATACATTGTTGGAAATTATGGTAAAATGCATCAATAAACTATATTACAAACACTGGTTTGGGGTTTTATAATGACACCTGAGGGGGTCATATGTGTGACGGTTCAGATGCTCTTTTGTCAGGGCTGATAATTAGCACTCTTAGAATCCTGCATCTAGTCCTTCCCTTACCCATATCCTATATAATAATTCTCTAAAAGTTTGTAATGACGCAGTTATGCGCAGTAGAGACTGCTGCAAGTGCTGCAGTCATGCGCAGTAGAGACTGCCCATGATGCGACTGATACGGAGCAGGGCACTCAGAATTCAGACCGTGGTCCTCTCTGTGCACCGAAGGGTGTGCAGACAGGACTATGGTCTGAATTCGGAGCGTCCCGCTCTGTATCAGCCGAGTCACGGGCAGTCTCTACTGCACATGACTGCACCGCGACCGGCCGGCACTGTTGCCCATGTACACGGGCTATTCAACTAGTATATGTATAATTTAGACTAGACAGAGTGATATTAGCTGAATCTCTTTAACAATTATTTATTGTTAAATCATGTGAACCTGTTTGACTTCATAGGATATTTGTATTTTGACTAGGGTAACTCCAGTTCTGTATGTGGTGTAGTTTATCTCCACCACAGTGATGGAGCAGAAAATACTGCATGCCCCTGGGATGCTCTCCATAGCTGACTATTACAAGTCTGCCATACGATTTTTAGTCACAAACATCTGTCAGCAATGATCTACATCCAGCATTAAGTCACAGAGGACAAGGGACAGTTGTTGGCCCATGTAATACTCCCGCCAGCACTGTATCTCTCTCATATAAAATTTGTGTATTACTGAAATAAATATTAACTAAACAAAATATATTTTCTTTCTATTACAGATTTTAATATAAACAACTATATTTTCTGAGTTTAAGAAGGAAACTCCTAAGGAAATCAAAAGTTCATTTCATGCTACTTTTTTGCTTTCCATTTTTACAGAACAATTTTTGATATTTAGCTATCATTAAATTATTATTCCACAAGCATTCAACTGCTACCATGGTAACATATGTTGCTTTGTTGTGTTTGAAAGACAGAGGTTGTTTCAATTTCTCTTGGAGGCAAATTATCAGCAATGATATCTTCAAAGACATTTTAGCAATGAAAATATGTATCACCACAAACTAACTAATGTAAAAGTTTCACAATAAGTATTTTTTTATGGGGATTAAATAACCTAGGTCACTCTTCAGAGTTTTATAGTAAAGCTAGGATTTTTGATCAATTAAATGGGCTATATCAACTAAAAATGAACAGGACTCATGCCACTTCAAATATTATATATTCTCAACTAATGTTTCTATGTTAAAATGTATAAGCCCAAATATATATGATAAATATGATTTTCCAGTAAATAGGTAGGTAGTTAGGCATGATCATTTGATTCCTGTTTAGGTAATTTCCTAATGAATGATAAGTTTAATGTAAGATTAATAAGAAAAATAAACAAATAGAAGGCAAGGGTTTTAAAGAGAAACTTTCACCCGCTATAAAGTTGCCCTGCAATAATTAAGCAGGTAGCGACTGGCTTTATAATAGATATGTTACCTCTGAAATGTAGCTGATTATAAAGAAATCCTTTATTGTAGGAAATTGTAAGCCAGGCATCAGGACAGACATCTTGTCTGCGTGTCTGCTGTCAGTCCCGGTCTCCATTGAGAAGCACTGCAGTGTGCCATATGGTAACCGGAAGGGATTGACGGCACAGGCGCGTAGACTGCACTAACCTGGCCATCAGTCTCCTACAATAAAGGATTTCTTTATAATCAGCTACATTTCAGTGGTAACATATCTATTATAAAACTAGTCGCTACCTGCTTATTTATTGCAGGGCGACTTTATAGCAGGTGAAGGTTCCGCTTTAATCTTTATATACAAACTGATACAACACAACTTCTCTAACAAGCTTAATAACAAATATGGCAAAAATGTACCTTCTAGTCCAGGGACAATAAAATGTCTTACATCCAGCTATTTAGAACTTCCATCTTTCTACAACAGGCCATAGGTTGGTTGGGGATAAAGGAAGATGTAGTCCCCAAGAGTGTTACTGTTGGCTAACCCTGCTCTTCTCTATGTATACATTCATTTCTGACACATTTTTAAAACTCATGCACCAAAGAGAGATGGTCTGCAAACACTGCATAGAACTACATATTTAAATAGATATGAACCCTTTTTTTTAGAATAATTTAGGGATAATACAGTACTTTCCTGATAATTTACTTATATACATACAGCGCTTCTGAATGACAATAAAACTATGGCTGAGAAAAAGGTCGAACAACAGTTATGAAATACAAAGTTACCTTCTAAACAAAGCCCTCGTATGACTATTGACTTATAGATCCATATCCGATGAGAGATAACCTTTAGGCACAAGTCTTCCAGACTTTTGAAAAGAGGAAGCTTAAAATATTTTCTAATGGAGTACAGAAAGATAAAACAGTTGCATAGTTCTGAAACATCTCCAAAATACAGAGTGGGAGATGCAGTTCGATGAGGGCTCAGGATGTCGATATTGTGTCGAAGGCACATTGCCAGTATGCACTATGTCTTCACCATCATATAGCCTTCAATCCGCCACAATCTGCCAAGCCTTCAACAGGTTTATGATTTTGGACTGAACACATCGAAAATTACTCATTTCCATATAGAAATGAAGGCTAATGATCTATTTCCATATGGAAATGCAAGATTGCCACATGCACTAAACTTTCATAGCAGCCACTGCTGTCAGAGGTCACAGTCTTAACATTTCCTACCCGAGGTTGGCAACATTGAGTTATCCCTGTAGCTTCCTATGCAGTAAGAGCCCTCAACCAATCATAAGCGTGACAAGTTGTCATACTGCTGGTGATGTATAAGAGATGCCCTCCCTTACACATCACCAGCAATTCACAGCCTTGAAGTCCAAGAGCATCCTGTCTGCTTCCCCACTTGCATCACAAACAGCATCACTCTCTTAGCCCTTTGAGTTCCGTAGATGAGCACTGCACGCCCCTGTGGCATACAAAGGGTTAGAAATGTAGAGTACACCAACCAATACACAATCATCCTCTCAGCTCTGTCATTTATTTTTATTCACATCAATCTAAAAAATGGAATTTAACCCCTTTGCTGGTAGAGATGTCTCCAACGCATTGCTTGCCAGCACAGAGCTCAGAGCTGATCAGTCAAGTGGCAGCTCCTCCATTAAATCTTGATGGGCTCTTCTCTCCTTCAGGATAGGGGGAAGCATTCTGTGTAACTTCCTTACATTTTTTTAACCTTTTGGCTGCTAAAAGTTTATCTAGCACCATGCAAAGTAAAGAGCTGGAAACTTCTCTACCAGCCAAGAGATTAAATTCCATTTTTTAGAACAATGTGTCTTCATTACAAATATGACATAGAGCTTAGAGGATGACTGTAGATTGGTTGGTGTACTGTATTTTTTTAACACTTTGAGCGCTACAGGGGTGTGAAATGTACAACTCTATTGCACTCAAAGGGTTAAGGGAATGATGATTTATGTGGTACTGAAGCCTGAGAGGATCCTCTCCACTCAACCACTGAGCAAGTAGAGAAGCAGAGAGGATGTTCTCAGACTTCCGGATTGTCCACTGCTGGCGATGTGTAACAGGGGGCATCCCTTACAAACTGACAGCAGTTCAACAGCCCTGTATGCTAATGGGGAACTTCTCCTCTCCTCCACTTGCATATCTAATGTGGCAATGTATGTGTCTATATCTCCAAGTCGATGTACTACTCACGCATCTCCAGGCACAGATCTCTGCAGCATCAAAACTTAGGATTCAGTACATTAACCCTTTGAGTGCCAGAAGGGTATGCAACACTCAAAGGGTCAACTTTTCGCACACTTCGACAATGAAAGGTATTATGATTACTAAACCATATAATGGGTCTTCCTTCTAATGCTGTGGATGTTTGATATTTATAAGAACCAAAAGGGGTGCTTGCTTTTTATCTGCTGCTATACCACTGGGGATTACACATTATGTTTTGTTTTAACAGGGATTTAATTGATCAACATATAGATATCATGCACATAAGATTTTATTTGCTATTTTCTCTCTTGTTACAAATTTGTATATTGCTATTTCTTTATCAGTGTATTCCATTCAATAAGTTACATAATAACTGGGAGTGTTTACATTGCAAGCTTGAGGTAAGGTTCTTCAGTCTTAAAGATATCCCCTCTAAATGACTAACAAGGTGCCATATTTTCTCTGCACCTCTTCCGTGACAATTTACTCTATTATGGGTCTGCACTATTTGGAGGCCACCACAAGCAAGGGTATATTATTGTTATTATTTAGGCCAGCCTATAAATATCTGTATATTTTTTCTAGCTCATTTGAGGATATTCACAAAACCTAAAATACTCTTGGAATGACCCTATGAATATGTTATTCAATAAATGAAAACTATAACAATTCTCAATAAGATGCTTTTTTATGGTTATGCATACATTTTCCTAAATATATATTCCCCTTTCCAGTGTATAAGGCGTTTTTGGGGCCCTAAGCACAATATTCACATGGGGCCCCCCTTTACTCCAGCATATTTGTAATAAGACATGTGTAAGTGCTGTATACATGTTGTGAGGCCCCCTTACAAAGTGGGGGCCCTATGCAGCCACTTATTATATTGAAGCACCACCACTGCAGTATATGACCTTGATCAGGAATACCTCAGACTATTACTGTATTGAGTTCTGGCCTTAAGCTTGACAAGGGTTTTCTAGGTTGTGGAGTATGATTAATCATCATCTGCACCAAAGCATATTACAGAATTTTGAAGACCTATATCTGACCGGGAAGACTGAGAAACAGTAAGGATGAGAAGAGAAGACTTTAGAAAAAATGTTAAAGCAGATGGGAAATGTAATGTACCCGTGCCACCAGCTTCAGTTCCCTCTTTTCTGAAAATCTACTGTACATACTGCAATACATTCAGTGTAGTTACACAGGACACTGTTGAATGGAGAAGTGAATGTTTTAACGTGAGGAACAAGTAGAATAGGGTATACTCTTCCCTGGAGATCACACTACTTAAAGAGGCTACTTGCTTCCAACCACTAAAGGGAGCTACTCTCTTCTCTCAATATTTGCATTATTAGGTACTGTATCACACTTCATTTTTCTAAATTAATGCTAAGAAAATACGTGATAAGTGCATCTATTTATATAGCCATTTGAGCCCCAACAATGACACAATTTTTTAACTATTTCCCAGGTTTGGATAACCATTGCTGTCTGCTTAGGAGTCTCACGTTTGATGGATCCAGACCTACCTGTAGGTCTCTTATCTACTTACAATCAGTCTGTGTAACTCAAATAATCCATAGCAAATTGACTGCGGGCTGAGAATGATGAAAGTTGTAATTTATTGTTTTGTAAAAAGTACGTAGAGAGCTTAGTAATCTGTATATGAAGTACATGGCACCAATAGGGTGCTATAGACATTATTCCTCTAGACCAGTGGTTCTCAACCCGTGCCCTCAGTGGCTATTAACATGCCAGGATTTGAGAATTTCCTTTTAAGAGCACAGGTGAGTTAATCAATATGACCAAGCCTCTGATCAACACACTTGTGTTCTAGCAGGGAAAATCCTAAATCATGGCCTGTTAGTGACCACTGAGGGCACGGGTTGAGAACCTCTGCTCTAGACATCACTGCTCCATCTGTGTCACTCCTGAGTTCAGACAGGCTATTATCTCCAGATGCAATCTGGCTCACCGTGCATTTTACTTTTAGCTACTTATGTAACTGGTGCTCTGCTCATTAGCATTCCAATCATACATATCAGCGGATATAGCACTGGGGAGCATCGCCCTTCCAAATAAACAGATGTGGCTCGGTGAACTGGGGGTGTTAAAAGCTTTTAAGATCAGAAAATACCTCCCTGCTATGAAACAATAACTGGAGAGTCCCACTGAGGTGATATGCTTAGTAAACATAAACATAAACAATAAACTACACGTCAGCTGACTGAGGCTTATGAGTTAAATTCACTGTTTTTTTCCTTCATTCTCTAAGTGATCTCTAGGGAAGGAGTAGGTAAGAGACCTACTTAATTTTTTGTAAGACACTTAAGTAATGCAGATATACACCGAGGATCTGAAAATAGTTATAAAAGAACACAACCCACTATTTTCTTCAACTATTACTTTAGAAATAATGCATGCAATACAGGTGTTCAACCAGTAGATTGTACTAGGGAGTAAAATATTCTGGACTCCTAATCCCAGCAGATGTCATCCAGAGGATACCTTTTAAAAGTAATAAGTCCAATTGAATGAGCAGTAAAGTTTTATTATGAAATGTTTGCCTCATAGTTGCACTGGCACCAAAGAGGCCTAGTTCTTGCCTTCCCTATAAGATAAATGGGATACAAGTTGCAGCAGGTCAGTGATGGTCTGCTTACGAAAAACTGAGATCTGGTTTTATATTGCAATGCATGCTGAGCATCTATTGTGGGAAAAAGAGTACTTTTTTGTGTCAATCTAGTTTAAGCATTGATTGGGCAAATATATAAAGGCGAAAGTTCATTAGTTCTAAGGCAAAATAATTGCACCACATAGAACACATTTATTTAAAAAATTCCCCATGATTTTAACAGGTTTTTTTAACCTTCTGAATGCTGAATGTCATCAACACATTGCATGACTTGCTTCATATAGTTTCTTATAAATATATATTTCTTCTGTGTACCTCTCAAGGCATTCTTGTAATGGGATGTCTCCGCCCTCCAGCTGGGTAGGACCAATGACCGAAGGTTTTAAAAGTCAGGAACAGCTTGCTACCTTCAGTCTTTTTTGGTCCTACTAGCTGGATGGACGGCGCTCCCTTTCTTAGGCCGCGTTGTATGCTGCCTTGGGGTTTCCCCCTTCTTTCTGTACCTCTGAGCCGGGTTATGCCTTCCTCCATGAACGCAGTCCCATTTTCGGCCAGTATGTTCAGCGTCTCATCGGCAGCACAAGCCAGTGCTGCCCTTTTGAGACGCCTACTCCAGCCTTCCTTCCGGCTGCAACCGGATGTCGCCGAAGCGTTCCAGCGTGGAATGCATGACGCGGGCGGCGCGCATGTGCAGTTCTCCCTTCCGGACGCCAACCGGTGGCAATCCAGCAGCAGCCAATCCAAGGCTTGGGGTGAATATTTAAAAGGTTTCAAGGTAAGGGCTAGCCTTTTGGCCTTATTTCTTTGTGTCTTGAGGTTGCAGGGTTCTTCTAGGCTGTCATGTCTGTTCCAGCCAAGTCATCTGCTAAGGACAAGAATCCTGATCTCCCTGCCAAGGAAGATAGACCCTCAGCAAAGTCCAGACAGTGTGCAGGCTGTGATTCCACTCTCTCAGCCTCTGTCACTGGGAAGTTATGTGATGACTGCCTTAAGAAAGCAGCCTGTTCTGATGTCCCAGGTCAGTTCCAGGATTTCATCTCCTGGATGAAATCTTCTATGCAGGAGACCTTCAGAGCTATGCAGGGTGAACCAGCGCTTAAGAGACAGCGCAGGGAGCTTGGTGAAGGAACATCTTCTATGTTGCCTTGTGATGAATATGACCCTGATTCTCCCATAGATGACCCTGGATCAGATATGGGTTCTGAGGAAGGAGAGCTTGTGGAAGATACAGCGGTCTTTAATCTGGATCGTATTGATTCCTTCATTACGCTGATTAGAAAAACCCTGGGCTTGTCCGAAACCCAGCAAGAACTGAATGTTATGGACACCGCCTTCTTAGGAACTAAGAAATCTGCTCCAGTCCTGCCTGTTCATCAATCAATTTCTGACTTAATCCTTGCAGAATGGAAGTTGGGAGATAGACGTACCTCAGTTCCCAGGAAATTTAAGAGGATGTTCCCCTTCAATGAGAAGGACGTCCAACTTTGGGCTGCTTCCCCTAAGGTAGATGCTCCTATCGCTCATCTTGCCAAGCATACCATCCTTCCTATGGAAGACGGCACCTCTCTGAAGGATCCTATGGACAGAAAACTGGAAGCCGCTCTCAAGAAACAATTTTCTGTCATAGGGGAAAATTTGAAAGCAGCAACGGCCATGGCTTGTGTCTCAAGAGCCATGCGCATCTGGCTCACCGAACTAGAGGAGAAAATAGAATCCAATGTATCTCGTTCCAAGCTTCTCAAAGAAGTAGCCTCTATTAAAGAAGCAACTAACTACAAAAGAACAGACCAGAGCCGTCATGACGAGCCCAGAGGAAAATATTCCCAAAAAGGAGGCTTCAGGCGAACCTACTCCAAGAAGCCTCAATTCAAGCCAGGAAACCAGTGATGTTCAGCGGTCCCCCTTGGAGATCCCAGCTGGGGGCAGGCTGGGGTCCTTTCTCGGAGCTTGGGAGACCCAGGTCTTTCCGGATGCCTGGGTCTCTCAGGTTCTGAGCAGGGGATATACGCTAGAATTCCTATCTGTCCCTTCTCATCATATTTTCCTCAAGTCTCGCATACCAAAGAACCCTTTAGTCAAACAAGCCTTTTTTGCGTCAATCAACAGTCTTCTGGCTCTGGAAGTTTTGGAAGTCGTGCCGACCCTGGAGAGAGGTTTAGGAGTCTATTCTCCTTTCTTTCTAGTCCCCAAACCTTCAGGTTCCTTTAGGACTATCTTAGACCTAAAGATTGTCAACAACCATCTCCGGTACCTCCACTTCAAGATGGAGACAGTGGAATCAGTCCTGCATTCATTGGCAACAGGAATGTTTGTCACTTCTATAGACCTCAAGGACGCCTATTATCATGTTCCAGTCCATCAAGCTCACAGACGCTTTCTTCGATTTGCGGTCAACCAACATCATTAACAGTTTGCAGCTCTGCCCTTCGGTCTTTCCACAGCTCCCAGAGTATTCACGAAGATTCTGGCTCCTGCTCTGGCTTGCTTGAGAAAACAGGGGATCAACATATTAGCCTATCTCGACAACTTACTAATCATGGCCCCAACTCTCGAGGACTCGATTCGTCACACAGAATCATCAGTCCAGTTCCTACAAAGCATAGGCTGGATTATAAACTTCTCAAAGAGCCATCTGTCCCCCTCTCAGAAGATAGAGTTCTTAGGTCTTCGCATCAACACGGCCACATCTCTAGTCCAATTGTCCCTAGACAGGATTTTCAAGATCAGATCTGCGGCCCGGTCCTTTCTAAAAAGGTCCATTTTGAGAGTGAAGGACTTTCAACATCTCCTGGGGCTAATGTCATCAGCCACCCAGATCCTTCCTTGGGCGAAGTTACACTGCCGTTCTCTCCAACACAACTTATTGTCCTGCTGGAATCCAGATCTTGGGAACCCCCTTCAAAGGATACCTCTTTTCAAGTCTGCCAGACAGGAGTTAAGATGGTGGCTCCTTACGGCCAATCTTCAAGCAGGAAGGTCATTGTCTCCTCCAGTTTGGGAGATCATCTATACAGACGCCAGTCTTCAAGGATGGGGAGCACTCTGGAGATCCAAGTCAATCCAGGGTTCATGGTCAAGGAGGGAAGCCACTCTTCACATCAATATTCTGGAAACCAGAGCAATCAGGAAGGCTCTGATTCGCTTTCAGGAAAATCTCAAAGGCAAGAGTGTCCTGGTAAGGACAGACAACCTTCCCACAGCCATGTACATCAGGAACCTGGGAGGAACCAGGAGTCAGGCCTTACTCAGAGAAGTAAGACCCCTTCTCCTTTGGGCGGAAAAACACTCACTGCATCTGTCAGCCGCTCACATCTCGGGAAAAGACAACCTAACAGCAGATTTTCTCAGCAGAAACAAGCTGGACCAGGGAGAGTGGGCCCTAAATCCAGAAGTATTCAGCCTCCTCACAAGAAAATGGGGCCTACCGGAGGTAGATCTGATGGCCACCAGACACAACTCCAAGACAGCAGCCTTCTACTCCAGATGGCGGGACCCTCTCTCCCTGGGCCAGGATGCTCTAACCTTCCCCTGGCACTTCAATCTGGTTTACATCTTCCCGCCGACTCCCCTTCTGCTACAAGTTCTGAAAAAGATCAAGGTAGACCGAGTGGAAGCCATTCTGATTGCTCCCAACTGGCCCAGGAGGGTATGGTTCTCTCTCCTAGTTCAGATGTCTGTGGACGACCCGATGGAGTTACCCCAGAGGAAAGACCTTCTACATCAGGGTCCCGTTTTTCACGACAACCTCAGACTCTTACGCCTAACGGCTTGGAGGCTGAGCGGGAATCACTAAGGAACCATGGCCTTTCGGATCCTGTAATTGATACTATCCTTCAGGGGAGAAAAGCCTCCACTTCAAAAGTTTATTGCAGAGTTTGGACCACCTTTTCGAAGTGGTGTAATGATAAGAAAATTTCTAAAGAAAGCATTAATGCGGCCTGCATCCTTAATTTTCTCCAGGATGGATTTCAGGGAGGTCTGAGACCAGCCTCTCTCAAGGTTCAACTTTCAGCATTATCAGCTATCCTGGCAAAACCTTTCGCGGAGCACCATCTTATCAAATGCTTCACCAAAGCTATTGTTAAAGTGAAACCTACGGTCAGGGAGATTGTAGCCCCTTGGGACCTAAATTTAGTTTTTCAGGTTCTCTCTCAGCCGGATAAATTTGAGCCACTTAATGACATTTCTCTTCAACTCCTGACCTTTAAGACTGTTTTCCTCACAGCCGTTACTTCAGCCAGGCGTGTTAATGAACTTCAAGCGCTATCCTGTGAGGCTCCATTTTTATCTCTGCATCCGGACAAGGTTGTGCTTAGGGTCAAACCCTCTTTTAGACCCAAAGTGGTGACAGACTTTCATATTAACCAGGAGATTGTTCTTCCCTCCTTTTGCAACAATCCTGCTAACCCTAAGGAAGCTCGCCTGCATAACCTAGATCTGGTCCGTTGTATCTCCACCTATCTCCTAAGAACTAAGGACTTTAGATTATCAGACTCTCTTTTCATCTATTTTCAAGGTAGATTCAAGGGGAAAGCTGCCTCTAAGGCTTCCATTTCTAGGTGGATTAAGGCATGTATTCACAAATGCTACACACTCAGGACGCAGAGCACCCTCTAACCTTAAGGCACACTCAATAGGGCCATGGCCGCGTCCTGGGCTAAGTGGGCTCAGGCTTCCCCACTGGACATTTGTAAAGCGGCCACCTGGTCTTCTATCTCCACCTTCATGAAGCATTATCATCTGACCGTCCAGGCTTCGGTAGATGCTGTTTTCGGCAGAAAAGTCCTGGAGGCGGTAGTCCAGCACTGAAGGGTAAGATGTTCCTTTTTTTTCTCCCTCCCTTGTTATATCTTGGGTACTGCTTTTAAGTCCCATTACAAGAATGCCTTGAGAGGTACACAGAAGAAACATATAAATTTACTTACCGATATTTGGATTTCTTCTGTGTACCTCCAAGGCATACCCTCCCTACTAATCTATTTCTGTTAGTTGTTACAGCTGAGCCAAAAAAGAGTGACTGAAGGTAGCAAGCTGTTCCTGACTTTTAAAACCTTCGGTCATTGGTCCTACCCAGCTGGAGGGCGGAGACATCCCATTACAAGAATGCCTTGGAGGTACACAGAAGAAATCCAAATATCGGTAAGTAAATTTATATGTTTAAGTAATAAGTAAAAAATGCATTGTCCTAGATAGAAATTGATAAGCAGTACAATTATCTTCTGTCTTTTCATGTGAATGAAGTGTTGTTATTAGGTGTGATCAACCTAAGGCCCTCCAGCTGTAAAGGGCTACAATTCCCATCATCCCCTGCTAGCTAGGCCAAGAAATGTAGTCCTCAACAGAGGAAAGCTTCGATTTATCCACCTTGTTGCTCTACATTGATGAGAATTTCAGCAATGTCTTCTGATAAGCTTCCGACACTTAACCCTTTGAGAACTAGTGGTGTGCAAAACAATGCTTCAAAATGTGTTGTACCTTCTGGCCTTCAAATGATTAATTAACAAATTCTTATTAGTGTTGTTTTAGTCTTACAGAAACTGAGATTAAAGACTTTAAAGGGATAGTAATACTTAAATATTACTACTCCCCATATTGTAGCCATGGTAAAAATAATTTAATTGTCCCCAGTGTCATCTCTCAAACCTTTATGGTTTGAGAGATAACCGAACGCAAAGTTCCCCCCTCCCATTACTATCCCTTTAATTTCATGGATTTGCGGTTTGAAGAAATATGTGATTCTTTAAATGAACAGATATATTCAAACAGATATTTGGGTTGAAGTATTTAATTAATAAGCATTAATTAACACATTGAGGACCAGATGGAAGCACAATGCATAAAATTATATAAAAATTATAGAAAATTCAATGTAAAACCATTTACTTATTTGCCTTCAATTTATTAATCGATTAGCTGAAGAGGCTTTATTTAATTATATGTGAAGAAAATCCATGCAAGCAATAGGTAACATATTGAAATGATAACATATTTTTAACTTTTTGATGTTTTATATATATATATATATATATATATATATATATATATATATATATTGCCATTATGTTTTTATCAAGTATTTTAATACAGAAATATAGAGTATGTAGTTTATCCAGGCAAATGCAGGACATAATGATGAAACAGTACAGTTAGTACTACATAATACAGAATTACTCATATTCTATTTTCCAGACCAAAGAATGTGACAAAAGAAGGAAAAGGTGAAGAGGGAAAAAACGAAAGAAGAAAAAGCCAGAAGGAAGGAGGGAGTCACTCAGGTGAAAAAAAGCAGAGTTTAGGTACAAGAGCTAGAAGAAGCCACTATACAGACTGATGCGGATAAGATGCACGGAGAATGCCTGATGTATAAGCAAAGCATACATATGGTGGGACTTATAAGCACAGACACTACTGGGTTTATTCTCTAAAGATCAACAACAGTTTGCCTTGCACAATGATAGGGCAAAACTATTAAATAGACTCCTAAAATGTGATACCTGTTTTAACATTTGTTTTGTAGTTCCTCGCAACTTTTTTGATATGCACTATTAATTACAACAGGATTTAGTCAATTGGCCTAAAAACCTATTCAATGAGTAATTACTAATGAATTTAACAAAAACGTTTTATTTCCCTTTAGTAAACCAACTATTTGCAAAGTGTTGTATAAATTGGGTTTATATTAAATACCTTGAATGCTAGAGACTTCTCCATCTCCAAAGCATTGTGAGATGTCACAAGCATCCAACATTGCATTTGCCTAAAAATTTGCTGGGAACTTTTCAGTTTTGCCCTGTAGACTCCCGCCCACTTGTGCTCCATCCCACCCTGTTCCTCCCACTCTTCTCCTCTTTCCCCAGTCTTCCCCACTTGCAATTAAGCCCTGCCGCTTTTATGACACGAATCACATAATTTCTCTCCTCATCGGCACCACAGGCATCCCAGATCAAGATGTTCCCCGGTATGCTAATCAACCCGGAAGTGAGCAGTGCTAAACAAACTCCTTTTAGGTAAAATGAAATAACTCCTCTAAAATCTCTCACAATGAGGCTGATGTTCTAATAGGAAGTGGAATAATTTTGGAGTAAATTAATTTCACTGCATGACATATACATACCTCCATTTCAAATGGCCAAAGAGGGACACTTGTGTTTTAGGGGGTGTTTCTAGGGGCGTGGCTAATAGATGGGACATTACCAAGATTTTTTAGGTAATTTCATGACCTACTGACACCTCTTTGTATAACTGAATAAATAAAATAAAAGTATTTTATTTACACAGATTAATGTATAAACACATATACTGAAGTTTAAATACATGTTAATGTGAGTTTTAGTGTTTTGGAGCAATGTGATACACATATAAACACATCACACAGTCTAATTTACTAAAAAGAGGGACATCAGGGTGGGAAAGAGGGACAGAGGGATTTGAGTCTGAAAGAGGGCCTGTCCCTCCTAAAGAGGGACACTTGGGAGGCATGAATATATAAAAATCCTGATTGAGCTACATGGTGTCTTGAAACACTTAAAGGGATAGTAATGTTTCATAATAAAAACAGCTCTAATAAATCATCATAGTATTTGGACTTTGGAGAGTGTTATTTCAGTTCTGTCAGATTTGTAGTTCAGGAGTAATTCAATGACAAAGTGTCCCCCTCCCGCCCCTTTTACTGATGTAACACTGTTCAGCCAAAGCAGAAGGGAGGTGCCCAAGTAGATTGCACAGAGGGACAATCTTCAATTAAGATAAGGGAAAAACCTGAAAAGCTTGTCAAGGGGGGCAGGGCTTTCATTGTTTTCATATAAAGAAGACTGTCCCCTGCTGTTATCTGTCTGGTCTTACAACCAGATTCACATCTGAGAAGAGATGGCTTACACTAGGTAAAAGGGGCGGGGAGGGGAAACTTTGCTTGTGAATATCTCTTAAACCATAAAGGTTTGATAGATAAGACTTATATCATTCTTCATGTTTTTTTTAATGCCTACAAAATAAAATAAAGTTAAAACGAAGTATTACTATCCCTTTAACTGTCAGTGGTCAACAACACAGTGAAAAGCGATGCTTTAGGGACCTGTATAGCATTCAAGGAGAAGATTGGAGATTTGTGTTTGTCCCACTGAAAATCTTAATTTCTTTCATTTTAAGAACTGGGGTTTTCAAAATTAACTTTCTCATACCCCCCCCCCCACACACACACACACACACCTGGTCAAACTCTTAATAAAAAGGTTCACTCTTAAGGGAAGCAACAAGGTAGAACATGGATGGTAAGGTAAGCTCTAATTATTTTCAGCAGCAGCAAAGCTACTCAACTGATACTAGCTTTCAACACCTGCAAGTTCACCAGTTCAATGAATATCTCACATACAAATCAGTGCAGTGCTTGACAATTTCTATTTGAAATACTAACAGGTAATTTCCCATGAACTGCATGCCATTTGGGGACCCCTGAATCCACTGGAGCAATAAAAAATGCTCCATGATCCTGCTGCTGGCTGTGTGACCGGTCATTAAGGGGTTGAACTTTAGTATATGTGTTTATAAATTAGTCTGTCTAAAAAAATACTTTGGTCTTTCTCAGAGTACTTTTTTCATTTACATAAAGTGGTGTCAGTAGGTCATGAAATAACCTACAAATTCTCTGTAATGCCCCTCCCGACAGCCACTCCCCCAACAACACCACCAAAGACAAAAGTGTTCTTCTCTGGAAATTTTAAAATGTTGGGAGGTATGCATTTACTTTCTAGTCATGGAAATCCCTGAAGTATTTTATGTGTCTACAGAGTGAAGAAAATTTTCTGCATGACCACTCTAACTTATATACTGGTAATAAAATATAGGGCCTTATAAATAAAAACAGTGCAACTCTAGGGAAAGCTAGCTGAAATCATATGAAAAAAAATTATTATTTGAAATGATTTAAATATGGATTTTTAAAATGCCCCACTCCATGTCCCCATTTGCACTCACCCACACCCCCACACTCTCAAAAGTCCCACTCAAACCCTCCAATCCCAGGAAACCTGCAGTGTGGCATTGGAAGGGTTAACTGTCCAAAAATAAACATACACTATCCCACTAGTCTAACTGAGCCCATTATTAACTCTTCCATTTTGGAACTGGCTGTAAACTCACTGCAATCAATGTGTTCCAGCTGACCTAACAAACAAGGGATTAACATTTTTAAACAATAATTCACTTAAGATAAGGACAGAATGGCCTTAAATAACTATGTGGGTTGGAAAACATTATCCCACCTTCTCTCCACCCTGAGCAGACCAGGACAGAAAGTGTCTTTGACCTCAAAACAGCTTTTTTATTTTTAATTAAAAAGAGGGCAGTTTCTAAAATAATGTAAAATTGCGGCATATTCAGCTCACCTTTATTAAGTGACAATACATTAACATGGGCTATATATACCCTATATTAATGCATGTAAAAATAAAACTAAAAAAAAAACTGAAAGCCAATGAATATAATCAATAGGGGCAAAGGCGTAACTAGAAGCCATCAGGCCCTGGTGCAAAAATTGCCATTGGGCCCCCCCATTCACATTGAGCCCCCCCCCATTGCCCCCAATCACCACAATTGCCCCCAATTAGCCACAATTGCCCCCACATTGCCCCCAACTAGCCACAATTGCCCCCAATAGCCACAATTACCCCCACATTGCCTCCACTTTGCCACAATTGCCCCCACATTGCACCCAGTAGCTACAACTGCCTCCACAATTGCCCCCATATTGCCCCCAATAGCCACAATTACCCCAAATTGCCTCCACAATTGCCCCCCTTTGCCACAATTGCCTCCACAATTGCTCCCAATCACCACATTGCCTCCACTGACACCCTCCATGCCCAGCTCCTACCTCCCTGGTGGTCCAGTGGCTGGCATGGCAGGAGAGGTCTTCTGCACAGCCGGATCCCCCGCACAGTCCTTCAGTAATGCAGAGCTCTGGGAGATTATGTAAGGGAAGAGGTCATACATTAGCAATATGTGTGACCTCTTCCCTAACTACATGCTGGGAGCTGGTTACTCAAGGGGTCTTGATAAACTCACCCCTCAGGCAGTATGAGCATGGGAAAAATGTAAAGTGGGATAGCTATATGAAAGCCAATCCATGTTTTTTTGTTTACACCTCACGAACTCCAGTATCAAAGTTACATCATCACCATCTTCATTACATCTTGAGGACACATACTGGGGACTACCAAGTTATTTTGGGAATTCTACTTTCATGATTTTTATTATTCTCATTGTTATTTATTGCAATACTAGTTTTAAAGCTCGTGTACACGGGCCAACACTGGCGGCGCTGCAGTCATGCACAGTACTGACTGCCCAAACGCACCTTGGCTGATACGGAGTGGGGTGCTCTGAATTCAGACCGTAGTCCTAACTGTGCACCTTCCTGGGACCAAGTGGCATGGGCAGTCTGTACTGCACATGACTGCAGTGAGCACAGCCGTCTCTACTGTGCATGACAGCTTCTGACAAACATCCTAAGTGAATTATAATATAGAGTTTTATGTTGTCGTTACCAAGCTGACATTTACTGTTTGTTACTTATTAGAATCTTATGTTCAAAAGAAAGGTCGTGTCATTCTGGGTCACACCAACTGCACCATAAGGGTGATGTAAGAAAGCTTCATTCATATAAATGGGCTTTTAACCCTTTGAGTGCTAGAGAGGTGCCAGAATATCTCTCTTGCTCTCAAAGGTTTAAACCCTTGAATTCTAAATATGTCTCCAGTGCAATGCAAAGCAATGAATTGGAGGCCTCTCTAGCATTCAAGGGGTTAAAGGTCCCATTTAACCCTTTGAGTGCCAAAGTTGTGTAGCACTCTGGCATTCAAAGGGTTAAATCATTGGGGATTTGGGATTTTTTTATTTTTTCCTCCTATGGTGATTTCCCCCAGAATTACATCACTTTCCTTTTGAACATAAGGGCCTTAGTGAAAGGGGATAGGCATAAGAATGGGAGATAATTAAGTATGGGGTATTATTCTACCTGGGTCATTAAACAGTTTTGCACCAATCTTGCATGCTGAAGATGTTATTTATAAACAGGGTTAAAATGCGTGGCATATCTCTCTGGCACTCATAGAGTTAAAAAAGGGAAAATAAATATATTTAAGTGCCTTGTGTTATTAATTTTCATAAGCCAAATTGCTCTGGCTTGACAAATATAGTAATTACAATTGGTAGCGTTTTAAAAACAAGCCTGGGCTGTACCAAGTGAAAATTGCTAGGATATGAGATTCTATGACATCATGTACAACAGATAGTTTTTTTTTTATTTTAAGAATGTTAATAAGTTGTGAATTCTGCAGCAGGTGGTATATATCATGGAATATTGGTGCCACAGTGACCTACCACTTTGCTATTTGCTGGACAAATCATGCTGATGAAGAGAGCATGACGTAACTTCATGCCAGCAGAGACCATCTGGAAACACAATCAGGACCAAGAGCTATGGGGGATTACCAGATCTAGCAGAGCATGAGAAAAAAAAATATGCTCACAGCTATTTGATTTGGCCATGACCTTAACTCTCTGCAGCATAATTTTGACCTATTAATGTAATCAAGTCAAGTATAGTGAGGTTGACAGGCTACAGTCTAATATGCTGTCAGACATATACTTTAACAGTTGAACTAATAGCTTATTATTGAATGTCTTGTACCTAGGACCTGTTGTACTATGTTTTTAAAATTAATTTAAAATTAGATGAACTTCAAACACATTTTCACTTGTGTGGCAACTTCAAACTGTATTAATCTTACAAGTGTAATGCCTTACAGCATTCAATACATATTTTATAAAATATATAGTATTCTGATAATGTGGCACATAGGCACAGTCTACGTTTTAGATTCAGTATAACTTTGTATATTTAAACCTATACTTTTTAAAATGGAACTATCTCCTAGTATAAACTTTTGTTAAGTGCTAGAACAGATCTTAGCTGTGTGCCTCAATTACACTTACATGGGTCCAGCAGTTCCTGATCACCTTATTTTACCTCCACTCTCTTCCCCCAGCACTTTACTCTAGCAACTGAATGTTGAAATTTATTGAATACTTCTTATTGAATCTACCCCATCTGATCTGAGAAAACAAAATAAAATATAGGTTTGCAACAGAATAAAACATATGCAGGAATAATTCAAATTTACTTAGAATATTCATATATTTAAAGGGATAGTAATACTTAAAATGTAAAAAAAAATATGTTGTAGGGTTTATCCCCCTGAGTAAAACAAGAGTACTCCCACTGCTGAGAGGTGTTTCATTCAAAAGTTATTAATTTTGAAAGTTGAATTTTTTAGGTGCAATATCACAGTGGCCTGAAATTGTACAGTGGTGTTGTTGCTACACCATCCTATGGAGATTTATGGTCCCGGGACCAGAGCTGTCCATAGGATGGTGTAGCAACAGCGCCACTGTACAATTTCAGGCCACTGTGATACTGCACCTAAAAAATTCAACTTTGAAAATTAATAACTTTTGAATAAAACACCTCTCAGCAGTGGGAGTACTCTTGTTTTACTCAGGGGGATAAACCCTACAACATATTTTTTTTTACATTTTAAGTATTACTATCCCTTTAAAGTGATAGTAAAGTGTCACAAAAACAGCAGCTCCAATTAATCTTCAGGGACAATTGAGTGTGTTACTATGTAACAAACAATACCATATAACAAAATAAAAAATTTGGCTTTGCAAATTGAAATGTTTATGGATGAATGAACTCAAACCATTGTACTCCTTAAAGGGATAGTAATATTTCACAAAAACAGCAGCTCCAATTAATCTTCATAGTATTTGAGCCATAAAGAGTGTTATTTCAATACTGTCAGAGTTGTAGTTCAAGAGTAATTGAATGATACATTTTCCCCATCCTGCCTCTTTTACCTAGTGTAAGCCACCTCTCTCAGATGCGGAATCTGACCAGACAGCTCAAATCAAGTGACAATCTTCTTACTGTGAGAACAATGAAAACCCTGCCCCCTTGACAGGTTTATCAGGTTTTTCCCTTATGCTAATTGAAGATTGTCCCTCTCTGCTATCTACCTGGACACCACTTTGCTGCTCTGAGCTGAGCAGTGTTACATCAGTATAAGGGGCAGGAGGGGGATATTTTATCATTCAATTACTCTTGAACTACAACTCTGGCAGTATTAAAATAACAATCTCTATAGCCCAAACTCTATGAAGATTAATTGGAGCTGCTGTTTTTGTGAAATATTACTATCCCTTTAAGGAGTACAAGGGTTTGAGTTCATTCATCCATAAACATTTCAGTTTGCAAAGCCATATTTTTTATTTTGTTATATGGTATTGTTTGTTACATAGTAACACACTCAATTGTCCCTGAAGACCAATAAGATTTTAGGCAGGCCTGCCTTCTTCCCTCTGTCCTGGGCACCTTTGGTTGGGGAGGGAGGCTGCCAGTTTCTTGTAGTAGGAGGGTCTGGTAAGGGTAATAATACAAACCAGCTGTACTTATCTGTTACCTAGGACATTGCATTCAGTTCAGAAAGGTAAGGTAAACCAGGAATGAAAGTCATTATTACTGACAAATGGTAAACTGTATCATCTAATTTATTTCATTATCCATCATGATGTCAAGGTTACATCCTAGTTCACAATAATTTGGGTGATCGGATTTTTTTTCCATAAAAAATTGAAAGAAAGCTTAAAAATGTATGTGATATTATTGTTTAATCCAATAAATTAATGGGGCAGAGACTGTGACCCAGATGCTAAGATACCAGAGGGTTATGCACTAAAACATGATAAACAGATGATAAAGAGGAGATGACTTCTCCAGTGATATCACTGCTCCAGTTCCTATGTTATTCTATGGAGCCCATGCATTAATATATCCAAAGCTTAAAAAAATGTTATTGAATTGGCTCCATAGAATAACACTGGAATTGGAGAAGTCATCTCCACTTTATCAACTCTTTATCACTCCTTAGTGAATAACCCCCCTTGATCCCTCTTATGTTACTATAGCACTGCTACTTGATAAAATGTAGGGGAAAAGAACAAAGAAGGCAGCCCAGCATTCTTCGTTCTGTAATGGGAATGGAGCTGCCAACAAGGGGGTCAAGTGCCTAGATGGAGGGGGTAGTGCTAAGGGCAGTGGGAACAGAGATTAGAAACTTTGGCTATATATGCCAGCATGATGCATGTAAAAGTTAATAAATATATTTTCTTTTTCTCTCCCTCCCTCCCAGCCTTGACAAATAACCTCTTCTAGAGTGGATATACAGCTGGAGCATCAGCTATAGAAGAGGTCATGCTTAGTTCAACAGATTACCTGGGTCAGCTTACAGATCACCTTAGGCCCATAATGTGGGATCCCCCAGGCCACCTGAAGTTTAGCCTCGGATTTTTGTGGTCTCCAGGAGCACAAGATCAACCAGGTGCTGGATCCAACTCTGATGTGTCAGTCACAAAAGATTCCGGTTTCCAGAAGAGTCTGGCTGCACTGCAGGTCCCACCCTTCAAGGAAGACTAATGCCAGTGTGGTGCTGTGGTAAAGGGGAAGGCAATGGGAAGGTGTCAATGCATACAGGCATCCCCTTGTCTTCCCGAATTAAGAAGGAATGGTGTCATTCCATACATATCTCTGGTGGCAAGAAGCTGTGCACAGAGTTTTGCCCATTCTGCCAAAGCTGGATATGGGGTTTTGTCTATGCTGTCCATAGCTAGGTATGGGTTTGGTCTGGCTACTGGTCTGGGATCCCACATTGGACGGGAGAGGGCCCTTCAGGAGTAAAACAATAAAACCCAATATTAATAAAGCTGTGACCACTTTATTGCCACCCTAACTTGTGTCTTCTGTGTTTATACATAAATATGGATTTATTAAGGTTATGTTGTGTGTTTTTGGGTTGTTGGGAAAAGGAGGGAAAGGATGTACTGCAATCTTAAAAGACATATCCATTAAGTTCAGCCTTTGTTGATCAAGGGGAAGACAAAAAATCCTTCTTAAGCCATTTCCAATTAAACTCCAAGTGAGTAAAACCTCAAAAACCAACCACCGTAATTAAAGCATGTACGGAATCTGAAAACACAGGTTACTGAAGCAAAGAATGCCATAACCTTATTGCCCTTACTGTAAAAAGAAAACTGACTTTGTTTTAGTTACAAATATCTTCCTTCTAGTCTTAATGGATGGTCTGTGTTTTTTTCTGTGCAGCTCTTTGAGTAAACTGTTCATAGCAACATAGTAAATTAGATTGAAAAAAGACACGTCCATCAAGTTCAACCTTTCCCTCATAACACAGAGATATGAAGATTATATAACTTTCCTGCTGTCAAATAAGTTAGTCTTTATGAGCCCCTCCTATGTTTCCTACAAATACAGAGTATAACCCTGTATGTTCCCTTTTGAACAAAATGTATTTAATCCACTCTTAAATGTATCCATTGTATCTGTTATAACCACAATCTTGGGCAAGGAATTCCATAATTTCACAGACCTTACTGTAAAAAACCATTTCCTTTGCTGACGTTGAAACCTCCTTTCCTCTAATCTCAAGGGGTGTCCCCTGGTTATTTGACCAGGCCTTGGAATGAATAGCTCACCAGAGAGATCCTTGTTTTGACCTCTCATATACTTGTACATTGGGATAAGATTTTCTTCTAGTAGTCTTTTGTCTAAAACCAAGTTTGTCTAGTAGTTCCTAATCCGTCAAATCCTCCATTTCCTTAATTAATTTTGTTGCTCTTGTAGAATATCCTTTTTCAGAACTGGTGCCCAAAACTGCACTGCATATTCGAGGTTAGGTCTTACCAATGATTTGTAGAATGGCAAAATTATGCTATCCACTCTTGCTTCTATACCCCTTTCATGAGAGAGTTATTTGCATTGGCTTGTGTTATTCGTCTAAAAATTGGGTTATTGCTCTGCTGATGGTGCCTGGTGGTTGGTATCTTAAGGTCAGGGAGCATCCAATCATGCAGGGAAAATGGTAGAAGCATATTTATTTGATGTTTAGGATGGGGTGTACTATAAATAGAATGTTTTCATCATTTTGTCCATTGAACCTCCCACTGAAAAACATTTAAATTACATTGGTATATTTATTTAAGATTAACAGATTTTGTTACTTTGTAACAAAATGTGATATGTTTATCCCTGTATGGCTACAGTCATATCACACTTAATAGAAATAGGAAATAATACTGCATAATTTTCCATTTTTCTTTGCTACATTATGGAATTAAGAAATAGGAAATAATACTGCATAATTTTCCCTTTTCCTTTGCTACATTATGGAATTAAGTTCATAATGTATTAAGATCTTCTAGAACAAAAATGCATTTAAATATAAGCAACATAGTCCACAAACATTTTAGCAGATATTTATCTCAGCTCTTGCATTAGCTTTTATTCAGCTTTAACCAGCTGCAGCAAAATGGGGTATTATCATTCAACTTTTTAAGGACTAAAGCTATGTGCAACCCATTGAAGGTTAAATATGTCATCAACAGACATCTTGGTTAGCCTGTATCAAATGTTTTTTTTATGACTAAAAACATAAATAGGGAATATCCCACGTAGATACTTGTTCTGCAGCACCATAGTGTGTGCACTGAAGATGCATTTTCAATGCAACATTCCCTGTCTGTCAAGTAAGTAACATAGTAACATACATAGTAACATATTAGATAAGGCTGAAAAAAGACATGCGTCCATCAAGTCCAGCCCATGCCAATAACACCCCTGAAGTCATAGCAAGATGCATTTGCCTTTGTCTGTGAATAAATGTAGCTGATGACAACTATTGGTATAGTTTGAAGTGCTGTCAGGGCAGGATTTACATTGCAGGTCCCTCTATGCAAGTCACCTAAGATGCTCTTACCTCCACCCATTACCATACCATCACTCCTCACATTACCAACGCCCCAATCCCAACCATTGTTCCCCAGGACAGAATATACCTTTAGCCTGAGACAAAAAAGTTTTTAACCCCCTAGCTGCTAAACAGAAACACAGAATTTGATGGCAGATAAGAACCAATCGGCCCATCTACTTTGGCCATTTTTCCTACTGTAAAAACCTTATTTGGTCCTTGGTCTTCTCTTATGTTCAGGACAGCCTTATGCCTTTCTTTCATTACATCTAAACCTCTGGCCCTCTAGTTTTAGACTATAGCCTACTGTCCTAACATTTTTATATATTTGAAATGCACTTTGGTGAATCCCTTCATATATTTGAATGTTTCTATCATATCCCCTCTTTCTCGTCTCTCCTCCAAGCTTTACATGTTCAGATCCTTTAGTATATCCTGATATTTCTCTTCCTCTAAAATATTCACCATTTTAGTAGCCCTTCTCTAAATTATCTATAGAATATCCATATCCTTCTGGAGATGGGGACTCGAGTACTGTACACAATACACAGCTGGTCCCGGGAGACACAATAATGCAACTGGAGGCAGCTGTGGGGAGGCACAAAGCAGACCAAGCACAAACACACCCGAGCTCATACAACATAACAATGAGTAGCAAGCAGGCAAAAATAACTGGAATAAGAACCCGCTGACCCACCGCAATACAGCGTGTTGAGTGGGAAGCATGGCAGCTTCCGGTTTACCAAACAGGGAAAGCATCAACCCAAATGCTCCCGAGGAACCCATTGGGACACCCAGGAATAGACGGGACGAGGCTCCTCAACCCATGCAATGACTCCCACACAAGTAAAAGAGTTAGGTACCCAAAAGTTTCAAACAAGCGGATTATCAGGGAGGGGTCCCAGATTTGCACAAACCAGGTCAGTGGAGAGTCTCACAAAATAAGGATGAGTCCGCTATATGGAACCCAGGTGCCAGATACAAAGCCCTCTTACAAAAACTTGAAGAAGCATACCACATAGAAATGGAACACACAGGCAAGAGTGATTGGCAAGTATGTATGACAATGATAGTATGGTCCAGGTCCAAGTCCATGCCGCTGCAATGGAGCCAGATATCAGCCACATCCATCCGCTGGGAGGAATGGAAAGTCTCAGCCAAGCGTCACATCCAGACAACCCACAGCAACTCGCCAATTCAGGGTACGCACTCACTCCTCTGGTGTCCAGTTCCTCCTCGGCTGGCAGGGCATCTCCACTCCCGCGCCCCCGCCAAAGCCAGGAGGCCCACCTCTCTGCTGCATCCTCAACATGGAGAAGGCTCCAGGATCATCCCAATTCGTCAGAGGCAAATCAGGAAGGTCCTTCTCTGGCAAGAAGCCAAGGACATCTGCCTGACTTCTGATGACTTGAGAAGCATTCCCAATCTGGACCACCAGGCTGAATGGAAAGCCCCACTTGTAAGGGATATCCCGCACAGCCAGAGCCTGCGTAAGGGGCTGGAGTGCTCAGAGTTTCTGTAAAGTAATCCAAGGAGAGATCTTGGTACAAAGCAATCTCGCCATTTTGAAAAGGCCAAAAGCACCTGCCCCTGGCCTTGATCATTATGTCCTCCTTGAGCCGGAAACTAGTTAAGTAGCAGATCACATCACGAGGGGGTCCCGTGGATGGGCCCCACTGTTGAATCGCCCAATGGGCCCACTCCATCCGCACAGAGGTATCCTCCGGGTGACCAAGGATACCATTGAAGAAGAGGTGAGTGTACGAAACAGGTTCCCTGGCAGTACATCTTTGGTGAGACCCCTCACCCTAATATTATTGCATCTGCCTCTATTGTCGACATCTTCAAGCATTCGGCGGATGTCAATGAGCTGGCTGGTGTGACATTGAGAAGAGGTAGACAGGGTCCCCAAGTCTCCTTCCACTCTCGTGGCATGCTGCTCCACAGCCATGACCCGAGAATCAAGAGCCTCCAATACAGTCCGTAGGCCCACAATATCTTTCCTGACCTCTCACACACTCCTCCTAATGTTGGATGCCAAGGCCTAGAAGTCCTCCTTTGAAGGGATGGTGCGGATGCTTTCCAGTAGTTCCTGAGGCAGTACCGGAGTTGGAACCCCCTCGAAATCCGTCTGGGCAGAAGCGGATGAATCCTCTGAGAACGCCGATGGAGCTGGGGAGGTCGCCATGTTGGAGCTCGCGTCACAACAAGAGGAGCCTGTCTGGGGGTAAGGTAACCTTTCAGGGATGTCTCTTTAGGCTTCTTGCAGGTTCTGGGCATCTGAGAGTCCTGAGGATGTCTTTTATTGCGACCCATAGCAACTTAATGTGCTGTTACAAGCAGATATATCGGTTCACCAGCGCAAAGCTGCACTCCTATGTGGCCATCTTGTTTCCCCGGCCAGATACACCCCCCATTTTGCTTTTTAAAGTAACTTTCTGATTTTTATAATAAATTAACTTTAGTATTAAATCCTATTCCAGCTATGCCTTTGTGACCTACAAATCACACCCTGTTTTAACATTCAATTATTTACTCAACACAAAAAAGAAAAAAAAGAATGTTGTCATGGGAACATCAGCATCCCAAAGCACTTATGGTCCTCTGAGATTTTCCTACATAAACACAATCATATTCAAACAATGAGATGGCAGTTTATTAAGAAAGCGTTTTCTTATCCTTAAACTCAAGAAAAGACATGAGACTAGTCATAGTATTTTAATAAAATGCAAATACTTTTTCTTCTATTCCTGATGTACACTTTGAATATCCATCATATTCAGAATTACTGACATTGGTCTGTATTGTAAATAGCTACTAAGAGCTTTTTAATGATTATAAAGACCCACAGTTATCTCTACCATTTGTATCAATCTGTATATACGCATGCCATTTGATTGTTATATTTATGAAATGACTATAGAATTGATGCTTTAAAATAGTCACAGTAATACAAAAATAAAAAAAATAGAACCTTATTTTATTTAAGATTTAACATGATTATTTTGGGTGCATTATTTCCAAGAACTATAATCAGGTAGAAACAGATTTATGTCAAAAGCCAGACTTAACTTGCAGCTTAATATGAGAGTTGTCAAACACACAAGAGTGTCTATTGCATACAGAGAATGGTCCTACAATCAGCAAACATTAAGTCAATGGCAGTCCTGTGACAGAGCTTATCTGGGAACAGGGCATGTTATATGTTGATCACTGTTATTATGATTAATGTCCTGCAGATGGAGATTATTGTTTTCTTTGTTCTTTGCCAAATTATGACTAGATTAGGCCATAAAATGTTATAAATCAATAGAATGTGTTTCTGGTTCTAAACTCTGGTTTTTAAGTCTCCATAAAAGAGTTAGGCTGAGTTGGACAGAGGATGGACTGAGGGCTGACCACTATCAACAAAAGAACTGCTCAAGCACTGACATTTGCATTTCTCTCAAAACTGCTGAACACCTAAAGCCAGGATTACCATTACTGAGTTTACAATCTGCTCAGTTAACCTCTAAACTGCTGACAGAAAAAGATCTTGAGTCTGTTTTCTTCCCCAACCCTATCAACCATTACAATGTCCACCTCTACTTATCAGTGGATTATATGCTTTAACCCTCACCAAATACTTGGCAGCTCCGCAACTGACTCTCTTTACCCTCTCTGGCACCTGCACCCTCTGCAACTTGGATTAACCAAATAGACTGTTGCATAGACTCTCCTGCCCCACACATTAACCTCACTATGTCCAATTTGGCTCTTTGTTTATTCATTACCATCCTCACCTGCATTAGACTCTCCTCCTCCTCCTGTGTCCACATTAATTGTCATTCAATTCACACTGCATCCTCACTTCCTCCCTCACCACCTCCATGCTCCCATGAACTTTTCTCATTCATCCACTACCTATCACCACTATCTCATTCTACCCCTGCAAAAAGCCCTCTGCTTTAGGTCTCACTCCCACCTTATGTCCCTTCTCCATCTGCTTGCAGCAGTTGACATCTCACCTAACCCAGGCCCCCCTTCCATTCTGTCTTGTACCGCAACACCCGCACACACATGCAATATCTGCAACCTAATAACTGTACCACATCACCTTACCTCCTCCTCCCCTCCCTTTTGTTTAGGCCTCTGGAACACCCGCTCTGTGTGTAACAAACTAAATGCTGTTCAAAATATTTTTTTCATTTCACACTCTCTAAACCTCCTAGCCATCACTGAAACCTGGCTCACACCATCAGACATTGCCTCCACTGCAGCACTTACACATGGCGGCCTACAATTCACCCACACTACAAGGCCTGGCAACAGACAAGAGGTGGAGTAGGCATCCTTCTGTCCTCTAACCACATATTTCAGATAATCCCCTCTGTTCCATCTCACACCTTCCCTACCTTTGAAGCCCACACACTTTGTCCCTTCCCCTTGCTGTCATATACAGAGCACCTGGTCCTACTGCACAGTTCCTTGATCACTTTGCTTCCTGGCTCCCGCATTACATGTCCTCTAACATCCCCATTCTCATCCTGGGATACTTCAACATCCCAGTAGATAACCATAACACCCCCTCTGCCCTCAAAATCCTCTCCTTCACAAACTCCTTTGGTCTACCACAGTGGACCAACTCTCCAACACACAGTGAAGGTCACTCCCTTGACTCGGTGTTCACAAACCTCTGCTCTGTCTCCAACTTCTCTAATGTTTCCTTTCCCCTCTCTGACCACCACCTCCTCACCGGCAACCTCATCACACCACACAAATACATCTCCCCCACCATGATCAAGAGCATGCGAAGAAATCTGCATACTCATGACATGCAACAATTTTCCACATAACTGCAACCTCTTCGCAACTCCATCCTTACACTTACTTGCCCAAAACAAACTACTGCTCTCTACAAGCAGCCCTTTACACACCTGCACCTTCAACTCTACCCTTCCCCCCGCACAACCTCACTACAACCTTGGCACACTAGACAAATGTGATACCTCCAAAAAGTGCTCTCGCACTGCAGAAAAGGCACTGGAGGAAATCACGCTCCACAGCTGACTTCATACACTACAAATGAATTCTCCATTCTTATAGCTCTGCCCTTTCCCTGGCCAAACAGTCATACTTTTCCACTCTAATTTCATACCTTTCTTCTAACACAAAACTCCCAAGATCTCACCACCCATTTCAATGACAAGATTGATTCCATCAGACACGAAATCTTATCAGTTCCACCCCCACTTCCATCCAGCCATCTTAGCCCTGACAGCTCTCCCACACACTTAGTTCCTTCTCACCCATGACCGAGGATGAAGTTTCCCTTCTCCTTACATGCTCAAACCAAACCACATGCCCTCTTGACCCAATGCACTAATGCACCCAACATGCACTAATCACACCCATATTAAAGAAACCCTCCCTGGACCCAAACTCGTTAAATTCCTCTGCTCCTATTCCCTGCAAGATCCCTTGTAATCTGGATTTCGCCCTCATTACTCCACTGGGACTGCCTTCACGAAAGTGGCCAACAACTTGCTCTCCATTAATTCAAAAGGCCACTACTCTCTACTCATTCTCCTGGACCTGGCATCTGCCTTTGACACAGTGGATTGCCCACTCCTCCAAGCTCTCCACTCCCAAGGTCTCTGTGACACCACCCGCTCTTGGTTTTCATCATATCATTGCAACCGCTCCTTCAGTGTCTCCCACTCTGGCTCCACTTCTTCACCCCTCCCACTGTCTGTCAGAGTACCACATGTTTGAGTCCTGGACCCATTGCTCTTTTCAATCTACACCTCGTCCCTTGGCAAACTAAGAAACTTATTTGGGTTTCACCATCATTTCTATGCTGATGACACTCAAATCTATCTTTCTTCCCCAGACCTCTCCCCTTCCCTCCTGTCCCATGTATCTAATTGTCTGTATGCTGTGTCTTCCTAGATGTCCTCCAGTCAACTCAAACTTAACCTTACTAAAACTGACCTCATAATTTTCCTTCACTCTTACCCCAGACACTGCCCTCACTGTTAACAGAACTACCATCACTCCAAACCCTACAGCACACTGTCTGGGGTTCAAAATTTGACTCCACCCTATACTTCATACCCCACATTCAGTCAATCTCGAATTCATGCCGCCTCCACCTCGGTAACATCTCCAGAATCTGACCTTTTTCACCCAAGACACTACTAAAATTCTAATCAAAACACTCATCATGTCCCGTCTTGACTGCTGTAACTCACTACTAATTGGCCTTCCTCTCACCCAACTAATTCCACCAAAGTCCATAATGAACTCTGCTGCAAGACTAATCTACCTTACTCACCGATTCTCTAACACCACTCCCCTTTGCAAATTCGTACAATGGCTTCCTTTAGCATATAGAATTAAATTCAAAATTCTGGTGCTAACTTACAGAGCCCTTACTAACACTGCACGTCCCCTATATTTCATCTCTCATTTCCAAATACATTTCCACTCACCATCTTCAGTCTGCACATGACCTTCTCCTCTCTATAGCTCTTATTACATCCTCCCACTCCCGCCTACAGGACTTCTCCCGTGTTGCACCTGAGCTCTGGAATTCCCTCCTCCATCCCATCATACTCTCCCCCACCCTTCAGATCTTCAGACCTCCCTGAAAACCCACCTCTTCAGGGAAGCCTATTAATTACCTCCATAATAGTTATCACCAAGAACCACCCATTCCCTGGACCACTGCACTCACTAGAACTTCTCTCTCTCACCCACTGATCGGCAGTTCATGTATCAAGAGGCTCTTACACTCAATAGCACTTACTCCTTCTGTGTTCAACCAACCTTCTTCTAGACTGCAAACTCTCACGAGAAGGGCTCTCTAACCCTTCTGCACTACATATTCGAATTGTACTATTCAATATCTCTGTATGTCTATTCCCTATTGTACAGCTCTGTGGAATAAGTTGGTGCTATATAAATAATAATAATAATAATATAAAGGAGCAGGACACTGCAAAAGAGTTCACTCATTTGCTTAATCCACCCTCTTGATAAATATATAGGTGGAACTGTTGGGACTTTTGTGACAAATATTTCTTAGGGATAATACATATGATACATATATTTTAAAAATGTATTGAATTTTTTATGGTGCTGCATATCAAAGAATGAGACAGAAAAGTATATTATGAAACAAAGGCAAGTTACCAAAACCCATCTGTTTATATATATTATTCATTTTAAGTTAAAAAATAAATCTTTATATGTATATGGTTTCTAAATTAAAAATAAAGATGTTATTATAGCTCAGAATTGGGTGTTACTTTAATGCTCATTTCAGATATAGAGTTCCACAAATGTGGGATAACCTACCACAAAAAAATCTAATCTGACAGTTTGAAATACCTAAAAACAACTGTTTCTTTGTTCTTAAAAGCAACATACAATTCCATATACATGCCAATGTGTAATTTTGTATTTCTTGTTTCTGTTTATGTATAGATGTTACTTTCTGTAAATTCTCTCCAGGACATACTTGAAACTTAGAATTGTGTTCTGGTAAAATACTTTCTAAGTAAATAAATGTGTGTAGTAGGTGGTTTCCATACTTTCCTGAGATGTTTGTGTTCTACCAGTGGCTTCTACTTCATACGCAGTGGCACAAAACAGTTACAGTTTATTTGGGGTGTTCTTTGAAACATAAGACACTCCAGATTTACTAACCTTTTAATATGATATGTATTTAACAGTACTTCTCTGTTGGTTGACCCTTGTTCTGTATTTTAGCCATATCGGGAAACATAGGCAAAGAATTTGTTGGCAGTGGTGAAAAAGGAGAAAAAATTTGCAGTGGTTAAAAGGAGAAAACTTTCATGAAAAAAGCGTGAACAGTAATGTGGGAAATGTTTCTAACTTTTTGCCCACCCCTATATAAGACTGTAATATTGACAATGTTCTCCTAGCCCTGAGGAAGGTTCTGGACTCCTGACATGGACTGAAAATGTTTGGCTAAAACGTTGCTTCTGTACATGCATTTTTGTGAGTGCTGCTGACCCTATTTCTATTCATACTGGGCTACCAGGTAGAAGATACATACATATATATATATATATATATATATATAGAGAGAGAGAGAGAGAGAGAGAGATTATTTTTCACATTGTTCTAACCCTTTTAAACTATATTCACAAGAATGTCAATTTCCATTTTGTCTGTCCTGTAACAGATTAGGATTAAAACACACAAAGACAATGTTGATCATGTAGTTGTACTTATTTATAGAAAATCCATTGTAATCCTTTACATTCAAAACCTTGCAATACAAAGTATAAAAGTAATCATGCTTCTTTGCAACAAGGAAATCTGTGAATAATATTGATGGGATAAAATCTGTCTAAAAATGCAAACATGAAGAATATAGCTGAGACCAATAATAAGATTATATGATTATGTTTCAAAACATCTATTTCAGAAAACTGACAATCAAAGACTATATCAGGAGGATTTCTAGAGAAAATGGGGAGTAAAGATAAAAACAGCTGTAATCTGTGCTAAAACTTAAAGGGGCAGTAACACATAATAAATAAAATATATATAATGTAGGATTTCTTCCCCTGAGTAAAACCAGGGTATTCCCACTGCTGAGAGTTGTTTTATTTAAAAGTTATTGCAGTTCAGCCTTGCAGTATTTCAATGTCCGGAAAATATGCAGTCCTGATACACCATCCGATGAACAGCTCTGGTCAGTTGACCATAAACCTCCATAGGATGTTATAACAACAGAAATTTTCCTGACATTGAGATACTTCACCAAAAAATATCAAGTTTGAGCTTCAATAACTTTTGAATAAAACCTCTCAGCAGTGGGAATTCCTTTGTTTTACTCAGGAAGATAAACCCAACAATATGTGCGTGTATATATATATATATATATATATATATATATATAACACATAAAGTGTTACTATTTCTTTAACCATTAGAAGCTGAGTTTCTGGAGAAGTGACATTACTGTAAGCGAAAACGATTTCTTAGCGAATGTATAAAGAAATGACACTATTTGCAGTAAAGTGGCAGCAAAATTTTCACCACATTTTTTATGCCACGTTTAATCTGTTATTAAAAAAAGCTGGTGGAAATGTATTGCTAGAATAGTGATTTATGCCATATTTAAAGCGGAACTATCACTCCAATTAAAGTACCCCCAAATAATTATTCATACTGCGACATGCATAGAAATACTAGTATTATCCTGAATAAATCCAGATTAAAAAAATCCAACTTGATCCTAGATGAACAGGCAAGCATCAGAGCAGACATAATGCCTTAGAGACACCTGTGTGCCTGTGCTGTCCGTCCTAGACTCCTACAGAACTGGTGAAGGGGAGTTGCATTGTACCTTAAGGTACAGGAAGTGACTGACGGCGCAGGTGCTCAGATACTGCTACAACAAGAAGCCTGCCCGTGAGTCCTCGAACAAGATGGATTTTTCACTTATTGGTATGCATAGCGCTATAATAATAATTAATTGGATGGCACTTTAAGTTGAGTGATATTTCCACTTTAAAAATCTGCCATTGTTAATGTTTAAATAGCCCCTCATTTCACATGCATTAGAGATATTTTAATGACCAACATGCAGAAAAGTTTATAAAGTTTACATTTTATAAATCTCCCCTCTTCTTTAATTTAAAATTCAGAGTCACAATTTAAATTTAGAACATTACAGTAGATGGCAATATTAGGTCAATATTTCAGAGGGCTCAAAACTATCAATTAGCAGTGAAAGTACTCCCTTATATTCTTTGGATTGAGCGCTTATCTATATCTAAGACACTAACATGCTTACACATACACACAATCACACACAAACGCTAACTCAAATACTCACACACACACACACACACTCATGCACACTGGTATTGGAAGCCTGTTGCTCTCCAGCAGTTTTCTGACTATAACACTTGTCATATACAGCTGCTCAATGTCATATTATCTAGTATATGTCCCATAACTATTCTTTATTGCCTTATACAAGGCAAGCTGCGTAACACGTTTGGGGCATGATGTGACATGCCTTCAGTTTATATGATAATGTTCCCCATAGTTTATTTTATTATTTGTTCATGTTAACAGTGAGTGTGTTTATGGAGTATGACGATGAGCAAAGCCCCCTGGAAAAACATGTAATTACCTCTGAGAGATAGGAAGCAGCAGCATATTTGGCTTTGTTAATCTACTTTTTTTTAAATTAAAATACTCAGTAACAGGTATAATTGCTGGAGACAACAGTGGTGTATCTGGAACACTGTGAGTGCACACTGTCTATATTCACTAACATTTGAACAGTAAATGTATCTTTCATTTTTTTTAAATAAACTCAGAATCATGCATAGCTGCTGGAGAAAGCAGTGACATGTCTGTAATACTCTGCATGCACAGTGCTGATGTGCACTTAATTTTGAACAGTAAATGCACTTTTAATTCTTTTTAAATTAATACACTCAGGAAAAAGCATAGTTGCTGGAGTGTCTGGAGCACTGTTCATTCAAAGTATCTATGGACATTCAAGTTTGAACAGTAAATCTACATTTAATTTTTTGTTTACATTAAAACATTCAGAACAAAAGGCATCTTTAGTGGAGACTGCAGCGACATCTATGGACACAACAATTAGTTTTGTTAATAAGATGCAAATGGGCAGTGTTAAAATAGTATTACATATACTTTAAATTTAAAGCCCACCACCAGTTCCAGTATGACACCAAGCTTTGGTGCATTAACATCTGCCTGGTATACCTGCTTAGGCTGAGGCACAGCCCATTTTCTGACACTGGCAGAGTGAAGACTGTGTATATAAGAACCGTCACAAGTGTTATCTTAAGGAAGATCAGTAAAATTGTCTGCAGGTATAGTGGGTGAAGAACTGAAAGAGGACTGATGGAGTGCTTGAAATACAATCAGTTGGTAGAAACAGAATGACAGGTGTGCTCCTGGATGGCTACATCAGGAACATTCTAACGGTCATTTCCATTCTTATAACTTGTAGGAGTTCAACTCTCTAGTATTCAAAGTTTAATTAAACCCCACATTTAGAAGGCATCTGTATTTTGAGTTTCTCTTCCCAGAAAGCTTTACCGAATCTGCAGTGTTTGTTGAGATTGGAAGTGCAACATAGAATCCAAAATGTATCCAACTTACCCTCTGGTGTCAAAGGTTTAAAAGCATTTGAACAAAATGGAATATGACAGAACTGTAATTTGATCTCTAATGATAGCAGTGCTGTATATGTTAGTGAAAGGATGAACTAATCATACAAAGAGCAGTAACCAGGTTAATATTTCAGAAATCTTCAAGGATTCACAGGAATCTCACATTATAGTTTACTGACTCTTTTTCTATCTTTAACCTATCAGAAAAGTGACTATTTTTTTTCTAACAGCATACAATTTTGACTCAAATGTTATATTGAATGTTACCTGGTTAACAGTTACCAAATATTATTTTGATATTTTGATAGATTAAGACAGTTGATCTAAAATGTATCTATTTTAAATATTATACAGAGAGTTACATTAAAAGAGAAAACAAATTTTGGTAAAATATTTGATTTCCTAGGAAATCCCAGGACTATACGGCAAGGAAGAACAGGAGCAATATAGAGCAAGTTTATTTTACAAATACAGTTATTTGGACTGGTTCATACCATAATCTTCTTGAGTTCAGAGGATTACAAAAAGAAAGCTTTCCTGAATTTATATGGCATCTCATCTTTTTACATAAAACAAAATCCTCTTTAGAATATTAAGTACTTTCTCTAGTAATAAGAAATCAAGAAGATGTTATATCAGCCTTTTATCTATTGCTTCTGATCCACATTTAGAATACAGTGTACTGTATCCTGACAGTATAGCAGAATCAGTCTACTTAGACACTGTACCATACATATGATCTAGTGCCATGCAGGAGGCTGGCCTATATTTTAAAGGAACTTGGTCAAGAGGAAAAGGCATAACTCAAAAGAATAAAGATTGAAAAATAGGGAACACTGGGGCTTAAAGGAGCAGTAAAGTTTTTTATGAAAAAATATATATTGTAGGGATTTTCCTATTGAGTAAGAAAAGGGTACTCCCACTGCCGAGAGATTTATATTTCGAGAGGTATTACAGTTTAAACCCATGTTTTTTTTACATTAGCATTGCCCTCTAGTGGTCAAATTCTAATTAGTTTTCCTGTTACATTCTAATGGAGAGGAAAGTCAGAAAAGTCAGAGACATACAGTTCTCCATACAATGTGATAGAACCTGCCTGTCACTTCCTGTCAGTTAGAACTATCAGGAAGTAAACACAATAAATTCACTTCCTGGTTATTTAAACTGCTATAAATTTTGAATAAAACATCTGACAGCGATGGAAGTAACCTTGTTTTATTCAGCAGGAAATGCTCTATAATATGTGTTTTCATAAAAAAAGTTTACTGCTCCTTTAACTATAAATATAAAAGTAGAACACTTTGGAGGTGACTCAGAAGCTTAGGGGTTTATTTTACAAATATTTTACAGTTGTTTTCTCTCATTTTACCTTTTTATTGTTGCAAATCTGACAATTTTGTTGGTGTAAATAATTACATCAAAACAGATACAGAAAACAAAATGCTCAGGATACATCAAATTATGTATAGAAATAAACTCAAATCACACTGCATTTTTACTAGAGAGGGATGTGGATGAATTTGATACTGGTACAGGTAAATAGAGAGATATGTGTAGTCTCCATACTTAGAAATAGTACTTACATTCAAACAGCAGTTGCAAAAGCAAATAATATCCTATATAATAATTTGCTAAAACGTGTGTAACGACAAAGTCATGCGTAGTAGAGACTGCTGCTCGTGCTGCAGTCATGCGCAGTAGAGACTACCTATGCCGCTGCTGATACAGAGCTAAGCTCTGTATCAGCCACGGCGTGGGCAGTCTCTACTGGGCATGACTGCCCCGTGACCAGCTGGCAGTGGCACTGTGTCCCGTGTACCGGGCTCTTCAACTAATATTAAATAAAAAGGCAGTAATGCAAGGACAGGCATAATCATATTGTTACTGTTCAAATGCAATAAGCTCTATAGCTTCTGGGACCGATTCTTTACAAGGACATTCCAGAATTTGAAAAAGTATAAAGAAGGTTAACAAAATTAATAAAGGAAAAAAATAAATTATATATAAATAAACACTAGCAAAACTGACCCCCTTAACTGATAGCAGACTAGAAAGCAACCCAGAAGTTTGTTACTCTGAGACACAAATTTGCTAGGCTGGAAGTGCAGCCTCCATGGACCTTTAGTGTTGTGCTTAGAAACTCTTCACTGAAGAAGTAACTTGTTTTAACACACTAGCTTTTTCTGCTACTGAGCTGTCATTGGAATAAACAGATGTAGAAGATCAATAAACGATAATCACAAAGACCTTAATGTAGATGGAAAACTGCAGTTCTGAAACTACTCTAGATGTGACCTTAAATCCTATAGAGACATGCAGTGAAAATAATGAGCAATTGCATTACAGTTCACATAGTTAGAAAGCCCGTGTACACGGGCCAATGTCCGGGTGATGTTGACCCTTTGAGTGCCATAGGGGTACGCAACGCATTGCTTTGCAATGTGTTGTGTACCCCTCTAGCACTCAAAGGGTTAAGAGGTCGGTCCTGTTCTGCCTCCCGCCGCAGTAATGCACTGTAGAGACTGGCTGAAAGCACAGAATGCTCCCAGCATTCTGTACGTTCGGGCAGTCTCTACTGCGCATAACGGCTTCTGACAAACATCTTTGTGAATTATTATATAGGATATGTATATTGGCACAGCTTTTCCTGTTTGTTTAATAAAACAGTAAGTGGCTTTTTGAATTTTCAGTGCTTAGCCCTTTCAGCTACAACAAGGCGTGTAACATATTGCAAAGCAGTGCATTACACAACTCTCCATCACTGAATGTGAGTATGAACGTGCAAACATGTGTATGTGAGCGTATGTGTGGGTGACAGCAAGGGTGTGTTTGTGTGTGTGTGAGCGAGTGCATGTATTTTGTGTATATTACATTTTGCTTCTGTTGTATGTAGAGCACAATGTTTTGCTACTTCCCCTGGCCACTCCTGTTAAAATCATGCCCCCATGCTTACACCAATGGAACATGCCCCTTTTACCTAGTGTAAGCCATCTCTTCTCAGCTGTGGAATGCAGTCCATAGACCAGACAAATAACAGCAGGGGACAATATTCTTACAGTGAGAACAATGAAAGCCCTGCCCCCCTAGACTAGTTTTTCAGGTTTTTCCCTTATGTTAATTGAAGATTGTCCCTCTCTGCAGTCTACCTGGGCACCTCCCTTCTGCTCTGGCAGAGCAGTGTTACATCAGTAAAAGGGGTAGGAGGGGGATACTTTTTCATTGAATTACTCTAGAACTACAACTCTGACAGATTTGAAATAACACTCTCCAAAGTCCAAATACTATGATGATTAATTAGAGCTGCTTTTATTATGAAACATTACTATCCCTTTAAAAGCAACCATAGTACAAAGCTGCTAAGTATAGAAATCACTCAAAAAAGGGGATTAGTTCAGTGTTATCTTATAATGCCAGTATAGCGCTTATAGAGTTTATTAAAAACACATTTTTATTGTTTCTCACATTAAAATATTATAAAGATAAAATTAAAAAAGGGAAATACACTTTTTTTTTTTAAAAAATTGTATCAGTGCCTATGTTGTACAGTTTTATAGACATAAATCCTTCAGGACTAATTAACTACAACATCTTAGGATTGTAGTCTATAGGAATATGAATGTTGTTTTCAATGGACAACAAGTACAAGTAACTTTGAGTAACTTTTTCCCTCTTCTCCTCATTCTGATCGGCACCATCTTGCCAATGAGAATACAGATCTTCCTCCCCGCTGGTCTGTCAGTAAACTGAAGTACTCTCATTGGCTAGATATCGATCTCTGCCAATGAGAGTTCTCCAGCTTACTGACAGACCAGCGTGGAGGAGGATCTCTCCTGTATTCTCATCGGCACAAATTGTGCCGATCAGAATGAGAAGACGTCATGAGGGAAAAGGTAAGCCTTCAAACTTCATTTCTATCTCGTTTTTAAAAAAACAAACAAAAACCCAGCACCGTTACAATCGGTATAATAAGTGGATAAAAGCAAACTTGTGCTTAGATGAAAGTTCTGCTTTAAAGAAAGAAAGTCTTATGAGGAGGATGTTTTGGCTTGCTTGGTCCCCCCCTCCCCAAGAAAAAAATCTTTAGCCTCTAAAATTACTCCTAGATAGTGATATTAATATAATGTTTAAATATGTAAAGGTAGAAGGTTAACAATTCTTGTGACAAACAAACTGCACAGTAGGGTGCCAATAAACGGTCCACTGGTTTAACTTGAACTTGTAAGCCCTGGAATGCTAGAATTAAAGTGGTTAAATTTCCCTATTTAAATAATTTGCAGTGTCTGTTGCCTGTTTGTGCTTTATGCATATACCCCATATTCATAAATAATCCATATCTGCTATGGCAAGCTGCTTTATCTATATCTATTTTTAAAAATATGCAGCAAACTGTGGTAACTTTGGCATAAACCAACCGCACCGCAGGGAAAACATAAATATTTCTAAAGTTCGGTAGAAAAAGGGAGAGAAGCTCACAGCATCATAATATAGATAGATAGATATAGATATTTATAAACATATATGAAATGCAGCAAAGAATAAGAGGACCCTCACTAAACTCCAAATTAAAAACAAGCCAAACGTAAATGCAGAAGACAATTCTGCTCTGCTTCATACAAATAACATAAATATTAACTTTCTAAAATTCCCACCAATTTAAATGAGGCTTCCCCTTGAATGTTAAATGTCTCTAGTGAATTACTGCTTCACTGAAGAGATGAACTAAAGACTTTTAAAGTAGTGATAATGAAAGAAGTGATTATTTCTCCAGTGTGATTAAATCCCCAATTCCTATGTTATTGTAGGGAAACTTACACTAAATTATCTTAAAATGGAGAGCTCTTTGTGCACCTTTATTATGGAAATGTTGTCCGTGTAAGAAAGCATGACAAAACAGTGTGTTTAATATGTTGTGAATGTTACAGTGGTGTACTAAAAATATTTCCATGTAAAATCTCACTTTAACTTAATGTATCCCAAATCCTAACTACTGTATCCAAATCACCCTAACGTAAAATATCTTAACCAAACAGAATGACATAATGGTTAACTTAACTGATACTGCACCCTGACAGAAGTAGCTAGTACACCTTACCCTAATGAAATCTAACTGACAGTGCCTTAAAAGAAGAACAATAGTACACCTTAGCCTAATAACAACCTAACCAATAGTGCACCTCCTAATGCACATCCCAAACCTTACCTGAGTCCGGCGACATAGGAGAGTATCGCATTGGAGAAGTTATTTCCTCTCTGTCACTACTTCATCATACCTTAATGCATAACCCTCCAATTTTCTTAGTGCTCCAGTCTTTTTGTAACATGCTAAGAAAAACATGTTTTAATTCATGTCTCTACTATAAGTACAAACTCAGAGGAGGGTTACATTGTCCAGAACACTCCTTATATTTCACCCAGCAAATAAAAAGTAAATAATTCATGTGTATGTCAGTGATGCAAAAATTGTATCCATTCATCTACAGTTCTCATCATCAGCCAGCTGTTGGCTGGCTGAAGATGATGGAATTGTAGTCCAGCAACAGCTGGAGGGTAGCATATTGCCCACTCCTGATTTCTGAACACACAGCAACAATGGTGCATGGATAAAGAATTACATAAAACTTGTTCTAGATATTGCTGCAGAATACTTTTATGTGTATTTATTTTTTGGAAACTCCTTTCTTTAAATCCTGGTTTGCCCTTACATATTGAGGCTTATTTACTAAGAAAGTAGCACAATTCTGGAGCAAGTCAACTGCGCCATACTGGAAAAATAGAAATTTCATAGATTCCTTTAGATTTAAATGAGGTATTTAATCCCGTGAATGCTAGAAAGCTTTAAAACATCTTGCAACACAAGGCATTGGAGTCCTCTCTAGCAATCTAGGGGCTAAAAAGCACTATGAAATCTAAGAGAATTTGGGGAATTTTTATATTTTCCCTAAGGTGCAGTTGCTTTGCTCCAGAATTGCACCCCTTATTACATGAGATCCATTGCATTTATTAAGACTCCATTACATCCTGTTGCTGATGACCAAATAACTCAGAATATACAATTTTATTAACCCATTTATTGCCAGAGCAGTATCCAACACACTGCTTTGATTGCACTCAAATGGTTAAATGCCTCATTGCTTTTATTTTATCAGAAAAACAAATGTCTTCAGATACAATCCTTCCTTGTTATAGTAATGAAAAATGAAGATAATGCGTGCTAGTCTTTTATAGCAAACCATTCAAATCAGTAATTATGGGATTCATTTAATGGTTGAGTTGTTTTAAATCTGTATACATTGCAGTAAAATACATATGATATGCAACCTATCCAAAAAGTGTTCCATCAGTGTCATTTGAAAACACAAGAGCAGACTTCCAGAACGCATAGCTTGATTTTCTTTGTATTCCTGTCTTTAACTTTCCATGATTCTCCCTCAAGTCTAAACCACAGTCAGGTAGCTAAAGCCCTTGTCAATAGTTTGTGCCTAGTGTGACAGTGGGAAAATTTGCTTTATAAAAAAAATATGTGATTGATAAGTACTCATGCGGGGAAGCTAAACATCATGTAAGTAAATCATAAACAGCCCATACTTAGAATCCATTTCCACTTCAAACTTGAATTGTCTCCTAACCCTTTGAGGACCAGGGAGATGTCGTACTTAAAGGAACAGTAGAATTTATTTATGAATATATATATCTTATAGGGATTTTCCTGCTGAGTAAAAAAAAGGGTACTTCCTCAGCTGGCAGTTGCTTTATTCAAATGTGATGATACTTCAAATTGTCAGGAAGTAAGCAAAAGTGTAATACATCAGAAGGAACTGAACAAAGGAATGAAACCAGGTTCTCACAGCTTTGCAGCCATTGTCTTGACTTCAGACATGGTCATTTAATGAACTGAGCAACCCCTTCTCCAAGCATGTAGCAGTCTCCCCGGTAATCTTTTCATGCTTTTTACCTTTGTAATGGAGAATCATATAACACTCTAGTGATATAAAAAATACATTCAAGGTCTTGGGACCTTGCATGAATAAAATAGGACTCTACTATCTCAAACTCCTGTCCAATGTGATTGAGCGTAGTTTAGTAAGCGAGGGACTTCATACCCCTATTCTAGTCTGTCCCTCACAGACAAGGATAAATAATCAAAATGGACTCTATAAGTCTCCATGTGAAATATTATTATCTCAAGCGAATTCTGGAAAACGTAACTTGGATTTTTTTAAAATGTATTTTATCACCTTGATTACTAGTTTCCAATATTCCAATTTATAATGCATCAGTGATCTGTCTAGCATTGGCATGCTTGAATCTGGAGATCCTCCCTGTTTCTGGATCACACACCCAGGGATGTTGTCCTGGGGTCTGACAACATTTACATAACATTTTACTTTTCATGCAGAACTTTGTTTGATTTTTTTCTATGCCATCACAGCACACCGCAATGAAATACACACTGCCTAAATAAAGAGTAGGGAGCAATGTAATATTAGTGGGGATGCCAAAGCATGCACTGCATAGCACAACACTCTGGTGGTATAAATAAAATATATTCAATGGTCTTCAGATCATGAATGAATATATCTTAGACCCCTGTCCAATGTGAAAGGGCATAATATAGTAGCACAAGAATGGAAATACTTCTTATTGAATCTACCCCATCTGATCTGAGAAAACAAAATAAAATAAAGGTTTGCAACAGAATAAAACATATGCAGGAATAATTCAAATTTACTTAGAATATTCATATATTTAAAGGGATAGTAATACTTAAAATGTAAAAAAAAAATGTTGTAGGGTTTATCCCCCTGAGCAAAACAAGAGTACTCCCACTGCTGAAAGGAGTTTCATTCAAAAGTTATTAATTTTCAAAGTTGAATTTTTTAAGTGCGATATCACAGTGGCCTGAAATTGTACAGTGGTGCTGTTGCTACACCATCCTATGGACAGCTCTGGTCCCGGGACCATAAATCTCCATAGGATGGTGTAGCAACTGCGCCACTGTACAATTTCAGGCCACTGTGATATCGCACTTAAAAAATTCAACTTTGAAAATTAATAACGTTTGAATGAAACAGCAGTGGGAGTACTCTTGTTTAACTCAGGGGGATAAACCCTGCAACATATTTTTTTTACATTTTAAGTATTACTGTCCCTTTAATAAACAAATTACAATTTTTGAGAGGAGAATGGTAGCAAGGAAATTTTGCAAGAAGTAGAGAAACAATTTCAAGTGACATCCGCAGGTTCAGCAGGTATATTTTTCTTGTAGTGATCCAAGAGATTTAGGAGAGTTCTTCACTTTAAGTGGCAATGAAACAGTATGTCAGGTATTCATGGCAGCTGCTTGACAGCTTATTCTTGAAAATAAGAGTATAGGAATTATAATCATAAAACTGCTTTAAAGATGAATATTTTACATATTGCTATTATGCACTTTTGACAACAGTCCAACAAATGTGTTGCCTGTTTACGGTCGAAGTCATGAATACTACTTATTAATCATTTTCAAGTGCAGAATAAATCGAAATATAAATAGAAATTATTTATCAGCTCTTTTATTCCATTTTATTTTGCTTTATTATGAAGATGTAGCTTTATTACTTTCAGCTTGATAAATCAATTCTGCATATATATTTGGCTGAAATCAAAAAGGGTAAAAGACAAAGTGAAACACATTATAGAATCTATATATATATATATATATATATATATATATATATATATATATATCAATCAGAAATACAGACATAACACATGTGACAGAATGGTTGTCACCCAGAGAAAGAAATGTGTCTGTTTTCAGTGATCGACATTGTCTTAACATGTGTTCCCATTCTTGAAACATTAATGTCCCCTGTGTGTGCATGCATTAGAGAGGGTTGTCCAGTTACCAGCAGTGAATGGGTTGGTTTGTGTGTATGATGTACAGAGGAATGGTGCCATCCAGTCTAGCTAAACCCAGAGATTGAGTTATGATATAGCCAGTGCTGGTCAGATAGAGGGGGTAGGGCAAATCTATGTGTGGAATGCGTGTATCTTTCCCCTCACATCAGGCCAAGCAGAACAGACCTGATAGATGGTACCTGTGACATCACATCCTGTAGGGGGCGTGTGAAAAAGAGCCTAAGAGAGATAGAAGAGGAGAGGGAGAGAGTTGCAAAATGTAGGACCAGGAGAAAAGGCCTCTCCATAATGGTGGGAGGCCTAGGGTCCATGGGCATTCTAAAGGAGCACTGCAGAAATTGGGACTGGTGAGTGCCCTCACCGGAAGAGTTAGAGTGTGTGGGCACTGTAGTGGCCAGTTCCCCTTTTCAGTTATGCGCTGATGTTTCCACCACAAGGATTGTGACCAGGAAGCTAAACTTCGGTGGTTATTTCCCAAGACTCAAGAAAGTGGCTGGGGATAATCTCTCAGGATGCCTTTCCCAACTCCTCTGTCAGGACTAAAAGATACAAGGAACCTTCATGTAATCCAGCAGCATGTGTAGTTGGCGGGGTGCCCACTCTTGCTTCTAGTGGAACTATGTGTATGCTCCAGCATTAAGCTAAAATGGACTGTGATTATTATATGTATCCCCTAGCAATCTATGCAACCAAGAAGAGAACAGCAGAAGTGTTTAGTTGTTATGTTTTACCCCTGTTTGTTTTCCTGTAATTGTTGTCCTATGTTTGTGTACCGTGACCCCTCTAATAAATGCAATTTATTATCTTTTTGTCTGGCTGGATAAATCGCTTAACCCTTGGTCTACCAATATGTTACCCCTGAACCCCCGTGTCACACACACACACACACACACACAGGCTCAGACACTTACATGTATATACACACACATATACAAACACGCCCTCATATACATACACACATACCTAAATACACATTTATACATACACAGATACATGCACAAACATAAACTCCAATATACAAACATATGCACACACACATACATACACATACTGCAATAACCTTCCCTTCATGCTCTCTTATTTGTCATGCCTCCTCTTCCTTAGATGACCTTGCACAATACAGTTTTAGATAATGATCATTATAAATTAATTTCCTTCCTAAAGCAATCTTTTCATACATGGTATCCAGAGCTCCACTCATTAAAATGCAGTACATATAAGAATGAGCACCTATGAGACTGAGAATAGGTAGCCTGCCCATGGTCCAACTGGCAAGTGAAAACATAATGCATGATACTCAGTTCTCCCTTTCATAAAATATGACAAGTGCTTAAACTCTTGAATTTAAAACTCTAGAGACATTCAGATCGAGTCCATCATTGTTTCTTTCAAGTATACTACTCATATCATTATAAACAAAACTTGACCATGATAGTATTGAAGGTAAATGGATTAATCTCACCCACTGACTGTTACATCCACTAGGTGCCTCTTCTCAGGTCCAAATCTGTGGACTGAAACACCTCCAGTTCACCATCTGTCAGTTGCGTCCTTTTTAATCCATTATAGTAGACGATGTATCAGAAGAAATCTAAATATACAACAAATCCAAGAGGTCTGGAGTCGGGGAGCCGTATAAAAATATTTTATTCATGATTAAAACATATTCACATCAATACCCGACGCGACTGACAGTTGGTGAACTGGAGGTGTTCCAGTCCACAGATTTGGACCTGAGAAGAGAAACCTAGTGGCTGTAACAGTCAGTGGGTGAGATTAATCCATTTACCTTCAATACTATCATGGTCAAGTTTTGTTTATAATGATATGAGTAGTATACTCGAAAGAAACAATGATGGACTCGATCTGAATGTCTCTAGAATTTTAAATACAAGAGTTTAAGCACTTTATGTTATCGTATCAGGTCTGGAGTCAGTTTATATATATAGAAGTGTGGTTCTATGTCAATAATTGGACATATCATATGACAAACCTTGATGTAATATAATATGTATTTTCTTATCTCTGTATTCCAGGGATGTCCAAGTTCAGTCTTTATAGGATTTGTCATTGAGGTCTATGGACTGTTGTGTTGTGGTCTGAACAACATGCAAACATAAAATGCCAATATAATTAGCCAAAAAATATGTACTTAGAGCTGGATGTAGGACTCCTACCTAGGTATATTCATCAATTAAAAATTGAATATTTACTTACTACTGAAAGGAACACTAACATCAAATAATTAAATAGGTTAACTCTTAGAGTGCCAGAGGGGTACGCAAAACATTAAAGGGTTAATATAACTTTAACTATCATATACTTACAGCTGGCATAAGGAAAAAAATGACTATTCATGTATTACATCCCTAACATATAATCCTAAACTTACTGTTACATGCAAGTCCTCTTCAGAAAGAATGTATTAAAATGTATGTTTTTTATTGATAAACTTTTCTGAGAACTGAAATAGAGTCTTTCATATGCAGAGGGAGAAGAGCCCGTTACACGGGCCACAGTGCCACTGCCAACCGGTCGCGGGGCAGTCATGCACAGTAGAGACTGCCCATGCCGTGGCTGATACAGAGCTGGATGGTCCTTTGGAGCGCCCCGCTGTGTATCAGCCTCGTCACTGGCAGTCTCTACTGAGCATAACTGCAGCACGCGCAGCAGTCTCTACTGCTTATGACTACGTCGTTACAAACTTTCTAGCAAATTATTATATAGGATAAGAGCTAAAATCAGTTACTTTGCTGTAATTATACCCATTGATCTTGTATGCTGAAATGCTGTTACCTTATCTCAGCCCATTTACATTTAATTGTGGATAATCAATGGAAACCCTGGAAAAGGCAGGAGTGTCCCTCTGCATATGAAAGACTCTATTTCAGTTCTCAGAAAAGAAATATGGAGTTGTTACAGACGCTAGCATGATGTATGTGGTATTTATGTGTTAACAACCCCAGTTCATTTTTAGGTGACAGTGTTCCTTGATGACATGACTGTACTTTAATCAATAGAAAACACACCTGATGCAGATACATCATAAATCCAAGAAGGGTCTTTGAAATCAAATGAAAGAGCTTCAAAACAAAATGCCAGTTATACCAAATGAATGGGCAACTGGTCAAATAGGCACTAGCTATGATTCATTGGATGTGGTCAGATCTACATTTAATTAATTTATTAAGGAGAGAGTTTACATATATACTTTGGCCTTTTGAAATGGCTATCATAGTCTGGGAAATTAATTTAACATGAAGGAGATCAATGTAAAATATGTTAGGTAACGGAAGAAAAATGTTACATGGAGCAAAAATTCTGGTTGCGTCTCATTAAACCATGCAGAAAGGTGTATATTAATTGTATTACACTAAACATAATAGTTATTCAAAAGCTATTTCATTAATAAGCATACACTTCAAAGGTATTGGAATCTTATGTAAATAATTAATCTGTGTTAATATCAGTACTAAAAATGTATCTGATATTTGCTCTTTAGTTGATTTAAAATTTGTTTACAGAAATAACAAATGAAAAGCTTTTACAATGTACAATTTCCATAGATACCCCCTCTGTCCTTAAAAGAGAAACTTTATACTGAGGATTAAGTGGTTCTTGATTAATTTATCTATTTAATAAGAGGAATGTCCCCAAGTAGGTGTCCTTCAGAGTATCAGTGTACTTTTTTTAAACTTGATCTGTCTCATATTACTGCAAGTTGTTTCAATTTATAATCTGATAAATAAAAGTGGCCCTTACAAGACATTAAAATCTATTGAAACCCATTTTTGGTTGTGAGAAGGTGTAATTATAAAGGCATACTTCAAAAGAGACTAGCTATACAATAAATTACAGATATAATGAAGATAGATAGAGCCTGTCATGGCAGCTAATAGAAAGGACCTAATATCAAATAAGTACCATATGTTTCTGCAGAAGGATAGGAGGGGATTAACTGACCTACCAGGAGTTAGGCAGGAGATAGTAATCCATCCACAGACAATTGTGTGGGTCATTACCATGCCTGAAATTTAAATCAAGTAATGTTATAAGCCCTTGCTGGGCTCTGGAAAAAGTTAAAGGCCCCAATTACTGCCAAATTAATACACTGTAGATCTCTCTTACACCAAGGTACACTTAATACTAAGCACTTACAACTATAGTAACAAAATATTGAATTTTACACTCCACATAATGCTAGTATTTACCCCTGGCTATGTGCACTGAGAACACTGTTGTGTATCCTAAATCACTAAGGATATGTGATCCAGGGGGTTTCAGATTCTGCAGTTCTTCATTTTTGAGCTCCCATCCACCAGTGCACCCTGGGCAATTGATCAATTAGGAATATTATGAAAACAAATCTGTCTAAATTGACAATACTTCAGTGTACCTGGGAAAGTTAGAGGTCACGGTCTTGGTATACAGTGATGGTACTGTATAGGGGGTTATAAAAGTGCAAATAGGATGTGATACCTCATTATATGTCCTTGTTAAAAAGTTGTTGCAATTAAAAAAAAAAAATAAATAAATAAACTGTATAAAAATATACCTGTATATTCAGGTCAGATTTACATCTCAGCCACTACAGGCATGGTACTTTAGGAGCCCTTAGTTCTGCCTATGGCCACCACCCCCCATTCCTCACATGGCCCCACCCCCAGTCTCATCCAATGTTTCCTGACATAGAAAATACCTATGGCGTACAACAAGCAGGACAAAAAAAAAAAAAATTGGATTGCTTCTCAATGCACTGGAAATCACTCTGGCATCCAAGCGGTCAAATCATAGCCTGTAAATAATAGTATAATACTGGTGCAGGGATATTGAGATTGCTTTAACCACATCCACATTTTAGAATGTGGGTGTGGCCAGCACAGTTACGGTACCTCTCAAAATGTGGAGCTCTAGGCAGGTGCCTACTCTGCCTATTGGGAAATCCAGCCCTGAGTACATTATAACTAATTCCATCCTCACCAGTCACACCACTTAAGGGGAAGCAGGAATTCAGACTTATCTGCCTGAGCTATTGAAACTGCAAGAGTTGACTCTGAAAGCCAATCCTAGCAGTTGGTTGGATGGATATAGAAGATAGTAAGGTATTAATGCAACTTCAGTGAGGCAGCCCTCTCTTCTAGGTACTGGAGATGTAAGGATTGGGACCCTTCTTCCTATGCAGGTCGTCAGGAGAGGGTGTTGCACTAGTAGTAGCAAATAGGAATATGGAAGACAAAGAGAATATCCTTAACTATTAGTAATGTCAACAGAAAACCTGGTCATAAATTGATGAAATATTACTGTAAAGATATAAACGTACAAAATTATTTTATTTAATTTATATATAGGTCTTAGCTGATTTTAAAAATATAATTCATGTTTTTCCAGACAAGGCATTTAATTTTTATTCAGAACACCGCATAGACATTCTGCCTGCTGTCAGCCAAACTGACATGATGAATACTTTGTGTTTATGTCACCATTTCAATTTGTGTTAATACAAAATTTATTATAATATTTCTTTGGGAAAATATAACTGACAGGCTGAAGGCAAACAATGCAGCCTGTTTCATAAAATAAAGTATTTAAATTAAAATATTATAACATTGAATACTACTGTAATGTTAAGAATTGTGAAATTATATTATTAAACACTAACATTTATTAAGTATTAAAACCATATACACAAATATTCACAATGATGCACCCCTGCTACATAAAATTCTAAAATAAATAAAATAACTAAACATTGAAATCACAAGGCAATGATTTTGTATGCCTATAGTAGAGATGTATGAAAATGGATTTGGCCTGCATTTATTTTATGTTACAGAGAAACTAAAACAAAGTAATCAAGCTCATAAAATTTCACTATCTGTATGCTATTCAGCCACCATCTTCAATATATGTTCTTGTTGTGTTGCAGCTACGTAAGTCAGTTTTCTGATCACCCCTGGAAAAGATAATAGCAGTTGTTTTGGGGCTAAACAGTAAATCCCAGGCTTTTTACTTATGTCTGCTCTAACAGTAGCAGACAGTAAAACATGATAATTGCTTTTTAAATGAACGGCAATAAAGGCAGTGCTGCATATATATTTAAACAAAAGTGGAGTAACTTTGTTGTAAGACCGCTCCGAATCAGTCAAAGAAACAAATACATTAAAATAGATCTTTTTCTGTGATAAATATGAAGTTGTTTTTCTTCAAAATGCTACACGTTTGTCTTGATAAATATGCACCCAGTGTATAAGCAATTCTGATACATCAGCTTATGAAAGCTATATACTTGATTCCTGGCTTTTTTGTTCTGTAGATTTGGAATGTTGCAACATATACTACAAAAAGGCTAAAATGATTTTAATACTGCAGTGTAAATCAATTTCTTTACCATAGTTTAACTAGTTACTGATATATTCTGAAAGGTTTAATTGCCAAAGATACTACAATTACTATAACATTTCTCTAATACATTCCAGTGCTTATTTGTTTATTATTGTTACTAGTCAAAGAGCCCATTACACGGGCCACAGTGCCACTGCCTGATGGTCGCAGGGCACTCATACACAGTAGAGACTGCCCGCACCGCTGCTGATACAGAGCTGGACGCTCCTTTCCGAGCTTGCAGCTCTGTATCAGTCGCGCTGCGGGCAGTCTCTACTGAGCATGACTGCAGCACCCGCAGCATTCTCTACTGTGCATGACTGCATCATTACACACGTTTTAGCAAATTATACCCACACAAATAGACAGTTGCACTCACTGAAGCTAACAACCAACATAAATATAAGTTGGTGCACGTCCCATAAAGATTACATAATCAAAAAGTATACTCAGCCAAGGATACTCCAAGCATCGTAACGAGACAGCACTCCATAGAAATGTTAGAACGAAACATCAATTTATTGCATCTATCAAGCCAAACGCTTTCGGTCCACACAGGACCTTTCTCAGGGCAAAAAAGATAATTGGATTCACTAAGAATCCTATATAATAATTTGCTAAAACGTGTGTAACGATGCAGTCATGCACAGTAGAGACTGCTGCACGTGCTGCAGTCATGCGCAGTAGAGACTGCCCACACCACTGCTGATACAGAGCTGGACGCCTTCATATAGGAGTCAGGAATATTTATTTTTATATTTTTTAAGGACCACGGAGCATATATATATATATTTTTGTGCGCCGATGGATGCAGGGGTCCCCAAACTGCATGCAGCCGTGCAGGGACTCCTTAATTCCATGACATATATAATATTCATGGGTCCTTAACGGAAGTTTTCTCATGACGGTTATAGCACATCATGGGTTTTAAGGGGTTAATAGTATCTGTGGTAGTCTATACTTTCTGTGCATCATTTCAGTTCTCTGTTTAGTTTCCACCTCCACACACTAAACAATAGAATTTATTAGTATGAAAACCCCACCCATGATCAGTGTTTCTGCTAAGGTGTGCAGAGGTGATCAACCCCAGAAAAAGTTAAATAGGACTATTTGTATAGGTCTGCATAATTGGAATAACAAATGAACCATGCATCTCTACCAAATTTTAATTGCTCTTTTGACTTTGAGTCACTCATTCCTGCTCTAATGGCTAAAATAACCTTCACAGTTTAGTAATATGCCCCTGTTCAGATATAGACTATAGTATAGTTCAAATGCAAAAAAGAAAACGTAAAATGTTATACCTGACTGCTATATGAAAGACATATTCCTAGAAAGTCTTTGTTTTAAAGAGTGACTTGTATCAAGGGTATATTTACTATTTTACTGAGTCTCTTTAGATGAATCCACTCACTGAGTTCCTTGTAGTGTCTCCCACTTTATTCCTAATCCGTATACTTCTTATCCTTATCCACCTATTTTCACACTCAATTCCTTCCAACCTTTCAACCACCCTACCGTTTTTGTCTTACCTATTTCACTGCACATCTTGCTTAGATCCCCCCATTACATTAATCTCAAGGAAAAACAATATTGACTGTTAGTGACAACCTGCTCTCTTCTCAGAGCCAACAGTAGGCACATTATCACTGGTCATATATACATACTGTATCCCACAGTCAAAGACCAGACCTGCAAGATGTATATACATGTCCATAGGACACTTAAGGGGTTGAAGTGGGCTTAACACATTTTACCATTTATTTATCTTTAAAACTGGTTAGCAAATGCTCTGTACTATGATTCAACAGCGGTATCTGTGTGCACAACTGTTACCTATGCTTACTCACACTACAAGGCAATGGCAGGTACATTGTGTTAACTACAGGATATATTATTAGATTAGTCTATCACCTCATGTTGTTATTTAGTTTATTAGTATGTGTTAGGAATGATTTAGATTTATTTGGCAGGGATATTTTTTGATTAATTCACTCCATCATAGTATAAGTATATGAGTACTGTCATTGGCCATTGCTGGTGGCACACTTCATTATTTGCTATTTTATATCTACATATTTAATTCACATAGCATTAGCACTATATAGCACTTATCTTTTGATTACTGATTGCTAGGGTAGTTTCAGGGGTGATTTTGGTAGGTATTAAGCATATATTTATCTTTTGATTATATTTTAGTAGGGTTTGTGGATATTATTCATTATACTTTTTATTATTTTCATCCTTTTATATTAATAAGCTACTGATCCTCTGATTTTGCAAACTGCAAAGATATTTAATGTTCTTTTTTTAAATGTAAAGTTCTTTTTGATAAAGATGTTTATTTGTAAATATCAAGTGTTTTAACCTTTTGCAATGCATTAGGCACCCCTCTTGCACTCGAAAGGTTAATGTTCTGTTAGACTGTACCTCCACAGATTAGCACTTCTTGTGCTTTCCCACAAAACTGAAATGTATAGAGTACATCAAAAACTAGGAATTTAGGTAAAAAACTGCAAAGGAGCACTTTTAGACATAGGCAGCAAAAAGGTGATATGCTGTAAGTGCTTATTTGCATAGCTGCAAATATACAGGTTCCCCAGTTTCAGTAGAAGCAGACTAAGCTGAAAGACATGCTTTGGGCTTGCTTGGGGCAAGCAAGAATTTTAATAGCTTTACGGATGGGTTGGTTTTCTTTTCCTTTTTTTTTTTTTTAATTGTATTGTTTGTATTGTTTCCATAAACAAACTGCTTCAACATCATTCATTCTGTATACCATTAATATACTGGCTAGCAGAATAAAGTCTTATACATGTTTGTATAAAAGTTATTATTTCCAGATTTCATAATATTACTGTTAGGAAACATTAATCATAGATGGAAGCATGGAAATATAAAAATATTCGATTTACCACAATTCTTTATGTGTGATGACAGTGCAAGACAAATAGTTTGTCTCTTTTTTTTATTTATTATGGGATTTTTTACAAGTAGCGCTAATTTTAGAATATTACTGTTTTTCTCAATGGATATACTTTTTATATATATTATAATACACAGACTTTAAAGGTCAACTAAAATTTACTGTATGACAAAAGATTAGAGTCTGCAAAATTTTAAAAACAATATTATTGTATACATACCTTGAAAATTAAGTTTAAACATATCCATATATGTGTGTGTATGTGTACAATATATAAATATTCACGCTTAAGCACACGCAAGATGCAGTTTATTTTCTTTATTTCCATCTTCGTCATATGCACTTTAGCAATAAACAGGACAAAATGCCAAAGCAATAAACAAGGTCAGATTGGAAAACACAAAATATGACACACAATATATGTTGTTCTTTTCTGTAAACATACAGTGCTGCAGTATGTCTGCAATACTGAACTAATCAACTTAACACGTGTATAACATTCTTTCTGAATTGGAAATATGCTTGAAAAATGTTGCTGTGATAATACAAAAAATACATGCATAATGGCCCCTGTGTAAATAACTTGTGTATACCAGAACTAGGAGAAATTGAGAAAAAAAAATAGAATCCCCTATCCAATCTATATCTTGAATAAAGGACCAATTCAAAAAATAAAATATTTTATGGCTTGTTATGATATTGTCCTGCAGGGCTCACCTTACAGGGGAATGCCTCACAAACTTTAAAAATGTACAGATTTTGATATATTTATTCCTCTATAAATGTATACAGTTCAGTAAATTTGGCTAGCTTGCTCATCCTCCTGCTTTGTATATTTAAAGGAATACTAATGCCAAAACATTGGGTTATATGATTTTAAATATCATGCTTCAAGTTAGCATGTGTACATTTTACTTATTTTATACTGGAAATCTAATCCTAAACTTACATTTTAAGGCATATGCAGACTGTTCCATATAGAAACAATTTTGTTATTTATTTGTGCACAGCTAATGGTCTTAATATATTGAGATTAGTACCCAATGCTCTTCCATTCAGAAAGATAGATATCTTATCTCAGACCCATTAAAATACACTAAAACAACATAACTCCTGGAGCCCTGGAAAAAGCAGAAATTAAATCCTCCAGGTAAATTTAGATTTTAGGCCTCAGAAAGCAGATTTTTTTAGAGGCTATCATGGAGTACAAGGTATGTAAATGTGTATAACCTAAGATCAATTACCGGTATTAGTGATAGATGATCAAAGGCAAGTTCACTGAATGAAAGATACATTTACAGCAAAGGGAAGACATGGACATACAAACAAAATAGTTTTGCATGTGAATAAGATATGTGAGGGCAAACACAAAAAAAACAAATCTTACTTACTAAAGTTAAAGGGATCATACTACTTCATTTTATCTTTATTTTATTTTGTAGGCATTAAAAAAAAATGAAGAACGATGTAAGTCTTATCTCTCAAACCTTTATGGTTTAAGAGATATTCACAAGCAAAGTATCCCCCCCCGTTCAGCCAGATCAGAAGGGAGGTGCCCAGGTAGACTGCAGAGAGGGACAATCTTCAATTAATATAAGGGAAAGAGCTGAAAAACTTGTCAAGGGGGGAAGGGCTTTCATTGTTTTCATACAAAGAAGAGTGTCCCCTTCTGTTATTTGTCTGGTCTTACAACCAGATCCCCATCTGAGAAGAGATGGCTTACACTAGGAAAAAGGGGCGGGAGGGGGAAACTTTGCTTGTGAATATCTCTTAAACCATAAAGGTTTGAGAGATAAGACTTATATCGTTCTTCATGTCTTTTTAATGCCTACAAAATAAAATAAAGTTAAAATGAAGTATTGCTATCCCTTTAAGATGTTACTGCACATATCTTAATGTTGTCCCTTTAATCCAGGCATGTTAAACTCAAATACTGTTGATGGCCGCATACATACATGTCCTTAACATTGGTTTCTAAGCTTTATGTGTGTGTTTTGCTTTTATTCAAAAGGCCTAAGATACAGTACCAATAATGCAAATAAAAGTGAAGCAGCGATATCCCCTGACAAGTCTCTGTGTTCGCAGTTATCAGCTGACATCTAATATATTCTAGTTGGCTTCATTTTACACACTTATTTTCTTTACTTGTGAGTTGACTAGATACAATTAGCCCTTGGCCTGTTGTAGCAAAGATTTGCATAACAGTACAACAAGCTCCGGAAGCAAACAAGATATTGCTTTTATTTGTTTGGAGATAAAGGATTTCCACAGAGTTGGTGCTGACCAGTGATATAAAAATTTAATTAAAAGCAAATAACCAATTACATGGCATAGTTATCCAATCTAGTGTGAAGAAAATTATATAGATCAGTTAGATATCTTTATCCCAGGACTACTGTTTTACAACATTCAATAGCTTCTAATTTGACTGGAAATCAGGAGAGAATAATAAATCCCAGGCCTGACTTCGAGAAAACAGGGAGAACCTAATATGGAATCTGTTCTCATATTGATTGTGTTAAAGCTTACTATTTATTCAGCAAGGGTTATTCACTGACTAATTAGCAACTAGCAAATAGCTGCCTGCTTTAATCAAGAAAACAAAGTAAGATGTTCAGTCAATGCCACATATGGGACTGGTTAGTCATTTGTAGTTGGACAGTAAAGCTAATAAAGAAAGCTGCCACACATGTAGGTAGACAAAATGTAGACATTTTGAAACCAGTCCCGTATTTATGTGGGATCATGTTGAAACCTATCACATTTCAGCTTGATGGATCCTGTCAGTGGGTATCATTTTAAAAGGTTGCAGTTGAAATATTGTAAGTGAACCACTGTCAGTGATGTTCCAGATGTATCCAGATAAGATGGCAAAATATGAAAGTAATCCCACAGACCAGGTAGAGATCCAACTAAAAACTTTAACAAAAACAGCATGCTCACATTTTGATTCTTAACTCAAGGACAAAATGGCAACTAGACAATGCAACATTTATTCTACCATTTAACTGTGTATAACCAATCTAGAAATGTTGAATTTCAGATCTAATTGAATTTTGATCAATGTACATTTATTTGCAATGGGGCTATGAAATTATGGCAGAAATTTTTTTTATTACCATTCACATCCGAGACTACAATCAGCCAGGGTAAGAAATGGATTGCATATGTTGGCATTTCAACAGATTTTCAGTGAAAACCTTCTTTTACCTGAATTTCTACTTGATTTAGACAGCTTCTTTTATATGTAGCCACTTTATTTGTATTAGTTGAATCTAACTGGGAGAATCAATCCCACCTGCATGTTTACTAAAAGTTTAGTATTCATGTGAAACTTGGAATTTCATAGGGCATGAATCTTGAGAAACAAGTGTTTTTGTTTCAAGTGTAATTTCCTATTTTAACGAACCAGATGTCCATGGAATAAAAAAAGCAGGTTTACTTAGTCAATGAAGCAGGTTACCGTGTAGTTACTTATCTGACAAGGTAAGAAACTTATTCAATAGGAAACATGACTGTCAGATAAATCTTGCACTTTCACTATCCACTCAATTCTCTCTCTGTGTTCCCTTCTCTCCCACACTTCTCGTCCCTTCCCCCCAGCACCCACTCACACCTCTTCTCATCCCATGTTCTCACCTCCTCTCTTCCAATGGTCTCACCTCCAGAAGTTTGCTCAAAAGTTTATAAAATGTTTAGCTTTGCATTTCCCTTGGGAAAAAATGTTCCAGTGTATTTGATGGATTGTTGGTGATGTCACATCTGGTGGTTAGAAATCAATACAATATTAGTAAGTGTTCGGACTGCATCTAGGTTTTACGGTTTGGTTGCTTTATTTGCAACCTGCCTTTGCCCAGAAAATCTGTCAAAAGAAGAAAGGGAGGGAGAAACAATAGGGAGCCCTTGTGTTTGATGTAAATACCACCACCAGAAGCACTATATAGATGCTCACTCACAAGATTATTGTGTTGGAGAAGAAGTACGCCCAATCCAACTTCAAAGCTCCTGGAGTAATCAACTGTCTCCAGTAACAGTTTCCTTATCAGTTGCTCAACCACTCACTCGCTCTCCCAAGCGGTATAGAAAATCCCAAAACACAAGAAGCATAGGAGCACTAATAGTGCAATAATGTTATTACAACAAAGACTGATTTATAAGTCTTATTATTATATACTCACATTGAATTGTTGCCAGTTGCTTGTTATCAAGGATACTGGCTAGCTTGATTATGGAGAATTATCCCATCTCTGTTCAGGTATGTGGCCCGTCAGCGGATCAAATCACTGATGGAGACTCAAAACTTTCCAAAAACAGAATATAATTTATTAAAATTATAAAAATACACAGGTAATTAACGCTTACGCATTTCGCAGCTCAAACAAACGTTGCTTTATCAAAGCAAAACCTGTAACCTGATGTAACAATTAAAAACAGAAAAGACAAAGAGCCTCTGGGATTTGCCCAGAAAGGTGTACCTAGAAATTGCTTGTCTAAGTCATAAAAGACAGATATTTCGTTTGCCAAAAATGCTGAATAAGGATTATGTGTCTAAACCGTATATAAAATTTCTAGAATATTCTACATATTAACATAGTAAATTAGGTTGGAAATAGTGACAAGTCCATCAAGTTCGAACCTTGTCTCATAACCCAGAGAACTGAGAATGATATATCTTTCCTGCTACCAAATACGTTTTGCCTACTAATACACATTATAACTCTGTATGTTCCCTTTTGAAAGTGATGTATCTAATCTTCTTTTAATGTATCCACTGTATCTGCCATAACCACATCCTTGGACAAGGAATTACATAATTTAACAGACTTTACTGTAGAAAACCCTTTCATCTGCTTAAATTGAAACCTCCTTTCCTCTAATCTCAAGGGGCAGTCTCTGGTTATTTCATCCGGCCTTGGAATGAATAGCTGACCAGAGCTGTCCTTGCTTTAAAAGTATCCAGTTATATATGCTTCTTTGCACAGAAAGCTTGTATACTTCCTCATTTGGAACACAGAACCATCTTTTTCTTCAATTATAAGTCCATTGATGAGTCAGCTAGAAGAATGTCTGAAGGAAGGTCATGAAGTTTGTCTATATAAAGACACTCTCAATATTTATCTAGTAAATGATAGCATATACACCCTTGTGTAGTGTTCGGAGTACATAATATCAACAGGCTCTAATGATATCTATTAGCAATGTCCCATGAAGAAGCATTTCTTTGAGTTATGCTCTAAAAAAACCTGTTTACTCATAATACACCTAAAAGATAGAAACCATTTAGTATTTTATTAAAACAATAGGCAATCATTTCCCGTTAGCATTTAGGATATCCTTACTGATTAGCTGATAAGTTAAAAACTTGAGCAGAAACTTTTAACACATTGTTATAATTTGAATTATTAAGATGACTATTTGTAATCTTGCCCACTCAGGAACAAACATTATGTAGGCATTCTAAAAATATATTTTGCAAAAAAAATTTTGAGCCATTGTGTATAAAAAGATATACATAACAAATATTTTCCCTTCAGTAGGAAAATATATTTTTATTTGTAGGTGCTTTGAGATAGTCTGCACCTGATTGCAAGAAGGCAGAATTGATTTTCAGTAGTAATTTAACACTGATATAGAATTCTGTAGGGATAATACTTTTATATATTATGCACTCTACACAAACAGATCTAGCAACAAGAATGATGGAAGGACTTAGATTAGAATTATATAGAACAAAGAAGATTACAGCATCTACTGTAAAACATTGGTTTTGATGTTAAAGTGCAATCCAGTTTGCATAATATCTAGTGGAAATCATACTTTGTTAACTCTTTGAGTCCCAGAGTGGTATCCAATGTATTTCAAGAAATGAAATGGGCAGACCTTATTTCTAGATGAAAAACCATTTATATGTTTATTTAGTTTAAATAAACATGATATTTGATTATGATATATAACATGTTTTTAAACTGTTTCCATTACAAATAGTGAGTTTTGAACATTACATGCAAAATGCACCCTTGCTGACGTTTCAGATATTGTTACAGGAAATGTATACAACAGATAGAAAAATATGTGAATTTTCTTTTGTTGCCAGTAGGGATAAGCAAAACATTCATAAGTTCATAATTCATTAGAAATATCATGTTTCACAACACATGAAACAGAAAAAAATGCATTCAATTATCTTCAGATGTCAGTTAAACAAAGTACTGTCTGGTCACTCATCTGAACAAGGAAGAAAAGCAAACAGTGAGTCTGATGTAAGACATGATGCTAGGCATCTACTAGATTCTGTAGTCTGTCTTAAAAAAAGGCTGAATGTTGAATGTATAAACACCTGGTGGGTCCCATAAGCGATCAACACAAAAAAGGGGGGGTAACAGGCAGCAAGATTGCTGGACAACTCTCCCCTTTCTCTCGTACTTTCCCTTACTTTGCCTCTTCCCTCCCCTCCCACTTTATCTCACCCATTATCGCCCTCCATCTCTACTTTTCTCCTTACAGTCTATACCTCCATCTCTCCCCTTTAGGCTTATCTATTTTCCCATGCTCCTACCTCCTTTTCTCCCTCTCTATTCAGCACCCCCACCTACTTTATTCCCATTGTCTTCCAATGCACCCACTCTTACCTTCTCTAATGTTTGTACTTCCATCACTTCCCTTGTGCCTCTCTCCCCAACCCACTAATAATACAAGATTAGTTTTCAATCAAATGGGACTGATCCAAAGTTTTCTCTGGTTCCTCACAATTTATTCACAAAATAAATTATGTGTTGCTCTTCTCCAGTGGCCAGAGTCATATTAAGAAACACAATCACATAATAATTTTGGAAAGTTGTGAATGGAAGTAGGAAAATAACTCTGCAAACTAAGATTTTTGAAAGCTTATCCTCTACTAGAATTAACAATATTTAACATTTTTGTCTAAGTGTATTTTATTTCCAGTGTAACCATCTACAAAATCTAATTCATACATAAAGAACTTGCAGAATATTCTACAATCTTCATAAATTGGGATACACCTGGGGAAACTTCATATTACTTCACACACACACACACACCCACGCACACACACAAATGCGCACACACACACACACATGCACACACTCACACACATGAGTCTTTTTTGCTGCTTTATTTGATGCCTAATTTATTAACAGAGGTACTAATAGTGGGGCTCAATTACATTACAACAGGTACTGCCTATGAACCAGTGGATTTTGGACTTGGAGAATCACACTTTTTAAAATCAGAATAAGTGAAAGATCTGGAAGTTGTCTTAAATTGCAGTTTATTAATGCTGAAACATCAAACAAATGTTAACAAAGCCCAGATAAAGCACCATATATTTCTAGAAAGCATCCATACATTTATTCATGCCATTGGTTCATCAAGACTGAACTATTACCATTGACTCTATATGGGACTTAGATATAAAATGCTAAGCAGACTGTAGCTGCTACAGAACACTGTGGCCAAATTATTAACAAATCATCCATATTCATGTCCCATACCATTCTCTTTGCTCTAAACTGGCTCTCTGTGAAAATTCATACATACTTCAAGCTGGTTTTCACAAAAAAAAAATGGATTTCCTCCTGTTTGTCTAAATCCTGTTCATCTCCCCACAACCTCTCAGTAGGTGTATGTCAGGGATTAGTCCTGGGACCACTTCTCTTTTCCCTCTACACCATCTCACTTGGAATATGGGTCTGAATAGCAGCCCCTTCAAAATATGCAAGTTTCATAATAACTATTTTTCAAAGGCAAAAAACTTTCTTTCAAGCATAGAAATACAGAATTTGACAGCAGATCAAACAAAGCTTTTCCTACTGTAAAAACCTTAAATCTTATCTGGTCCTTGATTTTGTCTTCTGTACAGGACAGCCTTTTGCCTATCCCATGCATGCTTAAATTACCTCACTGTAATAACATCTACCACTTTTACTGGTAGGCTATTCCACTTATCTACCATCCTCACAGTGTAGTAAAACTTTCTTACATATAAGACAGTTAAAGGGATAGTAATGTCAGAAAAAAAGTATTAACTATATGGTATATACAATTAAAAGAGAGTATTTGCACTTATTCATATCTCTCAAACCGTTATGGTTTGAGAGATATAGGAAAATAAAGTTCTCTGGTCCCTCCTCTTTCTGCTTGACGAGCTGTAAAGCTGTCAGAAGCAGATTCTGGTCGCTTGACCAGATGTGGCTCTTCAGCAGAGCAGATATAACGATATTTAAAGATAAGTACTTAATTTGGAATGGTCTACAAAGTGTGCCTGGCTTGCAAGCACACTTTGTAGACCGTTCCAATGAAGTATTTATTTATAAATAGCATGATTTCAGCTCTGCTGAAGAGTCTCTGTCTGGTCAAATGACTGGAATCTGCAGCTGTCAGCTAGATGGCAGACTTGAGTAAAACAGCCAGGAAAAGGTAACTTTAGCAAGTAATATCTCTCAAACCATAAATTTTCTATTATCTATATACTAGTAATTGTTAACAATAAATATTACAGCAAAACTGAACATATGCCATATATATTTCCTGTACCATATATCTTACTTAAATTGCTTCTATTTTGTCTGAATGAATTTACAGTACTCTGGATGATGATATTGATTTTTGAAGATGAGATTAGATATTGTTTTTATGAGGTAATGCTCTAAAGATTATTAAGGTTACACATCAAACATATGGATTTTGATCTTTTAATCAAAATGTTTTTTTTATATGTGTTTTCTAATGGTGGTAAATAAAAGCTATATCACATATAGGATTCATTCCCTCTTTTTGTTTACTTTATATGAACATTAAAACAATAATTAAAAACCAAACTCCACTGGGAGGAAAACAACTTGCTCAAGTTCCCCTGTAGTGGCTAGAGCCTTCAAATACATATGCTTATTTTTTCTCTCTATAATTTCCAATTTATGAAATTATTTCAGGTATGTGATGCTTTGTGAGTATGTAAAGAATATCAATGGCTATCCAATAGTTGAAATACTAGTTTATGGGATGGGTAATTGTAAGACTCTTCATCAGTGTACCTAGACCTAGTTTACATTTATTATCATTTACGAATATCAAATGCTAGCCATGTGTTCAGAAGGCTTATTTGCGTCAGGTCTACAGCAATACAGAAGTTAGTCTGCTTGGGTGATGCTGAATGATCCATTTAAAAGCTTCATTGTTGTATAGTAATACTATGAGATTTTTTGGGGGTTTGAGGGGATTGAGATAGGAAATGGATGTTGAAACTAGCCTGAAACATATAAAACATAATGCATTTTATTTAAGAAAAAAAGGGTATAAGTTCCTCAAAGTTTTTATCAAGCTATTGATTTTTCTACATTTATATTGGGTAATATCACAATATACCTTCATAGTAAACTATAGTGAACATAGTGGATTATCTCTAATTGGGAAGCAACCTTCTAGCCCAGCAGTTTTTAACTCCAAATCATTGTCTCTTTTGTTTTACGGACAAAGATCAATCAGCAATGCCTATAATAACAAAGTAAACCTACAGTAGTCCATTTCCAATCTAAAGCATACAGTGTGACTGACAGATGGCTTAATTGATTATATTTCTTATTGTGCATGCTGGAGAATTATTCAAAATTGCTCTAAAACACAAAGTTAATTGCCAGTTGAATGTCAATAATGTTACTATCAAAAGGCAGAAATATAAATATTTATGCACAGAAACAGATTTTTGTAGGTATAGGTTTAAATGTATACAGATTCAAGTACAGCTCAAGCTAGCATTATCAATAGTGTAAAAATAATTACATTATAAACAGAAAAGTACCAAGAACAATATCTTGACTACAAATACAAAACGATATCTTGACTACAAATACAAGGTAAACAAATGGAAAGTCTGCACATCAAATACTGGCTTTTACCAATACACAACCTATGACTTAGTATAGATAATACAAAGTGAGGTTTAGTTACATGTTTAATAGCACCTTAGATTAGGAAAGTCCCTATCTGCCTCATATCTAAGTGAACGTGTATTTAGTATAATGCAATTACAAAGCAGCATACCTCTACTGTGAGCAAAATCTTTGTGAGGGCAGTAAGGGATGTATTTATACTTTCCCAAATTACAAATAACCCCTGAATACAGGAACTACCAAACAAAAGGGAAGGATCCAAAACTACCCAAAATAAATACAAACAAAATACACAGACTGTTGGCAAGCTCAAGCTGGCATTACCAATAGTTATCAAATACATTTATATGTATTTTCCTCTATTTCCCCCACAAGGGTATTGTTTACAGTAGAAGTAAGATGGTTCTCTGCTTTTTAAATGCATTATAAGAAATACATGTTTACAGTTATGGATTTACAAAAGTCAAGGTACCTTAACAAGGCAGGCAAACTTAAGAGTTTGGCCAGAAACATAACTAAACCTCAATGTATATTATTTATAATAAGTCACAAGTTATTTATTAGTAAAGGTCGGGATTTGATGTTCAGGCTTTATTATTAATTACTTTTTATTTATACTTTTTAATATGTTTATTTAAAAAAATGCTAATTTACCTCATTAATAATTCACTATTAGAATGGTATGCTAGATTTACTACCATTAAAGGGATAGTAATACTTCGTTTTAACTTTATTTTATTTTGTAGGCATTAAAAAAACATGAAGAATGATATAAGTCTTATCTCTCAAACCTTTATGGTTTAAGAGATATTCTCAAGCAAACTTTCCCCCTCCCACCCCTTTTTCCTAGTGTAAGCCATCTCTTCTCAGATGTGAATCTGGTTGTAAGACCAGACAGATAACAGCAGGGGACAATCTTCTTTATATGAAAAGAATGAAAGCCCTTCCCCCCTTGACAAGTTTTTCAGCTTTTTCCCTTATCTTAATTGAAGATTGTCCCTCTCTGCAATCTACCTGGGCATCTCCCTTCTGATCTGGTTGAACAGGGGGGATACTTTGCTTGTGAATATCTCTTAAACCATAAAGGTTTGAGAGATAAGACTTATATCGTTCTTCATGTTTTTTTTATTGCCTCCAAAATAAAATAAAGATAAAACAAAGTATTACTATCCCTTTAAGCCTTTGTGTACCAGACAAGTATCCAATGCATTGTGTTGCAATGTGTTGGATACCATTCTACCTGAATCTAGCTGAAAGCAATGTGCTCCATATATATTTAGCATTGAAACTGTAAACATCCATAAATATATTGTCAATTTCATCCCAAGCAATGGAGCAGTAAATACCAGATTTAAAGGGATAGTAATACTTCATTTTAACTTTATTTTATTTTGTAGGCATTAAAAAAACATGAAGAATGATATAAGTCTTATCTCTGAAACCTTTATGGTTTAAGAGATATTCACAAACAAAGTATCCCCCCCTGTTCAACCAGATCAGAAGGGAGATGCGCAGGTAGACTGCAGAGAGGGACAATCTTCAATTAAGATAATGGAAAAAGCTGAAAAACTTGTCAAGGGGGGGAAGGGCTTTCATTGTTTTCATACAAAGAAAATTGTCCCCTTCTGTTATCTGTACTGTCATACAACCAGACTCACATCTGAGAAGAGATGGCTTACACTAGGTAAAAGGGGCGGGGAGGGGAACTTTGCTTGTGAATATCTCATAAACCATAAAGGTTTGAGAGATAAGACTTATATCATTCTTCATGTTTTTTTAATGCCTACAAAATAAAATAAAGTTAAAACGAAGTATTACTATCCCTTTAAGGAATCTCATTTTTTTATAAATCCTTTTAGACAATATGCACACATACATATAGACCTTAATGAATAACTATGTATTGACCCTTCAAATGACAGGGGAGCTCTGTCAGCAGTTACAGCACTTCCCTTTCTACATAGGAGACTACCAGTGCAAGGAGCTGATCCAATTATCTACCTGCACTTTCATTTGGAATGTAACTCATTGTAATCCGTAGGATTGCAATAATGGAGTGAACAGGGCTTGCTTTCAGTACTGACGCTGTGCTACCATGTGTGTGATGGATGGCAGTTTGTCAGAGGCAGCCTAGTTTCCATTCTTCTGGCTGGTAACTGAATGCATGGGTACCCAGCAATAAGAATTAAATCAGAGACCTAAATGTTAACCATGTGTCAAGTATACACACAAACACACAATTAGATTTTTGGAGCTATACATTCATATATGGCACTAACAGTTTACACAGTAACACTAAAATAAATTGGTGAAGCCTTGCTGAACAAACATGTATAAAGGAATGGAAGTTATGTTATACTGAATATTTTTTTTTTAATAAAAAGATATATTGCAGGGTATTTTTCCTGAGAAAGCAAGGGTACTCTCGTTGTGTTGCATTGCTTTGGATAGCTTTATGGAACTCAAAGGGTTATAGTCAGAAATAATCTAAGCTGTTTATACAACAAATTCTGCTGTGATAACTAATTGTCTTCTTGTTTCATGTTTTAGGGCAAATAAGTTTGTGCATGAACAAAGTACTTTTTTTGTATAAACACTCTACTACATATATATATAATTATGTTATATTATGAAATGTAAATATGACTGATTCATATAATGCAAGGTCATAGTCATATATGCCAGCTACATAATGAAAGGATCTGTCACACATTGCTGTAAACTGCAAAATCAGATTATGCAGAGAAGGATTAAGTCTAGCCAATCAAAATGTTGCTTATTAATCAGCTTTTTTTGAGACTTGAATCATGTTCCATCCAAAGCAGGGAACCATCTTCACTTCAAGACAGAAATAACTCTTTTACAGTACATTCAAATTAATGAAATCACATTTAAGAATGGCTGTCTTGAACATTAGTAATGACAATGTATTTTTTCTTACTTTATCTAGACCCACTTGAATTACTGAAAATATATATAAAATACATATACGATTTTTACTGAACGGTGGTAGATAAATGTGTGTACATCCAATTTGTCATTATGATTTTTTCGTGTTAAAGTATCACACTCATATATCAAAAAGCTTTCCCTTTTGCTCAATCTATGGTATCTCAGAGATAATGTCATATTGGAAGAATATCACTTAATGTTCTGGTAACAGATTAATTTTATATTGTTATTATATTGCTGTGATTTCTTAGGTGTCTTCTCATATATTTCTGCAATATCAATGCAATTTGTATTATGCTAATAAATCAATATTTTGTATTGAGACCCGAAGCGCTTAGCCTTTATTTTTGTTTTGAAACATTTTATATAATCTGTTCACAATCAGATTAAAAGGCTTTATAGCGAACTGTACCTCATACTTTTTATATTTTATATTGTTTTGTAAATATTTTGGGTGACAGTAACAGACAGCTGACTGGGCTTAGGCAAGGCATCATACAGCTCCATCAGTTGTGTTGTGTACCATACAGTAAAAAAACACAGTGTAGTTATGTGCAATGCGCAATTCAATAAAATCATGTGCAAACCTATTCCCTAGTGGTTTTCACAAGGGAAATAGAGATTGCACATGTTTCTTGCATCGCGCCATAAGTCTTAATATAACTATTCACAGCAGGATATTCATGTTACTACTGATTAAAATAAAAACGTTTAAGCACAATATGTAGGTGTTTTGGAAAGCTCTTTCAAAATCACTTATGCTGTCACAAAGTTATCGGTCCACTCTAAGTCCACCAATATGTCAACTAAAAAGACACGTCTTTATATAACTATTAGCAGCTGGCTATTCATGTTAACCTATCAGATGGACTATGTCAAATTTTGTTCTGTAGACACTTGACAACTTATTAGCTGGACCTTTGGTATGTTCTTCAAGACCGTCTATTTAAAGATATGCATCTTTAGAACACAATATTGTTTTCAATTGCACTACTATATATGCATGTATAGCCTGCAGCATATTTTTAACAGCATACAAACTATATTGTTTGTAGCAATATATTAGATATATACATTATACGGGTTTCTGTCACTTGTCACAGGAATTTTTTTGGCACACTAATGTAAGAGTAATGAATTGTAAGATGTAAAATATTTTTTAAATGCACTACCATATTATATAATGTGGATTGAAGAAATTATTATGATGTGGATTAAAGACACAAATTATTTAATCGACTGAAGGAATATATAAATTAAATGAGGTTATTTAATTAAGATTATTACAACATTTGATTGTTTGATTTACAGTTCAACAGAAAGAAATGGTGTTAGATTTGTAGTATGTACAGTATATTAAAAAGTCATGGAAAACACAACACAAAATCCTTGGATTAAAAGAGCAGGCTTGCAAATAGTTTCATATGAGATATATCCATAGAATTGCACCAAATCTATCTTTCAGAGAATCTAAAAAAAAAATTAGTTCTATCCACATCTGGAATGACTGTAAAAAGTGTTAGATCTCTAGAGAAAAACAAAGAAAACAATCAGATTTTAGAAATTAATGATTATAAGAATGTACAGCTCTCCTGGGAAGAAAAAGTAGGAGAATAAGAAAAATAAAAAAAGCATGCTCCTGATTAACTTCATATGTACAGGACAATGAATTTGAATTGCCTCTATGTGGCATCTAGATTAGACAGATTTTCCATAATGGCACAACGATGCTCTGTTTCAGAAGCCAGGATAGAAGAGTTTAAAAACTATGGATGCCATGAGTAAAAGGCTTATTTAAAACTGTTATACATTTATGGGAAATTAATACCATAATAAACCACCAGTTTATATATGTATAACTAATTAATTTAATCTAAGATGTACATGAAAATTAGAATCACTTAGCTTGCTTGTTCTCTCTCCCTGACTCTCTTAACTCTGATTACCAAACATCCTATTTCTTTTAAAACAGCAGCTTGTCGAAATGTCCATTTTAAAATGCTTTGTTATTTTAAACTAAAATGAGAAAATTGTTATATACAATCATATATATATTAATGCATTTTCTATATTATCAGCTATTAACACCTTGGATGGGGCACATTTTAAACATTTAATTTGTTGTCTGTAAATTGGTATTTATATTGTTTATTCGAAAATATATTTATAATCAGAAAGCATAACAATGAATAAAGTGGAAATGAATATTCATATCAACAAGCTCTTCCTCATTTGATACTATAAAAATGTCAGTGATTCCTTTTAATGACTGGATTTTTTGTGATTATTTGTGATTATTTATACTAGATATTGAAAGCTTTAACACAATTAGAAAGTTAACTTGATGTATCTATAAATTGATCAAAAAATGAATGAAATATAATATAAACCTTTCATGACCAGACTGGTGTGCAATGTGATACAAAGTAACGCAATGCAAACCCTTCTGGTCATCTGGGGTTAATGTTGTTCTAACAGCACTATTTAACAAAGGCCCAGGATATAAACTTTGATTAACTTTACAAAACTAGCTGATACTTTAATAAACTGCATCCATAACATTATACATTTTAGAAACCACTTGCAAACAAAACCATAATTCTATAAAATTACTTTATTTAAGGGGGTCTGTTAAGTAATAGATCACTCTAGAGGTACAGATGAAAACATCCTCTGCACTATATTTATTACACATAAATTAGTGACAAAACAAAAAAGAAACCTATACAGTTATACAAAGTGACCAATAACTTTCTTTTACAGGAGGTATGTTAATAAATACTGAGCACACAGTACCTGGAAGCTCCTGTATTGGAGAGTAACATAGTAGATAAGTCCATGCCATATCACCCATGTTGATATACAGGAAGAAAAAGCTAAATAAATAAATAATTAAAGAAATTCCTTCCTGACTGCAAATGGCAGTCAGAAATTTCACTGGATCAACATCTTATCTGATGTGAAACAATACAGTTCTGAGCTAGAAATGTATCCATTACCTTTTAAAATTAACAGCAGTATATTCAAGCACAACATCCAGAAACAAATAATTCCAGAACTCTTCTGCCTTTACTGTAAAAAAGAACCATGCCTTTCTTTTAGTCTAAAGCACCCTCTAGTCTTAATGGCTGACCTTTTGTTTTTTTGCTTAGCTCTTTGAGTAAATAGTTCCTTAGAGAGTTATTTGATATCAAATATATTTGTAAATGGTAAACATATCACCCATCTCATCTTGAATGTAAAAAAGCCCAGATTTATCTAGTCGCTCTTCATAACTCAGATCTCTGATCCCTTTTTTGCACCTCTCTTCACTTTTTCCAATTCAATAATGTATTTTTCAAGAAATGGTGCCCCTTCTTGAATAATAGTACTGCATCAGCTATCCTACAATCAAAGGGCACTATGTTTGGTGATAGTAAATCACTAAATATTAAAATAAGGGTAATGTTATTAGTCAACTAAGTTCCTTAAGTACCCTTGGGTGTATGCAATCAGGTCCAGGTTCTTTATTCACCATAAGCTTTCCCAGTCTCTTTTGGAGTCCTATGATTCTTTCTGTTTGTTCATAACCTTCCATAGCTGTTGCTTTTGAATACACAGTAGAATTTGTTTAAGGTGTCAGCCATAGCATTATCCTCACTAATTAATTAACCTGTCTCAGTTTTAAGAGGGCCAATATCAACCTTAACTTTATTCATTTTATATACTTGGAAAATTGTTTCGAATTTTTCTTGATATCTTTTGCAATACAGTCCAGATATTATTCCTTATGTGGTGGTTACAAATGCTAGCTCTTCTGGCTACAGCCGTTTGACCCTTCCCATGAAATGGCTCGGTCAAGTAGTTGTACAGCTGCCAGAGGGGCTAGTTTTTCTTCACTAGAACACAATTAATAAGATCTGATGAATCTCCACTGTGGGTGCTCCCATATGCTGTGGACTCTGTATGCATACACCAAACAGTTTTTAATCTTCAAATTTCTCCAAAGGGGTACAGCTTGAGAAAATATTTATTACTTATCATCTGTAATAGTCCTTAGTCCAGAGGCGAGCAATTCTTTTGGCCACATATATGTTCAAAATTCATGTTACATGAAAAGCACTACCTAAAATAAATAAACCAAATTACACAAAGTGCAAATAATGTTAATGTGCAAATTGTATAAAAGTATTCATTATATCACTTCAAATATATAATGTGCAGAATCACCTCTGAATATGATTAAAAATCATCACACTATGTATCATTCTGTGCAATACTCCATTAAATAAAGTGACTATGAGCATGCAAAGGAGATATTTAAATTGAATAAAAAGATTCATATAAATTTGTATTACCATAACAAATAAATACTATCAATAAAGTAAAAGATAAGATAAAAACGCATAGCATAATTCTGTGAATCAAAATATATAATATTATTCCGAACACCTTAATCTATTGCCCTCACGAAATGAAGGGGAAAAAAGGCCTTGATTTCTATATTCAGTGTAGCTTTAGCATGTATTATTACGAGTGGAAATAATAATCAGGTGTTCTTACTTTTATTCAGAATCAAAAAATTACTCACATTCAGCATCTTCATATGCATATATAAGAGGATTTTAGTCTTACTTGTTAAATTCTTTTCTTAGTCCATACACGTTACTGGTAACTTTGGGTAGGCGATCCGCCCCTTTAATTGTAGGCAGGAAGAATTCTAGAATTGTATGCAGGGGGTGGAGCCTACCTTCCCTCCTTGGCTGCAGCTAGCCAACCAGCTCCAGAAAGATTTGAAACACTAGCTATTGAGTAGATAGTGGAAGGGAAAGAAGACTCCTGTGAGCATAACCCCGAAGTCCCCCACAGTCTGTCACAGGAGAGCCAAGCATGGTCCCTTGACAGAGTGGGAGACCAGTAACTTGTATGGACTAAGAGAAAAGGATTTAACAGGTCAGACTAGGTTACTGGTAACTTTGGGATGTCCAACCATTGAGTTTCCCAAAGGAGGGAAGTAAGGCAAGCTCAAGGCCCCCAAAGTCACCAGAGCAGATATGAACCATCAGATCAGAGATAGCCCAACAAAACAAATGAAGTGTCAATGGACACTAAACAGGAGTAACAACACCCCAAACTGTTACACAGCAAACTGAACTAGAGCCAACAGGGCTCAAAAGTGAAAAAGAAGCACCAAGAACCAAAGAAGATCCTAGGCAGGCAAGACTGCCGCCAGGATTTTCCTCCCAAAGCTGGCATCAGCCAATGCCAGCACATCAACACAGTAGTGCTTCGAAAAGGTGTGCACAGATGACCAAGTGGCAGCCTTGCACAACTGATCAGTGGAGGCCTGATTCTTGTAAGCCCAAGAAGCCCCAATAGATCTTGTAGAATGAGCTGTGACCCGAAAGGGGACAGGCTTCTTCCTCAGCTCGTAAGCTTTACGAATAGTGGACTTGATCCAAGAAGCAATAGTCACTTTCGATGCAGGTCTTCCTGCCCTGGGACCCTCAGGAATTACGAACAGCGTGTCAGATTGCCTGACAGACTCAGTGTGATGTACATAAAACTTGAGACAACGCACCACATCTAACAAGTGGAGATCCATCTCCTTGTCAGGGGTGGGGTCAGGGCAGAAAGAAGGCACCACAACCTTCTGATTGATGTGGAACTCCAAAACTACCTTCGGGAGAAACTCCTGAGAAGTGCGAAGCACCGCCTTGTACTTGTGAAACACCAAATAGGGTGGCTTACAGGACAGAGCATGTAACTCTGCAAAACGGCAAACAGATACGATCGCCAGGAGAAAAGCCATTTTCCTTGTCAACAGGCGTAGAGGAATAGTAGCAAAAGACTCAAATGGAGGGCGATGAAGAATGCCCAAAACCAACTTAAGATCCCACAGAGGAGCGGGATTCTTGAAGGCTGGACAATTATGAACAACTCCCTGGAAGAAAACCTTGACATCAGGAAGGATGGCAATGTGCCTCTGAAAGAAAACAGAGAGAGCAGAAGTCTGAACCTTAAGGGAACTCAAACTGCAAAAAGGCCAGGACCGTAGGCAGATCAAATTCCTGAGACAGGTCCTTGTCAGCACACCAAGATAGAAAGGTTGACCAGACACAATGGTAGATCTTGGAAGAAACAGGTTTGCGGGCACTGAGCATAGTAGCCACCACCCCAGAAGAAAGACCTTTTTTCTTAAATATTGAGGATTCAATTTCCAAGCCGTCAACGTTAGCTGATGAACATCCTCCTTCCACAGGTAACCCTGTAGAAGAAGAACCAGACGGCAAGAGAGCCAGAATGGCTCCACCACTGACAGATCCAGAAGCTTCGGAAACCAAGCTTAGCAAGGCCAGTACTGAGCAATCAGAATGACTGGATAGCGTTCCAGTCGCAATTTCCATACCATCCTGTGCAACATTGGGAGGGGAGGAAAGATGGAGGGCAGAGGAAATAACCAAGGAATGGACATGGCATCCACCACCAGGGCTAGACGGTCCCTCCACCAAGAGCAGAACCTCGGAACCTTCCGATGTCTTGTTGCCATCAAGTCAATGCAAGGAAGACCCCACTTCTGAACAATGAGGGTGAACACCTCTGAGTGCAGCTCCCACTCTCCACTGTCCACTCTGTGTCGACTGAGGAAGTCTGCCATGACGTTGTCTACACCAGGAATGTGCACTGCAGATATGGCAGGAACGTGTTCTTCTGGACAGGACAAAATAGCCTTGACTTCTTGATCCGCCCTGCTTGTTGTTGTCAGACTGTACCCAGACTGGACAGTCTTCCAGCTGAGATGTCCAATGACGAAGGGCAGGAAATACCACCAGAAGCTCCAACACGTTGATGGGAAGGAGAGATTCCTCCGGAGACCACCAACCCTGAGCACTCAGGTGACCCAGGAACGCTCCCCAGCTGGAGAAGCTGGCACCCCTCGTCACCGTGGCCCAGAAGGACTTGCCTTTCAGCAGATTGGAGAGGTTGAGCCACCATGACAAACTCAGTTCCACATGAAGAGGGAGGGACACTGACATCTTCAGAAGGTCCGGCTGACGCCTGTACACTTGGATTACAAACCTCTGGAGTTCCCTGGTGTGCGCCATGGCAAAAAGGACCGCTTCTATGGTGGAGATGAATTTCTCCAGTAGAGAGGACAGCTTCTTGGCTGGAACTGGATTTGGAGCCAGAACCGCAGAAACCCTGTGTGCGATCTGGTGAGCTACCTCATCCGTGAGAAACACCATGCTCTTCTGAGTGTCGAAGAGAAGGCCCAGGAAACCAGATGCTGGGATGGGACAAGATCTGACTTGTCCATGTTGATGATCCACCCATGATGGGTGACAGCATGAATGCATTGCTGAACCTGTGTCACGGTTTATTATGACTCTCAGACACAAGTTTTAGGTAAAAAAATCAATTTTATTGAAATAATAAATGATAACTTAGGATGGCAATAACATACATAATATATATATACAGATTATAGCACAGACAGAAGGCAGACTCTACCGGTCCTGTCAATATACCGGACAGGACAGTCTTTAGGCTCTACCGGCCTTGCCAATACCGGGTAAGGCAACCTGCAGATGGAATAGCATAACGGTTTACCGGCCTTACCAAATTACCGGGCAAGGCAGCCTCAATAGATACACAATGTAGGCTCTACCGGCCCTGCCAATACCGGGTAAGGCAACCTCAGATGGAATGTGGCAAAAGGTTCTACCGGCCTTACCAATACCGGGCAGGGCAGCCCAGAGATAATAGCAGCAGTCAGACGGAACTGACAAATTAGCAGAATCGTTAAGCAGCAAGGCTTTGGAGCAAACCAGCGTCCGCACGCTGGAAACAACACTGAATAGTATAGCCGTTAGGCTAGCGAGCAAACCAGTGACCGCACACTGGAGTAACAAGCGAGTAGTATAGCCGCAAGGCTTAGGAGCAAACCAGCGTCCGCACGCTGGGACCAACACAGATTAGTATAGCTGATAGGCTTTGGAGCAAACCAGTGACCGCACACTGGTGTAACAAGCGAGTTTGTATAGCCGCAAGGCTTAGGAGCAAACCAGCGTCCGCACGCTGGGACCAACACAGATTTGTATAGCTGAAAGGCTTTGGAGCAAACCAGTGACCGCACACTGGTGTAACAAGTGAGTTTGTATAGCCGCAAGGCTAGGAGCAAACCAGCGTCCGCACGCTGGGACCAACACAGATTTGTATAGCTGAAAGGCTTTGGAGCAAACCAGTGACCGCACACTGGTGTAACAAGTGAGTTTGTATAGCCGCAAGGCTTAGGAGCAAACCAGCGTCCGCACGCTGGGACCAACACAGATTTGTATAGCTGATAGGCTTTGGAGCAAACCAGTGACCGCACACTGGTGTAACAAGCGAGTTTGTATAGCCGCAAGGCTTAGGAGCAAACCAGCGTCCGCACGCTGGGACCAACACAGATTTGTATAGCTGATAGGCTTTGGAGCAAACCAGTGACCGCACACTGGTGTAACAAGCGAGTTTGTATAGCCGCAAGGCTTGGGAGCAAACCAGCGTCCGCACGCTGGGACCAACACGGAATTGTAGCAATGTCACCAACGCGACCAGGCAGAAGGTCGCCAGGATACTGAAGACAGGTGATGAGATGACAGGAACCAGCAACGATCAGTCAGGTCAGAAAACAGCAGAGAAGTTCAGCAGGAACTGCAACACCAGAGACTAGGCCGGAACCAGGACTGGAAGTACTTCAGCATGCAGGAAACACTGGAACAGTAGAGATCAGGAACTCAGGAACACATGAGATCAGGAACTCAGGAACACTGGAACAGAGGCCCAGCTATCACTAGCATAGTGATAGCAAGAAGGTCAGAAACAACACGAAAGGGCACTCAAAGGGTGCCCAATCCAGGTTTAAATAGTCAATAAGAGGCGGGCTATCTGCAGACAGCCAATAGAAGCCCCCTACTGGTGACAGACAAGTAACTGCAGTCAATCACGGGCACCGTGATAGTACCCCCCTTTCAAAGACCCCCTCTCCTAGAATAGGGTTTAGGTTTCTGCGGGTAATTGGCATGAAAGGCCCTAGTTAACCTAGGTGCATGAAGGTCCGTACTATCCACCCATGATCGATCCTCAGGACCATACCCTTTCCAATGTACCAGGTACTGCACCCTTCCTCTAAGCCTACGGGAATCAATAATGCTCTGAACCTCGTACTCCTCCTGGCCCTCGACCTCAACAGGTCCTGGCACCACAGGTGTGGTAGTATAGCGATTGCAAACCAGAGGCTTAAGAAGGGACACATGGAACACATTATGGATACGCATGGATGCAGGTAGGTCTAGTGCATAGGAGACAGGGTTAATTTTGCGAATAACTCTGTATGGACCAATAAACCGAGGAGCCAACTTATTAGACGGAACCTGCAGCTTGAGATTTCTGGAGGAAAGCCATACTCTATCCCCAACCTGAAAGGAAACCGCTGGAAGCCTTCTGCGATTAGCATGGCGCTGATGACGCTGAAATGACTGACCAAGTGCCCTCTGAACTTGTGCCCATGTGGAACGGAGTTGCTCGATATGCTCATCCAGAGCTGGAATCTGTTGCGTCTGAAATGAGTCTGGAAGCAAACAGGGCTGGAACCCATAATTAATCAGAAACGGAGAGCTCCCAGATGAAGAATTGACCGCACAGTTCCTGGCGAACTCTGCCCAAGGCAACAAGTCGGACCAATTATCATGATGGTCAGTAACGAAACAACGGAGAAATTGTTCCAAGCCCTGATTAGCTCGTTCAGCGGCTCCATTGGTCTGGGGATGGTAGGCAGAGGAGAAGGACAGCTGTATGCCCATCTGTTGGCAAAATGCCCTCCAAAATCTAGACACAAACTGGCTCCCCCTGTCAGACACCAGTACCCTAGGCACTCCATGCAACCGGAATACTTCTCTGGCGAACACCATTGCCAATTCCTTCGCTGAAGGAAGACCACGGAGGGGCACGAAATGAGCCATTTTAGAAAACCTGTCCACCACCATGAATATAAAGGAATACCCCTTCGACATAGGCAACTCTCCCATAAAATCAATGGAAACATGAGACCAGGGGCGTTCGCCATTAGGCACCGGTTGAAGCAAGCCCACAGGGAGATGTCTCGGGGTCTTAGCGCGTGCGCAGGTGGCACAGGCATTCGTAAATTCGGCACAATCGTTTCTCATGGAAGGCCACCAAAATAACTGAGAAAGGGACCATAACAATTGGTCTCTACCAATATGTCCCGCAGCCTTAGAGGAATGGTAGGTTTCGAGCAGCCTAGTACGAAATGATTCAGCGACAAAACATTTGCCCACTGGGGTTTCATGGGGAGCGGACCCCTGAGAGGCCAGGATCTCCTCCCCTAGAGGAGAAGTGATACTCGTGCGTATAGTAGCCAGTATTCTATCAGGTTGGATGATAGGAGCTGGTGCTTCCACTCTGTCACTGTCGGCCTCAAATTGTCTTGACAGTGCATCAGCCCTGATATTTTTTGACCCTGGTAAATATGATACAATGAAATTAAATCGAGACAGGAACAGTGCCCACCTGGCCTGACGAGAGGACAATCTCTTGGCCTCCGAGAGATAGGTCAGATTCTTATGATCTGTTAGGATTAAGACAGGATTCTTAGTACCTTCAAGCAAATGACGCCATTCCTTAAGAGCAAGGATAATGGCCAATAATTCTCTGTCACCTATCTCATAGTGGCTTTGAGTGACAGTCAACTTTTTAGAGAAAAACCCACAAGGTCTGAGAGTTCCACCTTTCTCGTGTCGCTGCGAAAGTACTGCCCCGACCCCAATATCTGAGGCATCAACCTCTAACGTAAATGGAAGTAAAGGATTGGGGTGGGATAACACAGGAGCCGCAGCAAATGCCAGCTTCAAATTCTCAAAGGCTTTCTCAGCAGATACCGGCCAACAAGAAGGATTAGCACCCTTGTGCGTAAGATCGGACAGAGGTTTGACAATGGAAGAAAAGTTCTTAATAAACCTCCTATAATAATTAGCGAAACCCAGGAAACGCTGTATGGCTTTAAGACCCTTGGGTTTTGGCCATTGTAGGACAGCTGACAACTTTTCTTTGTCCATGGCAATGCCATCATTGCCAATTATGAACCCCAAGAATGGCACACTGGTTCTATGAAACTCACATTTTTCCATTTTACAAAATAATTTGTTCTCACGGAGTCGTAGCAATACTGCGGATACATCTTTGATGTGCTGTGCCATGTTTTGGGAGTAAATCAGTATATCGTCGAGGTACACCACAACACATGTCTGTAACATATCTCTCAGAACATCATTTATCAGTTCCTGGAAAACTGCGGGTGCATTACACAGCCCAAAAGGCATTACTAGATACTCGTAGTGCCCAGCTCGAGTATTAAAGGCAGTTTTCCACTCATCACCTGCTCGAATGCGAACCAGATTGTAAGCGGCCCGTAGGTCCAACTTGGTAAATATCGAAGCGCCCTTAAGCCTGTCAAAAAGCTCGGTGATGAGTGGTATTGGGTATGCGTTTTTTGCCATTAGTTTATTCAAGCCCCGGTAGTCAATGCATGGTCTTAATTCGCCATTTTTCTTTTTTACAAAAAAGAACCCAGCCCCAGCTGGAGAGGTAGATTTACGTATGATCCCTCTAGCAAGGGCATCAGAAATGTAATCCTCCATAGCCTTATTTTCATCACAAGATAATGGATAAGTGCGTCCTTTCGGAGGTACTGCACCAGGCTGCAATTCAATGCAACAATCATAAGGTCTATGCTGGGGTAGCATACTAGCCTCTCCTTTGCTAAAAACATCGCCAAACTGTTGGTACACATCCGGCATAGCAGAGGAGGTGCACATGACCTTAATAGGCTGGATGACGCACTTGTCCATACAAAACTGGGACCAAGCAGCAATTTCACACTTTTTCCAATCGAATTGTGGGTTATGTAACTGTAACCACGGAAATCCCAATATCACCGCATGGTGCGGGGAATTAATCAGTTGAAACTGCTGCTCTTCTCTGTGAAGTGCCCCAATAGTCATAGACAATGGCATAGTTTCAAATATAACCTGAGGCGGTTCTAAGGGTCTACCATCAATCGCTTCAATAGTCAAGGGGTTTTCTCTTTCAATGCGTGGAACTCCGTGCAATTCAGCAAAGGTATTATCCATAAAATACCCTGCTGCACCGGAGTCAACCAAGGCCAAAACCTCCACAGAGCGTTGTGCCCAAGACAATACCACCTGTATGGTGGGTTTCATTATGCCCGACACTGGGGACGATTGTACACCACCTAGGGCCTGTCCCCCAAGATACCCTAGGTGTGTGCGTTTCCCGGACGTACCGGACAGGAATTTAGCAAGTGCCCTTTTTTACCGCAGTATAAACATAACCCTTGTTTTTTGCGATATAGTCTCTCTGCCTTGGATAGTCTAGTGAAGCCTATTTCCATAGGTTCACTTGTTTCCCGTACTGGTTCACTAGACTTCAATGCCAAGGGAGGGATGGGTGGGCAAAACATGCTACTAGGCTCATTATTTTTTGACCGTAACTTACGATCTCTGGCAATTGATCTCTCACGTATTCTGGAGTCAATTATCATAACATACTCAATGTAATCATCTAGATCAATAGGTAGATCTTTAGCAGCGATTTCGTCTTTAATGTGGTCATTCAGGCCTTGAGAGAAGGCTGCCAATAATGCCTCGTTATTCCAACCTACCTCTGCTGCCAATGTGCGGAATTCGATGGCATAGTCGCCCACTGTACGCCTGCCCTGTTGTATCTCCATAAGGCGTTTGGCAGCAGAGGTGGTTCTACCAGGAGGCTCAAACACTCTTCGAAAGGAACGCACAAATTCACTAAAGTTCTTAGTACAAGGTTTAGCATTCTCCCACAAGGGGTTAGCCCAAGCCAATGCTCTGCCAGTGAGCAGTGATATCGTGAACCCCACTTTACTACGATTATTGGGAAATGCGTGTGCCGTCAATTCCATAAAGATTTCGAGTTGATTGATGAACCCTCTGCAGAGACTAGGGTCACCATCATATCTTAGCGGCAAGGGTGCAGAAGCCGTTAACCCTTTAACAGTACCCCCTAGGGGTCTGGTATCACTTTCCGGTGTCTGACTTGGCGAGACCACCGGGCTAGAGCTAGATTGGGCAGCAGGTACCGTGTGTTCAAGGATCGTTTGAATTGCAACTGCCAACTGATCCAAACGTTGCTCGAGCACATCCATCCTCCAATGGATATTCTGTGCGTTACCTTCACCCTTGCTGTCTGAGGTCATGGCCCTTTCGTACTGTCACGGTTTATTATGACTCTCAGACACAAGTTTTAGGTAAAAAAATCAATTTTATTGAAATAATAAATGATAACTTAGGATGGCAATAACATACATAATATATATATACAGATTATAGCACAGACAGAAGGCAGACTCTACCGGTCCTGTCAATATACCGGACAGGACAGTCTTTAGGCTCTACCGGCCTTGCCAATACCGGGTAAGGCAACCTGCAGATGGAATAGCATAACGGTTTACCGGCCTTACCAAATTACCGGGCAAGGCAGCCTCAATAGATACACAATGTAGGCTCTACCGGCCCTGCCAATACCGGGTAAGGCAACCTCAGATGGAATGTGGCAAAAGGTTCTACCGGCCTTACCAATACCGGGCAGGGCAGCCCAGAGATAATAGCAGCAGTCAGACGGAACTGGCAAATTAGCAGAATCGTTAAGCAGCAAGGCTTTGGAGCAAACCAGCGTCCGCACGCTGGAAACAACACTGAATAGTATAGCCGTTAGGCTAGCGAGCAAACCAGTGACCGGACACTGGAGTAACAAGCGAGTAGTATAGCCGCAAGGCTTAGGAGCAAACCAGCGTCCGCACGCTGGGACCAACACAGATTAGTATAGCTGATAGGCTTTGGAGCAAACCAGTGACCGCACACTGGTGTAACAAGCGAGTTTGTATAGCCGCAAGGCTTAGGAGCAAACCAGCGTCCGCACGCTGGGACCAACACAGATTTGTATAGCTGAAAGGCTTTGGAGCAAACCAGTGACCGCACACTGGTGTAACAAGTGAGTTTGTATAGCCGCAAGGCTAGGAGCAAACCAGCGTCCGCACGCTGGGACCAACACAGATTTGTATAGCTGAAAGGCTTTGGAGCAAACCAGTGACCGCACACTGGTGTAACAAGTGAGTTTGTATAGCCGCAAGGCTTAGGAGCAAACCAGCGTCCGCACGCTGGGACCAACACAGATTTGTATAGCTGATAGGCTTTGGAGCAAACCAGTGACCGCACACTGGTGTAACAAGCGAGTTTGTATAGCCGCAAGGCTTAGGAGCAAACCAGCGTCCGCACGCTGGGACCAACACAGATTTGTATAGCTGATAGGCTTTGGAGCAAACCAGTGACCGCACACTGGTGTAACAAGCGAGTTTGTATAGCCGCAAGGCTTGGGAGCAAACCAGCGTCCGCACGCTGGGACCAACACGGAATTGTAGCAATGTCACCAACGCGACCAGGCAGAAGGTCGCCAGGATACTGAAGACAGGTGATGAGATGACAGGAACCAGCAACGATCAGTCAGGTGAGAAAACAGCAGAGAAGTTCAGCAGGAACTGCAACACCAGAGACTAGGCCGGAACCAGGACTGGAAGTACTTCAGCATGCAGGAAACACTGGAACAGTAGAGATCAGGAACTCAGGAACACATGAGATCAGGAACTCAGGAACACTGGAACAGAGGCCCAGCTATCACTAGCATAGTGATAGCAAGAAGGTCAGAAACAACACGAAAGGGCACTCAAAGGGTGCCCAATCCAGGTTTAAATAGTCAATAAGAGGCGGGCTATCTGCAGACAGCCAATAGAAGCCCCCTACTGGTGACAGACAAGTAACTGCAGTCAATCACGGGCACCGTGATAACCTGCTGATGAAGAAGTTCCACAGAGGGGGCTTTCAGAAGCAGGTCGTCCATGTATGGAGTAACTCTGATGCTGTCCCGGTGGAGGACAGACACTAAGGCTCCCAGGACATGGTTGAAAACTTGAGGAACTGTAGTCAGACCAAAGGGAAGAGCTGAAAATGCCCTCTGTAGCAGGCAAATCTGAGATACTGCAGGCTCTCTGGATGAATGGTGATGTGTAAATAAGCGTCCTGAAGATCCAGAGATGCAAGGAATTCCCCCGGGGACATAGCAGCAATCACCGCCCGTAGAGTCTCCTGCTGATACTGGGTCTGGATCACAAAGGAATTGAGATCCTTCAAAGACAAAATGGGGCAACAACAGCCATCCTTTTTGGAGACCACAAAGAGGTTTGAGTAAAAATTCATACCTCTGTCTTGAACTGGAACTGGGTCTAGAACATCCTTGTCCAGAACAGACTGAATAGCGCCACTGAACAGCCGGTGTTTCTCTGTGCCCTGAGGCGTATGAGAAGGAAAGGAATGATAGGAAGGAAGAGAGATGAAAGGGATCCTGTACCCTTCCGTCACCACCTGTAAAACCCAGTGTCCGCCACTCAATCCTCCCACATTCTGTGGTAGTGATGCAGACTACCACCCACAGCAGAGTGGGGACCTGGGTTCGGTGAGTCATGCTGAAGAAGGCTTGGAAGCCTTGCACTTGGAGGAGACCTTGGGCTTCCATTGCTGTTTGGGCTTGGAGGAGGTACGCGGAGCTGAAGGAACCATCTGGTTCGCCGGACATGTCTGAAAGGAACAAAAATACAGATTACGCTTAAGCGCTGTTTTCTTCCTGGGGACCAGGGGTAGAAAATTACTCTTACCCCCTGTGGCCTCACTGATCAGATCTTTATGATCTGGCCCAAACAATTAAGTACCTTGAAAAGGTAAGGAAACCAATGCTTTCTTGGAAGCAGTGTCATCAGAACAGATCATGAGCCAAAGAGCCCGTCTGGCAACCACACACATGGTGGAAACCCTAGCCACTAAACGGATGGCATGAAATCAGGCAGCAGAAACATAGTGCTGGGCTTCAGAAATGTTGGCAAGAAGGAGCAACATATCTAAAGTAGAAGCACCCTGACGGACAGCCAGGTTGAGCTGTTCAGTCCAGACCGCAATGGCCCGGTTCACCCATGCTGCAGCAAATGCTGGACGCATGGCAGTACCAGCAGTGGCAAAAATGGACTTGAGGGAGACCTCAAGTTTCTTGTCAGTCCAGTCCTTCAGAGCAGAAGAATCAGAAACTGGCAAGGCAGATTTAGATAGCCTGGAGACAGGAGCATCCATTTTGAGAGGATGAACCCACTGAGGAAGAGCTGCCTCACAGAAGGGATAAAACTTTTCAAATTTCTTGGACACAGAAGGTTTCTTGTCCAGAGATTTCCACTCTTCAGACACAAGGCGGTCAAGAGTGGGGTTAGGTGAAAAGCAAGTAAGAGGCTTTTTAGGTTCCTGAAACACATCAGAGGGATCAGAAGGAACCTCCTGAACTAAGGGAATGTTAAGGGTATACAAAACAGCCCTGATCAGGCCCTCAGCCGAGGGCTCAGGATCAGCCTCAAAAGGATCTCCAAAAAAATGAGAGGAGCCCACAGCAGAACATTCCTCAACATCTTAATCCACCAGCAGTTTCTCCTCAAAGGAATCTGATACATCAGGTACTCCCTGAGGTTTTGGCAGGGAAGACTCCCAAGAATGGAAGACCCCCTGTAACTGGGATGGAAAGAGTTGCAATGTAAACCTAAGGTCCCTGGTAGCAGCCTTGAACTCTTGCACCCAAACTGGCTCTAATGCGTGGCTGGAGGTCCCTGGGAGACTCTCAGGGACATCAGAACATGCTGGGCATAAATGACCTGAGAATTCTCTAGGTAACCCTGAATGATAGGAAGAGCAATGCGCAAAAGGGGTTACAGAGACCCCAGCATCCTTAGTCTTAGGTCTGGCCCCAAGCTCCAATGGTACAGACATTCTCACAATGTCAAATAACCTTACAGTATAAGAAATCGCCCAAGTACAGTGTGTAGGATTATGGTTTCACCCCAGAAATCGCTAAAATAGACTTATCTGGCAGGCAAAGGGTTAATCAGCAGAGGAGAGAAGGAGAGTCCAAGCCCTGCATAGGATACTCGTTCTGGAAATGGCACAAAATGGCAACGCAAATGCTCATGGGAAATGTAGTTTTCCCAGAAAACAGTTCCCAAAGCCCCCTGAGCCCCCCAACACACTGGAAACATGAACCATATGATAGAGCAAGGGCAGACAAGAAAAATGAGCCATCTCTGAAGTCGGTAGGTTAAGCGGCTGCAGAGATATGTCCCAAACTGTACAGTCCCATAGGAGTGAATGGAGCAATGGCGCCTATGCGGTAAAGCACTCCTCAAATTTTACAGAATTGAAACAGTAAAATAAAAATGCATGAACATCACTAGAACATGTTAGGATACCCAAAAAACACTGAACCAGTAGGAAAAGTGTCAGAAAAAACCCCAAAAGATGCAAAACCAGCAGTGAAAGGGTTAAAGTACCACATAAACCTGCTTCAAAACACCCAACAGACATACAGATAGACCCATTGAGTGCAGGAGTGTGCAATAGGAACTCCAAAGGTAAACCCCTGTGTGAAGGGGCACTGTGGGACATGTGGACCTGCAGCACTCAAAGGGTTGCTCACCTTTCCTGCAGATCTTCTGTCTTCAGACTACCATGTATTAAGAAGAAGTCTCGGTGGGCAACTCCTGAGGAAAGAATTTGTAGCCAATATTTTCCCCCCAGGGCTTAAGATCCACAAAAAAGCATCTGGATACTGAGCTAGCCACATCTAAGGGCATTGTCAGTTATGGTAATCCGCCTAATGGTGGCATTCCATTTCTAACAGAAAAATAAAACATTTCTAAAATTATAGCAAAACTGTTCTCTTGCCTGTGTCTTCACCAAGGAACAAATCTTTCTGGAGCTGGTTGGCTAGCTGCAGCCAAGGAAGGAAGGTAGGCTCCACCCCTGCATACAATTCTAGAATTGTTCCTTCTTACAATTAAAGGGGTGGATTGCCTACCCAAAGTTACCAGTAACCTGTATTGGACGACAGAGAAATATATATATATATATATATATATATATATATATATATATATATATATATATAACACCAGGGCACCGGTTCTGTTTCCCCCGCATACGATTGTCCCTGCCTTTGATAAAGTCTGAAGTATATGCTAAAACCCATCGTTTGATCCAGAACTGTGCATTTGATTAACAGCCGGGGACAAAGGAGGACTATGACTTCTAAGGACACCAGGGAGATTTGAGCTTATGCTTCACCTATATCTGTGGGATGGGTGTGAAGTGGCAAAAGTTATGAGTTATGACTTGTTTATGTGTAAAAGTAAAAATATCTGATAATTATTTCCACTGCTCTTTTAGTCTTTACTAGTGTAAAAGCCCATGTACACGGGCCAAGGTCCGGGTAATGTTGACCCTCCGAGTGCCAGAGGGGTACGCACTGCATTGCTTTGCAATGCATTGCATACCCCTCTGGCACTCAAAGGATTAAGAGGCCGCTACCTCACTGCTCCACGCGATGCAGTCATGCGCCGCCTCACCCACGTGATGCAATCATGTGCAGTAGAAACTGCCAGAACGTGGGCTGTCTCTACTGCGCATTGTGACAAACATCCTAGTGAATTATTATATAGGATGAGTCCAACCTAACCTGGAAAACACAAGCTAAAGTTACATGAATATAGTGATCAATGCCTTCTTATTCTACATTTATGAGTACAATATATTGGGGGTTGGGAAAAAATAATACATTTTGATTTCACAGAGAGAGTAGGCACAAATAACTTATCAATTCTAGTTCTATCGCCACTGGGACAATGATACATTGTATGAAACATACACTTTGTTTTAAAATGTATTATTCTTTCTGAGCAGGGAAAGTCAGAAGCGATATGCAGTCAATATAGGATCTCTGCTGGATATGTACAGCAAGCTAGACTCAAAGCTTGATTAATTCAAGACACGTTTTGTCCATTTCTACCTTGGAGGCATCCAGTAATATTTACATATTTGGTGATGGGAGTTTAACCGTTCTATGTCCTCATAGCTCAATTTAAATATGTTGCTTAATGGTTTTAAGTTCATACAGCATTTAAAACATAGCAACCAATCATATTTTTATATTCCCCTGTATTTCCTCTTGTTTAAGTTTTGGAAATATGTATTAATAGATCATAGTACCAAAACAATTTAATAAAATGCCCTATTATTGCCCTAATGCATGAAGTGAATTGCAGTAGAAGATGGCATATTTGCATCTTTTTCCTTGTATTCCATATAAAAAGTGACTCATATGCAGAGTTTAAGAGATATCTCTTTGTAATTATTTGGATACAATACCAACATAATTTGAATGTTTCTAATGGTACAGATGCCTACCACTCCATAATTGTGTCTTATACACTGCAACACAGGCACAGCTGAGTCTAAGTACAGATGCATTCATTCATTTAGACATACAAGCAAACTAAAATGTTATGTTAAATATATTTTATTGAGTACATATAGCTATATAAAGCTTGCTATTTTCTTTCACATCTCAACATGATATCTAATTTCTTAAACTATAAAGAGAGAGTGAAGTAAAATTCAATAATATAGTGCTAGTGCACACCAGAGATTCCTATGTAAAATAGCTATGATGATAGGTAAAACAATTTAGACCAGAAACACTTAAAAGAGAGTTATACCTTTGATAAAATAAATTCTTAATTTGTTTAATAGAAGGGCTTGATTAGTAATTTGTCATTTGTAAACAAGTCAGTTATATATATATATGTATGCTTTTAAACTATCTTGTAGTCTATAACACAGGTTCTCGACTCCTGCCCTCAGTGGCCACTAACATGCCAGGATTTAGGAATTTCCCTGCTAGAACACAAGTGTGTTGATAAAAGGCTCAGTCATATTGAATAACTCACCTGTGCTCTTACAAGGAAATTCTCAAATCCTGGCCTATTAGTAGCCAGTGAGGGCACGGGTTAGGAACCACTGGTCTATAAGACCCCTTTGACACTGGGTGACATCAAGAGTTCATTCTGTCACACTGTAACATAATGGACTGTGCTGTCTCCCCCCACAGGTGACTATTAGCTCATATGATGACACCAAGTCCAGTATGCAGAAATGTTAGTACTTTCCAGGTAAATGCAGTATAGTTGCACTAAGGAAGGAAGGAGGGTCTGCACAGCAAACCTTTCACGTTAGCAACAAAAGAGGTTGTGATCCTCATTGCAGTCCTCAATGAACAGCTGACCCACATGGCTGCTAGTAATATGAACTGCCAGTCATGTGGGCCATAACCTGTGTTCCAGTTGGAGGTGAATGCAGGTGTGAGGTGAATGTACATGGGTGAAAGGACTGTTGCAGGGAGCTGCAACAGTTCTGTCAACCATATGAAAAAGTACATATACAGCACAAAAGGAACCCTTAGTTCCACTGACAAAACCGAATCCATAGGTAAAAACAATGAATCTTTATTGTAGCATTTTGATTAAAAAGTGTATAAAATATATTGTACCTCAAAGTCTTCTGGCCTTAATGTCTCTAAATGGAGAGACAATTGTGAAGAAGTAAGCCAGTAGATGTAGCAAAATGGCATCCCAAGGATCAACACATTTCTCATGATCAGAGTAAGTAATTTTAATTAATTCATTTTAAATAATATGCTACAATAAAGATTTAATGTTTTTACCTATGGATTCAGTTTTATCAGTGGAAGTATGGGTTCCTTTTGTGCTGTATATGTAATTTGTTGGGAATCCATAGAGACGCTCCCCCAATGCACCCATAGTGCAATTACACCCTAACCTTTATCAAGATCACACTATATGTGACAAGGACATTGTATACAAGATTGCAGTCGGTGGATATATTTCACATGGAATTAGGCGTTTCATGAATTAACTCATTATCCCATACAGGTTAGAAGTAAGAGCTGCTGAATCTCTGTGTCACCCATGTGAAAAAGGCCTAACTGAACAAGGATTGAAACCACCTTAAGAATAGCATCACATACCATTAGAATCAATGTGTCTCTCTACTTCACTGTGGCTAATCTCATTTTAACTGATGAAGTCTACTGTCTGCTGTGCGAAAGTGAAAAAATACAGACTCAAATGGCTTGCTGTGCAAACAAGCAACTACAGATACTACACTGCAATATATATTTAGATAGAGAGAGATAGATAGATAGATAGATAGATAGATAGATAGATAGATAGATAGATAGATAGAGTTCAGTAATATGGATAGCACTCACAGTTTCCTTTGTAGCTGAAACAGCAGTGGTTTATTAGATCAAAGTTTACACTAGCACTTGTGGCCTTATGGACTAACACAGCTATGCTAAATTATATATAGAATGACAACGGTGGGCACTCCAAAACAAAAGAAAGAAAAAACTAAAGAAACTGCCTGGGTCCTTCTTGTAATAGAAAGTATACAACAAAGGGTAAATGATGAGACCACCATACACAAGAGCACTCACGGGTCTTATTGATAGAACAAAATAAAAGGTTTATTGAATATATATGTATATATATATATATCACTGACTGCTGTATGAAGGAATCTTTCCTGTGTAACACATTAAGTGCCACTTCTGCCTATACTTATAGTTCCCTTTTAAAAATCGAAACAATACAAGAAAAAAATACCAAAATTAAGAACAAAGGGAAATTCTCACATTTGTTCCTAATCAATGTGTTGGTCCTGTAAGGACCTTTAACTAGAACAGTGTGTATCCAAACAGAAGTGCTGTATGTATGTATGATACTGTGACTCAAGTGAGATACAGACAAATATTATTGGCTGACATTCATTGTGATGAACATGGTAATCTCCAGTATCACTGGTGTGAAAGGTCTGACAGTGGTCCCACAGGCTGACAAGAAGATCTTGCCTGTTGTCTTTTTACTACTTCTCGGCATAAATGTTGTTAAGAAGCAGAATGCAGTTTTTAGGGCCAGTGTTCCACCTAACATTAACAGAAGTGAGTGATCCAGCAATGAAATAGTTAAAGAGGATTATTTATGCAGAACTGCATTAAAAAAAAAAACAGATGACATATGCAGCCTTCCCTAGTTTCAATTACTCTTTTAATTCTTTCAGTGCTGGATTGTTTAGAGATGTTCATCTTAGAGGGAACACTGCATTGGTGCATATCTGAGAGCTGATAGTCACTGTGTGACAGGCAATATAATCCAGCACCATTGCTGCAATGGGGTCACCCCTGCTAAGGAGGCCTAAGACCAGTGATGATGTACACATATGAAATGTGATATTCACTAAAAATCTTTGACTTCTTCAGCAGAGGGTCTACAAATTCAGTCCTCCTATTCTGCTAACAATCCGGGTTTTAAAGGGACAGTAATGTCCCATAAAAATGTTTTATACTTTTATAGAGCTGAAGAAAATAAGAAGAATGGTGCAAACCCTATCTCTCAAACCGCTATGGTTTGAGAGATATAGGCACTGAAAGTTTGCCCCTCTCTCCCTTTCTCCTGATGTCAGCTGTAAAGCTGACAGCAGGAGAATCGAGTCATATGATTTGAGGACGCTCTGCAGCAGAGCTGAAATCACGGTATTGCAAAAGAATTACTTCATTGGAAATGTCTACAAAGTGTACCTGGTTTGCAAGCACACTATACATCATTGTAATGGCAATGATCTAAGGTCTCATGATTCTCACACTCACTGTTCCTCTATTGTTTTTCTCTTTATTTTCTTTCTATTTCTTAATACAGCAATAATGTTGGTCAGTCTTCTTCATCAACACCAACACTCATCCTTAAACATCATATTTAGCTCAAAAACTGGAAAAGAGATAAAGAGACCCATATATAGCACCAAACCCACCTTCTGTATAGAAATCTATACAGAAGGTAGGTTTGGTGCTATCTATGGGTCTCTTTATCTATTTTTCAGTTTTTGACATATTATACTGACCACAGCACATCCCCTTTGGCTAAACCTAGCACTTCAAATACAAGTACAGGCTGGTGCACCTCAAATTTGATGGTTTCATCATATTTAGCTCCACCATTATTCCTTCATCTAAATGATATCATGCCATTTTAAATTGTAATTGATCAATTACAAACATGATATGTAATTCATTTTGCATTTGTTGCTGTAAGATTCTTTACCTTGTTGTTTTCTACCCTTTAGTCTAGACAGAAAGTTTCTGTGAAGAAAACATTCCTCCTCTTATTACTATCCTCTGAAAACATTCTGTTGCTTTTCTGTAAATCCACATAACCCCAACAAAATAAGCATGCATTCAGTTCTAGTATATCATTTTACTAGATAAATATGACACAGAAATACTGTTTGATCAGCTTTTATGAACTCTGTGACTGCCATTTTCTGTACAACTGTCCAAATAGGAAATAAAAAGTGAGACTTAAGTTCTTGTTATATATTCTCATTGACAAGTCCATATGATGCTATGGATTACCTCTGTTACTTGTTTTGGTTGAATTGCCCTTCCACTGCTGAGTCCTGGAAGCCCATACAAAGTTTGACATAGCAGAACACTTCTGCTGGTCTTGTGCTATATACTTTCTGTGTAAGACTATCTTCTCTTCAGGCATGTTTTCATACATGATCTTGAAATATATAGACTGCTATACTAGTCAGGCTAACTATTGATCAGCTGATCATTTTACTATGTGGTTAGATGGCGACAAAGTCTGATACACCTTTAGCAATCAATAAAATATTTAGGGTGTAGTTTAATTTGATTCCTGTTCAACATGAGGCAATTTTTTATTTCAGTTAATCATATAATACGATGTGTTTTTCAAAACATAAAGAAGCTGTTAAAACAGCTTGAATAAAAGTGATGATCATTCATTAGGAACAGAGTATGCAATGTCAAAGAGTAGGTGGAGTTCACTGCATCTTTCCCCCAGACTCCACAATCCTACCACAATCCTGAAAACTCATTCTATTAGCTATCCCTGGAGCCTGACCCTACTAATGAATATGGTATGTATTAGAATTAACATTGATAGTCTGTCATACAGACAGGTTACTAAAACATGTTATATATGCTTTGCTACTGTGAAAAATTATGATGAAGATATGTGTCCCGTTAACTATAGCTAACATTACACTATCTTCTTAGACATATACATACTCAGAATATATACCACTATGTCCTAAGCCTGCGCAAATAGATGTCAACAACTATTCAAAATTCAGTGTAGAAAAAAGTATCAGGCTTACAATTTAATGGTAAAGAAAATGAAAGTGATGAAAGCCACATAGTGCTTGAAGTCGAATCATATTTTCTTTTCTTGAATGTGAATGACAGGGTGTTCATCATGCATAAAAATGTGCTTTTAACCCCTCTCCTTGTTTCACCCCTCTATATTGTACTACATTTTCCCAATAAAGCTACTTTGAAATATTAATGTTCTTTTTTGTGTATATGAGGGTAACATGTTTTTATGTCATAAAAGTCAACAAATATGTGATTGCATGATAGAAATAGTCCTTTGAGTGTCAAAAAGCAAGGCATTATTATTTTCCTATGCATCCAGTCATAGATCATTTGTACATCAAGGACTGCTGAACAATAAACATGAGTGTGGTTTTAACTACTTTATTCATCAGAGTAAGGGTAAACATCCAGTTGGCTTAGCTGAGCAATACATAATGTATTATTAGTGCACTGTAAAACGCAACAGTCATTAGGAGAAATGTGTGTAATTGCCCAACACAGCAATCCAAACAGAAATACATCTCAGAAATTCTATCATTATAAATTGTGGTTGTACTGAATACACAATTAAGCTATAATATATATATATATATACACAAAAGTGAACCATATGTATTAGAGATAAAGTGCTACTGATTTAAAAAAAAAAAAAAAAAAAACAGTATTTCTTGTTTGCTTCTGGTGCAATTGTTTGCTCCATATTTACCAAGATGTTGCATTAATACATATATACCAATATACCAGCATTTTTAGACTCTATAGATAAAAAAACAAAATCCCATTCTGCTCCACAGCAATGTTCAGCTTTTATGTTAGCTATTAAGTGAGGTCCCAGAAGGGCATTTTCCGTGTTTTACACTGACATCTATCAGCCAGAGCTGGGGAATCCCAACTCACTCCAACACTTCAGCACCTCACTAGCTGAACAGCTCCCTTCAGCTTATTGGACAGTGTTCAATCTGGTGTAAAGATGCAGAGTGACATTTGATGCAAATAAAAAACAGAACACTCTACTGGATATCATGTATTTAAGTAAAGTATAAGTTTCTGTTTTGTTTTTGTTTTTTTTAAGTTTCATGCTTCTGCTAATTGTATTAAGCATGTAAAAACATGTGTAACATTGATACTTAAACCAAATGTATCAAATTCACAACGTTATAAATATCAATAAAACAACACAATGTCAGCAATTATTAGCCAATAGTTACAATGTGCAAAAAGCTATTTAGCATTTCCATTGTTTTAATGTATAAACTGACCTAAAATTGCATGTCATATTGGCTGCTATTCATTCATTTTGTATAGGAAACATAATAGAGTGTCAACAATTTCTAGTTTGATCTGTTAGTAAATACATTCAGAATCTATCTTTAAATGTAGTTGAGTTGATAACTATAACCACACACAAGAGATGGTGGGCCAATCATCTTCAGAACCAATGATTTCCAAGAGTGTGTCAAGATTTTAATGTGCAATGATTGGTAAAATAACACTAATGTATTCTAATGCCCTCTGCAATGTAGATGTATAAGCTATAGCATACACCACTGGTTGATACACAGAACCTCAGTTTTAAAAACAAAATGGTGCAATTCTTTGTTGAACTAACTGCCCCATAAGGGAGAAATGGAAATAATCCAGTCAATGTAAATTGATCTTTTAACTCATTGGATGCTAGAGAAGGCTTCATAATTGCTTAGCATTAAGCTGAAGTCCTCTCTACCATTCAAATGAATAAAATCCCCATTTAAAGCAATATGGATTTGGGGAACTTTTATTGGCTCCCAGTGGTCCAGTTGGTTTGCCCCAGAATTAATCCAGTTTGCTTTTATACATAAATCTCACATACTGTACAATATTTAACGTTTTCACTCTATACATCAAATAGAATAGATCTGACAACACCATGAAGCATAACGTTTAAGTGCCTAAAAAATAATAAAGTGCAATCAACTAATGAACTTTTAACTGATATCATTTCTGACCACTCAGTCACAGGATGTGTCTCAAAGCAGCAGACAAGCACATAAATAATTAGACACCAATAGGTGAGAGCGTATTAACCCGTTAAAGACCTCACCATTCTGCTCTTTAAAGGGTTAATCTTCATAAATTAGAAATAAGTAACGGAGCTATCATCATAACTTTTTAAACGCATGTAAATGGATATATATGGTATTCATGGTTTTGTAACATGAAAGCAATCACGACCACAGCACAGTGAAAAGTATGCTGTAATAAAAGAGGTGGCACTGGTGACTTACCACATCCTCTGCAGAGCACCCTGCCGACATCCTTCTTCAGATTCCTACCAGTCTCTAGTGGTGGGAAGGAAGCCTTGAAGACCGAGCTGGTGTTGGTGGGGTCCATGAAGAAAATGTACCTACTATCTTCCTTCAGCTTCAAACAGCTTGAACCGAATTCCCCCAGCACTGTTATAAGCGAATCCTTCGACAAACCCCCAGCTTTCACTGCCCAGACTTGGTGTACTTTCACTAGGTAAGACTCAGGACCATTAGAGACGACAGGTGTGTCTGTTGTAGCAACAGTAAAAAATTCAGAAGTGCCCACGACACTAATAGTGGCTGCGGTGGTGACAGAGGCTGAAGAAGGTGCTATCCAGTTAGTAGCAGTCGCTTTTTCTTCTAAAGATCCAGTGCTAACTACTGACACAGTCAACTGTTTGTCTGTTTCCTCATTCACCTGTGCCCTGACCACCTGTCCCTTTCTCCTCCCAGAGGTAACGGAATCTCCTTCTTCTGCCACCTTTCTCCGGCGCCCTTCTGATCCCTGCTGTTGTTGCACTTTACCCTCGATCACAACGCGGGAGCGCTGAGCCAGCTCTTGCACCGACCCCACACTTGGGGAGGAATAGCAAACAGATCCACCTGCACTGGAGGGTACCACTCCACCACCTGCACCTGCTGCAATAGCAGCTAAAAGCGAGCCGCCAGCTAGCACTGCAGCAGGGAGAGGAGGAGCCGGTGAATGATGAGAAGCTGCTGCAGCACCAGAGGCACCAGCACTACCAGGAGCACCGGTCACTGCAGCAGTACCACCTGCTCCAGCACCTCCAGCAGAAGAAGACGATGAGGAAGACGAGGATGCTGTAACCGCTGCCGATGTCCAAAGGAAAAACAGAAGGGCGCCGTAGCAACAACCCCAACAGCAAGAGCAGCCACCACCTGCAAGACCAGAGCCCGAACCAGGCAACAAACAAGGGGCAAGACCAGCAGCCAGAGATGTGGAGGAGGAGGCGGAAGAAGATGATGTGTATTGCAATCTCATGGTAAGCTGTCTCTCCGACTGGCTTCCTTTTTCTTTCAGTTTTTAGCCCCTTTATTCCCCTATCCCCCCTCCCCCTCGTTGGGGTTCCTATTAACGTTGCAATAGGTATGAATGAATGAAGATTTGTTTTGGGGAGGGGGTAGTGGAGGTTATGTCTTGGCGCAGCAACAAGAGGTTGATGGGGCGGAGGTTTCGCAGGACCCAGTAGACCTGAAGTGGTGATGATAAGAAGAGCAGAGAGCAGAGGGGGTGGGCGAATTAGGCTAGCAAAATTTCCAACAAGCAGAATAAAAAAATACAGGCGTGAAATGAATAATCATATGTTGGTTTTCAAGGGAGATACTGCTGTAGCTAAGTACTGGCGTTTCTGCATGGAGGAGGAGAGGAAGATCCTATTGCTGAATGGTTTAAAAAGACCAAACCTCCTGTGTGAAGTGAAGGGATGTGCTGCGGCTGGGGCTGCTGCTGCTGCTACAGACTGAGAGAGGCAGTGACACGCACACACACAAACACACACATACATACACATAGACAAGCCAGAAGGAGGAGTTGAATCCCTGAATATTGCTTCCTAAAGCCATGTGTAGTTTCAATTCTGTTTACATTCAGGCTTCCACTTTCCAGTTACACATATTTGTATCCCCTCCACCCAACATATATATATATATATATATATATATATATATATATATATATATATATATATATTTAATCCAGGGTTCATATCAGTGGTGGGCAACAGATTGCTTTGAGGACTACTGGTACAGCTGGAAGAAGAGATAATTTCCCTCCGCCACATCAGTCTTGCACACCATTGGATTGAAATTCATAAAACTATGAAAAAAAGCTGTGTGTCTATCTTTGAGCCAGAATCATTGATGGATACTTTTGCCAATTTGTCAATGATTGATTGCATTCCCCTAATTTTCATACTTGAATCATTACAATACAAAAAAGAATGGCATAGATGGCACAATTTTGGTAATACACATACATAAATAGTCATACAACATATGTGTATGTGTGTTTGCCCCCCATCGAATGCAATGGAATGTGCCTGCTGCAAGCTGGTGGATGGAAATTGCAGATCTATCTGGCCATCATTTATTGTTTAGTAAGTGATGGCCAGATGTGATCCAGGCCATTGCCGAATAAGCAAATGACTAGAGTGCAAAAAACATTTGATTTCCTTGTGCATTGAACAATTCGCAGATTGATGTATTTTGACATGTATTTTCAACCTCAGAAGCACAAAACCTCTTTCTTTTTCCTCAAATCACACCTCCCTTTACATTTACACTGTCCTGCCTTAACTGCTTAGGTGCTAGAGAGATCTCCAACACATTACATATCAATTCATTGAGGACCTCTGTAACATCCAAGGATTTAATCCAATATTTTCAAGCACTGCTTAGAATATTTAACCATTTGAGTGCCAGAGGGGTACGCAATACATTGCTTTGCTTTAACCCTTTGATGGAATTGAAGTTCACATTAGGGCAACATGTGCTGCTCTTTGAGTGAATCTGGTTATTTCTTAATACTTTTTACAATTATGTTTGTTTTTCTTTTACTTTACATCAAATAATTATACATCTACAGTGTTTTTTTCTCTTAATAACATACAATTTATGGTTTAGTCACTTATTACATTTCAACCAGATGCATTACAGTAGCATATGTTCCACTCCACTGTCTTGGCAGAGCTGCAGGATTCCCTGTAAACATGCAGTTCTAGTGAAATCCTTTCACACAGTTCTAGTGGAATCCTCTTTTCATACACTGCATAGTATACATTTTCACTTTAAACTGTTGAAAGGTGGATTTACACAGTAGTTCTCAAATTGTTAGACCATTAGCGGTTGAGGACTACAACTTGCATCAACCCCAACCAGCCAATGGCTGGTTGGGGGATGATGGGGATTGTAGTCCTCAACAGCTGGAGGTCTAACAGTTGACTACTGCCATATATGTGTGTATGTAAAATCAAATGTTTGAATAATTAGATGAGTGCATACATGTATCTTAGTTTCTTGCTACAGAATTTAGTGAAAAGCTCACGGGAGGCTAAAGGATTTAACAGTTTGAGTTCAAAAGAGTTGCTATTTTAGTAATATGTTACACACCACTCTGGCACTCAGTAGGGTAAGAGGATTTACATGTTACTATAAACATAAACTAATTAGAAACTATAAAAACATATAATATTCATGGAATTAAAAAAAACAATGTTTTCAATGACTGTGCTACTGTATATATATTGATGCTGATGTTCTAAGCAGAACTGGATTAATTCTGGAACCAGCTGAACTATAGGGTGCAAATTAAAAAAAACAAAATAAATTCCTATTGATTTAAATTCAGTGTTTAACCTCTTCAGTACTAGAAAGGTCTCCAATAGATTGTGAAGCAATGCGTTGGAGACCTCTCTACAATTCAAGGGGTAACAAAGTCTAATAAAATCTAATGGAATGTTTATTTGTCTCAAATTCTTCTTGAGATACATCAGCATCATTACCTTGTTTACCCCACTAAATATGAATATGTAAGCTGCAGATAGCTGTAGTGTACATGTGAAACCATGCAACTGGATTTATAGGAGTGTTTCTCTGGACTGGTTTCAAATTAGCGTGTGAAGCAGTACAGACTCTTATCACACCTATGGGATATACAATTTGTCATGCTTCTAGAAGGGTTTTAATGAGGGAATTAATTATAGAAAGTGAAATGTTTGCAGGATAATAAATGTAATGCAAGGCTAAGTATGTTATGATAACAGTGCAATGATATGACTTTAATTCTTTTGATAGGCTTGGATCCTTTATATAATCTCCTCTTAATATGTATGTTTTTATTGTATAATAAGGGAATGCATAAATATTGTATTTACCGATAATGTAATCTGTATCATACATTAACATTTAAACTGCCAAAAGGAACTCACTAGCAATATTAGAGCTAAGTAACCATCTTTGTCCCCTTCTTGAATGGGTCACTATATACCTTCATTTGGCATGTTTATTTTTGTTATCATCTTGCAGGGCCTAGAATCCCCCCTCAGTTTAGTAGCAGTATGTCAACTCTGCAGTCAAGTTGTGACAGGCTTTGAGGTGCATAGGTTGGATTGTAAAGCAGTTCACAAGCTAGTTTTAGAAAAAAAAACTTATGATATACTTTCTTTGCTCCTGTACATGGTAATGCAATGGAACAGCTGAAAGTCCTGGGCTACAGGTACCTTTGATTGCTCCTTCTTTGCACAGTATTTGGTTTTATGGACTTCTTTTTCTTGCATCATGTGCTCAGATTCACATTATGAAATTACACTGCATATGTTACTTTGTGACTATAAAGCCACACAAAGGCTAGTTTGGATCTCATATAATAAAGCATTGTCTATGTAGGCACAATCTGTAGTCAACTTTATGTCAAACAATGCTCATCCATAGCCATGTCACTGCAATGAGAAGCCACTAGAAGATGCATTTGTGGCACTAAAAAGATGCAGGACTTATTTATGATTTGGTGATGTTTGTGTTTATAACATAAATGTAAGATATGTCTTTCATAACCCATAATGAGCTGTTAGAGCACACTAGATATGTTTTTGCAGGTTGCCCATATACCTAGCCATTTATGATTAGACATGGTCAAAGATACACTACACACATAAATCCAATTGAGCGATCACAATAAAAACAAACACAATCACAGGACTTGATTGAAGGTCAAATATGTGTAATTTATTAAATGAACGTTTCAGTGCTCTCATAATGCGTATCTATGTTAAATAACATTTGTGCATATAGTCACATATAGAAATCTAAGCATGTTTTTGCGCCTATAATAACATATTTTAAAGACCAATAATGTCTGTGCCCACCTAGTGTTGGCAAGATAATACAGTCATGACAGTGAGGAACATCTCCGTCTAGGTGTTATCTTACATAACCTTACCTTTACATTCTAACTGTATAATGATGGAGGTGTTTATAGGCAGAGACAAGCTTGAAGTCAAATGCAAAGATAAATGTGAACTTTTAACCCTACTGAGCACATAAGACTTGAAGTTCAGAATGAAGTGATAAAAGCAGCTTGCTTTAATATCCCATTGTATTCCAAAATATAACAGCAGACAAAGTGGATCACTTAGGTGTCTGTGGGTGACCCCCCTAACATACTAGATAAGGTGGACCACCTACAAACAATTTTGTGAGGGATTCACTTTGTTGCAATATTTTGTGCTGCAATTGGTTACTAAAGCAAGGTTTATTGTTATCACATCAGTGTTGTATTCAAGTCTTGTGGTCTCTATATATTAAAGTTCCTATCTACCTTTTTAGTTTGTTTTCAAGCCTATCACTAACTGCCTGTTACACCTCTACCTTAATATAATATTACTTTAAAGGTAGTCAAATTAACCATCAAAGTTTCTTTATCAATCATTTTCAGTTAAGTGAAATAACTCCTTGGAGAAGAAATGGCTCCTCACTGTTATGGCTGTATTTTCTTGCCAATACTCGGAGGGCACAACGGACATCATTGGACTTGAACCCCCTGATGATCAGAGGGGTACACAACATGGGTGTTTGTCTGTGACCCACCATAGTTATTGTTTCAGGAGTGAGTGCCCTGGGGACCTCCAGTTGCTTTGGTCTACAGTTCCCTTCATCTGCCTGTGGATGATGGGTGTTATAATTAAAAAAAAACGGAGGGACTCAGGGTGTACATCCTTAACCCTTTCAGTGCCAGAGGGGTATGCAACACATTGCTTTGCAATGAGTTGCATACCCCTCTGACAGTGAAAGGGTTACATTTTATTTTGTGCGGCACTGAGATAATTGTTTTTATCAAACCAGTGTATAATGTCTTGTGGCTTTGATGGGGTTATATTTTCAATTGTTTGGTTTGTAGGCCTCTGATTGGCAAATGGGGAGCACCACAATGTGGAGAAATACATGGAGAGCCAGGAGTCTAGGGACTGGTACCTGTGCCTGGTACCTGTACTCTCTGCTTAATCCTTTTAGTGTGAAAGGGATGTCTAAAGCACTGCAAAGAAATTAATTTTGCATTCCACTGGCACACAAAGGGTTGTTAGTAGAGCTGTAGGACAAAAAGAAAACCTAGGTGGATTCATCACTTATGGTGTGACCTTAAAAGGAGATATAATCATGTCTGGTCCACATTTACTGAAGCGTAAGGTGTAAGTAATCCCTTTTTTCCCTTTATTGATTATGAATTAATCCTATGTCTTTCCAGCTGTTTGTGGTCTGTAACCTCAAGCACCCTTTTGAAAAAATCTTTAGATCAGTGACAGTCAACCAGATTCACCCTAAAAGCCACATATGTGACCCTCAAGTTTACATAAAGGCTACACATTATGGATTATGGTTATGGTTAAAAATTCTAATCAGAGGTTGAAATAAAAATTTTTTTGGATGCTAATGCTAGCAATGCTTTTGAGACCATTATAGCACCTAAGGGTTTAAGGAGGAACAGTGTAATTGTAATGGCCCATATACTCTGTGGCAAAAAAGATATGTGCTTTGTGGAGTAGAAATGGGTTGTGTGATGTAGGAAATAGTATATACTTCCAACTGTACCAGAGGATAGACACCAGAGGCCCCATTTCCACCTGGTTCCCACCACTGGTCAAGGTGAAAATGATGTTCTTCATCCCCATTTTTTATTTAATTTAATTTTTTTGCTAGAGCATGGTAATTTCTACAAATGTGTACACTATCAAGCAATGTTTATAATACATTATGAACAGCAATGTTTGATATTGTTGCACGTAACCAAGCAACTGTAAAGATGTTCTTATAGTTTGTTTTAGGCATACAATATCATTTCTATAAACTGTTCAAGGACTTTTTGGGGCCTCAAGTCTGTCAAATGTTAAAATAGCCACAGTCTTTTTATTATATTTAACTTTTTGTTATGTTAGGATGTTTATACAGATGATGTACTAGGAATTCATTAAGATCACTCTGCCCTTTTTTCTTTGTTATAGGTTGTACCATTTGTCAACAATGGACCATTGAACAGCATCAGACACCTGATGCACACGCACACCAATGCCTGCATCAAAGAGCAAGAATACAAGGAGGATGAAGTTGTACTTGAGTGCTTATGTTTTGTGAAAGGTACATAGGGGAATTTTATCAAGGTAAAAACACAGCAATTGTGGAGCAAAAAAGACTGCAGCTATTTGGAAAAAAATAAAAAATCTATTGCTTTCAAATGGGCTTTTTCTTTTTGAAATCCTGTACACTATGATGCAGTTGTTTGACCCCAGAATTTAACTTTGCCTTTATAAATATTCTGTATATATGTTGGCTTAAAGGGATAGTAACACTTAATAAAGAAAATATATGTATGTTGCAAGGATACTCTCACTGCTGAGATATGCTTTATTGAAGAGCTGTTGTAGCTCAAAGTTCATTTTTGAGCGCAATACCTCCATGGCCTGAAATACGTCAGTGGGGCGGTTGTTATAGAATCCTATGGAAGTTTATGGTCAACTGACCATAGCTGTCCATAGGCTCCTGTAGCAACAGAGCTACCATCACATTTCATGCCATGGAGTACTTCACCCAAAAATGAGTAAGAGCTATAATAACTTTTGATTAGGACATCTCTAAACAGTGAGAGCACCCTTGTTTTACTCAGCAGTTATCAAGCAATTTATTTATTTTCCATATCCCTTTAACAAGTGAAATAATTTCTGGTATAAACCTCAGGATGGTTTATAACTATTCTGCACCTTCCTATCATGGTAAAGAGAGCCCAATTTGGATCCTCAAGGGATACATCAAATTCCCTGAAAAAAATGTGTTTGAGAGATTTTATTCAGTTGGAGACATCTCATTATGGCAGCTCAGTGGAAACAGCAGAGATCACCCAGTGTCTTCTTTAACAACTTAAGCTTGTTTAAGGCTCCTCCACAATTTAGCTTATGAGGGAGGGCAGAGTCAACATTTTTTTTCAATTCAAAAGTGCTTGAATAAATTTACAGTGTGCAAAGTAAAGCCTTGATTACAAATTAAATCAATGTTCCAAATGCAACCTGTGGAAAATTTTAATATATTGTAATCCCTTTGGTAGAATAAGTAATATGATATAGTACTATGCCAATGCTGGCTATCCAGATCATTCAAAATAACAAAAATGCATTACAAAAACCTATTATGCTCATCTGTAGGATACATGCTATATAATAATTTGCTAAATTGTTTTTCAGAAGCCGTCATGATCAGTAGAGACGCTGCGCGTGCTGCAGTCATGCGCACTACAGACTGCCTGCACCACAGCTGATAACGGAGCGGGGCTCAGAATTCAGACCATAGTCCTCGACTACGGTCTGAATTCAGAGTGCCCCACTCCGTATCAGCTGCGGCGCGGACAATCTCTACTTGGCATGACTGCACCACGGCCGTTGCTGGGTGGAGCTGTGGCACGTGTACACGGGCTCTTCAACTAGTAGAAACATAGTAAATTAGGTCGAAAAAAGACACAAGTCCATCAAGTTAAACTTTTGCCTCATACCCAGTGACATGAGAATTGTATAGCTACCAAATACGTTAGTCATTTATCAGACCTTCCTGGTTTGCCTATTAATATACAGTATAACCCTGTATGTTCCCTTTTGAAAGAAATGTATCCATTGTATCTGCCATAACCACATCATTTGGGCAAGGAATTCCATAATTTAACAGACCTTACTGTAAAAAAAAAAAAAACCTTCCTCTGCTGAAGTATAAACCTCCTTTCCTCTAATCTCAAGGGGTGTCCCCTGTTCATTTGATCAGGCCTTGGAATGAATAGCTCACCACAGAGATCCTTGAATTAGAGTGGTCATCTTTTTATTTGTTCCTCATATGTTGACATCATTTAACTAGTGTATGAATGATACTTGCACTCAGCTTTGATATAATATAATGAAGGAGCTGTGGAGAGGTCATTTTATGTTGTGATGAAAATGTGCGGCTCACACTGTAACACTGCTCACAAATAAAGTCAAGATGTTCAGGGGATGTCTTCTCATTTGGTCCATATTTAAGTGACACAGATTCACACTGTACATAACTGATTCACAACTGGCAAACTAGTTGGTTCATGCCATTTGGACAATAGAGACTGAGGACATTCAGGAGCACCTTAGGCTATCTTGCAGTGCTAATCCTGATGTACCAAATGGAATAACAACTCTATTTAGAATAAAACTTTAGGGCCTCAATTCAAAGAAGTAAGGTAAAACCGCAGGTAAAGCCAAAAATGCCAATGATCCTTAGCCATGTCTGACTTATGTAGATTTCAATAAGAGGTGTACCAGAATGGCTAACGAGAATTGGCCTAGAAAATTCACATCACTCCAAAACTTGCTTTGCACCTTTTTTGACCTCACCATGCTTCCAAATCAGTTGATAATTAACGTATGCACACAAACAACGTTTGCCATCATGTTCTCATGCAAATATTGGTTATATTCCCCCACAATGTTATACATCGAACAGCAGGAAGGTCAGCACCAGACCCATTGGGTGCTAGAGGGATGACCAACTCATTGGCTACCCCTCTGGTGCTCAAAGGGTCAACAAGGTTACATTGCACAAGTCCACAGGGGTCAGCTCACACATCAGACACAGTCCTCAGAAACAAAAAAGCCTCAAAACACATCACCATTGAAAAAACAATGAGAAATAATTAGAAACAATGCATACAGACCAATCAAACACACAAACAAACACAGACTGAGGAATTCAGCAACACAAGCAGCTAGAGGACACATCTTTCACATACCAATAAACCCATAACAAACACACTCCAACTGGCAGGGTTCAACATCGGTTATCATATGTATACTGAAGAATGGGGATGGCAAGGAGGTATTCCTTGCTATCCCCACTCTTCAGGATACATATGATAGCCAAAGCCCAACCACTGTAGGATGCTTACACCATGTACAGTATTTTGTCAAGATCATCAACTGCTGAGTGCCAAGATGGTATCCTTTGCATTGCAAAATCCTGTCACTCAAGGGATCGCATGTCAATGTCATTGTCTTGCATCCCTCTTGTCATAGCTTGTGTGAAAACTCACAACATCTCATTTATCCACACAGCATCCATGTCTGCAGAACAGCAGAAGGAGGGCGAAGAGGACCACTATGGCTTCTCCCCCAGAGACACAGCCCCTGAGGATCCAGGAGAGGGACCAAACAGGACGTCACCAACCCCACCTCTATCACCCTCCTCAGACTATAGGCTACTACCACCACCATCACTCTCCTGAGAGTATAGGCTACCAACACCAATATAGGCTGTTAATCCCCACAGTAACAGAGTGGATGCCACCTAGAAGTTGGTTGCCCGCCACCACCCAAGGCCAGCATTGGATGGCACTAGCACCATTACCACCGGGATGGCACTGGCGGCCCAGTACCGTAAGCAACCCACAATATGGGTCATATGGGCACACACCACAGTCACAGCTATCTACATGGATACAGCCACAGCATGGGCCCAGATATGACCCCACACCCAGGTGGGAGGGAACCAGCTACCAGTGGCCATGGTGTGACCTGTGGTCACTGGATTACGCGCACTTAGGAACTTATTGGAAAGGCACAGCATCCTCAACCCCTTGAGGAGTTCATTACTCCACCACACCTGGGGAGACACATCTGTAAGTAATGAGGAGTCTATTGATGTGGTGGGGGAACAAGCATCCCCACAGACCTTGTATGCTGGCCCCCAAATACTTGCCCTGCAAGACACCTCGCCACCACCAGAACCAGAGGAAGACATGGTGGAGTCCAATGCCGAACTGGAACAACCATCCTCATCACCTGTGACTCCAGCATCTACGGGCACACACCCTGGCACAGGTAGCATAATCGTGGGGATGGATTTGGAGTGCCTGAGCATCCAGAAGAGGCAGTTCAGGGAGTCCAGGAGAACCAACAGAACCCTGAGGATGTTGCAGAGGGATGACCAGAAGAACACAGCCACCCTCTGTGCCCTTGAATCCCAGGAGGCAATCATGACACTGGTTAGGAAAGGAATGATGGACATGTTGAGCCAGATGCTGGTGGAAATGTGTGAAACAAATCTCAGGGAGAACCTGTGGATGGAGAGGGCATAGCTATCCACAGAGGGGTCAACATCTACAACTTCCCTCTCCAGTGTGACCCCTACACCAACCCCCATAACTAAAGAGTAACAAGATTGACTGTGAGGGAATCCATCTCTGCAGCCACGTCCAAATCCCCCCAAAAAATAAAGAGCCCCATTTTTGATATTTACTCCCAATAAAAATGAACGTATTCATCCTATTTCTGTCTGTGAATGTTTTTGGTTCCCAACAGATTGAGTGGCAGAGATGTCTCCAGTGGATTACAAAAGGAATGCAGTGAACACAACTCATGCACATATTACTTGTAAGGTGTTGTACCATAAACAACCATTGCACATACACTGGTGTCCAATTTCAACTCAGAAACCACGTAGCAAAGCAAAACAACATAAAGGTGTTGTTTGGCCATGATGTGAGTTAAACTTGAACTGACATCTACCCCTTAGCATAGCATGTATTTGGGTTAAATTCTTCACTGACAGGATAGATTATCAAAACAAACATATGCTGGGATTCATACTCTGATGAGGGAAAAATCCATCACACAGTTAATAATCTAAGGTTAATTATTGGGATCAATGTTGTTATTAGCTACAAGACAGGAGCAAGTAGAAGCCACTAGTCGGGTCAATAGATTACTCTATGCAGGGGGTTATTCACTAAGGTGTGATAAAGAGTTGATAAGGTGGAGATGACTTCTCTAATGATATCACTTCTCCGTTTCATATGGAACCTATGCACTAAGATCTTTCAAACTAGAGCAATCTCAGTGCATAGGCTCCACAGAATAAAATAGGAACCAAAGAAGTGATTTTGCTTCAGAAATCTCCACTTTATCACATTTCTTTATCACCTCTTCATCACACCTTATTGAATATCCCCATCATCTCCTTGCATCAATACATCTCGAACTTGACTCATGGTCCCCGTTTAATTAAAAGACCACTGATATTAGGGACATGCCTTAATAAGTATAATGGAGACATAACTCATAACAATTTTGCTATGTGGAGGAATGGCTAATCCAACATCAAAATCAACAGACATATTTTGGAGAGAGATAGGCTTTCTTTACTATATTTAACAATACCTTAAATCATAAACATGTTTGTATTGTACAAAAAAGCATTGAAGACTTCTAAAAGCATCCAAAGTGTACATTTAACATAAGAACTGGCTAATGGAATAACCAAGTTGAGCTGTTCTTAGGTTCTTCAATAGGTATTTGAACTCTGAAGAAGAGCAGTATTGCTGTACAGGTTGTTCCTCTTACATGTTTGGTAACTCATACACAAATAGTTGAGAAGTTCATAAAAATCTGAAAGGTTGTGCAGTGGTTGCTAACAACTTCAAGTTTCACATTGAATAAACACAAGCATTAGAGAACAGCAAGAGGTGAGCTTCATGGACATGGAGTCAATATTTCACCAGGGTCACTTGGACATTTCTCTGCTCCATGATGGCATGGATGCCTGTAGGAAGAGATGACAGGATTTGAAACTTCACAGTCTGTCTGTCATGAAAGGTGAACTATCATTATCCCATTAACCATTTACATTCCAGAGGAGTAGACAAACCATTGCTTTGCAATGGGCTGTCTATCCCTCTGGAACCCATAAGGTTAAAAACAAGGGGATGCTAACCAGCCATATGTATATTTGAACAGGACATTGTATCAACAAAACATCTAGTATGTAAACCAAGCCCCATGAAACAAACTGTGTTAGCGAGCCAATGTCCTTGTGCTACACACACACACACACACACACACACGTCAGCATGGTGGACCTTGCAACCTGCGTCCCAAATAGTTACTCAGATGCTGTTGACAACACTAACACAGTACAACACAGTACATACATACCTATTCTGTCCATTAGGCTTTGCAAAACTATTATTCTCATGCTAACTCTTTGAATGACAGAGAGGTATCCCATGCATTGCACTGGATACCCCTCTATCACTCCAAGGGTTCTATTGTTGATATGGCTATGTTCAACTCAGTAAATGCTGATTGATGTCAGTTCAACTCAGGGATATGATGAACATGTGCAATGTGGTGTACTTTTCTTCACAGGGAAATGGATGATATCCTTGAAGTAGCAATGTAATCATGGCTGAGGGAATGGCAGATGCCAGTTGAATTCACACCCACACAAACACACATCCATGGATTAGCTGCTGCAATGGTTATATGCCGTAGCAGATTTGTGGTTATGATGTTGTAACAGGCAATATCATCCTGTGGAGTGAAACAGATCAGTATGTTTTGTGTGTGTGTGTGTTTGCACACATACCCCAAGCCTGATCATGGACAAACATGCATTGTGTTTGATTTGTGTATTGTACTCACAGGTGAAGTGGTCCCTGATGTGCCTGTCTCATAAATATCCACCCCTCTCAGGCCCTCCTCATCATGTGGAAGGGGAATAGTTACTTCTACAATGAGTATTGTATGCATATTGTCTAGTAGATGTGTGTCCACGGCTATATTGATATACCTCCTGGCTTTCCTCTTGAGGGTTGGAAACACCTGACACAGTGCCCTTGAACATGTGGGCTGGGACATGCCAGATGCATAGCCTTCTGTGGAGTGGAAGGATCAACTTGCCATAAAATGTATGACACACATCAGGTTCTGTAAGCCAGTTAGTGCATGATTGTTGCTGTATATGGGATCAACATCATCTTTGGTCACCTCATATAGGTTGATGATGCTGTATGACATCAGCCTGTAGTGGTCTCTCAATTCAGCATCCCTCAGTCCGTGCGGTATATCCTGGGTCTTTGAGGCAATTTGTTGTCCCTGTGCTGCTCCACAAGTCCATGTAGCAGCTGAGGTGCTGTTACCTGGTGTGATCCTCCAGGTGGAAAAGGGCTTCAGTCTGGATCTTCAGCTACAGCATTATCTCTTGCAACAGGCAAATAATGTTCAACAGCTATACTTGGGGGTTGATGGTGATCCCTAGCCCTTACATGCCTTTTCTACTATGTCTTTGCAGGAATAGATATGGTTGTAATCTCTCTATCTCTATCTCTCTCTCTGTCAGTCTGTCTCTGAGTGGTCTCACTGTAAACACACCACATCTGAAGATAGTCATATGTCCCTTTAAAACAGTGGTGGGGTGTTGTCCAGGTGCAGTCATAAGGTAGGAAGTGTCCAGTGGGAAGTTCTGTGTTGTCCAGGTAAGTGTTTTGCTTTGTGGCTGTTTTTGTATGTCTGATTTGTTGCTGTGTACCTGTCAGTTGAGTGCTTGAAATTGGGAGGTGCACGTTGGGTCTCCATTGGCTGGGACTGTTGCACAGGTGAGCTTAGGTTGCTTGACAGGTGTGCATCTTGTGTTGTTTGTACACTTCTGTTGTTCTGGGTTATGGTGCGTGGGATGATGCTGTGTTGTTTTGTCAAGCCCTTGTTACATAGTAATTTAGGTTGAAAAAAGACTTACGTCCATCTATTTCAACCCTTTTCCTATTCCTGTTTACCATCCTTAATCCAAAAGAAGGCAAAAAAAACCCCTCAATACAGCAATTTCAAATTCTGCCTTGAATGGGGGGAAACAAATCTTTCTTGATTCCAAATGGCAATCGGATTTCTCCTTGGATAAACAGGCACTAACTAAATATTAATCCCAATACTAACATACATAGTCCTCTATTTTTTTCTCTTTTAAATAAGTATCCAGGCCCTTTTTAAAGGCATCTAATGTATTCGATAGCGCCACCTCCTCAGGCAGTGAATTCCATACCTTTATTGTCCTTACCGTAAAGAAACCCTTCCGCTGTTGTAGATAAAATCTCCTTTTCTCCATTCTAAGTGGGTGGCCCCTTGTCCTTTGCACTGTTCTGTTAATGAACAGGTCTTTGAAGAGCCCTTTGCATGGGTCCTGAACATATATTTATAGTGTTATCATATCCCCTCTAAAACGCCATTTCTCTAGTGTGTACAAGTGTAACTTTTCTAGCCTTTCTTCATAACTAAAACTTTCCATTCACCTTACTAGTTTTGCAGCCCTCCTCTGCACTTTCTCTAGTTCCACAATGTCCTTTTTCAGAAAGGGCACCTAGAATTGAACAGCATATTCTAGGTGGGGTCTTACCATGGACCTGTAAAGAGGCATAATAATATCTTCCACCCTTAAGTCAATACCCCTTTTAATGCATGCCAATATCTTATTGGCCTTTGCAGCTGCCAGCTGGCACTGTACTCTTCTGCTGGTTCCTGGTGTGTTGACAAGTTTTGTTGTTTGTCCAGAACTTGTTTTTAGGGCATGTACATTTTCTGTGTGGTTTCTTGACTTTGCATGGGTTAATGCTGCAATTGCTGTGCTTGTGCTACTTGCTAGGTGTTGTGTGAGCTGATGTTTCCCTTCTTTGTTTTGTCCAGTGGTGGGTTTTTTGTCCATTTTGTGGTGTATGGCCAGAAAAACTGGGTCCAGAATTCTTCGGCTAAATATATCAGTTTATCGTGTGTTGGCACTGATCACACAGATTTGAATGGCTTCTTGGTACAGCTGTTCCATTGTTTTCAGCGTCCGTTGTGATTTTAAAACTGCCACTAGCTGTTTATAAGACGGCTATTTGAATGGCTTACTGTGCTTAACCCCTTAAGGACCGTCCACACGCGCACACGGCCGGCACTTAAGGACCACGGACCTTTTTTTTTTTTGTGAGGTCTGATTCAGGGCTCCCCGCACGGCGTGCAGCCACGCGGGGAACCCTGAATTCCATGACGTACATGTACATCCTTTGTCCTTTAGGGACTGTTGGCTGTTTTTTTCACTTCGGCCACATCTGAATCGAGGCCTACATGTGCTGGCAATGTAAATCAGTCTAAGTTGTGTTCTGCAAAGTCTTCCAAATCAAAAAAATTACTAATTGAAAGACAAAAATAGAAACAGGCATAAAGTAGAAGCTTCCCTACTAAAGACTAATGGCATATCTATTAACTAATTTACTTTCTGTTTATAAACTGATGTTTTTTTAGTACAGTTTGGCTTTTAAATAATTATTTGAATGCCAGAGGGGTATCATATTCATTGCAAAGGAAACGTTGGATACCCCTCTGGCACTCAAAAAGTTTGTGGTAGGGGTTGGATTGATAATCCACTATTTTAATTAATATCAATTACATATATGTTACATTATTATGTAACCAGCATTGATTTTATGACAGTACAATTTTTAATTTTACAAATGTACATTCAATAAAATCAACTTATGGATACGTGAGTGGGCCTGTGTTCAAACTTAAAGGGATAGTAATACTTTGTTTTAATTTTATTTTATTTTGTAGGCATTAAAAAAACATGAAGAATGATATAAGTCTTATCTCTCAAACCTTTATGGTTTATGAGATATTCACAAGCAAAGTTCCCCTCCCCGCCCCTTTTTCCTAGTGTAAGCCATCTCTTCTCAGATGTGAGTCTGGTTGTATGACAGTACAGATAACAGAAGGGGACAATTTTCTTTGTATGAAAACAATGAAAGCCCTTCCCCTCTTGACAAGTTTTTCAGCTTTTTCCATTGTCTTAATTGAAGATTGTCCCTCTCTGCAGTCTACCTGGGCATCTCCCTTCTGATCTGGTTGAACAGGGAAGGGATACTTTGTTTGTGAATATCTCTTAAACCATAAAGGTTTCAGAGATAAGACTTATATCATTCTTCATGTTTTTTTAATGCCTACAAAATAAAATAAAGTTAAAATGAAGTATTACTATCCCTTTAATGTGGCATTTCCCACTTATGTCCACGTGTCATTTTATTGCTGACCTGTCCTTATGTATGGTGTCAGAATGTTCTGAAAATTAATAATTTTCCTTTGTAGTGGCGCAAGACGCCTAAAATGAACAGTTCTTGAATGGAACTGCCATTAGCAAAACCCATAAATGTTTTTTATGCATAATTCATTTGCAATGTAACTATGTAACTATGGCCTATATTCTAATTCAAGTAAAATATCTACCAATGGGCACCAGTAGATATTGTCTGATGGCCAAACATGTCATATGGGTTAAATCTGAAAGTTAGATTCCTGAACAACTATTAAATAAAAAAAAAAGAAAAAAAGAAAAGCTGCTTTTGGATCATTGTGGGGTGCTGGAAAATGCTCCAAAATTAATCCAAAATAAGGCACTTAAAGCAACAAGGGAAGCAAACAGACAACGACCTGTTCCCTTGGGCACAATCAGGCACTAGTAACTGATGGGCAATAGTACACACGGTCCCCTGTGTGATCCTACACTGCCCAGCTACTGTCCCTTAGAACCCTGCACACACCCACCAATGTCACAATTAACCCTTCAGTTGTCAGACTGCAGCAATTTCTCTGCACCAGCAAATGAGGGGTTAACCAATGTTGTAATGTTCACCCAGCTTCAAGTATGATATTCACGCCTTTGCTTAACCCTTCTATTGCTGGTGTAGCTAGAATTATTCAAACTGAAAACAGAGGGGTTAATCAAGTTAAAAATACATTTTAACCAGGGTGGTTGTTCAGTTAGGGATCCCTCTTCCTCTCTCTTCTGGGCCGGGCGCTCCTCGTACCCAACGGATCTCTCCAAATGGCCATGGGTGTAGCACATTCTACTTATTCCAGGGATGACATCACTCACTTGTAAATTTTTATCCTTGAATGTGTGTGGCTTGAATGATGCTGTAAAACAATCCTTAGTTTTGAATCATGTCAGGAAGCAGACTCCAGGGGTGGTTATGTTGCAGGAAACCCATCTTACAGCAAGTAGAGTTCTGTCTCTTAGGAGGCATTGGATACAAAACCATTATCATGCCACGTATTCTACATACGCCAGGGGCATTTCCATTCTTATTTCTAAATTGGTCTCTTTCAAATTCATTGATCTTAAGACTGACCCACAGGGACGCTACCTCTTCCTAACGTGTAAGCTGCAGGGAGCTCTGTTTGTCTTAATGAATGTTTATGTGCCACCGCCTTTTGACCCATCAATTCTCCAGGACATGCTTATATATGTTTCTGATAAAATGCATCACCATATAATTTGTATGGGCGACTTTAACATAGCTGCTAATCCGGATTTGGATAGATTTGGTGGGACGGTGAGTGATACTAAATCACATAGAGATGCCTTCCTCAATTTTGTGAGGGATATGGGACTTGTGGATGTATGGAGGACTTTCCACCCATGGGACCGGGAGTTCTCATGCCACTCGGCCACTTACAAAACTCTGTCTAGAATTGACTATGTGTTTGCTAACCAGTTGGCCTTGAACTGGGTTACAGATTGCTGTTTTCTAACCAGAGTAGCCTCTGATCATTCTCCACTCTCATTGTCTTTATATCGAGACCAGAGACCTGGGCTCAGAGTTTGGAAGTTTAGTCCCATATGGTTGACTAATACGCAATTGGTATCTAGGCACAGAGAAGATTTACGTGACTATTTTGCCAACAATGTTAATTCTGCTGCTCAGGGTATTGTTTGGGAGGCTGCTAAAGCTGCTGCAAGGGGTTCTCTGATTTCTCTTATATCCACGCAAAATAAACTTAGAACTGGAGAGGTGGGGGTCTTGGAGTCGGAGGCTGCCGAGGTGGAAAGACAGTTTGTGGGGAATGGGGATTCCGTGTCCTATGCTAAGTTTGTTTCCTGCCCGTTGAGATACTCTGTTAAACTTTCTGAGCTGAATGCCCGTCAGGTCTTTTATATGAAACAAAATATTTTTGAAAATGGGGACAAGGCGGGAAAACTTTTAGCTCATCTTGTTCGTCAACGTAGAGGGACTCCATTGATTTCTTCACTCCGGAATCCTGAGGGTGAATTGATACTTGACCCGCGGATGATCAATTTGCAGTTCCAGCGTTTCTACTCTCACCTCTATGAGTCTCGACTAGCCCGCTCTGACTCTCAGATATCTCGTTTTATTGACCAATGTGGCCTTCCGCAGCTTTCCCTAGAACATCGACGCATGTTAGATGCTCCTGTACTTCTTAGAGAGGTTGTGGACGCGATTCGAGGTTTGCCGGCAGGCAAGGCCTCGCGTGTTGATGGTCTTCCTGCAGAGTGGTATAGGGAATTTGCGGATATCTTGGCCCCTCATCTTTTAAATACTTACTATGCTGCCATAGACGACGGATGTCTTCTGGATTTTATGAACAACGCTTCCATTATTGTGTTGCCTAAACCGGGGAAGGATCCGGAGTTATGTGACTCTTACAGACCTATTTCCCTATTGACCACGCATGCAAAAATTGTGGCGAAGATACTGGCTACCAGGTTAAATAATGTGTTGGGAACCATCGTACATGAAGATCAGACTGGTTTCATCCCGGGCAAATCAACATCACACAACCTTAGGAGATTGTTTCTGCATCTGCAGCTTCCACATGATACCATTGGAGCCCGGGCGATAGCGTCCCTTGATGCATCCAAGGCCTTCGACTCTGTCGAATGGCCATACCTTTGGCATGTGCTTCAGGGTTTCGGATTTGGCCCATCTTTTATTAAGTGGATTCGCATCTTATATGGTAACCCAAGGGCTTCTGTGGTGACGGGTGGACATAGCTCACAGTCTTTCTCCTTACATCGTGGCACTAGACAGGGCTGCCCGCTCTCACCTGGCTTGTTTGCCCTAGCCCTGGAGCCTTTGGCTATTTTGATTAGTGCTAATCCATTGATACGTGGGCTCAGTATTGCGGGCAGAGAGGAAAAGATTGCATTATATGCCGATGACATTCTACTCTTTCTTGGCGACGATAGGGATTCCCTGAGGAACATGTTGCGGTTGGTGGATGATTTTGGCACGTATTCCGGATTTCAAATTAACTGGACTAAGTCCTCTTTGCTCCCGCTCGATGGTGGTTTGCGGAGGTCTCGCCCACCAGAGGTCCCGCTTCCTTATGTGGCTGACTGTGTTTATCTGGGGATTGGGGTGGCAGCAACAACAGACTCCTTTTTGGAGATGAATTTGTTGCCTGCTATTCAGTCTTTTAACGATAAAACACTGACATGGCTACACTTGCCCTTAACCGTGATAGGTAGGTCGAATCTTATTAAAATGATCTTTTTGCCCAAATTCTTATGCATTTTTCAGAACGCACCGGTGCCTATTCCTAAAAAATATTTCCGACAAATAGACAAAATCATCTCACACTTCGTATGGCGGGGGTGTCGGGCTAGACTTAAGTTGACTACTCTTATGAGATCGAAGCGCGAGGGGGGAATTGCTTTGCCCAACTTCTACAGGTATTACTTAGCAGCACAATGTCTTTATGCGCTTGACTTTATTTCTCCCAGACCTTGATATCAAACTACTCAGATAGATCCAATATTATTACAGCCTGCTTATGAGCTACCCCAGTTCTTACATGGTGGTCCCGCAGTTTTTAAAATTCGGACTACGTTAGCTGTAACTTTATATGAGGTTTGGGAGGAGCTGAAGAGGTTACTGGGGTATGTGGCCATGGACCCAGACACCCCCTTGTGGGGCGCAGTGGGGTTGCATCACTTGCGAGGTTGCGAGTTTGGTCCTCTGTGGTCTAGATTCGGGATTCGTACTCTTGGACAATTGTATCATGATAACCAGCTGAAATCTTTTGCACAATTATATGACAAATATCATCTGCCACACAGTCTTTTCTATTCTTACTTATGTACTAGACATGCTCTTAGAGCCCAGTGGGGAGATAGTCTGCCGATGATAGCTACTTTCCCGCTTCTTACCAGATTGAGGACCCTTGAGCCTCCGAGACCTCTCTCTTTTATTTATCAATGGCTGGAATCTCATATGAGATTTCGGGAATTTCCTTCACGGAACAAATTGGAAATGGATTTGGGCCCATTGGAGGATTGGGAGTGGAACATGGCTAAGGAAGTGCCAGCTCAGATGGCGACATCGACTAGACATCAAATGATACAGTTGAATATCCTTCACAGAATTTATTACACACCAATCAGACTGTTTAAAATGAGAAATTCTGGTTCTGACCACTGCCATCGATGTGACAAAGTTCAAGGCACGTACTTGCACATGATTTGGGAGTGTCCTGAGGTGGGGAGGTTTTGGACAGAGGTAATGCGTATTGTGACCCTAGTGTTGGGACGACCTGTACCTGCGACTCCAAAAGTCTGTTTATTGTCTATTTTCCCTGATGAGATTGAGGAGGCCAATGATAAATCTCTTCTGCGTGAGCTATTGGTGATGGCGAGAAAGGTGGTGGCCCTGCATTGGATGTCAGACGGAGCTCCCAATTATAGGGCTTGGATTAACCTGGTTTCACAGTGTTTTCCACATTATAGATTGGTTTACTTACACCGAGGTACTCCAGCTAAGTTTGATAAAATCTGGGGACGGTGGCAAGCCTGGTGGACAGCTAGGGCAAGCACTTCTGTAGCTCATGGTGGTGTGTAACCTGCTGGAGTTGGTCGAATCCGCTCATATCTGCTAACCGAGTAGATACTGGTAATATATACTTGTTGCGTGACTTTGTGTCTGACCCCTGTTTAGCACTGGCTAGTGGGTGGGAGTTGGGTGGAGCGGCGGGCCTGGGGGAGAGAGGAACTGGGATCGAGGGATATAGTTTTGACTTAGGTTAGTTGTTTGAAGTTTGGGTTGTATTAATATAAAAACCTCAGGTCGACTCTGTACGCCCTATTAATATGTCTCTGTTCTTTTTAAAGTCATGCATGTTTGCATACTCCTATTGTACTTGAAAGACCTAATTTGTACCTTTTTGTTTTCTTTGTATTAGTATGGAGTGATCTGATAATAAAATATATTTATAAAAAAAAAAAAAAATACATTTTAACCACTTCACTGTGACAGCCACATCCTCTGCAGTTAGGCAGCAAAGTGGTTAATACTGGGGACTGAGGCTTACCTTGCTCCTAGCCTTCAGTCTCTAGTAGATGTCCTCCAGCTGGGGAATCCTTCACTTGAATAGTCATCAGGTTTGAGCATGATGAAGTGATGAATGCAACACAAACCTACTAGATCACTAGGTATTATCTTTTTTTTTCACTTAAGCAGGAGGAAGCACTTTAAGAGCCATCATCTCATCCTCCCTGCTCCAGTCTGGCTAAGAGTATGTCTGTTTCAAAGTGGTGCACCCTTTCTTTCAAATGAGGGTACTCATTTTTTTTATAATGTTAAGTGATGTCATGATCACCCATCATTATAATACACATGCATGGGGGTAGGCAAGAGTTTAGTGTTCCTCTCTTGACCCCCTTTTCACTTACAAATTTGGGGATTTCCTTGTTTGAAAGAGGGCAACCCCCTCTTTTAAACAACAGTTGCCTCTAACATATTCATGGGGGGGTGTTAAAAGATCACCCCCATGAACACATCACAGTGAATTTCAATAAATGAAGGGTGGGTGGGCTTTTAAAGAGCCCCTATCTCACCTACAATTGCATTAACATATGAAAAAATGCCTTTTATTAAAGAGGACAGCCCATTCTTTAATTTAAGGGTATACCTAACCCCTTGAGTGTCAGAGGAGTGAGCACTTGAATTGCTTCTCAACTCACTGCTTACCCCCACTGGCATGCTATATGTTGTGTGGGGGCAGATCTTACACTCAATCAGATGCACATTCAGACACACACATGATTGCATACACACAGATAAAAAAAAATATAGTAGACATGGTTTTGTGCTTCTGCGTGCCCAAAAGTATGTCAGTTCATACAAATAGGGTGCTATAATTCTCCATCTGGCAGTACTAACTGACTATTTAATACAGTAGGAAATGCCATGCTTTTCATAGATATCAGTATCCTTAAAGTAGAGGAAATGTAAAAAACAAACAAACTGTAACTGTTCCATATCACCACTTTCTGGAAACATTTGTGTGCACCAAGTTAGGGACAGATAAGAAAGATAAGAGATCCACTCATTTGATGAGTTGGGTTATTTTCTTTACGAAGCAGTATGCTTTGTCTGCCTATTCTAATCTTCATTTCTGTAGTTGTTATTAGGGATGGGCAAACATTTTCACCTAAAACCAAAAGAGGCTAATAACGGCACTTCTAGCTTGGTGAATAATTTCCAGTGCCTAGCTCATTCCATTGAAATCAATGGGGACATTGAATTTATAGTATAAATACAAACACAGTAAGTGGCTCCAATCTTTCTTCTGGACTTAAATGTAAAATGTTACATCAACAAGCCTTCAATTAGCTGTAACAATGTCATGCACATTTAATACTGCTGGCACTAGTAACTTTAGTGTGCTGGTCTGAGACCCTCTTCTCCCAACAGTGATATCCAAACTCAAATATGTGACCGCACCACCAATAACTTGAGTCATCCAAACAGTATAATAAAATAAAAAAGTACCTTTATCTCTTGTATTTAAAAAGCAAATTCTTCTAAGTGAAGTGAGCTGTATGACAGGGCAACAATGTAGACAGGGACAGTGAAAGAGCGGTGTTGCTATCAATCCAATCAATGCTTTTTGCATCTGGAATGCTAAGTCTTGATAATCAGATTGAAGCAATGTTATTTTATTTTCCAAAGGCATAGTATAAAAGGTGGTCACATGCAGGTCAGAGTCTGCAAGAGAGGGAGTAGTGCGAAGCTGCTGTGCAGGGCTCGTGCAATGTAGGCTACCTGTAGAAGGACTGTGCTGCAGCGAGGTCCGAAAACAAGGCTGGGAGACTACTCCAGAGGTGCTGTAAGTAAATCCAGGATAGTCCCTCTACTGACAGCACAAGCTCTCCTGCACAGGAGAGTGAAGACTGGGGTATGAGGCGTAGGATATGGGGCTAGGGGTCGTAGGCTAAAGAATAGCATGAACTCTCCAGAAACAAGACTAGAGAAGCAGACAAGATAGCCTATGGTAATACAGAGTAGTCAAATGGATAACCAGGACATACACAGTCCATCAATAGGCTAGTTCATTAAAAGGCTAGTAGGATAGTCAGATAGATAGCCAGGGATCATACACAGTTCATCGAAAAGCTAGTAGGATAACCAGATGGATAGCCAGGGGTCATATACAGTTCATCAAAAGGCTAGTAGGATAGTCACATGGATAGCCAGGGGTCATACACAGCTCATCAAAAGGTTAGTAGTAGTGTTGAGCGAGCACCCCGATGCTCGGGTGCTCGGGTGCTCTGACCGAGCACCCCCTGAGGCTCGAGTGCTCGGCCGAGCACCCGAGCCCCATTGAAATGAATGGGGCGACACGAGCATTACACCAGGCACCCCCTGCTCTGATGAGGGGAGGGTGCCTGGTCAATGCCCCCCTTCATCTCCGCTATGCCCCCTTCATCTCCGAATGCCCCCTTCATCTCCGCAATGTCCCCCTTCATCTCCGCTATGCCCCCTTCATCTCCGCTATGCCCCTCTTCCACAATGTCCCCCTTCATCTCCGCTATGCCCCTCTTCCACAATGTCCCCCTTCATCTCCGCTATGCCCCTCTTCCACAATGTCCCCCTTCATCTCCTCTATGCCATAGAGGAGATGAAGGGGGACATTGTGGAAGAGGGGCATAGCGGAGATGAAGGGGGACATTGTGGAAGAGGGGCATAGCGGAGATGAAGGGGGACATTGTGGAAGAGGGGCATAGCGGAGATGAAGGGGGACATTGTGGAAGAGGGGCATAGAGTCTATGCCCCTCTTCCACAATGTCCCCCTTCATCTCCGCTATGCCCCTCTTCCACAATGTCCCCCTTCATCTCCGCAATGCCCCCTTCATCTCCGCAATGCCCCCGTACCTCCAGTCCCTGGTGGTCCAGCGGAGCGTCTTCAGATCTGTGCCTCTTCCGGCACAGATCCCCCCCACCCGAACATGGCGGGCGAGCACATGGCGGTACTCGACGAGTACCGCCATGTGCCGAGCAGAGCGATGCTCGAGCCGATCCGAGCATCGGCCTAGCATGCTCGCTCAACACTAGTTAGTAGGATAGTCAGATAAATATACAAAGTATTGGTGCACATCCACATTTTCATCACCATTAACCCTTTACTCTGCGGTATAGTGCCTACATATCACTACTATATTAAAGATGAGGATTTAGTTACATTATATGGCCATAGAATGCTAAGCTTGCCACCAACGCCAAGGTACCTCATTTTGGTAAGTACCTAACTTTAATATGCTTTTCTTATGAGCTGAATCTCTCCTACTTTTAAATGTGTTTTTTCTTTGGGTGTGCTTACCAAGACCCGGACTAGTCAGATGAATAGCCAGGGGTCATACACAGTTCATCAATAGGCAAGTAGAGTTGTCAGTAGAATAGCCAGGGGTCATACACAGTAGAGCAACCCAGGAGATGCGCAGCAGACTAAAGGAGTGGTCACAGATAATGCCAGGGGTGATACACTGAAGCTAATACTAGGGGAGACAAAAGAACAGTCAAAGAAACAAGCCAAGGATCAAACCAATATGAGTAAGCAAGGCTAGATTAGAAAAGAAGGCTCCAATGCCTAGGACCAGGCCCGTACGCCCAGAAGAACATTGAGAAAGTGCTTGATGGGCCGAGGACGCCCCTTATATAGGCGTGAGTCGATGATTTCACTGGGTGACGAATCTAGGCCTGAACCTGGAAGTCCGACTTGCCACTCTGAGAAAACGGAGCAGCAAGGAGCAGGTTGCACAGCGAACATGGGGAACGGAGGCAGGAAAGAACAATGGGGTTGACAGGGTGCCTGTGTTGGTGGAGTGTGGGGAAACAAACAATTGAACAGGGAATTTTTTGGGGGGGTTGTTTACTGGGATTGGGAGGTACAGTTAATAAAATATTTAAAACTAAGGGCCATATGTTCAAAGGGATAACAACAAAAAATTGTTGTATGAAAGACAAAAATAAGTCATTGAAAGCATGAACGACATATTTTCTATAGCGAATACGACCAAAAACTAGTAATGTCCGTTGTGTATGACACAACTCCAGAATTGATGGGCAAAGGGGCGTGGCTAGGGTGTGGCTAATCTATTCTCCAGTGTCGTATAGAGGAAAAGAAAATTTGTCATAACTAACAACAAAAATATGTCTTTCAAAGGACAAAATTTGTACGTTAAGAAAAAAATGGAGGGAATGTGTTCTGAATGTGAGAATTTTTGTCTTTAGTTAAGACATTTTTGTCGTTAGATAAGACATTTTTAAAGACATTTTTGTCATTAGTTAAGACATTTTTTTGTCTTTCCATACGACAATTTCAGTCAGGACAAACGACATATTTCCAATCACAACCGACACTTTCTGAAAATATTAATGATCCCAACGACACTGTACTTTGAAAAGTCGTTGCAAACTACAAAAGCTATTTCGCTACTTCTTTGAACATATGGCCCTAAATGCAATTAAGTAAACCCCCATAAGACATAGTATAAAAGGGGTCTGAGGAGGGTGCCTGTGTTGGTAGGTGGAGTCTGGCGAAATAATCAGTTTAACAGGGAATTTTTTACGGGGGAGTTTGTTGACTGGTATTTGAGGGACAGTTAATAAAAAAAAAAATTAAAATAAGAAATTGGTACATTAGGTGACAGAGACAGGGACCCCCTGACGTAAGCTACGACTGTGGCAGACTGATACTCAACAACAAAGAGTACATTTAAAGAACAATCTCTGAGAAAAAATGCCCTATTAGCTTAGTGCCAGAAGGTCATGTCGGCCAGCGGTTCCACTTGCCACTAGCTCAAGTGTTAGGCCTGAGGCAGCAGCAGCACCAAAACTAGCCCCCACCACTTCAGGTATATGTGGGGAAAAGGAGAGGTTGGCCAATAATGCTTCTCCACCTGCCCCTCCTTCAAATCATTGGTGTGTTGTTACTACAATATACATTTTTCCCTTGAGAGCAGGAACTGTGCCTCTCTTCAGCAACTGCAATGTGCATAGTGTTTGTGGTACATAAAGGTAGGGCTGGGAACAATGGTACCATCTGAACTCACGTTAAACACCTGGCACAACTTGAACCAAACCCCATGACGCTTAGGGTCTCCAATGTGAGGTCCCACTACCAAGTACTGCTGCTGTCACTATGCCCCTTGTCCACTACCCTCTAAGGACACATGACAACTTGCAGACAGTTTAATTATAATGGTGAACCCTCCCTGCCACCAGCTTAGCATATTCTGTGGGATGGAATCTCCTCAGATGCCTCTTTATGCCCTACTTATATTATACTCCACCACACTGCCATGTGTGGTCAGTGCACCACAGAGTGTGCAATGTGTGGACACAAACTGCAACACCCTGACATCTACTGAATGGCTATCAACCAGTGGGGGAGGAAAAGATGAATGAGGTGGATCACCAGAAGATGCAGTTACCCTAGGGCAAGAAGATGATATCGAGCCAGGTGTATTGTTCGTGATCGAACTTTCAGCCTCTGGCTTGTTTTCTATATTCTTCTTCCTCTTTGATCTTCACCTCTTCTCTTGTTGCCTTTGCGGAGAGTCAGAGTGTACAGCAACAGTGTTGCCCTATTTCTTTGGTGGGTGTTTGGCTTTAACATCTTTCACATAAATATAATTATGTCTGTGTGTCATGTGCGTTATCAGAGCGGTTGTGCCAAGGTGAGTTGCCTCCTTTCCCCTTTTCACTGACTTCTCACAAATTGTGCACAGTGCCGTTGTTGATGATAGCACTGTGCCAGCCCCAGGGGAAAAATAGTCCCACACCCAGGATTTCAGTGGGGAGGGGAAAGGTGAAGAACAATGGCATCTTTTTTATTTTCCTCTACATTCCACTTCATTGGCTGGGGCAGACGATGATGTTACTGCAGCTAGGATGAGGAGTATTGCTGCTGGTAAGTGGAACCTGCCCTAGTCCCGCATCACTTGCTGACTCCATTCCCACTGTATCCACAGTGGTCTGTGGAACAATAGACTGCTCCTCATCATCCTGCTGCCCTTGCAATTCAGCAGCAGCAGCAAAAATTAGAGCAAATTAGCAAACTCTGTAAATTCCAAAAGCTTACTACTGGTGGTGGAGATGCCCATCCCTGTCTCCAATTGATTCTCAGTTTGGTATAAAAAGGCCATTCATTTCTCTCCCCCCCCAGCTCCTCCAGCATCATCATCACCACCAACAGTACCTCTTGCTGCTACTGCTCTATTACAGACACCTCACTGTTGCCATTTCTTATTGACCTGAAGAAGGAAGACTGGCAGCACTAGCTGTTAGGAAACAATTCTTCATTCTTCAGGATCATGTTCCACCTGGATAATTCCGTGAGGGGAAGGGGACTCCCAGGGTCAGGGGAATGGTGTGGGCTCCCTTGACCGATAATCTGAACGCTCTCAATTGCTTTCCCTACCATTCTCCTGACCCACCAGCTGCTTCACCATCACTGTAACTACTACTAACAATTTCAGTCTCTGAGTCTTCCTCTTCACTAGTAATAGGATCACTCCCTCCTTCATTCCTAACACTCTGTACTATTACCCTCTTCTTTCTCTGCCCTTGACAAAATTTCCCCAAGATCCCTAGGGGTGATGTAGGGGAACTGGGGAAACAGGGCATCCAGAACCTTTCATGTTGGTGGCAGTGGTCACTCCTCCTCAGACTCACTGGATGCATAGCTGTCCTTCCAGGTCCTCCTTTTATTTTTTTTAGGCTTGCTTATATTGATAGTAGTCACAATGAGCCTCTACTTTCCTCAATTTGCTATTAATTCACAGCACAAAAGCCTAGTACCTCTCTCACTCTGTAGCGTGTATTGTGTTTCACTTCCTGGAAAACAGCATGTTTTCCCTATAGTGCAACCTTCTGAAAACATTTGTACTCACCAGCCTAGGGGTAAAACAGAAACTGGCCCCTCATTTTTTATGGCTGATTGTCTACTTTCCTAAAATTAAGAATGATAGGTGTAGTTTTAGTGCTTCTTTCACCCCCTACAGCATGTTAGACCATACCAATATGTGGCCATTGTTTCTAGGCTAGCAGTAGGTACTGACTACAGTAGCAAAATACATGAATTTTCAAGATTTTAAAATCAATGAAGTGGTGGAAATGTTAAAAAAAGACTTGTTTTCCTGTATCATCACCTTCTGGAAATACTTGTGCACACCAAACTAAAGAGAATGACACAAGTGTCTAATCCTTTGAAGCAGTGGATTGTTTTCTTTCCAAAATGTTAAGCATTTTCTACCTTTTCTTCATATCTATAGTTCTTACTGCCTTTGTAATACAGGCAGGTCATATACAGGAAATTTTCTGCAATCTAAATTGGGACAAAACATTACTTAATACCAGTGGAGATTGCCCATATCACTTACATTTTGCAGACAACTGAAGAACTGCATGAACTCATTTAAAGCTACAATAGGAAAGCAAACATTTTGGTCTGGAAATGAATATCAACAAAACGCAAGTCATTGTTTAACAAATTTACCATGCCAAGGAAAATCACAGTAGATAATAAGAACTAGAAAAAGTGTACAAGTATGTTTACCTTGCATGGGAAATGTCTACACATGGAAATACAGTGATGGAAACTGAGCAACTAATAAAACTGGGATGGCAATCATATGAAACATTTAGTAGTACCGTCTTTAAGAAAAATTTACCACTCTGCCTCAAGCGAACATTTTTGACCAGTGTGTCCTGCTGGTTCTTATGTGTGGCTGTTAAACATGGACACAATGCCAAAGCCATAGAAAAACTTAATGTTACGCAGAGAAGTATGGTACATTGAATTCTGAACATAACAAAAAGAGACTGAAAAATGTGTATATGAATTTGTCAGCAAACAGAGGTCTATGACATCCCTGAAAGAGTAAAGCACCTAAAATAGAAATGGGCAGGCCACAAAGCAAGAAGACCTGACAGTAGATGGACCAAAGAGATTTTGGAATAAATTTCACTCAATACTAAATAGCCAAGAAGAGGTCCAAAGACAAGATGGGAAAATGAAATTACCAAATTTGTTAGTACACAGTGGCAATAAAAAGCACAAGAACGTAGTGTTTGGAGACTTGCTGAGGAGGACTTCATCCTGCAGTGGATTGACAATGGCTGAAGATGATTACATAAATAACACTCCTATCACTTGTATGTTAGCAATTCCATTCCTAACTGAGGTGTGAGGGGAAAATGACAGAGGGTTAAGTTTGGCTTTTCCTTGTACTTCTGATTACACAGCTGCACAGACAATATATAAAGTCTCACTCTGCAGTATTAAGTTTATACATACACATTCTTTGTGTAAATTGTATTGTTGTAATCTCTGCAGAAAAAGCCAGAAGTGATATTTTTTCAGGACAGCATAAAGCACATCAACAGAATAAGCTCCAGATATACTAGGGTACTGCACTATACTAATGTACTGATAATACTGTATTGATCTCTAGGGATAGGCAAATGTTTCATCTCAAAAGCAAAACAAGTGAGAAATGGCACTTCCCACCAAGTAGGGAATTGTGCAAGAAAAGTGCTCTCATCAAACTTTTTTTCAGCTTAATCATAGCATTGAAATCAGTGGTAAGTCCGAATTCTCCATTGTCACGGACTCTCAGTAAAGAAACACACGAAACAGTACAAGTGAATTTAAACCAGTTTATTGAGCAATCTAAAATAAGAATGCTAGTAGTAATAATGAACACTTCCTCAGTCAGAGGGGAGATAGACGTGAGGACAGTGTCTAGTCCACTACCCAGGAGCTGACACTGAACCACCGTAGGTCTATGGCACTGAATCTGAGAACCAGACTTGGCACTACCACAACAGGAAGGAATGATAACACTAGTACAGGAGCATACCAAGCAGAGGCACAGAGCGTGAATAGACCACCGAACCCAATAGCGTAACTGGTAGCCCCACTCGAGGCAGCAGAGTAGGTGCTTAGATAGATGCAGCCAGATTAGAGCGCACTACTGAGGCAAGGAGAGAGACAAGCTGCACTCTATCTTACCGAAGGCAACTAGGAGGCACAGAGCGTAGGTAGCACATGTGGCACAAGCTGCTACAAAAGCAGAGCAGTCAATTCTTAGGCTTGGCCACCAAAAGAGCCTAGATATGGACCAAATCAGTTGGCCGCGCCCAATATGCCCTGCGGCCATAGAAAAGTGATACATAGACATTAAATGATTTTGCAGGTGCTCAGGGACAAAGCATCTCCCGCTAGGTTTGCCAGAAGGAGTGGTGGCTTGCAAAGCCAATATCTCCTCCCCCAAGGGAGAGGTAATACTAGTTCGAATAGTAGCCAGAATGTGATCTGTCGGAATGATACGCACAGGAACACTATCAGCCTCAGGATCTGATCCGAATTTCCTCAAGAGGGCATCTGCCCTCATATTCTTAGTACCCGGAAGGTATGTATCACGGTGCCCGTGATTGCTGCCTTTGTGTGTTTGTCACCTGTAGGGGGCTCCCATTGGCTGATTGCCTTCAGCCCGCCCCACTTTGCCTATTAAGACTGAGTCTAGGCACCCTTTGGTTGCCCTTTCATGGTGTCTCTAGGCTGCTTCTATTTTCACCATGTTCCTGAAGTTCTATGGGCCATAGCTGTGTTCCTGCTATCCTGAGATCGTCCAGTTCCTGAGTCTCCTGTTAAGCGGTTCCAGGTTCCGTTCCTGCTCCGGTTGGAGTTGCCGACATTGCTGCTTCCTGCTGCCAGTCCTCGTTGCCGTTCATGATCCGGTTCACCATTGGAGTGCTGGTTCCTGTTTCGTCTGCAGCGTCCAGTTTCCTTCTCATCTGTGGCTGCTGTGATCTCCGGTCACCCAGGCGAAATTTCTACTCCTGTTGGTTCCCAGTATGCGGGTACTGGTTCGTCCACTGCCATACGGCTTTCATTACATTGATACGGTTGGTTCCCAGAGCGCGGGCGCTGGATTGCTCCACTGCCTTACGGCTTACATTACATTAATACTGTTGGTTCCCAGCGCACGTGCGCTGGTTCACTCCACTGCCTTACGGCTTACATTACATTGATACTGTTGGTTCCCAGCGTGCGGGCGCTGGTTCGCTCCACTGCCTTACGGCTTGCATTACATTTATACTGTTGGTTCCCAGCGTGCGGGCGCTGGTTCGCTCCACTGCCTTACGGCTTACATTACATTGATACTGTTGGTTCCCAGCGCGCGGGCGCTGGTTCGCTCCACTGCCTTATGGCTTACATTACATTGATACTGTTGGTTCCCAGCACGCGGGCGCTGGTTCGCTCCACTGCCTTACGGCTTACATTACATTTATACTGTTGGTTCCCAGCGCGCGGGTACTGGTTTGCTCCACTCTGGTTGCTGTCAAGTCCTAGACAGCTAGTTGATTGCCCAGTACGTGGGTACTGGTGTTTCCTGTGATGCCTTGAATTACCACTTGCTCATTTAGCCTCCGTATATCATCTCTATGACTGTCGTTGTCATCTGACGGTCATTGAGGCCACAGTGGTTTCCACCATTTCCTTTAAGGCTGCCTTGCCCGGTATATTAGTGAGGCCGGTAGAACCTTCCTGGCATTTTCATTTTGGGTTGCCTTACCCGGTATTGGCAGGGCCGTTAGAGCCTGTACCATATTGAGTTCCGTTAGGCTGCCTTGCCCAGTATATCAGCAGGGGCGGTAGAGCCTGTATACTCCTGGTATTCTGATAGGCTGCCTTGCCCGGTATATTGGCAGAGCCGGTAGAGCCTGTATACTCCTTGTATTCCGATAGGCTGCCTTGCCTGGTATATTGGCAGGGCCGGTAGAGCCACCTATTTCTCATTGCTTGCCCAGGCTGCCTTGCCCGGTATATTGGCAGGGCCAGTAGAGCCTTACTCACTATTATTACCACTTTCCTGTCATTTCTGTGTATGTGTATGTATATGTATGAGATCCTATGGGATTGTCTTAAACTTTTCAATAAATTTGTGTTTTTACCTAACTTTGCGTCTGAGAGTCTTAACAAACCGTGACAGTACGAAAGGGCCATGACCTCAGACAATAAGAGTGATGGTAACACACAGAATATCCATTGGAGGATGGATGTTCATGAGCAATGCTTGGATCAGCTAGCGGTAGCAATCCAAACTATTCTTGAACGCACTGTGCTCTCTGACAAATCTGTGTCTAGTCCAGTGATCTCTCCAGGTCAGACACCGGAGAACGATACGATGCCCTCAGGGGCTGCAGTTAAGGGGTTAACTGCTTCCGCGCCTTTGCCACTCAGATATGACGGTGATCCTAATCTGTGCAGAGGGTTTATCAACCAGCTTGAAATATTTATGGAATTGACGGCACATGCTTTCTCCAATGATCGCAGTAAGATTCGGTTCATGATATTCCTGCTGAGCATTGGCATGGGCCAATCCGTTATGGGAAAATGCAAAACCTGGTAGAACCACCTCTGCTGCTAAACGCCTTATGGAGATACAACAGGGCAGGCGTACGGTGGGCGACTATGCCATTGAATTTCGCACCTTGGCAGCAGAGGTAGGGTGGAATAACGAGGCATTGTTGGCAGCCTTTGCTTAGGGCCTGAGTGATCAGATTAAAGACGAGATTGCAGCGAAAGAATTGCCTAGTGATCTAGATGACTATATTGAGTATGTTATGCTAATTGACACCCGGATATGTGAGAGATTAACGGCCAGAGACCGCAGGGTACGGTCTAAGAATAATGGCTCTAGCAGTACATTTTGCCCACCCATCCCTCCCTTGGCATCTAAGCCTAGTGAACAATTACGGAAACCAGGTGAACCGATGCAATTAGGTTTCACTAGGCTAACCAAGGAAGAGAGATTATACCGCAGAAAACAAGGGCTGTGCTTATATTGCGACAAGAATGGGCACTTGCTAAGATCTTGTCCGGTACATCCAGGAAACGAACACACCTAGGGTACCTTGGGGGACAGGCCCTAGGTGGTGTTCAGTTGTCCCCAGTTTTGGGTACACTGAAACCTACCATACAGGTGGTACTTTCTTGGGCAAAACGCTCAGTGGAGGTTTTGGCCCTGGTTGATTCTGGTGCAGCTGGGTATTTTATGGATAATACCTTTGCTGAATTGCATGGGATCCCACGAATTGAAAGATAAACCCCTCTTGCTATTGAAGCAATTGACGGCAGACCCTTAGAACCTGCTCAAGATACCTTTGAAACAATGCCATTATCTATGACTATTGGGGCTCTCCACAGAGAGGAGCAGCAGTTCCAACTTATCAGTTCTCCTCACCATGCTGTAATATTGGGATTTCCTTGGTACAGTTGCATAATCCACAGTTTGATTGGCAAAAGTGCGAAATCTCTGCTTGGTCTCAGTCTTGTATGGAGAATTGCGTAACTCATTCGGTTAAGGTCTTGTGCACCTCCCCTTCACTGCTAGACAAGTACCAGCAGTTTGGCAATGTATTCAGTAAGGGAGAGGCTGGCACCCTACCCCAGCACAGACCCTATGATTGTAGTATTGAGTTGCCTCCTGGAGTGGTGCCCCCTAGGGGATGCACGTATCCATTGTCTTGTGATGAGAACCAAGCTATGGAGGAATATATTTCTGATGCCCTTAAAAGAGGGATCATAAGGAAATCTACCTCTCCGGCCGGGGCCGGATTCTTTTTTGTAAAAAAGAAAAATGGCGAGCTGAGACCATGCATCGATTACCGTGGCTTAAATAAGCTAATGGCAAAAAACGCTCATCTGATACCACTCATCACCGAGCTATTTGACAGGCTCAAAGGTTCTTCTATCATCACCAAGTTGGACCTGCGTGCTGCATTAAATTTGATTCGGATCAGAGCCGGTGATGAGTGGTAAACTGCCTTTAACACTAGATCTGGGCACTATGAATATCTAGTCATGCCATTTGGTCTTTGTAATGCACCTGCAGTATTTCAGGAATTGATCAATGACATCCTCAGAGATATACTACAGTCGTGTGTCGTTGTCGACCTTGACGATATACTTATTCATTCCAAAAATATGTCACAACACATTAAAGATGTGTCTGAGGTGTTGCTTCATCTTCGTAAGAATAAATTATATTGCAAATTGGAAAAATGTGAGTTTCACAGAACTAGCATGCCATTCTTGGGGTTCGTAATTGGCAAAGGGGGCATTGCCATGGACAAAGAGAAGCTAGCTGCAGTCTTACAATGGCCATGGCCTAAGAGTCTTAAAGCCATCCAACGATTTTTGGGCTTCACTAATTATTATAGGAAGTTTATTAAAGGGATAATATTACGTCAAAATTACTATCCCTCATATTGTAGCCCTTAATAAACTGAGTTACATAGTTACATAGTTACATAGTAATTTAGGTTGAAAAAAGACTTGCGTCCATCCAGTTCAACCCTTTTCCTATTCCTGTTTACCATCGCTGACCCAAAAGAAGGCATCTGACTCCAAATGGCAATCAGATTTCTCCCTGGATCAACAAGCCCTAACTAAATATTAATCCCAATACTAACGTGCATAGCCCTCTATATAATGCTCTTTTAAATAAGTATCCAGGCCCCTTTTAAAGGCATCTAATGTATTTGATAGCACCACCTCCTCCGGAAGTGCAGAGTTAAATGACACCAGCGGCATCTCTCAAACCTTTATGGTTTAAGAGATAGCCGCTTTCAAAGTTTCCTCTCCCCTGCTCTCAGCGTTCTACTGCCAGCAGGAGAATCCGGTCTCTGAATCAAGCGGAGGCTCTTCAGCTGAGCCAATATCTCGTTATGGAAGGAAAAATGATTATTTGAAACAGTCTTCTATGTGTGCTTGGTAACCAAGCACACGTAGAAGACTGTTTCAATGAATCATTTTTCCTTCCATAAAGAGATATCGGCTCTGTTTAAGAGCCTCCGCCTATCCCGGGACCGGATTCCCCTGCTGGCAGCAGAACGCCGACAGCAGGGGAGAGGAAACCTTGAAAGCGGCTATCTCTTACACCATAAAGGTTTGAGAGATGCCGCTGGTGTCATTTAACTCAGTTTATTAAGGGCTACAATATGAGAGATAGTAATTTTGAAGTAATACTATCCCTTTAAGAACTTCTCTTCTATTGTTAAACCGTTGTCTGACCTTACGCATAAGGGTGCTAACCCATCTCTATGGCCAGTGGCTGTGGAGGAGGCCTTTGAGAAGCTGAAATTGGCTTTCGCTAATACTCCTGTGTTATCCCACCCCAACCCATTGCTCTGTTTACATTGAAGGTTGATGCCTCGGATATTGGGGTTGGGGCAGTGCTTTCTCAACGACCTATTAAAGGTGGAACGCTCAGACCCTGTGGTTTTTTTTCTAAAAAATTGACCAGGACTCAAAGCCGTTACGAGATAGGGGACAGAAAATTATTGGCCATTATCCTCGCTCTTAAGGAATGGCGCCACTTACTTGAAGGCACAAAAAACCCTGTCTTAATTTTGACCGATCACAAAATCCTGACTTATCTCTCCAAGGCTAAGAGATTGTCCTCACGCCAGGCTAGGTGGGCACTGTTCCTGTCTCGATTCAATTTCATTGTATCATATTTGCCGGGGTCTAAGAATGTTAGGGCTGATACACTGTCAAGACAATTTGAGGCTGAAATTGACAGGGATGAGGTACCAGCACCTATCATTCAACCTGATCGAATATTGGCTACTATACGTACTAGTATCACTTCCCCACTAGGGGAAGAGATTTTGGCCTCCCAGGCCTCTGCTCCCCCTGAAACCCCGGTGGGCAAGTGTTATGTTGATGAGCCATTCCGCACTCGATTACTTGAAACGTACCATTCCTCTAAGGCTGCGGGACATATTGGCAGGGACCAATTGTTATGGTCCCTCTCTCAGATCTTTTGGTGGCCTTCTATGAGAGCAGATTGTGCTGATTTTACGAATGCCTGTGCCACCTGTGCCCATGCCTAGACACCTTCCGGTGGGCTTGCTTCAGCCGGTACCTAATGGTGAACGCCCCTGGTCTCACGTTTCCATTGATTTTATGGGAGAATTGCCCATGTCTAGAGGGTATTTCTTCATACTGATGGTGGTGGACAGGTTTTCTAAAATGGCTCATTTCGTGCCCCTCCGTGGCCTTCCCTCTGCTAAAGAATTGGAGATGGTGTTTGCTAAAGAAGTATTTCGGTTGCATGGAGTACCCAGAGTGCTGGCGTCCGACCGGGGGAGCCAGTTCGTGTCCAGATTTTGGAGGGCATTTTGTGAACAGATGGGCATACAATTATCCTTTTCCTCCGCTTATCACCCCCAGACCAATGGGGCCGCTGAGCGTGCTAATCAAGGATTGGAACAGTTCTTGTGCTGTTTCATTACTAACCATCATGACAATTGGGCCGACTTGTTGCCCTGGGCGGAGTTCACCAGGAACTGTGCGGTTAACTCTTCATCTAGGAGCTCTCCGTTTCTGATTAATTATGGGTTCCAGCCCTGTTTGCTCCCGGATTCCTTTCAGACACAACAGATTCCAGCTCTGGATGAGCATATCGAGCAACTCCATTCCACTTGGGCACAAGTTCAGAGGGCACTTGGTCAGTCATTCCAGCACCACCAGCGCCATGCTAATTGCAGAAGACTGCCAGCGGTCTCCTTTCAGGTTGGGGATAGAGTGTGGCTTTCCTCCAGGAATCTTAAGCTTCAAGTCCCATCTAATAAGTTGGCTCCTCAGTTCATTGGTCCTTACAGAGTTATTCGCAAATTAACCCTGTTTCCTATGCCTTGGACATCCCTGCGTCCATGCGCATTCATAAAGTTTTCCATGTATCTCTCCTCAAGCCTCTCGTATGCAACCGTTATACTATTAACCCTGTGGTGCCAGGGCCTATCGAGGTTGAAGGTCAGGAGGAGTATGAGGTTCAGAGTATCATTGATTCCCGCAGGCTTAGAGGAAGGGTGCAGTATTTGGTGCATTGGAAAGGTTATGGTCCTGAAGAACGATCTTGGGTGGATAGTAAGGACCTTCATGCACCTAAACTTCTGCAAATTTTTCATTCCAAATACCCTCAGAAACCCAGACCCTCTTCTAGGAGAGGGGGTCTTTGAGAAGGGGGTACTATCACAGTGCCTGTGATTGCTGCCTTTGTGTATCTATCACCTGTAGGGGGCTCCCATTGGCTGCTTGCCTTCAGCCCACCCCACTTTGCCTATTTAGACTGGGCACCCTTTGGTTGTCATTTCGTGGTGTCTCTAGGCTGCCTCTATTTTCACCATGTCCCTGAAGTTCTATGGGCCATAGCTGTGTTCCTGCTACCTGAGATCGTCCAGTTCCTGAGTCTCCTGTTCAGCGGTTCCAGGTTCCGTTCCTGATCCGGTTGGAGTCGCCGACGTTGCTGTTTTGCGAACCAGTGCCCTCACACTTGGAACGCGATTCGGTATGGTAAAGACAGCCTGGTGACGGAGGAGTGAACCAGTACCTTGTACTGAAAGTGCGATACATAAACGTAGAACCAGCCGGGTGGCTGTGGAGCGAACAAGTACCCACACACTTGGAACGCAATTAATCTGAAGTAACAACCAGGTAGTTGTGGAGCGAACCAGTACCCTGTACGTGGAACGCTAAATGATCCTGCAGTACAGCTGAGTGGCTAGAGGAGCGAACCAGTGCCCTGTACATGGAACGCTAATCAATCCTGCAATACAGCCGGATGGCTTGAGGAGCGAACCAGTACCCAGTACGTGGAACGCTAAACAATCCTGCAATACAGCTGAGTGGCTAGAGAAGCGAACCAGTACCCTGTATGTGGAACGCTAAACAATCCTGCAATACTGCCGAGTGACTAGAGGAGCGAACCAGTACCCTGTACGTGGAACTCTAAACAATCCTGTGATACAGCCGGGTGGCTTGTGGAGCGAACCAGTACCCTGTACTTGGAACGCTAATAGATTGCACAAAACAGCCGGGCGGCTGTGAAGCAAACCAGTACCCACGTACTGAATAACCGGCAAAGATAGAAATGTCACCAAGGCAACTCAGGAACGTCAGATAACTGCAGGCGAACTGGACAGGAACCAGCAGGAGGAAGCAGGAACCAGCATACAGACGATCAACCTGAATCAGGAACGGCAGCGGCGACTGGCAGCAGGAAGCGGTGACTCCAACCGGATCAGACGGAAGCAGGAACTACTCGATAGGTAACACTGGAACAGGACGAATACAGGTAGCAGGAACACAGCAGAGGCCCAGGATGCTCAGGAACGATGTGAAGACTCAACCAGCATAGAGACAACACGAAAGGGCAACCAAAGGGTGCCCAGGCTAGGTTTAAATAGGCAATGCAGGGCGGGCTGAAAGCAGCCAGCCAATGGAGAGCCCCCTACTGGTGATAGACACAAAAGGAGAGCAATCAAGTGCACCGTGATACCTATACCACATCTGCTCGATGTGCCTCTATGGTAGTTGAGTGGATGAGAATGTCATCCAGATATACTACTACACATTTCTGCAGTAGATCTCACAATACATCATTGAGAAATTCTTGAAACACTGCTGGAGCATTGCATAGCCCAAAGGGCATTACCAGATATTCATAATATCCTCTAAGAGTGTTAAAAGCGGATTTCCACTCATGCCCCTCCTTTATTCTAACCAGATTATAGGCCACACTTAAATCAAGTTTGATCAAAGGCATGGGGTATGCATTTTTTACCATCAACTTGTTTAGGCCTCTGTAGTCTATACATGGTCTTAACTCCCCATCCTTCTTTTTGATGAAAAAGAAGCCAGCGCCAGCAGATGAGGAGGACTTGTAAATGATCCCTCTGACCAGGGCATCAGACACATACTGCTCTATAGCACGGTCCTCCTCCACAGACAGAGGATAAATACGTCCCATTGGAGGTATGGCTCCAGGAATCAAATTAGTACAGTTGTAGGGTCTATGGCCCGGCAAAGTACTAGCCTCTACCTTATTGAATACCTCCTTGAATGATTGGTACTCTGCAGGTAACAAAGGAGATGTACAAAGTATTCTGGTAGGCTGCAGCAAACACGTACCAGTGCAATAAGGGGACCAAGCCACAATATCGCAAGTCTGCCAGTCTATCCTGGGATTGTGAGTCTGGAGCCATGGAAACCCCAGAATAACTGCATAGTGTGGAGACCTTATGATTTGAAACTGTAGGGTCTCCACATGGAGCTCCCCTACCCTCAGGCACAACGGCACAGTCTCATGAGTAACATGTGACGGCTGCAATGGCCTACCATCAATGGCTTCAATAGCCAAAGGAAAAGAGCGAGGCAACAATGGAATCTTATGCTGGGCCACAAAGTCAGCATCCATGAAGAAGTCAGCAGCTCCTGAGTCCACCAGGGCCAGAGCCAAGATTGAAGAGGTGGACCAGGACACTACTACTTCGAGAATCGGTTTCCCAAGCAGTAAATATGGGGACTGTGATACTCCACCTAGGGTTTGCCCCTTACACAACCCTAGGTGTGAGCGTTTCCTGGATGGGTAGGACAAGAGCACAAAAATGTCCTGCCTTTCCACAGTAAAAGCACAAGCCCTCTCTCCTTTGAAACGCCCTCTCCTCCCCTGAGAGGCGTGTAAAGCCCAATTGCTTGGGTTCAATCCTACCTGGCTTGGAAACAGGAGGCATGGGAGGTGAGGGAGGGAGGGAGATAGATGTGAGGACAGTGTCTAGTCCACTACCCAGGAGCTGACACTGAACCACCGTAGGTCTATGGCTTAGAACCAGACTTGGCTCTACCACAACAGGAAGGAACGATAAGACTAGTACAGGAGCGTATCCAGCAGAGGCACAGAGCGTGAATATACCACCGATACCAATAGCGTAACTGGTAGCCCCACTCGAGGCAGCAGAGTAGGTCCTTAGATAGATACAGCCAGATAGGAGCACACTACTGAGGCAAGGAGAGAGACAAACTGCACTCTATCTTACTGAAGGCAACTAGGAGGTACAGAGCATAGGTAGCACCGCAAGTGCTAGGGCAGGCAACAGGTAAGCGCAAGAGACGAGTTCCCTGGAGTGAGACTAAGCTGCACTAGCTGCCCGAAGGCAAATGGAAGGCACAAGCGGAGGCAACCTGCAAGCAACCAGTTGATGGCTGAGCTACTAGGTAAAGGAGCGCACCCTGGATCGGCCTAGTGGTAGTCAGACAGGAGCGAGGCACAAACGGAGAGTCAGTCAGACAGGCCACGGTCAGGAACTGGATCGGGTAGTCAGCCACAACAAAGGTCAGCACGGAACAGGTTGTCGGACAAGCCAGAGTTATACATGGATCAGGAAGTCAGCCACAGCCAAGGTCACAACCGGAGCAAGTAGTTAGACAAGCCAAGGATCAAATACCAGGAGACAACGTAAGCCAAGCAAGGGTCAGAGGAACAAACTAGATGCGCACAGGAACACCACGAAAGGACAAGTCCTAGCCTCAATGATATTTATAAAGCAGTAGAAGGAGGCAGGACCCAATTAGGCCCAACAGAATAGTCCCATAAATAGGCGTCAGTGCCAGTGCCTGAAACATGACTGTTGCATTGAGGAAGTGGCTGGAGGCCATGCCAGCCGCTGGCCATACAGAAGTAAGAGCACAGGCTCGCTTTAGGCCTCAAAGGGAGACTGTGATATCCATATGCCAACATCGAGAGTTTCCCTTGCATTCCCACCTGGATAGTATAAATGGGGTGTCAGGTTCCTTAAACTTGTTGCAGAGAGGGAAAGAAGCATATTTTGCAAGCTAGACAAGATAGGCAAAAGCATATGCAGTTTCATTTTTGGAGTTTTGTTGACAGAAATGTGCTCTCTGTGTTTAATTAGGTGATCCAAGTTCATTCCCAAGCTGGCTGACTGTCAGATACACTTTAAAGACACCCAAGGGACAAACAAGTACAACTGACACTGACTCCTCCAATCACCAGAAGAAGATGGGCCATCATTCTGATTGAGGTGTGGTGGTGCTCTGCAATGTATCCCTATTGCCAACTGTTGATTCTGTAGCTAACAAGTCTATCCTCATACTCTACTGTAAAAAGTAATACTGCAGTGATATTGGGAGAGAGACGGAGAGAAAGCTGCTGATGAAATTTTTACCCTACCTGTAGTTAGATAGACAGACAATGATGGGGAGAAGGAGTTGCAGTTGCAGCCATACAGGAAGTGTGTGTTAATTTTTTTGCAGATACTGATAGATAGGCACAGCTTTTGTAAAAACAAAAGCTTTTAACTGATAGGTGACAGAGACAGGCCAGGACCTTCCCATCGGCTGTGACTGAGGCCTACAGTGACAGATACTACAGAGAGAGACATACACGATACAGTATTTTTGACAATGGGTAAAGTGTGGTTCAGTGTTAGCACTGAAAAAGCAGGACACAAATACAGTAAAATTATACTTTTATTGGCAAACTGAGCGACTCTAAGATGCAAACTTTCAAGAGAACAAGTTCTCTTCTTCAGGCATAATATTATTTTGACAAGACATCACAAACATATAGTTCTGTTGTGTAAAAATCCACATCACATTGAGTATGTCCAACAAATCTACTATCATCAAAGGTAAAGGGAAAGGAGTAGGGACAATGCAGGGACATATTAGTAAAGTGGTTGTTCAAAAATTGGCAGCAGAAATTGTGCAATAGGAAATCACACTCAGAAATGGTCTCCCATTTTATGATTTCTGCAAGGAACTGTCTTTTCCATTGATCAGCACAGGAGGGATACCACTGTTGGGTGTGAGTGACTTTATTAAATAAGTTTGATGTGCAATGATCTATTAATGCCACTGTCTTCTTGTTTTGCTTCAAAAACTGACTGCAGAGATGATTGTTTACTAATAAATGATGAGGATCCTCCTCCTTCTGAATAGGCTGTGTGTGAAAAACTGAGATGAAAAGTTCCACCACCACCAAGCTGCAGTTATTTTTCAGCCAGAAGTATACATGCAGGTGATTAGTGTGGTGGGTATAAGGACCTTCTGAATAGGCTGTGTGTGAAAAACTGAGATGAAAAGTTCCACCACCACCAAGCTGCAGTTATTTTTCAGCCAGAAGTATACATGCAGGTGGTTAGTGTGGTGGGTATAAGGACCGGAAACATCATATGGCAAGAACATTCACCTGACAACAGATATGTGGACAGTTGGCCAGAGAACAGACTATATATGTCTGTAACTGCTCACTGAGTTTCCCTCCCACCAGTGAAAAGTAACAGCAATGGTAATGCATTATATACCATACAAGAGCTTAACCACTTGCCCCATTACTAGCTTAAAATGGAGTTCCCTAACAGGTGGAATTCCAAATTGTGTGTGATACAGTATTTCCACAAGTAGAATAAGTAATTAGCAAGAATGCAATGTTTAAATGGATGGTTTTGGATGGGGCACATTTTTCATATGGTTGATGGCAAGTAATATGAGATGTCTGTGATCTGCTAAATCCGTTTGAGGACTCCACCTTGCTGTTGTTGGGGCAGGAATTAGTGAGATATTTCAACTTATATATCTACTGCAGAAAATGTCTGAGTAGCACAGCTGATGATGAACCTTACAATAATTACAACACAGATATGAAGCAGCTAGGAATTTAGCTTATTTTAAACTGAGTTTTGTTCTCAAGGGAATTTTCATGAAAAGAGCATGATTTTCTTCTTTTCCCATGGGAATTCCCACCCATAGAGCCCACAGAGCGACATAGGGAAAAGGGGTAAAATTACAATCAAACTCCACATTTAGAACACTATGGAGCATTATAAAAAGGTATAATAATGTATAATCGGATATGGCATTATGTTGGTACATTACTATCCCATTAACCCTTCATATCCTGCCTCAACTGTCTGTCTCCACTCCTTAATAATCCACTCCTGCTAACACCTTTCCTTCTACAACCTGACTCTTGACTGTGGCCTGCTCTGGTAACTTTTGCATATAGGTATGAAGTAACTTGTTAATCCACATTAATCAAATATTTGGTCAGCACTTGATTTGTTAATTAGCCACTCTTAAGTTGTTTCACATGACTAAGATTACAATTTAAAAGCCTCAGTCTACCTCTTCAGACTGATATCCTTTGAGGGGGTTCACCATTCTAAGTGAGACATTACAAGTGAAAGAGGACATGAGCAAGAGTTGTGTGGGAGAGAGGAAACTGTATCCACTGGAGAATCACCTCACAAAGCAAACTTTAATGGGAACACTGCATTCCTTTTAAAGTTCCAGCTTCACAATTTAACACCAGCTTCTGGATGGTGACCAAAACAATGTGGACTCTGATTACAAATATTACCATTACAAAATGGTGTTCCTGGCCTATTCTGATTTTGTTTTAACCCCTCACACTACACTAATAATGTTTAAATAGCTTTTATTCTTTAATTAATTAATATATAGGCATTAAATGTATGGCACCCTGTTCATATTTCTCCTCCACTTCTTTCATCCACAACATTCCCCTCTACACACCGGCTCCTCACATTTCTCCACTCCTGTACTCTACCACTGTACACAAACAGAAAACCAAATCCACACAAAACATTATCTCATTTCCTATCTCTCTCTCTCTCTTCTTCTGTTACTGGTAGCTGGAGATATCTTTCAAAATCCTGGCCCTTTCTCCTTTAATAAACTCTCTATCAATATAGGAATGATTCAAACCTGATCACTATTCCCAGTCTTCAGCCATAATTTCCCTTTTCCTGTGCTCTCTGGAATGATCGCACCCTTAAAAACAAATATAACACAGTGCATGATCTCTTTTTTTCCCACTAAAGAGACTGGATGTGGGGGAGGAGTGGGACTGTTACTCTCTAAACACTACAGCTACAAACCACTTTCTGCCTAAACAATACTCTGCTTCTCCTCTTTTGGAGAATAATTTCCTGCGAAAAGCGCCATTTTTCCTCTTTCCATTCATTCCATTGAAATCAATGGGAACACTGAATTTACACACAACGCATAGCACATATTATTTTATTTCACAAAGGCATAGTATAAAAGGGCATGAGGGTGCCTGTGTTGGTGGGGTGTGGGGAAAGAATCAGTTGAACAGGGAATGCTTTTTGAGGGGGTTTGTTTACTGGGATTGGGGGCATTTAATAAAAAATAAATCCTAAATACAATACCCCCCTCATAAGACACAGCATAAAAGGTGGCTGAGGAGGGTGCCTGTGTTGGTGGGTGGAGTCTGGGGAATCAGCTTAACAGGGAATTTGTTTTGGGGGTTTTCTTGACTGGTATTGGGGGGGACAGTTAATTAAAAAAATTAATAAAATAAGACATTTGTATGTTAGTAATAGAGACCGGAACCCCCTGACATAAGCTGCCGCTGGGGTAGACTGACGCTTGACGTGATAGAGTATTTTGTAGAGGATGATTTATTAGATTTGTTGTTAGAGGCCCAAGCCCTGAGGAAACATTGATTTGTAGGACTAAGACTTGTTTGGCACAAGCCCTGAGGAAACATTGATTTGTAGGACTTAGGTTTGTTTTGCACAAGCTCTAACGAAACATTGCTTCGTAGGACTTAGGCTTGTTAGAAACAACCCCCCAAAAATTGTTTATTTTTTTTGTAGGGCACAAGCCCTGAGAAAAAAAATGCCCTACAGGCCTTGTGCCAGCAGGTCATGTCGTGTTGGCCAGTGGCCACTGGCCTTTGTCAAATGCCCTGATGTAGATGCAGAATTTGCAACTGCTGTTCTTGCTGCTGTGCTGTTTAACCCCTTAATGACCGGTGCACGCACTCACGGCAAGCACTTGATGACCACGGGGCTTTTTTTTAATTATAATTTCCGGTTCAGGGTATCACGGTGCAGCTTCTCATGCTGTCACTCTCACTTGTGCTGCGCTCCGATTGGTTGAGCCTGTTTGGCCCGCCCCTGGGCTAGTGGCACCTGTCATTTGCCCTTTCGTGGTGTTCCTGAGCCAGTTTTGCTGTGCTGTGTTCCTGTGTTCCTGATCTCCGGTTACCGACTTGGCTATCCCTGACTACGATCCTGTGTACCTGCTCCGTGATCTGACCTGGCCTGGCTGACGTTCCTGCTCGTTTCCTGATCCGGCTTGTCTGAGAAACTGCTCCGTGATTCGACCCGGCCTGGCTGACGTTCCTGCTCGTTTTCCTGATCCGGCTTGCCTGAATACCTGCTCCGTGATTCGACCAGGCTTGCTGACGTTCCTGTTCCGGTCTCTACGGCCTGTCTCCGTTCCTGTCCTGCCTTGTCGCCACAGTGACATAGTGACTGTGCTCTTACTGTTCATTATGGCTCCGTGCCTAGCTGATTCCTGCCACTGAGCTGATCACTGCTGAGTTGTGTTCCTCTACCGAGCTGTTAACCCATAAAGAGCTGTGTCCTAACTACCGATCTGTCAGTCCATGCAGAGTTGCGTTCCTACTTCTGAGCTGTTAACCCATACAGTGCTGTGTTCCTACTATCGTGCTGTCTCCAGTGCAGAGCTGTGTTACAACTATTTGCCATTAACCCGTGCAGAGCTATGTTCCAGTGAGGGTGTGCAGCCCATACAGAGAGTTGCCTTGTGCTGAGCCACTTCTTTCCTTGCAGTCCGGTGTAGCTCATTACCGCGCCCGGTGGCGCACGGCTCTGGCTATTTCTGTGCACATCTCTGTGGTTACACCCGTAGGGCTATTGATCCAAGCTCTTGTAATCCAGTCTCTATATTTCGCCCGTGGGGTTATTGGCTTAAGCTCTTGCAAATCCATCACGCAGGTTTGGGTTATAAGCTCAAGCTCTGGTAACAGGTCATCTCCTTAGGCCGTAGGGCTATTGGCCCAAGCTCTTGCAATCCAGTTTCAATCCACGACGCCCGTGGGGGCTAGTGGTTTAAGCTCCGGTAACTCAGTCATCTCAGTTACGCCCGTGGGGGCTATGTGCTCTAAGATCTGGCAGTCTTCTCGCTCTGTTCATACGCCCGTGGGGGCTACCATTGCCGTACAGCAGGTGGGAGGCAGGTTTCTCTTGCTGGACATTTTTCTTCAGTTTTCCAGACTGTGGGTGTTGTGTATTCTCCACCTTTAACACCTTGGGCGTGCCAAACTACACAACTGAGACAGACTGATTATTCTATTAACCATTTGTATACCAGTACTCAGTGCCTGTTCATTTCTGTGTTATTGTATACTGTACTGCTATCCCGCTGTTTCACAGTGCTTCCCTTAGGGGGTGATATCTGTCATTATTTTTGTTCTTCAATAAATTGCATTTTATTTTTACCCACTGGTCTGAGTGTCTTTAAAACCGTGACACAGGGCTTCCGGAGCAGCGTGCAGCTGCTCCGGGAGTCCTGAACTCCATGACGTGCCAGGACCATCACTGGTCCTTAAAGGGATAGTAATACTTTGTTTTATCTTTATCTATTTTGTAGGCATTAAAAAACCATGAAGAACGATATAAGTCTTATCTCTCAAACCTTTATGGTTTGAGAGATATTCACAAGCAAAGTTTCCCCTCCCACCCCTTTTACCTAGTGTAAGCCATCTCTTCTCACATGTGGAATCCAGTCCATAGACCAGACAGATAACAGCAGGGGACAATCTTCTTCCTATGAGAACAATGAAAGCCCTGCCCCCCTTGACAAGTTTTTCAGGTTTTTTCCCTTATCTTAATTGAAGATTGTTTCTCTCTGTAATCTACCTGGGCACCTCCCTTCTGATCTGGCTGAACAGTGTTACATCAGTAAAAGGGGCGGGAGGGGGATACTTTGTCATTGAATTACTATTGAACTACAAGTCTGACAGTATTGATATAACACTCTCCAAAGTCCAAATACTATAATGATTAATTAGAGCCACTTTTATTATGAAACATTACTATCCCTTTAAGTGCCGGACCGGACCTGAGAGGCGTGTAAAGCCCAATTGCTTGGGTTCAATCCTACCTGGCTTGGAAACAGGAGGCATGGGAGGTGAGGGAGGGAGGGAGATAGATGTGAGGACAGTGTCTAGTCCACTACCCAGGAGCTGACACTGAACCACCGTAGGTCTATGGCTTAGAACCAGACTTGGCTCTACCACAACAGGAAGGAACGATAAGACTAGTACAGGAGCGTATCCAGCAGAGGCACAGAGCGTGAATATACCACCGATACCAATAGCGTAACTGGTAGCCCCACTCGAGGCAGCAGAGTAGGTCCTTAGATAGATACAGCCAGATAGGAGCACACTACTGAGGCAAGGAGAGAGACAAACTGCACTCTATCTTACTGAAGGCAACTAGGAGGTACAGAGCATAGGTAGCACCGCAAGTGCTAGGGCAGGCAACAGGTAAGCGCAAGAGACGAGTTCCCTGGAGTGAGACTAAGCTGCACTAGCTGCCCGAAGGCAAATGGAAGGCACAAGCGGAGGCAACCTGCAAGCAACCAGTTGATGGCTGAGCTACTAGGTAAAGGAGCGCACCCTGGATCGGCCTAGTGGTAGTCAGACAGGAGCGAGGCACAAACGGAGAGTCAGTCAGACAGGCCACGGTCAGGAACTGGATCGGGTAGTCAGCCACAACAAAGGTCAGCACGGAACAGGTTGTCGGACAAGCCAGAGTTATACATGGATCAGGAAGTCAGCCACAGCCAAGGTCACAACCGGAGCAAGTAGTTAGACAAGCCAAGGATCAAATACCAGGAGACAACGTAAGCCAAGCAAGGGTCAGAGGAACAAACTAGATGCGCACAGGAACACCACGAAAGGACAAGTCCTAGCCTCAATGATATTTATAAAGCAGTAGAAGGAGGCAGGACCCAATTAGGCCCAACAGAATAGTCCCATAAATAGGCGTCAGTGCCAGTGCCTGAAACATGACTGTTGCATTGAGGAAGTGGCTGGAGGCCATGCCAGCCGCTGGCCATACAGAAGTAAGAGCACAGGCTCGCTTTAGGCCTCAAAGGGAGACTGTGATATCCATATGCCAACATCGAGAGTTTCCCTTGCATTCCCACCTGGATAGTATAAATGGGGTGTCAGGTTCCTTAAACTTGTTGCAGAGAGGGAAAGAAGCATATTTTGCAAGCTAGACAAGATAGGCAAAAGCATATGCAGTTTCATTTTTGGAGTTTTGTTGACAGAAATGTGCTCTCTGTGTTTAATTAGGTGATCCAAGTTCATTCCCAAGCTGGCTGACTGTCAGATACACTTTAAAGACACCCAAGGGACAAACAAGTACAACTGACACTGACTCCTCCAATCACCAGAAGAAGATGGGCCATCATTCTGATTGAGGTGTGGTGGTGCTCTGCAATGTATCCCTATTGCCAACTGTTGATTCTGTAGCTAACAAGTCTATCCTCATACTCTACTGTAAAAAGTAATACTGCAGTGATATTGGGAGAGAGACGGAGAGAAAGCTGCTGATGAAATTTTTACCCTACCTGTAGTTAGATAGACAGACAATGATGGGGAGAAGGAGTTGCAGTTGCAGCCATACAGGAAGTGTGTGTTAATTTTTTTGCAGATACTGATAGATAGGCACAGCTTTTGTAAAAACAAAAGCTTTTAACTGATAGGTGACAGAGACAGGCCAGGACCTTCCCATCGGCTGTGACTGAGGCCTACAGTGACAGATACTACAGAGAGAGACATACACGATACAGTATTTTTGACAATGGGTAAAGTGTGGTTCAGTGTTAGCACTGAAAAAGCAGGACACAAATACAGTAAAATTATACTTTTATTGGCAAACTGAGCGACTCTAAGATGCAAACTTTCAAGAGAACAAGTTCTCTTCTTCAGGCATAATATTATTTTGACAAGACATCACAAACATATAGTTCTGTTGTGTAAAAATCCACATCACATTGAGTATGTCCAACAAATCTACTATCATCAAAGGTAAAGGGAAAGGAGTAGGGACAATGCAGGGACATATTAGTAAAGTGGTTGTTCAAAAATTGGCAGCAGAAATTGTGCAATAGGAAATCACACTCAGAAATGGTCTCCCATTTTATGATTTCTGCAAGGAACTGTCTTTTCCATTGATCAGCACAGGAGGGATACCACTGTTGGGTGTGAGTGACTTTATTAAATAAGTTTGATGTGCAATGATCTATTAATGCCACTGTCTTCTTGTTTTGCTTCAAAAACTGACTGCAGAGATGATTGTTTACTAATAAATGATGAGGATCCTCCTCCTTCTGAATAGGCTGTGTGTGAAAAACTGAGATGAAAAGTTCCACCACCACCAAGCTGCAGTTATTTTTCAGCCAGAAGTATACATGCAGGTGATTAGTGTGGTGGGTATAAGGACCTTCTGAATAGGCTGTGTGTGAAAAACTGAGATGAAAAGTTCCACCACCACCAAGCTGCAGTTATTTTTCAGCCAGAAGTATACATGCAGGTGGTTAGTGTGGTGGGTATAAGGACCGGAAACATCATATGGCAAGAACATTCACCTGACAACAGATATGTGGACAGTTGGCCAGAGAACAGACTATATATGTCTGTAACTGCTCACTGAGTTTCCCTCCCACCAGTGAAAAGTAACAGCAATGGTAATGCATTATATACCATACAAGAGCTTAACCACTTGCCCCATTACTAGCTTAAAATGGAGTTCCCTAACAGGTGGAATTCCAAATTGTGTGTGATACAGTATTTCCACAAGTAGAATAAGTAATTAGCAAGAATGCAATGTTTAAATGGATGGTTTTGGATGGGGCACATTTTTCATATGGTTGATGGCAAGTAATATGAGATGTCTGTGATCTGCTAAATCCGTTTGAGGACTCCACCTTGCTGTTGTTGGGGCAGGAATTAGTGAGATATTTCAACTTATATATCTACTGCAGAAAATGTCTGAGTAGCACAGCTGATGATGAACCTTACAATAATTACAACACAGATATGAAGCAGCTAGGAATTTAGCTTATTTTAAACTGAGTTTTGTTCTCAAGGGAATTTTCATGAAAAGAGCATGATTTTCTTCTTTTCCCATGGGAATTCCCACCCATAGAGCCCACAGAGCGACATAGGGAAAAGGGGTAAAATTACAATCAAACTCCACATTTAGAACACTATGGAGCATTATAAAAAGGTATAATAATGTATAATCGGATATGGCATTATGTTGGTACATTACTATCCCATTAACCCTTCATATCCTGCCTCAACTGTCTGTCTCCACTCCTTAATAATCCACTCCTGCTAACACCTTTCCTTCTACAACCTGACTCTTGACTGTGGCCTGCTCTGGTAACTTTTGCATATAGGTATGAAGTAACTTGTTAATCCACATTAATCAAATATTTGGTCAGCACTTGATTTGTTAATTAGCCACTCTTAAGTTGTTTCACATGACTAAGATTACAATTTAAAAGCCTCAGTCTACCTCTTCAGACTGATATCCTTTGAGGGGGTTCACCATTCTAAGTGAGACATTACAAGTGAAAGAGGACATGAGCAAGAGTTGTGTGGGAGAGAGGAAACTGTATCCACTGGAGAATCACCTCACAAAGCAAACTTTAATGGGAACACTGCATTCCTTTTAAAGTTCCAGCTTCACAATTTAACACCAGCTTCTGGATGGTGACCAAAACAATGTGGACTCTGATTACAAATATTACCATTACAAAATGGTGTTCCTGGCCTATTCTGATTTTGTTTTAACCCCTCACACTACACTAATAATGTTTAAATAGCTTTTATTCTTTAATTAATTAATATATAGGCATTAAATGTATGGCACCCTGTTCATATTTCTCCTCCACTTCTTTCATCCACAACATTCCCCTCTACACACCGGCTCCTCACATTTCTCCACTCCTGTACTCTACCACTGTACACAAACAGAAAACCAAATCCACACAAAACATTATCTCATTTCCTATCTCTCTCTCTCTCTTCTTCTGTTACTGGTAGCTGGAGATATCTTTCAAAATCCTGGCCCTTTCTCCTTTAATAAACTCTCTATCAATATAGGAATGATTCAAACCTGATCACTATTCCCAGTCTTCAGCCATAATTTCCCTTTTCCTGTGCTCTCTGGAATGATCGCACCCTTAAAAACAAATATAACACAGTGCATGATCTCTTTTTTTCCCACTAAAGAGACTGGATGTGGGGGAGGAGTGGGACTGTTACTCTCTAAACACTACAGCTACAAACCACTTTCTGCCTAAACAATACTCTGCTTCTCCTCTTTTGGAGAATAATTTCCTGCGAAAAGCGCCATTTTTCCTCTTTCCATTCATTCCATTGAAATCAATGGGAACACTGAATTTACACACAACGCATAGCACATATTATTTTATTTCACAAAGGCATAGTATAAAAGGGCATGAGGGTGCCTGTGTTGGTGGGGTGTGGGGAAAGAATCAGTTGAACAGGGAATGCTTTTTGAGGGGGTTTGTTTACTGGGATTGGGGGCATTTAATAAAAAATAAATCCTAAATACAATACCCCCCTCATAAGACACAGCATAAAAGGTGGCTGAGGAGGGTGCCTGTGTTGGTGGGTGGAGTCTGGGGAATCAGCTTAACAGGGAATTTGTTTTGGGGGTTTTCTTGACTGGTATTGGGGGGGACAGTTAATTAAAAAAATTAATAAAATAAGACATTTGTATGTTAGTAATAGAGACCGGAACCCCCTGACATAAGCTGCCGCTGGGGTAGACTGACGCTTGACGTGATAGAGTATTTTGTAGAGGATGATTTATTAGATTTGTTGTTAGAGGCCCAAGCCCTGAGGAAACATTGATTTGTAGGACTAAGACTTGTTTGGCACAAGCCCTGAGGAAACATTGATTTGTAGGACTTAGGTTTGTTTTGCACAAGCTCTAACGAAACATTGCTTCGTAGGACTTAGGCTTGTTAGAAACAACCCCCCAAAAATTGTTTATTTTTTTTGTAGGGCACAAGCCCTGAGAAAAAAAATGCCCTACAGGCCTTGTGCCAGCAGGTCATGTCGTGTTGGCCAGTGGCCACTGGCCTTTGTCAAATGCCCTGATGTAGATGCAGAATTTGCAACTGCTGTTCTTGCTGCTGTGCTGTTTAACCCCTTAATGACCGGTGCACGCACTCACGGCCAGCACTTGATGACCACGGGGCTTTTTTTTAATTATAATTTCCGGTTCAGGGTATCACGGTGCAGCTTCTCATGCTGTCACTCTCACTTGTGCTGCGCTCCGATTGGTTGAGCCTGTTTGGCCCGCCCCTGGGCTAGTGGCACCTGTCATTTGCCCTTTCGTGGTGTTCCTGAGCCAGTTTTGCTGTGCTGTGTTCCTGTGTTCCTGATCTCCGGTTACCGACTTGGCTATCCCTGACTACGATCCTGTGTACCTGCTCCGTGATCTGACCTGGCCTGGCTGACGTTCCTGCTCGTTTCCTGATCCGGCTTGTCTGAGAAACTGCTCCGTGATTCGACCCGGCCTGGCTGACGTTCCTGCTCGTTTTCCTGATCCGGCTTGCCTGAATACCTGCTCCGTGATTCGACCAGGCTTGCTGACGTTCCTGTTCCGGTCTCTACGGCCTGTCTCCGTTCCTGTCCTGCCTTGTCGCCACAGTGACATAGTGACTGTGCTCTTACTGTTCATTATGGCTCCGTGCCTAGCTGATTCCTGCCACTGAGCTGATCACTGCTGAGTTGTGTTCCTCTACCGAGCTGTTAACCCATAAAGAGCTGTGTCCTAACTACCGATCTGTCAGTCCATGCAGAGTTGCGTTCCTACTTCTGAGCTGTTAACCCATACAGTGCTGTGTTCCTACTATCGTGCTGTCTCCAGTGCAGAGCTGTGTTACAACTATTTGCCATTAACCCGTGCAGAGCTATGTTCCAGTGAGGGTGTGCAGCCCATACAGAGAGTTGCCTTGTGCTGAGCCACTTCTTTCCTTGCAGTCCGGTGTAGCTCATTACCGCGCCCGGTGGCGCACGGCTCTGGCTATTTCTGTGCACATCTCTGTGGTTACACCCGTAGGGCTATTGATCCAAGCTCTTGTAATCCAGTCTCTATATTTCGCCCGTGGGGTTATTGGCTTAAGCTCTTGCAAATCCATCACGCAGGTTTGGGTTATAAGCTCAAGCTCTGGTAACAGGTCATCTCCTTAGGCCGTAGGGCTATTGGCCCAAGCTCTTGCAATCCAGTTTCAATCCACGACGCCCGTGGGGGCTAGTGGTTTAAGCTCCGGTAACTCAGTCATCTCAGTTACGCCCGTGGGGGCTATGTGCTCTAAGATCTGGCAGTCTTCTCGCTCTGTTCATACGCCCGTGGGGGCTACCATTGCCGTACAGCAGGTGGGAGGCAGGTTTCTCTTGCTGGACATTTTTCTTCAGTTTTCCAGACTGTGGGTGTTGTGTATTCTCCACCTTTAACACCTTGGGCGTGCCAAACTACACAACTGAGACAGACTGATTATTCTATTAACCATTTGTATACCAGTACTCAGTGCCTGTTCATTTCTGTGTTATTGTATACTGTACTGCTATCCCGCTGTTTCACAGTGCTTCCCTTAGGGGGTGATATCTGTCATTATTTTTGTTCTTCAATAAATTGCATTTTATTTTTACCCACTGGTCTGAGTGTCTTTAAAACCGTGACACAGGGCTTCCGGAGCAGCGTGCAGCTGCTCCGGGAGTCCTGAACTCCATGACGTGCCAGGACCATCACTGGTCCTTAAAGGGATAGTAATACTTTGTTTTATCTTTATCTATTTTGTAGGCATTAAAAAACCATGAAGAACGATATAAGTCTTATCTCTCAAACCTTTATGGTTTGAGAGATATTCACAAGCAAAGTTTCCCCTCCCACCCCTTTTACCTAGTGTAAGCCATCTCTTCTCACATGTGGAATCCAGTCCATAGACCAGACAGATAACAGCAGGGGACAATCTTCTTCCTATGAGAACAATGAAAGCCCTGCCCCCCTTGACAAGTTTTTCAGGTTTTTTCCCTTATCTTAATTGAAGATTGTTTCTCTCTGTAATCTACCTGGGCACCTCCCTTCTGATCTGGCTGAACAGTGTTACATCAGTAAAAGGGGCGGGAGGGGGATACTTTGTCATTGAATTACTATTGAACTACAAGTCTGACAGTATTGATATAACACTCTCCAAAGTCCAAATACTATAATGATTAATTAGAGCCACTTTTATTATGAAACATTACTATCCCTTTAAGTGCCGGACCGGACCTGAGAGGCGTGTAAAGCCCAATTGCTTGGGTTCAATCCTACCTGGCTTGGAAACAGGAGGCATGGGAGGTGAGGGAGGGAGGGAGATAGATGTGAGGACAGTGTCTAGTCCACTACCCAGGAGCTGACACTGAACCACCGTAGGTCTATGGCTTAGAACCAGACTTGGCTCTACCACAACAGGAAGGAACGATAAGACTAGTACAGGAGCGTATCCAGCAGAGGCACAGAGCGTGAATATACCACCGATACCAATAGCGTAACTGGTAGCCCCACTCGAGGCAGCAGAGTAGGTCCTTAGATAGATACAGCCAGATAGGAGCACACTACTGAGGCAAGGAGAGAGACAAACTGCACTCTATCTTACTGAAGGCAACTAGGAGGTACAGAGCATAGGTAGCACCGCAAGTGCTAGGGCAGGCAACAGGTAAGCGCAAGAGACGAGTTCCCTGGAGTGAGACTAAGCTGCACTAGCTGCCCGAAGGCAAATGGAAGGCACAAGCGGAGGCAACCTGCAAGCAACCAGTTGATGGCTGAGCTACTAGGTAAAGGAGCGCACCCTGGATCGGCCTAGTGGTAGTCAGACAGGAGCGAGGCACAAACGGAGAGTCAGTCAGACAGGCCACGGTCAGGAACTGGATCGGGTAGTCAGCCACAACAAAGGTCAGCACGGAACAGGTTGTCGGACAAGCCAGAGTTATACATGGATCAGGAAGTCAGCCACAGCCAAGGTCACAACCGGAGCAAGTAGTTAGACAAGCCAAGGATCAAATACCAGGAGACAACGTAAGCCAAGCAAGGGTCAGAGGAACAAACTAGATGCGCACAGGAACACCACGAAAGGACAAGTCCTAGCCTCAATGATATTTATAAAGCAGTAGAAGGAGGCAGGACCCAATTAGGCCCAACAGAATAGTCCCATAAATAGGCGTCAGTGCCAGTGCCTGAAACATGACTGTTGCAATGAGGAAGTGGCTGGAGGCCATGCCAGCCGCTGGCCATACAGAAGTAAGAGCACAGGCTCGCTTTAGGCCTCAAAGGGAGACTGTGATATCCATATGCCAACATCGAGAGTTTCCCTTGCATTCCCACCTGGATAGTATAAATGGGGTGTCAGGTTCCTTAAACTTGTTGCAGAGAGGGAAAGAAGCATATTTTGCAAGCTAGACAAGATAGGCAAAAGCATATGCAGTTTCATTTTTGGAGTTTTGTTGACAGAAATGTGCTCTCTGTGTTTAATTAGGTGATCCAAGTTCATTCCCAAGCTGGCTGACTGTCAGATACACTTTAAAGACACCCAAGGGACAAACAAGTACAACTGACACTGACTCCTCCAATCACCAGAAGAAGATGGGCCATCATTCTGATTGAGGTGTGGTGGTGCTCTGCAATGTATCCCTATTGCCAACTGTTGATTCTGTAGCTAACAAGTCTATCCTCATACTCTACTGTAAAAAGTAATACTGCAGTGATATTGGGAGAGAGACGGAGAGAAAGCTGCTGATGAAATTTTTACCCTACCTGTAGTTAGATAGACAGACAATGATGGGGAGAAGGAGTTGCAGTTGCAGCCATACAGGAAGTGTGTGTTAATTTTTTTGCAGATACTGATAGATAGGCACAGCTTTTGTAAAAACAAAAGCTTTTAACTGATAGGTGACAGAGACAGGCCAGGACCTTCCCATCGGCTGTGACTGAGGCCTACAGTGACAGATACTACAGAGAGAGACATACACGATACAGTATTTTTGACAATGGGTAAAGTGTGGTTCAGTGTTAGCACTGAAAAAGCAGGACACAAATACAGTAAAATTATACTTTTATTGGCAAACTGAGCGACTCTAAGATGCAAACTTTCAAGAGAACAAGTTCTCTTCTTCAGGCATAATATTATTTTGACAAGACATCACAAACATATAGTTCTGTTGTGTAAAAATCCACATCACATTGAGTATGTCCAACAAATCTACTATCATCAAAGGTAAAGGGAAAGGAGTAGGGACAATGCAGGGACATATTAGTAAAGTGGTTGTTCAAAAATTGGCAGCAGAAATTGTGCAATAGGAAATCACACTCAGAAATGGTCTCCCATTTTATGATTTCTGCAAGGAACTGTCTTTTCCATTGATCAGCACAGGAGGGATACCACTGTTGGGTGTGAGTGACTTTATTAAATAAGTTTGATGTGCAATGATCTATTAATGCCACTGTCTTCTTGTTTTGCTTCAAAAACTGACTGCAGAGATGATTGTTTACTAATAAATGATGAGGATCCTCCTCCTTCTGAATAGGCTGTGTGTGAAAAACTGAGATGAAAAGTTCCACCACCACCAAGCTGCAGTTATTTTTCAGCCAGAAGTATACATGCAGGTGATTAGTGTGGTGGGTATAAGGACCTTCTGAATAGGCTGTGTGTGAAAAACTGAGATGAAAAGTTCCACCACCACCAAGCTGCAGTTATTTTTCAGCCAGAAGTATACATGCAGGTGGTTAGTGTGGTGGGTATAAGGACCGGAAACATCATATGGCAAGAACATTCACCTGACAACAGATATGTGGACAGTTGGCCAGAGAACAGACTATATATGTCTGTAACTGCTCACTGAGTTTCCCTCCCACCAGTGAAAAGTAACAGCAATGGTAATGCATTATATACCATACAAGAGCTTAACCACTTGCCCCATTACTAGCTTAAAATGGAGTTCCCTAACAGGTGGAATTCCAAATTGTGTGTGATACAGTATTTCCACAAGTAGAATAAGTAATTAGCAAGAATGCAATGTTTAAATGGATGGTTTTGGATGGGGCACATTTTTCATATGGTTGATGGCAAGTAATATGAGATGTCTGTGATCTGCTAAATCCGTTTGAGGACTCCACCTTGCTGTTGTTGGGGCAGGAATTAGTGAGATATTTCAACTTATATATCTACTGCAGAAAATGTCTGAGTAGCACAGCTGATGATGAACCTTACAATAATTACAACACAGATATGAAGCAGCTAGGAATTTAGCTTATTTTAAACTGAGTTTTGTTCTCAAGGGAATTTTCATGAAAAGAGCATGATTTTCTTCTTTTCCCATGGGAATTCCCACCCATAGAGCCCACAGAGCGACATAGGGAAAAGGGGTAAAATTACAATCAAACTCCACATTTAGAACACTATGGAGCATTATAAAAAGGTATAATAATGTATAATCGGATATGGCATTATGTTGGTACATTACTATCCCATTAACCCTTCATATCCTGCCTCAACTGTCTGTCTCCACTCCTTAATAATCCACTCCTGCTAACACCTTTCCTTCTACAACCTGACTCTTGACTGTGGCCTGCTCTGGTAACTTTTGCATATAGGTATGAAGTAACTTGTTAATCCACATTAATCAAATATTTGGTCAGCACTTGATTTGTTAATTAGCCACTCTTAAGTTGTTTCACATGACTAAGATTACAATTTAAAAGCCTCAGTCTACCTCTTCAGACTGATATCCTTTGAGGGGGTTCACCATTCTAAGTGAGACATTACAAGTGAAAGAGGACATGAGCAAGAGTTGTGTGGGAGAGAGGAAACTGTATCCACTGGAGAATCACCTCACAAAGCAAACTTTAATGGGAACACTGCATTCCTTTTAAAGTTCCAGCTTCACAATTTAACACCAGCTTCTGGATGGTGACCAAAACAATGTGGACTCTGATTACAAATATTACCATTACAAAATGGTGTTCCTGGCCTATTCTGATTTTGTTTTAACCCCTCACACTACACTAATAATGTTTAAATAGCTTTTATTCTTTAATTAATTAATATATAGGCATTAAATGTATGGCACCCTGTTCATATTTCTCCTCCACTTCTTTCATCCACAACATTCCCCTCTACACACCGGCTCCTCACATTTCTCCACTCCTGTACTCTACCACTGTACACAAACAGAAAACCAAATCCACACAAAACATTATCTCATTTCCTATCTCTCTCTCTCTCTTCTTCTGTTACTGGTAGCTGGAGATATCTTTCAAAATCCTGGCCCTTTCTCCTTTAATAAACTCTCTATCAATATAGGAATGATTCAAACCTGATCACTATTCCCAGTCTTCAGCCATAATTTCCCTTTCCCTGTGCTCTCTGGAATGATCGCACCCTTAAAAACAAATATAACACAGTGCATGATCTCTTTTTTTCCCACTAAAGAGACTGGATGTGGGGGAGGAGTGGGACTGTTACTCTCTAAACACTACAGCTACAAACCACTTTCTGCCTAAACAATACTCTGCTTCTCCTCTTTTGGAGAATAATTTCCTGCGAAAAGCGCCATTTTTCCTCTTTCCATTCATTCCATTGAAATCAATGGAAACACTGAATTTACACACAACGCATAGCACATATTATTTTATTTCACAAAGGCATAGTATAAAAGGGCATGAGGGTGCCTGTGTTGGTGGGGTGTGGGGAAAGAATCAGTTGAACAGGGAATGCTTTTTGAGGGGGTTTGTTTACTGGGATTGGGGGCATTTAATAAAAAATAAATCCTAAATACAATACCCCCCTCATAAGACACAGCATAAAAGGTGGCTGAGGAGGGTGCCTGTGTTGGTGGGTGGATTCTGGGGAATCAGCTTAACAGGGAATTTGTTTTGGGGGTTTTCTTGACTGGTATTGGGGGGGACAGTTAATTAAAAAAATTAATAAAATAAGACATTTGTATGTTAGTAATAGAGACCGGAACCCCCTGACATAAGCTGCCGCTGGGGTAGACTGACGCTTGACGTGATAGAGTATTTTGTAGAGGATGATTTATTAGATTTGTTGTTAGAGGCCCAAGCCCTGAGGAAACATTGATTTGTAGGACTAAGACTTGTTTGGCACAAGCCCTGAGGAAACATTGATTTGTAGGACTTAGGTTTGTTTTGCACAAGCTCTAACGAAACATTGCTTCGTAGGACTTATGCTTGTTAGAAACAACCCCCCAAAAATTGTTTATTTTTTTTGTAGGGCACAAGCCCTGAGAAAAAAAAATGCCCTACAGGCCTTGTGCCAGCAGGTCATGTCGTGTTGGCCAGTGGTCACTGGCCTTTGTCAAATGCCCTGATGTAGATGCAGAATTTGCAACTGCTGTTCTTGCTGCTGTGCTGTTTAACCCCTTAATGACCGGTGCACGCACTCACGGCCAGCACTTGATGACCACGGGGCTTTTTTTTAATTATAATTTCTGGTTCAGGGTATCACGGTGCAGCTTCTCATGCTGTCACTCTCACTTGTGCTGCGCTCCGATTGGTTGAGCCTGTTTGGCCCGCCCCTGGGCTAGTGGAACCTGTCATTTGCCCTTTCGTGGTGTTCCTGAGCCAGTTTTGCTGTGCTGTGTTCCTGTGTTCCTGATCTCCGGTTACCGACTTGGCTATCCCTGACTACGATCCTGTGTACCTGCTCCGTGATCTGACCTGGCCTGGCTGACGTTCCTGCTCGTTTCCTGATCCGGCTTGTCTGAGAAACTGCTCCGTGATTCGACCCGGCCTGGCTGACGTTCCTGCTCGTTTTCCTGATCCGGCTTGCCTGAATACCTGCTAAGTGATTCGACCAGGCTTGCTGACGTTCCTGTTCCGGTCTCTACGGCCTGTCTCCGTTCCTGTCCTGCCTTGTCGCCACAGTGACATAGTGACTGTGCTCTTACTGTTCATTATGGCTCCGTGCCTAGCTGATTCCTGCCACTGAGCTGATCACTGCTGAGTTGTGTTCCTCTACCGAGCTGTTAACCCGTGCAGAGCTGTGTCCTAACTACCGATCTGTCAGTCCATGCAGAGTTGCGTTCCTACTTCTGAGCTGTTAACCCATACAGTGCTGTGTTCCTACTATCGTGCTGTCTCCAGTGCAGAGCTGTGTTACAACTATTTGCCATTAACCCGTGCAGAGCTATGTTCCAGTGAGGGTGTGCAGCCCATACAGAGAGTTGCCTTGTGCTGAGCCAGTTCTTTCCTTGCAGTCCGGTGTAGCTCATTACCGCGCCCGGTGGCGCACGGCTCTGGCTATTTCTGTGCACATCTCTGTGGTTACGCCCGTAGGGCTATTGATCCAACCTCTTGTAATCCAGTCTCTATATTTCGCCCGTGGGGTTATTGGCTTAAGCTCTTGCAAATCCATCACGCAGGTTTGGGTTATAAGCTCAAGCTCTGGTAACAGGTCATCTCCTTAGGCCGTAGGGCTATTGGCCCAAGCTCTTGCAATCCAGTTTCAATCCACGACGCCCGTGGGGGCTAGTGGTTTAAGCTCCGGTAACTCAGTCATCTCAGTTACGCCCGTGGGGGCTATGTGCTCTAAGATCTGGCAGTCTTCTCGCTCTGTTCATACGCCCGTGGGGGCTACCATTGCCGTACAGCAGGTGGGAGGCAGGTTTCTCTTGCTGGACATTTTTCTTCAGTTTTCCAGACTGTGGGTGTTGTGTATTCTCCACCTTTAACACCTTGGGCGTGCCAAACTACACAACTGAGACAGACTGATTATTCTATTAACCATTTGTATACCAGTACTCAGTGCCTGTTCATTTCTGTGTTATTGTATACTGTACTGCTATCCCGCTGTTTCACAGTGCTTCCCTTAGGGGGTGATATCTGTCATTATTTTTGTTCTTCAATAAATTGCATTTTATTTTTACCCACTGGTCTGAGTGTCTTTAAAACCGTGACACAGGGCTTCCGGAGCAGCGTGCAGCTGCTCCGGGAGTCCTGAACTCCATGACGTGCCAGGACCATCACTGGTCCTTAAAGGGATAGTAATACTTTGTTTTATCTTTATCTATTTTGTAGGCATTAAAAAACCATGAAGAACGATATAAGTCTTATCTCTCAAACCTTTATGGTTTGAGAGATATTCACAAGCAAAGTTTCCCCTCCCACCCCTTTTACCTAGTGTAAGCCATCTCTTCTCACATGTGGAATCCAGTCCATAGACCAGACAGATAACAGCAGGGGACAATCTTCTTCCTATGAGAACAATGAAAGCCCTGCCCCCCTTGACAAGTTTTTCAGGTTTTTTCCCTTATCTTAATTGAAGATTGTTTCTCTCTGTAATCTACCTGGGCACCTCCCTTCTGATCTGGCTGAACAGTGTTACATCAGTAAAAGGGGCGGGAGGGGGATACTTTGTCATTGAATTACTATTGAACTACAAGTCTGACAGTATTGATATAACACTCTCCAAAGTCCAAATACTATAATGATTAATTAGAGCCACTTTTATTATGAAACATTACTATCCCTTTAAGTGCCGGACCAGCGTGACGGTCCGGGTACGTCATTGGACGCGAAGGGGATAAGGAACAGGATGATTAAGCAGCCAAAGGGAATGGGATCAACAACTGCAGTAACACTGGTGATGAAGGTTCCACTTTCCACAACTAGTTCCAGTTATGCTCCTGAGGTAGTAGCAGCACCATATCAAGCCCCCATCACTTCAGGTGTATGTGGAGAAAATATGTTGACCAATAATGCTTCTCTACCTGCCCCTCCTCCAAAATCATGGGTGTGTTTTTCCCTTGATAGCAGGAACTGTGCCTCTCATCAGCAACTGCAATGTGCAATGTGTGCGTGGTAAGTACTATAACACCTGGCACAACTGTATCCAAACACCATGACACCAGAAACCAAGTACTGCTGCTGTCACTATAACCCTTGTCCACACCGCGCTAAGGACACATGACAACTTGCTGACAGTTTAATAGTAATGATGAACCCTCCCTGCCACCATCTTAGCATATTCTGTGGGATGGAATCTCCTCAGATGCCTCTAGATGCCCTGCTTGCAATTCTCCTTCACCACACTGCCATGTGTGGTCAGTGCACCACACAGTGTACAATGAGTGGACACAAACTTCCACATCCTAACAACTTCAGTGTGGCTATCATTTGGCAGCAGAGGTGAACGGGGTGGATTGACAGAAGATGTAGTTACACTAGAGGAAGAAGGTGATGGCGAGCTAGTTGTTTCGCTTGTCTTTGAACCTCCAGACTCTGCATGGGATTCTCTATTCTTTCTCCTTTTTGATGTCAGCCGTGCCTCTTTCTGCCTTTGTGGAAAGTCAGGGGGTACAGCAACAGCTGTTCTCAATTTCGGTGGTGGGTGTTTGGCTTTAACATGTTTGACATAAATGTCATGGTGTCTGTGTTTCATGTCTGTAATCAGGGCTGTTGTGCCAAGGTGTTGTGACTAACTTGTCACAAATTGTGCACATTGCTTTTGGTGATGACTGCACTGTGCCTGCCCCAAGAGAAAAATAGTCCCACACCCATGACTACAGGGGATAGGGAACAAGTGGAGTAGAATGGGCTCTTTCTTCTTCTCCTCAACATTCCCCTTCACTGGCTGGGGCAGAGGGTGATGTTGCTGCTGACTCTACTGCCTCAGAATCAGCACTGATACTAGGACCAGGAGTATTGCTGCTTTCAAGTGGAACCTGTCCTAGTCCCGCATCACTGGACCCCATTCCCACTGTGTCCACTGTGGTCTGTGACACACTAGCTTGCTCTTCAGCACCGTGCTGCCCTTGCAACTCAGCAGCAGCAGGACTCAAAAGTTCACTGCTGGTGGTGGTGATGCCCATCCTCATTTGTCTCCCATTCCTTCTCAGTTTGGGCTAAAAAGGTCATCAATGTCTCTTCAACCCCAGCTTCTCCATCATCATCATCACAACCATCACTAGTCCGTACGTACTGCTGTTGCTCTATTACAGACATCTCACTGTGGGTACCCTATTTTCACACTTGCCATTTCTTGATGACATGAAGAAGGTAGACTGGCAGCACCAGCAGCAGACACAGGAAGCTGATCTGTGTTCCTGGTGGTGGTGATATTATTGCTTTGCCTGCTATCCACCAGCAGTTTTGGCTTCTTCAGGATCATGTTGCACCTGGACAATTCCGTGAAGGGAAGGGGACTCCCAAGGCCAGGGGAATGGTGTGGGCTCCCTTGACCACAGGTCTGGATGCTCTCAATTGCTTACCCTACCACTCCCCTAACTAGTCCCACCAGCTGCTTCACCATTTATTTTACTACTAATAACACCAACCAATCAAGTTCAGCGCCTGAGTCTTCCTCCTCACAGTAAATAGTAATATTATGATTACCCCTCCTTCATTCGTAACAAGCTGCTGCACCTTCTTAGTAGTACTAGCACTGACAGGACTGCTTGGGGATGGCAGTTGTGACTTAGGGTCCCCTGCTGTCACACATGGCATCATCTTCTCTCCCCCTCCTGAGTATTAAAAGACAAACTGGTAGTTTCAGCACTGGTGGCAGCAGGTTCAGCACTGGCAGCAGGCACAGCACTGGTGGCAGCAGGGGCAGCACATCTGCCAGCAGGCACAGTACTGGTGATAGCAGGTTCAGCACTGGAAGAAGGCACAGCACTGGTTGCAGCAGGGGCAGCACATTTGACAGCATGCACAGTACTGGTGGCAGCAGGTCCAGTACTGGCAGTAGGCACAGCACTGGTGGCAGCAGGGGCAGCATGTCTGACAGCAGGCACAGCACTGGTGGAAGCAGGGGCAGAACTGGCAGCAGGAACAGCACTGGTGGAAGCAGGGGCAGCACGTCTGACAGCAGGCACAGCACTAGTGGCAGCAGGGGCAGCACGTCTGACAGCAGGCACAGCAATGGTGGTAGCAGTAGCAGGAGAAGCATGTCTGACAGCAGGCATAGCAGTAGCGGCAACAAGGACAGCACGTCTGGCAGCAGGCACACTGCACAGCAATGTTGGCAGCAGGGGCAGCACATCTGGCAGCAGGCACAGGCAGCTAACCTGTCCTGCTCTCATTACTACTCTTTTCTTTCTTCCTTGACATTATTTTACCCAAGGGGTAATTTAGGGGGACTGGTCAGCATTGGTTCTGTAATGCTCACTACCTCCACCTCCTCAGACTCAATGGACACATAATGGTCCTTCCAGTTCCTCCTTTCATTATTTTTAAAATTTCTCATAGCGATAGCAGTCACAATGAGCCTCTCCTGTGTCAATTTTGCAAAAAGATCACATCATAACAGCATAGCACATCTACCCACTCCAAACCATTAAAATAATTCCTTCCACAAACTAATTTTATCTACCATGGGCTGAGGGAGATGTTGATCTTGGCAGACAAATAATTATACTCACATAGACCAACTGTACCATAGGGGCGCAAATACAAATGTCCCCAAATTCCCATTGATTTAAACAGGGTTTTTTAACCCCTTTAATGCTAGGGTCTCCAGTGTATTGCTTTTCACCCAGATATGCACACACAGTGACAACACACACAGAGATGCATGCATAATGACTCCAAAGATTATACAGATGCATAATTACGAGTGTTGTTTGTTATCATACAGCTATAGCCCTTTGAATACATTTTGAACAGAAATGCAGCACTCAGGCTAAGAGAACTATCCACACTTGTCTTATCCATACACATGCTGGTAATGCTATTGGCCGTTAAAAATTATATATATACAATCTGAGCTATTTCTATTGATTTTTTATAGCGAATAGGCGAAAAACATGTAAATAAATGGGCGGAAACTTTCTAGCCATTAAAAACAAATTGTGAATATTTTAATCACTGTTTTTAAAGCATATTTTCCTGTGAAAAAGCAGACAATAAAGTTGTTTTCACTGGATATTTTCACGGGAACATGGAGGGACCTTTCACTCGCCCTTAGATGGTAACACCGTATATAAGCTTGACACATACATGGTTAACAACAAACATCCACTCAGATCCTGTTGAATAGAGTATACCTTAGACAGGAAGTCACCAGTGTGTCTTATATATGAGGGTGTCATCTGAACTAGTTGTTGTGAAAAAAATCCAGAAATTGTGCTAGAGGATGTAAAAGTGATTTCCTAGCTGATGTTATTGGACATCCCTGTAGCTGTTACAACCTTTTGTGGATTTTTGACAAAATTTATAGTATCGGACACATTGGGTATTCTGCAGTTAAGACACTTATGACGTGATCCAGCCCTGAGTTTTCACCTTCAGAATAACTCCATCTATGATTCTTTTATCCTAAAGAGATGGATCACCCATCAAAAGTTTATATGTCTCTTGATCTTGAAGTTGATCCAGTATTTCCTTCCTATAATTGTTATAATCCATCACAACCACCGCTCCCCCTTATTCGCTTCTCTGATCACAATTTCTGGATTGTTTTATGGCTAAATGTTCTGACCTGTTCAGGTTAGGCTTGATTGTAGGTATGCAAACCTCCTTTGATATTTCTTTTTCCATCATATTAATAAATGTTTTGATAGAAATATTAGTATTGATCAGCTCAAATATACTTGTATGTCTGAATTTAGTGGAAATAGTGTCAGTATTTTTTTTTTTTTAAATCTTTAAGTTTCAAATTTCATTGAAATTTATGTAAATCCGTCTGGAACTGAAATGTATCAAATCTGTTACTTTTGGACAGGACAGCCATCTGCTCCTTAGTCAAGGAATGGGAACTTAAATTAAAAACGACTTGTTCTTTTGTTTGCTTTGTATGGCCTTTGAGTTTACACTTGTGACTATCCTTCCTGGGGTACGGTCTTCTATGTTTGGCCCGGTCTGAGACTGGGTCATAATGCTTAAAAAAGAAGACTAAGATGTCTGGGCATTGCAATCACTTTCAGATAGAGATTAATTAAAAGAAGATTAATCTACAGTATCAATTGTCTGAGGTACTGTCTCTTTTTTACGGGGTTGTCTCCTAACAAACTGTCTAGATCTTTGTTCTGTGCCTGTCAGCCAATGGTAAACTCTGTGTTCCTTATAGTTACGTTACATGCCTCTTTGTCAACATTCTGATTCTTGAATCTATATAATTCATCCTTATTTGTCTTAATCTGGCTGTCCACTTTCTCCATCCATTTACCTTCCTTGTCTGAACGCAATTTATCAATATTTGCAGACAAAAAAGTGAGTAGCTTGGATCTAATGGTCGTGAGTTCAATATACTGTACTTGTACAATATACTGCACCATTTCTTGCAAAACTCTGGGTTATTCTGCCCTGTGGTTGGGACATTGGACACACGGAAGACCCTCTTTATCTGTTTATTACAGTAATAATCTGATAAATAGACTCTGTGTAATTAAAGATCCGCCTCTCGTTTTTTGTATTTAGACTGGATTGTGCTTTCAGTGAGCTCAAATAAAATGTCATTAGCTTCTATGTCACTGAAGCTGACTGGTTATAAGTTATGATGTCAAATACAGCAGTATCCTCCATAGCATAATCCTGCAGTTGGAAAGCAAGCCATTAAAGTATCAAGTAGTACTGAGCTAAAAGTATATCAAAAGTTCAGTGAAAGGGTTCAACAGTCCGTATAAATGTATAGAAATTCCCAATTCTTTGCACTCACTTATCTCGACAGTCTTTAAGCATGGGTGCCAATTTAAGCAAATGATCAAATATCCAAATCCAAAGGAGAAATTACACTCATGGGTCTTCAAAATGGTGAAAATTGTGATGGTTATTCCATCAATGTTTTGGCTCCAACTTGGGCCTTTATCAAGATGCTTTACAGAATAAACAAAAAGAAACCAATTTTTATAGCAAACCAAGTGCAAATAATGGCTCCTAGATGATGTCATCAATGTGAGGTAGGGGGGAAAAACTTTGTCATAATGAAGTGAATAAAGTGACAAAAAAAATACAAATAAATAAAAACGTAATATCCAAACAACGGGAGAATGGGTGTATAGAATATAAAACTTATACTTAAAAGTATCGTAAGCTGTAATTAACATCAATATTATGCAGAAGATGGCACTTTTGTATATTAGGCACACTGGTGACTTTCTATCTAAGGTGTACTCTATTCAACAGGATCTGAGTGGCTGTCTGTTGGTAATCATGGTGCCAATGGATGTGTCAAGCTTATATATACGGTGATACCAACCACAGCCTGGGGTTGAGACAGTACGTACACTTCTTATCCAATCCAATGGAGGGGAGACCTCCTGACTCATTTCTATTTTAGTTGCTTGTGATCTCTCTCTCTGATGTTTAATTTCTTTTGCTTTGAAACAAAATACTACAGACAGATCTTGGGTATGGCAATGGGAAGCTTGGCTGCCCCTGTGTATGCTAATTCTTACATTGCCCAACATCAAGCCACACATCTTTTCCAACTACTCATCACATATCATCTGTTATTTTTGTTTTATCGACAATATTTTCATGATCTGGAGGGGGAATGAGACAGAATTAACATACTTGTTCTGAGAAATGAATAATATTACATCAATCGTAAGATTTACCACCAAGCTTGATAAAGAGAGTATAGAGTTTCTGGACATAAGCCTTTTCATTAGAGACAATATGATCCATTCTACAAACTTTTGCAAATTGACAGACAGGAGCACACTGTTACACCATGATAGTGGATGACTCCTTACAGTTTTAAAACTTCTACTAAACTAAAGAAAGGGTCCTACTCTCAAAGAAGTATTAGTATGTTCAGACCCGGAACACTGCTACAATAGAAGCACCACAATCTGGTTATATAAAACCAAACCGGGTTGTTTTAGGTGCCCTAATTGTGTAACATGTAAGAGTATAATGACAGGTGATCATTTTACTAATCCATTCACAGGTGAAAATGTTAACATCAAATACACTCTCCTGTTCCAACATATTTGTGATTTATTACATCATTTGCCCATGTAACAATCTATTTGTTAGACTAACAACCTGCGCATTTAAAGAGAGGATGGCAAATCATTGTGAGACCATCCTAAAGATGCTATCAGAACTAAATCATGATAAACCAGTCACGAGACACTGGTTGGATCTTCAACATGCTCCATCATCATTAAAGTGCATGATAATCGACCACATAACTCCACCTAAAAGAGGAGGCAACAGAGAGAGAGATGTTTACACCAACTGGAACCTAAATGGATATACAAATTAAGAACAATTTCTTCAAACTTATTAAATGAAAAACTATCCTTTGCCAGTTTCAACTAATCTGAGATCTCTGCCATTTTTAGTCCCAATTTGGTTGGATTGGTTCCTGATAGGGGAGAGCTTACTCCTGTGTTTTTGGACCAGGGTGACATTACAAGATGGGATACCTGTTTCGGTAGATAATTGGTATACCTCCTCAATTTGCCCTACCCTCACCTACAGGGGGCTTCTTCCTGTGGTTCTGAAGTAGAGCAGTTGTTGGTAATCCCACCCATGTGACATGTGGCTTTGCAGTATAGGTAAGCATTATGAGTATCTCTACACTTGGGCATAGACACTGGATTTCTAGGGACTCATGTATTTCACAGACACAGTCAGTATACACATTGGAACCACTAGCAAGTGCGTATGGAGTAAGAATAGAGGTGAATCATTATCAATATTGTGTTTCTTTGAAAATGGAGTTAAAGGATCGGATGAAGGGACACTGGAATTTTATCACAGTGCCTGTGATTCCTGTCACTCTCAGTTGTGGCTGTCACTGATTTGCTGACTGAGTTTGACCCGCCTCCTGATGACCTTTTTATACCTGGCTATCACATCTGTCAGATGCCCTTTCGTGGTGTTCCTGAGCCAGTAGTGCTGTTGCTGTGTTCCTGTATTCTGAATTCCTGTGTACCGATTCGGCTTGTCCTGACCATTCTCCAGTGTACCTACTTGTGTATGACCCGGCTCGTCTGCGTACCACCCTTGGATCCTGACCCGGCTAGACTGACGTTCCTGCTTGTGTATGACCCGGCTTGTATGACTGCCTCCTACGTGCTCCGACCCGGCCCGGCTGACTTCCTGCTCCGAAGATCGACTTCCAGCTTGTTCCAGTGACCTGCGTTCCAGTTGTCGCCGCCGCGACATTTCCAGTCTCTGCTGCCCGCGTCAGTGTGACTGCCTTGCCTGGTGCTTCCCTCGATTAAGTGCTGTGCCTCATTACTTGTGCAGAGCTGTGTGTATTCTGTGGGCCTTCCTCTCCGTGCAGAGCCTTGCAGTAGCGCTGAAGCCTCGAGTAAACGTGCATTTTAACTCTTGCAGTGCTGCCTCGAATTCACTCTCTCTATCTCTTGTACGAGCCTCGTTACCCGTGATACTGCTGCTGAGTTGGCCGCTCTCCGTCGGCAACTCTAGTCTACCATTGCAGAGTGTTCACATAGTTTGGGCCGTTTGGGCGCTTAAGGCTCTCCGGTATTGGTTACCGACGATATCATTGACACAGAATGTTGGCAGAAAGGCTTCAGTGTTTGCTTATCCGGTACTACGCCCGAGGGGGCTAGTGGCTCTTGCTTTATTATTACTGCATTCGATTACACCTGAGGAGGCTGTTAGCTCTTGCATTGCCGGCCGGTTTCCGTTACGCCCGGGGGGGCTATTTGCACTTGCACAAATGAAAGCAGTTCCTGTATTTACGCCCGTGGGGGCTAAGTTGTTTCCCATTCTGCTTACTATCCAACACCTTGGCAAGGCAGCTCGATCCTCAGCACTTGATGAACATTGTCTATACAGCACAGCCTTTTTAACATCCAGGGCGTGTCAAACCTCCACATCTGAGACAGACTGCTATTTGGACATTAACCCCTTGGGGGTCAATATCATCCTAGTGCATACTGTTTTGCATTTATGTCTATTGTGCTATTACCCTTGTAATATCTCAGTTTACTTTATCTGTGTATTACCTACCGCCTCTAGAGGGCGTACTTGTGCATTATTCACTTTAATAAAGTGTGTTTTATTTTCACTTATTGGTCTGAGAGTCCTAAAAAACCGTAACAAATTTGTGACTGTATGGTATTCTCTCACCCAGTTTTTGAGATTATGAACTTTAAGATGACAAGATCTATCTTTCTAAGGATGGGTATTATGACTTGTTTGAATCTTTGCTTCTTTTGAACACTTCTGATCTATTCACAAAGGACTAGTAATCAAGGGACATATTTGGTCAAGTTCATTGTAAAAGTGAATTGGTCTTCCTTGATAGAGAGGAACAGGATTATGTACTATATTTAAAATCTTGGTTTCAGACTTCAAATAGATTATTGACATATGAAGTATACGTACTAGATATTTATCAGCCTAGAGAAGTCTAGACTGTTACACACGGATAAGGAGAGATTTTATTGGCGATTAGCCTGGGGTTCTATATGGGGGTGCCTTAATAAATACAGATTCCTGATCTATTATTTTGCCTGATTGTATGTCTATTAATGATTATTATTATTTTTCATTCAATTAGGGTCCAGCAGGAAACCTATAGCAGTTAAATTTATGGCATCATGCACACTGCCATTGTATCACCTATTTCATAGAACAGGCATGGATATCAAAGGAGACGGTGTGTCCACAGCAATGAGCCAGTTTATTCACCAGCTGCTTATATTGTGGTGAGATTTGCATATACAGGGGACACTAGCCTCACTGGTAGGTTTTGCTTATGGTCTTTTAATCAGGAAATATACCCACAACCCTGCAGCCTTCCCTTTTAGGTCCATATCATTATGACATGTCTGTAGAATGCTGTGCGATGCACCAGAGTACCGGATCAGGCACAGTGCTCATAACTTGAGGTCATTTAATCTTTGCAGGATTTTTGGTTCATGACATTAATTATAGTCCATGAGACGCAAGGTGGTATAACTCCTTAGAATGTCATGCGATGGAATGTCTGGTAGTACTGGACTGGTCCCGCATAGACTATTTATTTTTTTTGTTTCCCCTCCTCCTTATCAAGGATCCACTGTAGCTATTGACATTTCTGTCCAGTTAGCAGTGCCCCAAGAATTTACTCTGTGATACGGACATATTGTGCTGTGCTATGTGCCGGTATGCACAGAGATTCATGGCATGCTTTGAATGGATGCTGTGTAACATGACATTTGATACTTTGACTCTAATTGAGCCAAGAATGAATGACCATATGATACTATCACCCAGCTAGTTATAGACCTAAGCTATTGGATGTACATTATTATTTTGGTTTCTTCTGTATATAATTGATGCTAATTATAGCTTCTGATACTTGTTTCACAGTTCAAACATTATTTTAAACTAAGTATATGTTTTATACTCTATACACCTGTTCTCCCTTTGTAGGATATTTATTTTTTATTTTTTTGTCACTTTATTCACTTCATTATGATAAAGTCCCCACCCCCACATTGATGATGTCATCTAGGCACCATTTCTTGCACTTGGTTCTCTATAAAAACTGGCCTCCTCTTGTATATTCTGTAAAGCATTAAAGCATCTGGGTCCAAGTTGGACCAGAACATTGATGGAATAAATATGCAATATTTTAATTTTTTTTTGAGTGCAATTTCTTCTATGGATATATATATATATATATATATATATATAATTAAATCTTTGAAATATCAACCCTTTCGAATCCTTTAGGTTCCCGCATGAAACAACTCAGAGATCTCACTGCACATGCAGGAGAAATAGTAAGTGGATCAACTCTTTCCACCCATTTGTGCTTTTTTTGTCTCTGTCTCCTGCTTACATTAAGTCAGTAATAGAAGCAGTGGTCTGGTATTTGACTCTCCAAGATGATGCAGTATGTGCTGGCTTTTTCTTTCTGCTGCCAGTCTCAAACTTGCCCTCAAGATAGACTCAGAACAAGTCTGAAACTAGTACTTTGACAGCTGAAGAATCCCCCCCAACATCCAGCATGCACCACACCTCACACAGAAGTTCACATACAGTTGCCCTGTTCGGTTAATTTTAATTTGTTTGACTACATCAGTTCAGACAAGTGCAGGCTCCTCTGCTGCTGTCTTTCTCTGCAGATAGCAAACTGGGACCAGGTTTGCATTTCTGGGGGATAGTTGTGTGATAGTTTTCGTTTTATCTTTATTTTATTTTGTAGGCATTAAAAAACACGAAGAAAGATACAAGTCTTATCTCTCAAACCTTTATGGTTTAAGAGATATTCACAAGCAAAGCATCCCCCCCCGCTCAACCAGATCAGAAGGGAGGTAGACTGCAGAGAGGGACAATCTTCAATTAAGATAAGGGAAAAAGCTGAAAAACTTGTCAAGGGGGGAAGGGCTTTCATTCTTTTCATACAAAGAAGATTGTCCCTTGCTGTTATCTGTCTGGTCTCACAACCAGATTCACATCTGAGAAGAGATGGCTTACACTAGGAAAAAGGGGCGGGAGGGGGAAACTTTGCTTGTGAATATCTCTTAAACCATAAAGGTTTGAGAGATAAGACTTATATCGTTCATCATGTTTTTTTAATGCCTACAAAATAAAATAAAGTTAAAATGAAGTATTACTATCCCTTTAATTAACATCAACTATATGTAAAAAACAAAAATGCTGACTGGTGAGTGTATCCACTAGGAATAGAGAGCTCACTCGAACAATACCAGACAGCTACTTTTACCTCGCATTAGTCCTGGTGAAATAATGCTAAGAGGGTTAAGAAACGCATCAAATGTTTTTATTTATATTTATACCACTGCACTGCTCGCACAGATCCATACATAACGACCTCCTGCCACAGCCAAACATAGTGAATAAAACCACTTCCTCATGTCAGAGCAGACAAAGTTCCCATTGGAAATTTATCAGGATTTTCAAATTTTTTTATATCTTGGGGCTTTCCATATGTGGGAAAGCGGCAAATTGATAGGTTTCCTTGAAAATTATCACAGAAAGAAAATGGTCTTTTCACCCATCTCTAATCAGCAGAGTAACATAAAAATGTCTCTAGCGGAATTTTCCATGAAATTGCAAGCTATTTAACATAGGCATCAGGAGTCAATTGTGGTGATCTGGTGCCCGGTATTTGTTAAGGCTTATCTCTTTTTACTTTTGAATCTGAAGTGGACACCCCCCCCCCCATCCTGCATGGTTCCTACCCCCATGGTACTGTTAGCACTATAGAAGAATAATGTTTGTTTGTTTTTGTTTGTTTGTTTGGGGAGGCTAACAATAATATTTTTGTATTGGATAACGTCTGCTACTATAATCTATTGTTGTGGTTGTTTCTTTAGGGAGGCTAAGCCTCCACTGTCTTTTATTATTCTCTTCCTATGGTTACTAACAAAAAGTATCTGTTAGTAGTAAGAAACAGCTTCTACTATAACAAATACTCATGAGGTGTGTTTAGATATACTATTATTGTTTTAATAATGTCCAAAACCTTCCAAAATCCAAAGAGCTGCTTTAATATATAACTTTTTAATCAATCTTTAAACAGAGTTCATCCTTACATGTTTACAGAGATAATATATTCTAAAAGTTTCGGAATCTGAAGATAATTTGTTAACTTTTGTTACACATTACTCATATTTCTGTTTTGACTACATTTATTGAGCACTAACCATAATCTTTGTTTCAGCTGTAGTAGACATGCCAGGATACATCTGGAATAGTTTCTATGTAAAACCAGATTAAATTAAAATAATCAAAGCATAAGCATCATTAATTTACCATTGTTTTTAGAGAAATATAGAAAGGTAATTCAATTCTTATGATCTCATCAGTTGAGCATGTTGATCACATAATGTCTGTTAAGAAAAACAATAGACCCTATTGGCCTGCTATCATTTTGTAACACAAAGAGAGTACATGACTGTCTTTTACATTAATGGTAGGAAGAGATTTAAAAACTAAGACAAAAAGACTACCAGCAAGGATACATGGAAATGGGACTGATAGTGAGTAGAGATAGGCAAAAAGTCCTGTTTTGTTCTTGCAGCAAATTCTGCAATAAATGCAGTTTTCCACTTTTTCCATGGGAATTCCAGTTCACAGAGAAACCAATAGATTTTTCTCCAATTTGCTATAACCACAGATTTTCCCACAACAGTTCCATTTCCCACCTTAGTTTTTAATGGTGAAGAAAGTTCCCCCCCATAATATAAAAGCCTTGAATTTCTTGAAATCCGGCATTTTGTAGAATAGTCATGAAGAAGAAAGGAAGCATGTGACAGAAAGAGAGTGAGAGAGAGAATTAAAAATTGTTTTGGTGTGCTTGCTTGTACAATATGAGTAGCAGGAGAATATGGTGGGTTGCTTTTGAATCAGAGGTGGAGGAATCCAGCAGTAACAATAGTGAAGGGAAGCTACATCACCCTGACCTGGGCCCCAGGCCCCCAACTTTTTCCCCAGATAAGGAGGTCAATGGATACTAGTAGTAACAGAAACACCGGGCAACTGTCTGTTCCTGCTGCTGAAGGTGTGCTTTCTGAGGTGATGCAAAGTTAGACAGCAGGGGACCCTCTGTCACATTTGTCTTCACCAAGTAGTTCTAGAGGACAGTAAGAGGATGGCAGTGGTGATGACTGTGAGGGTTGTTGAGCTGGATGGATTTGGGAATGGTCATCTCCACTGCCACCACCAGTGGAATTATGGATTTTGCTGCCAGTGTAATTCCTGTTGCTGAATCAGAGACAGCCATACATCTGTCAAAGGAACAGGCTGATGGACAGTCTAGCACGTCACTGTCCACAATGGACAGGTAGGTGCGGTTCCCCCTTCACACTACTCCTGATCCTAGGCCTGGTGCGATAGCAGTAGCACCTGCCCCAGAACTGCAGGTACATCTATAGAAGAAGGACATTCTTCTCATCCTCTCCGTCCCACTAAAATCATGGGTGTGGGACAGGCACAGTTTAATCATCATCAATGTGCGATAAAGCAGTAGCACAAAGGGGAAAGGAGGGGACACACCTTGGAGCATCTGCCCTCATTAAGAACATACAATGTAAATATCCAGGCATGCATGTAAAGCAATAAAAAAGGAAATCGGGTGCTGCTGTCACTGTACATCTTGTCTCTCCCCAAGGAAAAAATGCTGTAAAGTAAGAATGCTTTCGAAAATAGACGTGTTAATAGTTTATTTTTATCAATTAACAAAATGCATAGTGAGTGAGCAGAAGAAACATCTAAATCAAATCAAAATTTAGTGTGACCACCCTTTGCCTTCACAACAGCATCAATTCTTCTAGGTACACTCACACACAGTTTGTTAAGGAACTCGGCAGGCAGGTTGTTCCAAACACCTTGGAGAACTAACCACAGTTTTTCTGTGAATTTAGATAGTCTCACTTGCTTCTCTCTCTTCATGTAATCCCAGACACACTTGATGATATTGAGATCAGGGCTCTGTGGGCACCATGCCATCAATTCCAGTACTGTTTGTTCTTCTTTACTCTGAACATAGTTATTAATAACTTTGGCTGTATGTTTGGGGTCATTGCCATGTTGCAGAATAAATTTGGGGCCAATCGGATTCCTCCCTGATGGTACTGCATGATGGATAAGTATCTGCCTGTACTTCTCAGCATTGAGGAGACCATTAATTCTTATCAAATCCCCAACTCCATTTGCAGAAACGCAGCCCCAAAAGGATCTTCCACCATGCTTTACTGTTGCCTGCAGACACTCATTTTTGTACTGCTCTCCACCCCTTCAGTGAACAAGCTGCTTTCAAATTCTGACTGGTCAATTCAGAGCAACTGCTGCCATTTTTCTGCACCCCACATCATGTGTTTTCGTGCATAGAGGAGTCGCTTGGCCTTGTTCCCACGTTGGAAGTATGGCTTTTTTGGCCACAAGTCTTCCATGATGACCATCTCTGACCAGACTTCTCCAGACAGTTGATGGGTGTTTCCTGCCAATTCTAAGCTGTTGGCACTGCTGGACATCTTCCGATTGAGAAGGGAAATAAGCATGATGTGTCTTTCATCTGCTGCACTAAGTTTCCTTGGCCGACCAGTGCGTCTACGGTCCTCAAAGTTGCCTGTTTCTTTGTACTTCTTCAAAAGAGTTTGGGCAGCACATTTGGAAACCTTTGTCTGCCTTGAAATTTCTATCTTGGTGAGACCTTGTTGATGCAGTGTAACTACCTTTTGTTTTGTTGCTGTGCTCAGACTTGCCATGGTGTATGACTTTTGACATTAAACTGTCTTCAGCACCCTCACCTTGTTAGCTGAGTTTGACTGTCCCTCACCCAGTTTTATTCGTCCTACACAGCTGTTTCTGTTTCAGTTTATGATTGTTTATATTAAATTAATGATCATTAGAACCTGTTTGGTATAATTGTTTAATCATATACCTGACTATATGCTTACAAAATCCCTGAATTTGTGCAAGTCTACCTAGAAGAATTGATGCTGTTTTGTGCAAAGGGTGGTCACACGAAATATTGATTTGATTTAAATTTTTCTTCTGTTCACTCACTATGGATTTTATCAACTGATAAAAATAAACTATTAATGTCTATTTTTGAAAGCATTCTTACTCTGCATGGAGAAAAATTTCCCGCAAAATGTGCCAATTTTCCACTTTTTCACGCTTTTTTTTATCGCCTAGCTCATTCCATTGAAATCAATGGAAACATTGAAGTTAAACATAACACAGCAAATATTATTTTATTTCCCAAAGGCATAGTATAAAATGGGCATGAGGGTGCCTGTGTTGGTGGGGTGTGGGGAAAGAATCAGTTAAACAGGGGATGATTTTTGGGGAGGTTGGTTACTTGGGGGGCAGTTAATAAAAAATAAATCCTAAATAAAATTTAAAAAAAACAAAAAACATGGCATAAAAGTAATCTGAGGAGGGTGCCTGTGTTGGTGGGTGGAGTCTGTAGAATGAATCAGTTGAACAGGAAATTTGTTTTAGGGGGCGAGTTCTTGACTGGTATGGGTGGACAGTTAATAAAAAGAAGAAACATTGATTTGTAGGACTTAAGCTTGTTTGGCAGAAGGACTTAGGTTTGTTAGAAACAAACCTCCCAAAAATTGTTTATTTTTTGTAGGACTATGTTTTTTTATTAATCTATTTATTTTTCAAAGCACAAGCCCAGAGAAAATATAAAAATGCCCTACCGGCCTAGTGCCAGCAGGTCATGTTGTCCAGTGGCCAATGGCCATTGTCAAATGTCCTCCTGAGTCCATAACTGTGGAATTTGCAACTGCTGTTCTTACTGCTGCTGCTAAGTTGTTTAAGCAGCAGAATGATTAGGCAGCTGAAGGGGAATGGGATCAGCAATAGCAGTAACATGGGTGATGGATGATGAAGGTTACATTTGCCACGACTATCTCCAGTGATGCGTCTGAGCAGTAGCAGCACAATAAGTAGCACTCAGTCTATGTGGAGAAAAGAAGAAGTTGGCCATTAATTTTTCTTCACCTGCCCCTCCTCCAAAATCATGGGTTTGTTGTTATTAGAATATAATTTTTTCCCTTGAGAACAGGAACTGTGGCTCTCAGCAGTAACTGCAATGTGCACAGTGTGTGTGTGATAAATAACATCTGGGGGCACAGTTGTATCCGGAGGACAACTTATATTACGATCAAGATCTACCCCACGAATAACAATGACAAAAAGATAAAACCTTTCTGATTTGATTTATTATTATCGATTTGCTGTATGTGTTTTTTTATGCTGTATTTTTACTTATTATCATGTAAGCATTATTTAACCGGAATGGAAACTGGGAATTAATGAAAAATAAGTTATTTTATGAGGGATTCCGGAATGGTGATTTTCTGATTATGGAGAACGGTTCCGATGAAGATTTGTCGAGGCTGTTCTACACTTTAGAGAACCAGTTATGTCTGGAAGCCAAACAATGGTGGGATATATCTATGTTGAAATATTATACAACAAAAAATAATCCCACAGGGTTTGAGGATAAATCTACCCCCATCATTTAAGGAAGGAGTTTTTAAAAAAGAGTGGGATACAAAAATGTATAATTGTTCAGTACAATTGATGAATTTATTAATTAAATTTAGAGAAATAAAACTGAGTGATTTAACATTAAAACTAGATAAGACTAGGAAAGAGGTTGAAAAAAGCAAAAATAATTCACAATTTGAGAAATCAAGTTATAGAACACTTTTAAATGTAAAGAAATGTGAAGATGCAATTATTATCCGTAAAACTAAAAAGATCAAAGATTATGCTGCAGGACAAGTTAGAAAATGGAAGAAAAATGAAAATATAAACAAGACTCATCATAAATTTAGAGAATCTCCCAATGTGACAGCAGTTGAAGATATGGCAGTGCAGGATGATAAAATACAATGTGATGTCATCCCTTTAAATACTCAAAAATCAACTTTCGGTGGTAACGTCCCTTTTAATAGCCGGAATACCACATTTGGATTGTAAAGGGGCCCTTGGATAGCTGACAACTATGGGAGAGAGGTGAGAAATAGTTCAGGTCCATATAACAGAGGGAGATTTAGTGGTAGATCGAGAGGGAGGGGTAGAGGTGGGGGAAGATATGATCATCCTGCCAATAACTATGTGTATGATATATATTATCAGAGAAATGGAAATGGTAATAATTCAATTTTTTTTCTCAAGTACCGAGTTTCACGGAAGGTGCGGCCATCAGATACAGGTACATGCACAGAACAGATTTATGATGCTCGGCCAATTAGGAGACAGAGAGTGGAGAACTCCAAGAATGGGAATAAAAAGGTGTGTAGAGAGAGAAGAGTTAGGGGCAGTGGGGGGGGGGGTCACAAACAACAACAGCAAAAAAAGCAGGGTGGTATACAGCACCGAACTGTAAAAATTTTCAACTTGTCTACATATAATTTAAGTAATGCTGAAGTTTCTGTACTTGAAAAAGGTTTGGTGTTTTGTCCAACTACAATTCCAAATCTATTTGATCTTTAAATGGATATGGATCGATATATTAGAAAGTTAACAGACATTTTAATAAAAATAGAAATCAAAATGAGAAACTAGTCTCGAAAGATCAGATAGATGAATATTCCCAAATTGATGATGATAGAGGTGATAGTGAGATAGACAATGATGTGGATATTCAAAATGATGTGGATGAGATTCTGTTTGGTTACACCCATACTATGTTTAAACCTAATTTTAAATTTTACCCTGCAAATAGTAAGGGTAATTTTGTTGAAACTTTTCACTCTTTGGTGTTGCATAATTTAAGAGGTTTACAAAGGGGTCCTATAACAATAATATCCATCATAATTTGAATAGGGAAGAATTTAAGGTGGTAAGAGGTCTGCAAAATAATACAGAAATAATTATACAAAGTGCTGATAAGGCTGGAGGATTTGTTGTTTGTAATAGAACAGATTACATAAAGGAGGCTATGCGCATTTTGGGCGACGATACACAGTATGAAATACTTAGGTGCGATCTGACTAAGAAATATTTGGTTGAATTTAGCCAGCTGGTAGGGGAGGCATATTTGGAGGGGATCTTGTCCAAATCTGAGAGTGATTTTTTATATGTAGAACATCCAAAAAGTGCTATTTACTATCCTAAAATACATAAATCCCTCTCGGATCCACCTGGACACCAGGTATAGATAGCCTTACGTCACATCTGTTGGAATATGTTGATTATTGGCTACTGAGGTTTGTGATTGGGTTGGACTTGTATCTTAGGGATACGGGACATTTATTGAACGTGTTGGAGGGATACATTTGGGAAGACGACTTCAGTTGTGCAACACTTGATGTCATGGCTTTGTACTCTAGTATACCTCATGAGGTTGGAGTTAAGTCAGTAGAACACTTTTTATGTCTGGTTATGTTCATTCCTCCCAAACAGAGGCAGTTTATTATATATTCCATTTTGTTTATTTTGGAGCACAATTTTTTTTTTTTTTTGGACACTTATTTTAGACAGATCAAGGGAGCGGCGAGCTATGCTAATTTATTTATGCATTATTTTGTATTGTATTTGTATTTTTAGGGCATGATTGCCCATTTGGAGCAAATCTCGTCCTATATCGCCGCATCATTCAAGATCTTATTATTTATTGGAAGGGTGATAGGGACACTTTTGATTTGTTCACTGATTATGTTAATAGCAATCCTTGGGGTATTACATTCAGGTCGTGTTTTAGCCCAACTGAAGTCATTTTCCTTGACCTGAGATTGAAAATAGGGCCTAATAATATTGTAAATAGTAGTACTCATTTTAAACAAGTGGATACTAATAGCTTTTTGGAGTATGGAAGCTCACATTACAAACAATGGCTTAATAATGTGCCTTATATCCAGTTTTTAAGATTACTCAGAAATTGTTCAGAAATTACTGAATTTGACTCACAAAGTGATATCCTAAAGAACAGGTTCTATGAAAAAGGATATACAGTAGGGTTGGTTAAGAATTCTTATAAAAAAGCAAGGAATAAGTGAAATGAAATAATTGGTAATCAAAATCTTAATATGGAAACTGGAAAAAATAAAAAGAATAAGGGTAGAATTAATACCAACAACAAATTTAGTTTCGTGACTCAGTTTAATGTGGCATATAAGGAGATCAGAAATATTTTAGAAACCCACTGGCCCATTTTATAAAAAGACCCTTTGTTATGATCTATCCTTCCAAATAAACCAAAAATAATTTTTAGGAGGGCTAAAACTTTAAAACGTTATGTAGCACCAAGTAAGTTGAAAGTTAATGTACCAAATGCCATCAGAAAAAACACATTCTTGGATAGAGTGGGTACCTTTAAATGTGGACATGATAGGTGTTTGACCTGCAGGAATATCAGTCATGAAAGGAAAAAGTTTTTGTCCAATTTCACAAGAGAAATGTTTGACATTAAGAAATTTATGACTTGTGAGACCGCATTTGTCGTTTACTTGATAGACTGCAAGTGAGCTCTCCAATATACTGGGTAAACTACTCAGAAGCTTTGCACCAGGTTTGGACAACATAGAAGAAATGTGGAAAATGGATACAATCCATAGTGTTTTGTGTCATTGTGCGACTTCACATAACGTGACTGTTCTGTCCTTCAGGTCACCCCTATAGAACACTTAAAGTATTCTGTAGCTTACAATGGGATCCAGCGATTGATTAATCATGAGTCCTATTGGATTTTTAAGATGGACACACTAGTACCAACAGGATTAAATGAGACCATAGAGAGTACTAGATAACTATAGAATAATGTGTGTATGTATTTATAAATATGACTATGCTTTTGAGCGTTGAGGGATATGTTGTCCCATTTGGAGAAGTTTTAAATTAAATTAAAATTAAAGCCATAATAAAAATAGTATATCATAGTACTCAATGACTTTTATGTTTTTTGGATCTCTTGATTCCATTGAACGGGCATTATTATTGCCCAATTAGAGAAGTTCCAAATTATAATAAAAGCAATAATATAAAATAGCACATTGTAGTGCTTGATGAGTCCATCTAATGGGCAGTATTACTTAATGTAAATGTGAGACACATGTAGCTGGATTTATAAGGACTAGTTCTATAATAAGCACAGGTTACAGTAAATTTAGTATAAATATCCCAATTTGGATGTATGTGGGACCTCTTTTTGGTATAGAATGGTTGCAGCCAAATAACTCGTAGGGTTAACAAATAAGGTTGTGATTTTACTAAATCATTTGTTACATTGTTGCTGATTGGTTGTTTGAGAGAAGCTCCAGGAATGGTGAGATTGAATTCAAGGGGAGGGTATGTAAAGTTTTTAAATTGAAGCATGCTGTTTGTCTATATTTTAAATCATTTATTCATCTATTAAGCTCAAAGGAGTTTGAGAAACTGGCGGTTGTATGTTACATTTAGTGGGCTTAGATACAACTATAGACGAAATATATTTTACAAGTGTATAAACACAGTATATATATATATATATATTTTAATAAATATTTTTGGACATTCAGCTTTTTTTTTTGGAGACTGAGAATTTAAGTATCAGGGTTAACCCTGTAAATGCCAATATTTATCTCCTGAGGTTCTTCCTTTTAATCTACTGTGTGGATATCAACACCGGTCAACTGAGACCTGAAAAATTGGTTGCTTGAGCAGGGGCAAGCGAATTCTCCCTGCACACGTCACCGATGTATTAATAAAACCGGGGAAAACAAATCTGTGAGTATTGATATTATAATATTCCGAATTAATGAAATAGCGCTCCAAGTATTGAATTTGTCCACTTGCACTGTCTTTACTTCTTCATCTTTTGGGGTCCATCGAGGTGATCATTCTAGGGGTAATCTGGTGGCACATGTGAGCAACTGTGTGATTTCGGAGTAGTTGACCCAAGTAAAAGTGGGCTACAAATATCTTTCACCTGCAATTCTGCCTATTCCGCATATATGTGCGTGGTAGGCTGTTCATTTATGTAAATACCCAGATTGAGGGACTGGGTGTGGGTTCTATTGATATAAACAATACTACTCTATGAGGCGCCCCTTTCCCTATCTCTTTCTTTTTTTATCATTTGGTGGGGGGAGGTAAAGATGAACAAGGGGGTTTGCCAGAAGATGTAGTTACCCTAGAAGGTAATGGCGAGCTAGTTGTTTCACTCATCTTGGAACTTCCAGTCCCTGCCTGGGTTGCTCTATTCTACCTCATCTTTGATCTCAGCCTCCCCTCTTGTTGCCTTTCTGGAGAGTCAGGGGGTACAGCAACAGCGGTGCTTGATTTCTGTGGTGGGTGTTTGGCTTTAACATGTTTGGCATAGATGTCACGGTGTCTGTGTTTCATGTGTGCTATTATGGAGCTTGGGCCAAGGTGTGTTCCCTCCTTTCCTCTTCTGACTGACTTGTCACAAATTGTGCACAGTGCAAATTAGTGATGACTGCACTGTGCCTGCCACAAGAGAAAACTAATTCCACACCCATGACTTCAGGGGATAGGGAACAGGTGAAGAAGAATGGCCTCTTTCATCTTGTCCTCCACATTCCCCTTCACTGTGTGTGACAGCGGATAATGTTACTGCTGTTGCTGCTACTACCTCAGATTCAGCACTCCAACTAGGACCAGGAATATTGCTGGCACTGGCAAGTGGATCCTGTCCTAGTCCAGAACCACTTGTTGATCCCATTCCCACTGTGCCCACGGTGGTCTGTGGCACACTAGGTTGCTCCTCAGTGTCCTGCTGCCCTTGCAACTCAACATCAGAAGGAATTAGAGCTATTGCAAATTCCTCAAATTCCAAAATGCCACTGCTAGTGATGGTGGTGATGCCCATCCTCATCCCTGTCTCCCATTCCTTCTCAGTTTCTGCTAAAAAAGCCATCAATGTCTCTTCCCCCAGCTTCTCCACCATCATTATCACCACTACCACCACTAACCCCTATGTGTTGCTGATGCTCTATCACAGACATCTCACTGCTGCTTGGAGGAGGTGACAAGCGATGTGACAAAAGGTCCCCTAATGTCACACTTGTCATTTCTTTTTGACCTGAAGAAGGCAGACTGGCAGCACTAGCAGCAGGCACAAGCAGCTCATCTGTGCTCCTGCTGGTGGTGGTGATATTAATTCTGAGCCTGCTCTGCCCCAACACCAGTTATGGCTTCTTCAGGATCATGTTCTACTTGGACACTGTAGTGAAGGGAAGTTAAGGAGGACTCCCAGAGCCACAAGAATGGTGTGGGCTCCCTTGTCCGCTAGTCTGGACGACCTAAAATGCTACCCCTACCACTTGCCCAGAGTCTTCCTCCTCACAGTCACTAGTAATATGAGGATATTGATTACCCCCTCCTTCATTTTGAACACTAACAAGGTGCTGGACCTTCTTAGTAGTAGTAGTACTAGCACTGGCAGGACTGCTTGGGGATAGCAAGTGGGACTTAGGGTCCCTTGCTGTCACACTTGGTATCATTTTCTACTCCCCCCCCTCCTGAGTACTACAAGACATACTAGCAGAAGGCAAAGTATTGGTGGCAGCAGGTTCAGCACTGTTGGCAGCAGGGGTAGCACATCTGGAGGCAGGTACAGCAATGGTGGCAGCAGGGGCAGCACATCTGGCAGCAGGTACAACAATGGTGGTTTCAGGTACAGCACTGGTGGCAGCAGGGGCAGCACACCTGGCAGCAGGGGCAGCACTAGTGGCAGCAGGGGCTTCATATCTGGTAGCAGGTACACCAATGGTGCCTGCAGGTACAGCAATGGTGGCGCTGGCAGCAGGGGCAGCATGTCTTGTACCAGGAACAGTCAACTGACCTGTCCTGCTCTCACTAGTACTACCCTTTTCTCCCTCCCTTCCCATTCCCTTTCTCCCTCCCTTCCCATTCAATTCCCCAAGATCCCTTGGGGTGATTTAAGTGGACTGCATGTCTACCTCGCTCTGTAGCTGATTCTATTGTGTTTCACTTCCTGGAATACATCACATTTTTATAGCAAAAAAGCAAAAACAATGTAAATTAATGAGTGTAAACTTTCTAACCATTGAAAAATTGGTGGGGAATTTTGGCCAATGGGGTAAAAACACAGAAATTTTACTCTCTGTTAAAAGCGGAATTTCTCAGGAAAAAGCGGACAATAACGTGGTTTTAGTGGAATTTCTTGTGGGAACACAGCGACAGCATTTTTTCACACCTAAGGCTTTTGCACAGTACTGTATATACCATAACTTTTCTGATCTTCTTGTATCCCACCTGACTAAAACTTTCAATGATGTGGCTTTGTGCAAGCAATTCCCCAAACAGGCCTTGGAGGTCAATGTGACGTTTATTCTGCAGCCTGGTAAAGACTCAAACTTGTGCTTGTTTGCCACAGACTGTGTTCTCGTTTACTATATGATTGCTTAAAATTTGAACTTGTACTGTATGCACTCTACCCACCTGGTGGATGAGATGTGTTCCCCTCTCTGGTGGCGAGTCGGGAGCACACAGTTCCTACTACGTTTTTAGTGTCTACCAAGCCGCTCCGTAGTCATTACCTCGTATGACCAAGTGATTGTTTGAGGATTGCTGTGTTTTTATTATGCTCTAACCTTGCATAATGCCTCTTGAACTTGATATGCGTGCATCCTGCCCACATGGTGGATGGTATGGAGATTGCCATGGTTGTGATGGACCTGGCATACTCAACTTTTCATATGTTAATTTTGGAAGACAACTCAGATTCTTAGTTGTTCTCTCTATGCCTCCCTGCGGGAAATGTTTAGCTGGAGTCATTCATTTTACACCTCTCTTTTCACTTACTATTAATCATGCCTGTCCCAGCAGCTCTGCATGCACTGTTCTCCCTTACTTGGAGATAAAACTATCTTTTTGATTTCGTAGTGGTGATTGCGGGTTCTTTGTGGACACCGTGGGGCTCCCTGGTAATTGGAGCTCAGGCTTTTTTCGGGTCTCTGGGGTGCCTCCAGGTGCTCCTGATCCATTTTGTATGATTTAGTTTTTGCACCCTCTGGACCCTAGCACTCCTTGTAATATTTTCTGCAGAGGTGAAATAGAGGCATTAGCTACCCAATGACTTTCTACAATGCGAAAAATTGTTCTTTGTTTCTTTAGTATGTTTTCTTTGGATGACTGTTGTTTCTGTACAGTTCTGTATCCTACCCCCACTTCCCTTCTTTCCCTCCCCTACCTTGTACCAGCTGAGATGAGCTTTTTCCATGACCTGGACCTGATAACTGTCCTGCCCTGCAAAAGAGGTAATACTGTTTTTCCTCATTATTCTCATGATGGCACAAATTACACTTAGAATAGGATCCCTCAATGTTCATGCACTGAACATCCCTGAGAAAAACTCTGTCCCCATCAGAGATTTTTTGAGATACAAGCTTGATATTGTCTTCCTCCGGGAGATCAACTTTATTGCTGGAAAATCTCCAAATTGGCACTGCGCTCCTTATCTACAGTTTTTGTTTTCCTCATCCCTGAGGAAACACAGAGCTGTAGATATATTAATTCATAAGAATATCCAGTGGCAGCTTTGTAATTTTGTAGTGGACACAGAGGGCAGATTTCTTTTCCACAAGGGCCTTTTGTATAGCTACACTTTCACACTGGTCAATATTTATGTTCCAAATCCAACCAGGCCACATTTACTGAGGCAGTATTATCCCAATTAGAGGGCTTCAAACTCAGCCCCTTGATTTTGTGTGGAGACCTGAACATACCCATACATCACTTGGTAGACTGCTCAGCTCCGTAAATCACACCTGACTCGCATAAATTCACAGCTAATCTCATGCATCTCATTGACACCTGGAGGGAGCTACACCCATCTGTGAAAGATTAAACAAATGTTTCCTTTGTACCCTTAAGCTATAGTCAGATTGTCTATATAGCTGAACAGCGTACCCTCCACAACATCTCAGGATCCTCCACTGAACCCATGGTGTGGACCGACCGCTCTTTTTTCATCTCTTTCCTTACCTTGCCCAACAGTAGCAAGAGCATGGCTTCTTGAACGCTCAGTGAGATGCTGCTGTAAGACCCCGCAATGGTCTGTATGCTGCGGGACCATCTATTCTCCTTTTCATGATTAACGCCTTGGGTGAGATCCCAGCTATTTCCCTTCTCAATCTGGAGACTAAATTATTTGCCAGTTTAACTGCCAATAGATTGAAATCCCTCATTCCACATCTTATCTCTTCTGACCAATCTGGGTTTGTCCCCCATAAGAAAACTAGAAACAATACCACATGTGCTCTGAGTCTTCTCCACTATGTCCAGATTGCTAATCTTCAGACTATTTTACTCTCTACAGATACTGAAAAGCCTTTCAATAGAATCCGATGGTCTTAGCTTGAAAAAGTGCTTCACTATATTGGATTAGAAGCATATATGTTTCTCTTTGTGCTGTTGTTTATTTTCAATAATAATGAACAAAATATTTCCATTACTTATAATATGGATGAGCAATCTGTGACTTACCATCTGGTGATGGGCTACAAATATCGTCATCCTAAGGCAGCAAATGGCTGGCTGATTATTATGGGTGTTGTAGTCTAATACCAGCTGGCAAGTAACATGTTGCATACCAGGTTGTTTGATTAAAGTAATTAAGCAGGAAAGTAAGAAAAGCACAGTGTTCCTCAAAGCAGGGCACATATCCTGTGAAAGCTTCTGCTGGCTGGACTCCTATTAACTGTATTCCTCTGCTAACAGGTATTTTGTAGCTATGTCCTTATGTGAATGGTAGCAGAAGGTAGTGGTAGTACTGGGAAGCATATTCACTGCAAAAACAGATCTTTATATTTCAGCCACTACCCTGATTTCTCCAGCTGGAAGATGAAGCAGCATTTGGAGCAGGAAGCTCTTCACACCAGCACTCTATGTCTGCCTGCCTATGTATTCATTGGTGGGCATGCCTTGTTTTCTGTACTATTAAAGGCACAGTGGGGATAACTGGCTCATTTTTTTGCTCACATGAATTAGCCAGCTAGAGCACAGCACAATACATAAAAAGGCATACTCAGTATTAGGGATGGGTGAAAGTTGTCGCCGTGTTCCTGTGAGAAATTTTGTGAAAACAACATTGTTATCCACTTTTTTTGCGAGAAAACCCGATTTAAAACTAGCGGTTAAAATTTTGCATCTTTCGCCCATTGGCCAAAATCTTTCACCATTTTTTCAGTGGCTAAAAAGTTTTCTCCCATTGATTTACATTGTTTTCACAGTTCCGCTATAAAAACGTGACGTTTTCGCTGAAGGCAGACACAATAGAAGCAATTACAGAGTGAGATAGACGTGCTGTGCTTTTCTCTTGTGATATTTTGCAAAAATTGAGGCAGGAGAGGCTCACAGTGACTCCTATCACTATGAGCAGCAAAAAGAGGAACTGGATGGACCCTTATTATGTGTCCAGTGAGTTTGAGGAGGAGTAAGTGTCTAGCAGTACTCAACCAATGCTGTCCAGGGGAATGGGAAGGAAGGGAAGGAAGGAAGGAAATAAAGGGAAGGAAGGGAGAAAATGGAATGGGAAGGAAGGGAGAAAAGGATAGTGAGAGCAGGACAGGTCAGCTGCCTGTGCCTGCTGCAAGACGTGCTGCCCCTGCTGCCAGTGCCACCATTTCTGATCCTGTAGCCACTAGTGTTGTACCTGTTGCCAGAAGTACTGCCCCTGCTGCCAGTGCCACCATTTCTGTAACTGCAGACACTAGTGTTGTACCTGTTGCCAGTCGTGCTGCCCCTGCTGCCAGTGCCACCATTTCTGATCCTGCAGCCACTAGTGTTGTACCTGTTGCCAGATGTGCTGCCAGTGCCACCATTTCTGATCCTGCAGCCACTAGTTTTGTACCTGTTGCCAGACGTGCTGCCCCTGCTGCCAGTGCCACCATCTCTGAACCTGCAGCCACTAGTGTTGTACCTGTTGCCAGATGTGCTGCCCATGCTGCCAATGCCACCATTTCTGATCCTGCAGCCACTAGTGTTGTACCTGTTTCCAGAAGTGCTGCCCCTGCTGCCAGGGCCACCATTTCTGGAACTACAGCCACTAGTGCTGAACCTGCTGCTAGTACTGAACCTGCTGCCAGTGCTGAACCTGCTGCCACCAATACTTTGACTGCTGCTAGTGTTTCTTGTAGCACTCAGGAGGGGAAGGAGAAAATTATTAAGTGTGACAGCAAGGAACCCTAAATCACACACAGCCATTCCCAAGCAGTCCTACCACTGCTAGTACTACTGCTACTAAGGTCCAGCAGCTTGTTAGCCTTAGGAGCGAAGTAGGGGTTAATCAACAATATCCTGTTATTACTAGTGACTGTGAGACTGAGGAGGAAGACTCTGCAGCTGAACTTGATGTGGTTGGTGTTTTTATTAGAAGTAATGGTGAGGCAGCCTGAGTGGTAGGGGAAACATTTTACAGCATCCAACGGTCAAGGGAGCCCACACCATTCTCCTGACCCTGGGACTGGGAGTCCTCCCCTTTTCTTCACTATAGTGTCCAGGTGGAACATGAACCTGAAGAGGCCAGAACTGGTGTTGGGGGAGGAGAGCAGGGTCAGAATTAACACCACCACCACCAGCAGGAGCACAGATCAGCTGCCTGTGCCTGCTGCTATTTCTGCTAGTGCTTCTTCAGGTCAAAAGCCAATAGCAAGTATGAAATTAGGGGACCCTCTGTCACATTATTCATCACCTCCTCCAAGCAGCAGTGAGATGTCTGGAATAGAGCAGCAGCAACAACAACAGCATATAGGAACTAGTGGTGGTAGTGGTGATGATGCTGGAGAAGCTGGGGTGGAAGAGACATTGATGACCTTTTTAGCAGAAACTGAGAAGGAATGGGAGACAGAAATGAGGATGGGCACCACCACCACCACTAACAAGGACATCTTGGAATTAGAGGAATTTGCAACTCTAATACCTTCTGATGCTGAGATGCAAGGGTAGCAGGATGCTGAGGAGCAGGCTAATGTACCACAGACCACCGTGGACACAGTGGGAATGGGGTCAACAAGTGATGCATGACTAGGACAGGCTCCAATTGCCAGTAGTAGCAATACTCCTGATCCTAGTTGCAATACTGACTCTGAGGAAGTAGCAGCAACAGCAGCAACATTATCCGCTGCCACAGACAATGAAGGGGAATGTGGAGGACAAGAAGAAAGAGGCCATTCTTCCCCACCTTTCCTCTTCCCTCTGAAGTCATTATGGGTGTGGGACTATTTTTCTGCTGGGGCAGGAACAGTACAGTCATCAACAATGGCACTGTGCACAATTTGTGACAAGTCAGTGAAAAGAGGAAAGGAGGGAACACACCTTGGCACAAGCGCCCTCATATCACGCATGAAACACAGGCACCATAACATTTATGTCAAACATGTTAAAGCCAAACACCCACCACAGAAATCAAGCACCACTGTTGCTGTACTTCCTGACTCTCCAGAAAAGCAACAAGAGGTGAGGCGGAGATCAAAGAGGAGGAGGATTAGAACCCAGGCAGAGACTGGAAGTTCCAGGACGAGTGAAACAACTAGCTCGCCATCACCTTCTAGGGTAACTACATCTTCTGCCAATCCTCTTCATTCATAACCTCCGCCGCCAAATAATAGCCACTCTGTTGATGTTAGGATGTGGCAGTTCGTCTCTACCCATTACACACTGTGTGGTGCACTGACCACACATGCCAGTGTAGTGGAGGAGAATCGCAATCAGTGCATCAAGCGGCATCTGAGGAGATTCCATCCTGCAGAATATGCTAATATGGAGGCAGGGAGGGTTCATCACTACTATTAAACTGTCAGCAAGTTGTCATGTGTCCTTAGCGGGTATGGAAAAGGGGTACAGTGACAGCGGCAATACTTGGTTGCGGGTGTCATGGTGTTTGGATACACTTGTGTCCCTAGATGTTACTTACCACACACATACTGTACACATTACAGTTGCTGAGGAGACCCACTGATCCTGCTCTCAAGGGAAAAAATATATTCTAATAACAACACATCCATGATGATTTTGGAGGAGGGGCAGGTGGAGATGTTTTAATGGCCAACTTGTTCTTTTCTCCACAAATACTGGGAGCTACTTATTCTGCTGCTACTGTCTCAGATGCATCACTGGAGCCAGTCGTGGCAAATGGAACCTTCATCATCCATCTCCCATGTTACTGCTATTGTTGATCCCGTTCCGTTTCAGCTGCCTAATCATCCTGCTGCTTAAACAACTCAGCAGCATCAGTCCGAGCAACAGTTGCAACTCAGGACTCAGGAGGACATTTGACGGTGGCCACTGGCCAACATGACCTGCTGGCATTAGGCCAGTAGGGCATTTTTATTTTTTACTCAGGGTTTGTGTTTTGAAAAAAAAAAAAAAGAAAAGAAAAAACTAGTCCTACAAAAAAATAAACAATTTTTGGTGTTTCTAACAAGCCGAAGTCCTACAAATCAATGTTTCCTTAGGGCTTGTGCCAAACAAGCTTAAGTCCTACAGATCAATGTTTCTTCAGGGCGTGGGTCTCTATAAGTCCTACAAAGCCCTCTAACAACAAATCAAACAAATCATCCTCTACAAAATACGCTATCAAGTCAAGTATAAGTCCACCCTAGTGGCAGCTTATGTCAGGGGGTTCCTGTCTATGTCACTTTAAATACAAATGTCTTATTTTATTGATTTATTTTTTAATTAACTGTCCCCCCAGTAGCAGTCAAGAAACCCCCCCAAAACAAATTCCGTGTTCAAATGATTAATTCATTCACCAACACAGGCACCCTCCTCAGACCCCTTTATACCATGTCTTATGGTTTTTATTTTATTTTATTTAGGGTTTCTTTTTTATTAAGTGCCCCCCAATCCCGGTAAACAACCCCCAAAAAATCATCCCCTGTTCAACTGATTCTTTCCCCACACCCCACCAACACAGGCATCCTCATGCCCCTTTTATACTGTGCCTTTGGGAAATAAAATATTATTTGTAATATGTTGTGTGTAACTTCTATGTTCCCATTGATTTCAAAGGGCGAAAAAAGTGGAAAATCGACACTGTTAGCGGCAAATTTTTCGCCAAGCAAAAGTGCCATTTTTCGCTGATTTCATTTAGAGGCTGAAAGTTTCGCCCATCCCTACTTTGTAACACTCAGTGAGGATATTACTCACACTGTTCCCCAGCTCTATCTATTTCCCTTTAGTCCCTGGCAGGTAACAAGGGAACATAAAAGTCACTGTGTATTTTTATGTGATATAGAAGCAATAACATAGCTATTTTAAAACATTGCACTACAGTTGGAAAGATGAACATAATCTTAAGAGTAAGCACCTTTCTTCTTCTGTAATTAAATGCACACTAGTTTTTGCTTTTTTTATGCTGGTAATGTTTAATCCAAAGTAGTCTGTGACCCTGCCAAATTTATTTTAAGATGCAGTATCAATAATGTGTAAAAGCAATTTGTGGGATAATTTCATGTTTTTAGCAACCTAGAAAAAAACAATAGATAACAAAGCAGTCTTGCAGTTTTACATACAAATTTGGTCAAACTGTGTAGACATTTTGTTATGATTTGTATTCTAGTCAGCATACTCAGTCAAGTTGTATTGTTTTCTATCAGTCTGCTTAAAAACAACTTGTCCTCCTTGATTGAAGCTAGATAAAATGGGCATTTGGATTGGCTCTTTTAGATCAAGCACTGATTACCACAAAATTGTTTTCCTCTGTCTTTCTTGCTTTGCAAACAGCTAATATCTGGCAAAATAGAAGTGTCTTGTTATAGAAATGTCTGTAAAATAATCACCTTTGCATTCTGACTTTGGAATTATTTGGAAAAAATAAATTATATCAACATTTTTCTGTGAATTGCGTGTGTGTTTTCTCATGCATTGTGTGTGTGTGTGTGTTTCAGTGTGTATCATTCACCAGTTTTATTTAAAGCACTAAGGCCTCAATTCAATTGTGTGCTGTAAATCAGTTGGTAGGGCTAAATTGTCTACCGACAGACAGAAAAAAAATTGGTATTCAATTGCCCTACAAGCTGAAAGCACAATGAACGTTAGGACACAGAAAAGAACTTGTGGCCAAATGTCCGTTATGTGCGCTAAGCTCCCCAAACTCATACTAACTAGCGTGAATAATGGGAACATCAAAAGAAAAAGCTAACGATTAATGTCTGAGATACTTTCAAGCACCGATTGTTAGCTTATCTGTGTTACACTTACCTGTCATCCACTGTCCGTCTTCTTCTATCTTCACTCTTCTTTTTTTTCTAATCTACCTCTTCTATCTTTTCTCTTCTTCCTCTCCTTCCGTTATTCCTGTTAAATAAATGAAAAGAGACATATTAAATTATGTGTCCCCAAACATAACTGACATGTGTGTATAATTTAACCCCTTGAGTGCCAGAGAGGTATGCAACGGTATCTCTCTGTCACTAAGAGGTTTAAACAATGCACAGATGTCATAGATAAATAGATCGAAAATACCAAAAGAATAAATTAATTGCTCCACAAATCCTGTGATAATACAGATATGTGCTCCCAAACGAAAGTTAACTTAAGTGCCAAAAATTATTGAGAATAAAATGTCCCCACTGTCTTTTCCTCCACCAGGGCAAATGAGCATACACCCCCTTTAGACTGCTTTTATGTATGGGCAGTCTCTGTTCAAAATGACTCCCAGCCATTGGCTGGGATGTGTGCTTATGCACCTCCCAGCCAGTCAGCTTTGAGCAGGTTCTGTCAATCCCCTGCTTGAAGCTGATTGACTGAGAGGTGGTAAACACATATCCCAGCCAATGACTGTGAGTCATTTTGAACAGAGACTGCCCATGTATAAATGCAGTCTCTTTTCAAAATTTCCTCACAGTAGAACAGGCATTGGCCCTTCTGATACTGGGTGGGGCCTTCTCATATCTCATATCTATCTATCTATCTATCTATGAGATTTGTGCATTGTTTAACCCTTTGAGTGCCAGAGATACAATTGCATACCTCTCTGGCACTCAAGGGATGTCAGGATTATGTTTGGGCACACATCATTTAATATGTCTTTTTTCACAGGCATGACGGAATAGAGAGAAAGAAGAAAGAAGAGAGAAGAAGGAAGATAGAAGACGAAGATGGCAGTAGCTGACCAGAGAGCTGATGAAGACCTCGCTGGACATCAGGATTAATGGTAAGTGTTTGTTTTCAGGGGCTGTTGCTTTGTACCCTATTCGGATTAACCCTGGGAGTGTCAGTGAGGTTATTATGCCCCACTGGCACTCATAGATAGGGATTGGTGAAAAATGTTGCCTCATCTAATGGCACTTCCCGCTTGGCAAATAATTTCCAGCAAAAAGTGCAATTTTTGTGCCTAGCTCATTCCATTGTAATCAATTTACACACAAAACATAGCAAATAATAATAAATTATTTCCCAAAGGTTTATTATAAAAGGGGTACGAAGGTCCCTGTGTTGGTGGAGTATGGGGAAAGAATCAGTTGAACATGGAATGTTTTTTTTTGAGGGGGTTGTTTACTAGGATGGGGGGGGCTGTTAATAAAAAAATAAATACTAAATACAATTAAAAAAAACCCATAAGACATGGTATAAAAGGGGTGAGGACAGTGCCTGGGTTGGTGGGTGGAGTCTGGAGAAAGAATCAGTTGAACAGGGAATTTGATTTGGGTGGTTTGTTGACTGGTTTTGGAGGGATAGACTTGTTTGGAACAAACCCTAAAGGTAAGTTAACATTGATTTGTAGGACTTTGACTTGTTTTGAACAAGACCCATGGAAACATTAATTTGTCGGATTAGGCTTGTTTGGGACAAGCCCTAAAGAAACATTGATTTGTAGTACTTAGGTTTATTAGAAACAAGCACCAAAAATAGCTTATTTTTTTTGTAGGCCTATGTTTCGTTTTTTTTTTTTTTTTTTTTGTTAAAGCACAGGCCCTGAGAAAAAAATGCGCTACTGGCCTAGTACCAGCAGATCATGTTGTGTTGTCCAGTGCTTCTCCACCTGCCCCTCCAAAATCATGAGTGCATTGAGAGTAGAAATGTTTCCCTTGAGAGCAGGAACTGTTCCTCTCACATCAGCAACTGCAAAGGGAAGGAATGGGAACAATGGGTACAACTGCACTCACATGAAACACCTACCACAACTCTATCCAAACGCTATGGCACTTAGGATCCCCAATGTGAAATCCCCCCACAAGAAACCAACTACTTCTGCTACCACTATGCCCCTTCTCCACAACCCACTAAGGACACATGACAACTTACTGATAGTTTAATAGTAATGATGATCCCTCCCTGCCACCAGCTTGATGCCCTGCTTGCGATTCTCCTCCACCACACTGCCATGTGTGGTCAGTGCATCACACAGTGTGCAATGGGTGGACACGAACTGCTATATCCTAACATCTACAGAGTGGCTATCTCTTGGCGGGGGAGGAAACGATGGACGAGCTGGATTGCCAGAAGATGTAGTTACCCTAGAGAGAGAAGGTGATGGCGAGCTAGTTGTTTTGCTCGTCATTGAACTTCCAGCCTCTGTGGTGAGTGTTTCGCTTTAACATGTTTCACATATATGTCATGGTGTCTGTGTTTCATGTGTGTTATTAGGGCGGTTGTGCCAAGGTGTGTTCCCTCCTTTCCCCTTCTCACTGACTTGTCACAAATTGTGAACAGTGCCGTTGGTGATGACTGCACTATGCCCGTCCCAAGAGAAAAATAGTCCCACACTCATGACTTCAGTGGGGAGGGAAAAGGTGGAGAAGAATGGCCTCTTTCTTCTTCTCCTCCACATTCTCCTTCACTGGCTGGGGCAGAGGATGATGTTGCTGCTACTGCCTCAGAACAAGCACCGCAACTAGAACCAGGAGTATTGCTGCTGGCAAGTGCAACCCGTCCTAGTCCTGCATCATTGTTGTCCACATTCCCACTTTACCCACAGTGGTCTGTGGCAGATTAGCCTGCACCTCTGCATCCTGCTGCCCTTGCAACTCAGCAGCAGCAGCAGGAATTAGAGCAGTTGCAAACTCTTCAAATTCAAAAGCTTACTGCTGGGGGTGGTGGTAATGCCCATCCTCATCTCTGTCTCCCATTCCTTCTCAGTGTGGGTTAAAAAGCCCATCAATGTCTCTTCCATCCCAGCTTCTCCACCATTACCATCACCACCACCACAATTACCTTCATGCTCTTGCTGCTCTATTACAGACATCTCACCGGTTGGAGGAGGTAATGAGAAATGTGTCAGAAGGTCCCCTTATGTCACATTTGCCATTTCTTGGTGACCCAAAGAAAGCAAACTGGCAGTACTAGCAGCAGTCATAGGCAGCTGATCTGTGCTCCTGGTGGAGATGGTGGTATGATTGCTGCTTGGCAACAGTTTTGCCTTCTTCAGGATCATGTTCCACGTGGACAATGCCGTGGGGGGAATGGGACTCCCAGGGTCAGGGGACTGGTGTGTGCTTCCTTGACCGCTAGTCTGGATGCTCTGCATTGCTTCCCCTACCATTTACCTAAAACGAGTCCCACCAGCTGCTTCAACATGACTTTTACTACCACTAACACCAACCACATCAGTTTCAGCCCCTGAGTCTTCCTCCTCACAGTCACTAGTAATATGATGATCACCCCCTCCTTCACTCCTAGCACTAACAAGCTGCTGGACCTTGTTAGTAGTAGTACTAGTGGCAGGACTGCTTAGGGACAGCAAGTATGACTTAGGGTCCTCTGCTGTGACACTTGGCATCATCTTCTCCTCCCATCTCCTCCTGAGAATTACAGGACACACTGGCAGAAGGATCAGCACTGGTAGCAGGTTCAGCACTTACTCAGTACTGACAGCAGGCACAGTACTGGTGGCAGAAGGGACAGCACATCTGGCAGAAGGCACAGGCAGCCGACCTGTCCTGCTCTCACTACTACCCGCTTCTTCCTCCCATCATATGAATTTCCCCAAGATCCTTAAGGGTGATTTAGGGGGACTGGCCAGGATTGGATCTGCAGTGGTCACTTCCTCCTCCTTCTCCTCAGACTCAGTGTACACATAAAGGTCCTTTTGGCTCCTCCTTTTATTGTTTGTAAACTTGTTTATAGTTATTGCAGTCACTATGAGCCTCTACTGCCTGAATTTTGATACCAATGCACAGCAGAACAGCACAGGACATCTCTCTCTTGCTCTGTAGCTGCATCTATTGAGTTTCACTTCCTGAAAAAGGGCATTTTTAATAGCAAGAAAAACATGTTACTCAAGTGGCAAAAACTTTCATTGAAAATATGCAAATAATATTTGCCAATGGGAGAAAACAGCAACGATTTTAATATCTGTATTTAAAGCAGATATTCCTGAGAGGCAGCCTTTCCACTTCTTGCCTACCTCTGCATTTTGGGGTATATCACCTGGTTCTCTTCCAGGTATACAGGTTTCCCATCCCTGGCTCAGCTGGAGTCAGACATCTGGCTTCCCAGCCAGCATCTTTATCTCGCTTTGGTTGCAGCATGGGAAATCCTGTCACTTAAAACGACACCGAGCCACGATGCCTAGCATTGACCTCAAGCTACTGGACTGGACCAGACAATATACACTGGTACTGTTCTCATCTTGCGAGGCTTTCTCCCTTTTGGTGTGGCCTGAATGGAGGCTTGTGTTGGACTGGCGTCACTAGGCAACCACTTCGACATCATGTACGTTGCGTCATCGTGATGTCACGGTTTACCTCTTTAATTAGGGGGTAGTTGAGCTTACCCAGTGCTCAGTGTATTATGAGCTCTGTTGGTCTTGTACCTGTTCCTCACCTCTCAGCCCTTCCTTGTTGTACCTTGCCTCAGTCTTCCTCCTGACCTGTTGCCTAGACGTGAACCACTTTCTGGATTGATGCCTGGCCCTGGACTTCTCTCTGGATTACTGCTTGCCCTGACCTATTGCCTGGACCTGAACTTCTCTCTGGATTGCTGCCTGCCCTGACCTATTGCCTGGACCTTGACTCCTCTTTCTGGACTGCTGCTTATTCCTTCCCAGTGGTACCAGGTACCCTTGTTATATGTATATATCCTTCCATATAGAGTCTCTGGGCCTTGCTCTGTCCTGCCACTGTATCCAACCTCTCCTTCTCCTAGTTTGGGGGGTGTTGCTTCATATATACTAAACCTGAGCTGCTTGCTATTACTTTGATCAGGTACGGAAATTTACTTATTCCTCGCTACTTGACATAATAATCACACCAAGATGGACCCCGCAGAATTGGCACAGCTGGCTTCGGTACAAGCCCATAAAGAACAGATATTAACTGCACACTGTCACGGTTTTCAAGACACTCAGACCAGTAGGTGAAATAAAATGCAATTTTATTAAGAACAAAATAAATGACAAAGACCGCCCCCTATAGGCAGCACTGCGTAGCAGCAGGAAGGCAATAGTATGACCAATATACAAGTATAGTATAAAATAGCACAGGCAACTGACAGATACTGAGTACTGATATACAAGGGTTAACGGAATAATCAGTCCGCCTCAGTTGTGTTGTTTGGCACACCCAAGGTGTTAAAGGTGGTGAATGGTGGAGAAGACTCAACACCAACAGTCTGTAATACTGAGGAAACTGTCCAGCAAAGAGGAACCTGCCACCCAGAACCTGCTGTATTTGAATGGTAGCCCCCACGGGCGTATGAACAGAGCAAGTAGACTGCCAGAGCTTGAGCGAATAGCCCCCGCGGGCGTAACGGAGACAACTGAATTGCAAGAGCTGGAGCCACCAGACCCCACGGGTGTAATGGCAGGAACTAGATTGCAAGAGCTTGAACCAATAGCCCCCACGGGTGTAATGGAAGCAACTGAATTGCAAGAGCTTGAGCCAATAACCCCCACGTGCGTAATGGAAGGAACTGGATTGCAAGAGCTTGAGCAAATAGACCCCACGGGCGTAATGGTAGTGACTGAATTGCAAGAGCTTGAACCAATAGCCCCCACGGGCGTAACCACAGAGACGTGCACAGAAGCAGCCAGAGCTGTGCGCCACCGTGCGCGGTAACGAGCTACACCGGACTGCAAGGAGAGGAACGGCTCAGCACCCAAGCAACTCTCTGTATTAGACTGAAGGCCCAGAACCGGGACACATCTCTGCACTGGTTAACGGCTCGATAGTTGGAATACAGCTCTGCACGGGTTAATGGTTCGATAGTTGGAACACAGCTCTGCACGGGTTAACGGCTCGATAGTTGGAACACAGCTCTGCACGGATAGACAGCTCGGTAGCTGGAACACAGCTCTGCACAGGTTAACGGCTCGATAGTTGGAACACAGCTCTGCACGGATGGACAGCTCGGTAGTTGGAACACAGCTCTGCATGGGTTAACAGCAAAGTGGGACAGTCACAATGTTGCCGTGGCGACAGAGGAGGCTGGAATGTAGACAGGGCCGGAGTAACTGGTGCAGGTCACGGAGCAGGAACGTCAACAAGCCGGGTCGAATCACGGAGCAGGTTCTCAGACAAGCAGGATCAGGATACAAGCAAGAACGAAATCCAGGCCGGGTCAAATCATGGAGCAGGTTCTCAGACAAGCCAGATCAGGAAACGAGCAGGAACGTCAGCCAGACTGGGTCAAATCACGGAGCAGGAACACAGGATCGTAGTCAGAGATAGCCAAGTCGGTACACCAGAAATCAGGAACGCAGGAACACAGCACAGCAAAACTGGCTCAGGAACACCACGAAAGGGCACCTGACAGGTGCCACTGGCCCAGTATAAAAAGGTCACCAGGGGCGGGCCAAACAGGCTCAACCAATCGGAGCGCAGCACAAGCGAGAGTGACATGAAGGAGAAACTGCACCGTGATACAAACGAAGCCCATCTATAAAGTGTGGGCCTCAAACTTGATGCCATATTGGGTATGTTGAGAGGCTCGGCTATCTCTACCCACACGTCTGTACTAGACTTGTGTGATTCGGGTCGGCGACATTTGGAATTCAACGAAAATGGAGTATTCTGCAACATTCGGACCTTCCAAATCCGACTAGTCCTGGTCCGAATGTCACTGAAACTTTCTGTAACAGTTTTATTTGACACTCAGACACAGTATGTTAGATAAAACACAGTTTTATTGAACAAACTCAGTAAAAAAATAACCCTTACGGGTCCAGTAATATATATACACAATATAGTACTGACACAGGACAGGTTACAGTGATATATACCCACACGAGTCCAGTATATGTACAATTCAGCAAAAACAATATACTGACACAGGTCACTTAAAGTTCGTGTGATACTCAAACGAGGCAGCAATGAATGGGTTACTATTAGGCCAGGAATGCTGACAGGCCCTAATAGTGCGAGACCCTTAAGACTCTCACTCTGCAGAGAGTGCACAAATAGCGATTAATGCCACAGTAGTAAACGGAGGCCCAGGATAAGCTTGTGGACTACCGTAGCAGTAACGGAAGACTGTGAAAGTATGCCCTGAAGGGTACCCAACGGAGACTATACGGTAGAATAGCCAGTGGAATATGGCAACTTCCACGAAGGGGTTAACGAACGCTCAGACCAATGTCGACTGCCCGATCGTGAGAACAGCCTGAGGCGCCCAGAGTAAGACCAACCTCAGCGTTATGGTAGGAAGAAGGGTCAAGCGTACCGTGGTGCACAGATGGAAGATAGACACCGGAATGTCGCCCGCACGACACAGACTGATAATGAGACTAGACTGCAGGAATGACACTGAGGAAACAGTGACTCTGTCCGGAGACAGAGAGGAGCCCAGATGAGAACCCCAAACCGAGGACCGGATGGGACCGCAGGCAGGTCTGATACACAGGCGATGGAGCCCAACCGGGCCGGTACACAGAGCAGGAACGCCAGCCAATCTGAGTCGGTACACAGAGCAGGAACGTCAGCCAGGGCGGGTCGGTACACAGAGCAGGAACGTCAGCCAATCCGAGTTGGTACACAGAGCAGGAACGTCAGCCAGGTCGGTACACAGAGCAGGAACGGATAACAGAGTAGTTAGACAATCCGGGTCGGTACACAGAGCAGGAACGGATACAGCAGAGTAGTCAGGCAGTCCGGGTCGGTACACAGAGATCACACGAGAACTGGAACAAGCGCTGGTAACAGAAACACCATGAAAGGGCACTGGAGCAGTGACAAGGCCCAGTATTTAAGGACAAATACTGGGTGGGACAAAGTCACTCCAGCCAATAAGCATCAGCAGTAAGCAAACAGACAGAATGTCGCCAGCATAGCATGGGCACCGTGATACTTTCCCTCCATACTTTCCCTTCATGTCTCTAGTCCAGTTAGCTTCTCCGTTTCATGCGCTACTTTCCCGCTTTGTCTCTATTCCAATTGGCTTCTTCGTTTCATGTTGGGGGTTGGACTAATGACACAGACATTTCCTCATTGTGTTGTTGGAGCTCAGAGAGAGAAGAAGGAGATAGAGAGTGTCCAGGCAGTTAGCATTAGGCATAGGCAAGCAACCAGCATTAGTGCCTTATTGCCACTGCAAGGGAGAGTGATCTTTGTTCCTGTGCAAAAAATTAAAAATATTAGGGATTTGTTTGAATAATTTTCAGAGTGACTCATCAGCTAGTCTCACAGTTCTGCAGGCAGGTCTAGTACCTTATTGCGTTCGCAAGGGAAAGTCACCTTTGTTCGTGAGTAAAATATTAAAAGTAATATTAGGGCTTTGTTTGAATAATTTTCAGAGTGACACTTCAGCCAATCTCACAGTTCTGTAGGCTGGCCTAGTACTTTATTGCGTCCGCAAGGGATAGTCACCTTTGTTCCTGTGTAAAATATTAAAAGTAATAATAGGGATTTGTTTGAATAATTTTCAGAATGACACATCAGCCAGTCTCACAGTTCTGTAGGCAAGCCTAGTACCTTATTACATCCGCAAGGGAGAATCACCTTTGTTTCTGTGTTAAACATTAAAATGAATATGAGGAATTTGTTTGAATAATTTTCAGAGTGACACATCAGCCAGTCTCACAGTTGTGTTTGTTTATTGTGTAGGCAGGCAGGGTGCCTTATTGCTACATCCATACTTCATCTACTTCATTTAATTTTTATTTTGTATTGTATTTTTAAAGGTATTTTAATGTCGCCGGATAATTCGGACTGTTGCCGACTTTCATCCAAGTCGAGCAAGTTGGATTCGAATTGTGTAGTTGACGAATGTCCTTTGCCCATTCCATCTTCACCCTGGACTCATCTGCCTATGGATTTTATTGTGGCGCTCCTCCCTTCCAAGGGTTTTACCACCATTCTGGTGATTGTTGACAGAGTCTCTGAACTATCTAATTTCATTCCCCTTTTGGGTCTCCCTTCTGCTTCTGCCCTGTCTGATGTTTTTGTGTCTCACATTTTTGACTTCATTGCTGTCCTCTGGATATCACATTTGATAAGGGTTCACAGTTTATTTCCTGCTTTTGGAGAACCTTCTGCTTGCACCTTCAGATTTCCTTACATTTTTCTTCTGCTTATCATCCCCAGTCCAATGAGCAAACTGAACGTACAAATCAATCCTTGAAATTGTTCCTCTGTCAGTTTATTGAACATGACCAACATTCCTGAATCAACGCTCTTCCTTTGGCAGTATTTTCTTTTAATAACAGATACCACAATTCCCTACATTGTTCCTCCTTTTTTGCTGCTCTTTCCTTTTAATACATCTTCTCCTGTTCTTGCCACTGATGCCATGCTGAATGATTTGGTTCACCTTTGGTCCTCTATACAAGACCGCTTGTCCCACTCGGTGGGAAGTCTGCTGCTGACAAACGGCGTTCCACTCTTCCTGCCTACCAGATTGGTGACTCAGTGTGGTTGACTACTAGGAACCTACTTCTCCGATTGCCTTCCTCTAAAATTGCTCCCCGGTTTATTGGTCCTAACAAAATCACTCGTCAGCTCTCTCTGATTACCTTCTCCCTGGAGCTGCTTAATTCTTTGCGCATACATAATGCATTCCATACCTCATTACTTAAAACTGCTCTTCATAATTACTTTTCTACCTTAGCACCTCCACCTCCTGTGCTTGTCGAAGGTGAACCTGAATACGAGGTCCAATAGATCCTGGACTCCCATCTGGTAAGACATTGTGTCCAGTACCTCATTGACTGGAAGGGCTATGGCCCAGAAGACCGATCCTTGATGTTTGCCTCCAATGTTCACTTTCCTTCACTCATCAGGCTTTTTCATATTAATCACCCTACTCTGCCAGCTTTTGGAGAAGTCCTACTCAGCTGGTATATCCATGGCACTGTATCTGGGGAAGATTCTCCTGGTCTCCCTTTGATAGTGGTGCTGCCTCACTCCTGCTTCCTTTCTCGGGTGCTGTGCTCTTTGGGTGGGGTTTTCCTTTGGACTGTGACTTACCTTTTCTGTTGACCTCGGCTCACTGTTTCCTCCTTGTAACTGGAGTCTTTTGGTCCTACCTTCGGAGCTAGACCCTTGTTGCGGTCATGCCCCACGCTTTGGTCTCGCACCTCTTGGTGGTTCTGGTTCCTACTGGTGACTACAGTTACTCCTTCCTCGTCTTTTGCTTCTTTAGTGTATTGGGTTGCTGTCCAGACCAGTTCCTCCCTTTGGGTCTTGGCCTCTTCCTCGTATTCACCCCTCTGTTGTATCCCTGTTGCACTCTTCCTTCACTAAGATGTGCCGCTCCTTATCTAGCGACACTGCCACCTTACCATCTAAGGACTTCACCATCCCTGGTGGTCCTCTGTTGGATCTAGGCATATCTTTTTTCCTGGTACTATTTTTACACCTTGGGAGCCTTTCCACTTCTTGCCTAACTCTGCATTTTGGGGCCTAATGTCTGGTTCTCTTTTGGTAAACAGGTTTCCCATCCAGGTCATGTCCCTGGCTCATCTTTATCTGGCTTTGGCCGCAGCACAGTAAATCCTGTAACTGACACCGACACCGAGCCTTGATTCCTAGCATGGCCCTCAAGCTACTGGACCAGACAATATACACTGGTACATGAATTTACTTATTTATCACTACCAGGTCCTGACAGGTTTACCCAGAACTGATCATCCAGGCTTTACTTGAATAAGATCATTATTTATTTAAGACACTCATTATTGCTTTTACTACTCTGACATTTCTGTACACTGTGCAAAATTTTACGTGAATTTAAAAACTACATAGTAAATATATTATTATTATTGCTGCAGTGTTTTCACATTGTGTGGAAAGACAAAATGATGCAAGTAAAGGTCTTATTTCTTTAGTGTAATTTGTCAACAACATGATATTATAGCCAGCCAATTGTATGTATAACAAATTACATAAAACTGGAGTTCTTTAAATTGTGGTACTTTAAATGTGATAATATAAATAAGATAAAACATTAATAGCTGGTATAAGAAAATGAAAGTGTGTAAAGAAAGCATTAAAGGGATAGTAATGTTTCCCACAAACAGCAGCTCCAATTAATCTTCATAGTATTTGGGCCATGGAGAGTGTTATTTCAATACTGAGTTGTAGTTCAAGATTAATTGAATGATAACGTTTCCCCCTCCCGCCCCTTTTACCTAGTTTAAGCCACCTCCCTTCAGATGTGGAATTTGGTCTTAAGGCCAGACATCTCACAGCAAGGGACAATCTTCTTACTGTGAGAACAATGAAAACCCTGCCCCCTTGACAGGTTTTTCCCTTATGCTAATTGAAGATTGCCCCTCTCTGCGATCCATCCAGACAATCTTGCTGCTCTGAGGTGAGCAGTGTTACATTAGTGAAAGGGGCGGGTTAGGGATACTTTATTATTCAATTACTCTTGAAATACAACTCTGACAGTATTGAAATAACACTCCTCCATGGCCCAAATACTATGAAGATTAATTGGAGCTGCTTTTATTGCAAAACATTACTATCAATTTAAGAAAACAATTACCCTGATTAAATAAATGATTAAATGGGGCATATTATAGAGTTATGGAAGTTGAAATTCAATAATAAAGTTGAGTATGCCCTCTAAAAATGTAATTATGACTCACTAAAATATAAATGCCTTATGTAATAGACAAACACTTTCAAGGAGGCTATGAAATCAAGATAATCACTTGATAAAAGCAATAAATACAATATTGTTCATGCAATTGAAAAAGGCAATGAGAGTGAAGATTTTGCCAGAATACTTTTATGATTGAAAGGAACTGCAAAATGAAAGAATGTACAAATGAATGAATATCAGTGCCAGAGGCTTTGGCAATTTCTAGTACCTTATGTACCAGACATAAGTTATATCTGTCCAATTGTTTAAGTGTGATTCCTTGATTCATTTTTACATTCAGCACTTTATGCATTATCTGAAGTAAATTATGCCCTGTGTAACAGCATGTGTTATAAAAAAGAAAAAAATAATAAATTACACATTTTGTTAATATTATACAATATAACTAAAACACGTTTTATTTTCTAGCTATAATTGCAATTAATAAAATAAAATAATGAATCACCTGATTAAACTGATATACCAATTACAGAACATTGCCTGTACAACAATACAACATGGTATTTTCAACTATAATGACTTAGAATGCACATTCCATTGGTTACATGACAAAACTACCCTAAATGGCTTAATGCCCATATTAAAGTATTTATTTCTTGAAAGTAAATAGCCAAAAGAATAAAAAAATGTCTGATGTATCTTTGTACACAAAATTTTGAAGTGAGGAAATTCCTTCAAAAATACACATTTTCAAAAACCTGAAAAATTGAGAAATTTACACTAATGTAATTTATTTAGCAAGTAAGTTTACATTAACAAATAACATTTTTTTAATACAAATGCTACATATTTCATGAGTACAATAACACTAGTTATGTATAGGTCACCAAATTATTACTACAACATAAAATAAATCATTATCAACATTTTCTAAAACATACTAAATGTGTTTAAAAGGCCCAATTACCCTATAACATCAAAATAATTCACTAAAGGCAGACATTTTTAAAGGGATAGTAATACTTAAAATGTAAAAAAAAAATATGTTGTAGGGTTTATCCCCCTGAGTTAAACAAGGGTACTCCCACTGCTGAAAGGTGTTTCATTCAAAAGTTATTAATTTTCAAAGTTGAATTTTTTAGGTGCAATATCACAGTGGCCTGAAATTGTACAGTGGCGCTGTTGCTACACGATCCTATGGATAGCTCTGGTCAGTTGACCATAAATCTCCATAGGATGGTGTAGCAACAGCGCCACTGTACAATTTCAGGCCACTGTGATATTGCACCTAAAAAATTCAACTTTGAAAATTAATAACTTTTGAATGAAACACCTTTCAGCAGTGGGAGTACCCTTATTTTATTCAGGGGGATAAACTCTACAACATATTTTTTTTTACATTTTAAATATTACTATCCCTTTAAAGTGGAAGTCCTAGATAATTAAAAACTATTTATACTGTCTTCTTTTACAAAAACTATCAAGTAAATATTTTTCTTTGGAAAAAGTTTTTTTTTTAATAAAAGTAGACAAATAATTCACAATTTATATGAAAGCACCTAAATTATCTTAGTATAACAAACAAAAACTGGATTTTTGGACTTACCTATACATGCTTTTCTCTTAGTCCATTGAGGCATGCAGGGATCCCCAGGTATATAGGAATGTGCCTATAGGACGCAGGGCACTCTATATATAGAAAGGTTTTATAATCTTGTACTTAAGAATTTCAAGTCAGTGTCCAACTCTCAAAACAGAAAAAATAAAAGAAATATGTTAAAACCTCCAAGAGGTTCCACCTCTGAAAGAGAGACTGAAACTGATTGCTCCGGTCTTGGAGAAGTCAGTTTTATACTACCGGCACAATCACAGCATGCCCACAGGCCCACTTTGATAAAAAAAAAAGCTCATTATATGCCAGGACCATCACCGGTCCTTGATGCACGGACAGTCTTTATAGTCCTGGCACTTCACTGGTCCTTAAGGTGTTAAAGATCCTACAGTAGATTTTCAAAACATTTTGACAAACTTGTTAGAGAAGGACATAGTATATGGAATTACTAATCTTAAATAAAAACAGTTTTTATATAATAATATCCCAAAATTCCATAAAAAAATCCAAAATACTGAACACATTAATATAGCCACCTCGTAGGCCAGTAATAGCTGGTATAGACAGTATAACATCAAATGTATCTCTTTTTCGCAGAAATACTTTATTTCACTAAAATCATATATTAAAGATACACAACACATACCAACAGATTTTGACAAAATACAATGAAAAGATACAGATGTGTGCACCACAATAGGTATCTTTATACATATGTATAGATCATGATAAAGGGATAGAAGCAGTATTTTTGTTTTCTCCATGAAGATATTACATTAAAGGGATAGTAATGTTTCACAAAACAGCAGCTCCAGTTAATCTGTATAGTATTTGAGCCATAGAGTGTTATTTCAATACTGTCAGAGTTGTAGTTCAAGAGTAATTGAATGATAAAGTATCCCACTCCCGCCCCTTTTACCTAATGTAACACTGCTCTCCTCAGATGTGGAATCTGGTTGTAGGACCAGACAGATAACAGCAGTGGACAATCTTCTTACTCTGAGAATGAAAACCCTGTCCCCCCCCCTTGACAGGTTTTTCAGCTTTTTCCCTTATCTTAATTGAAGATTGTCTCTCTCTGCAGTCTACCTGGGCACCTCCTAGCTGTTCTGAGGTGAGCAGTGTTACATCAGTAAAAGGGGCGGGAGGGGGATACTTTATCATTCAATAATCTTGAACTACAACTCTGACAGAATTGAAATAACACTCTCCAAGGCCCCAATACTATGATGATTAATTAGAGCTGCTTTTATTATGAAACATTACTATCCCTTTAACTAATAATCAAAAAAAGATTTTACCTTGGATAGTATTAAACATACACTAAACCACAATTTATTTCAGTCTGACAATATAGTTTTCCAGCAATTAAGGGAGCTGCCATGGGTGACAGGTTAACTCCTAGCTATGGCAATTTATTTATGGGTTTTTGGGGATCCATCTTATTTGGTAGAGACAGTTGCACCACAGCCAATATATAGATAAACGGTTTATCATTTGGCAGGGTTTTATTGCAGAGTTAAAAGACTTTATGATTGGTTTTGGAGAAAATAGAGGTCTTTATTTTACCCACCTAATCAATGTTAATCCTATATATTATTTAGACCTTACTTTACCACATGAAAATTAAACATTATTACACAAACATTTATTACGCTAACTAGTGTCAACATGTATTTACCTTAACTTAATAGTTAAAACATATGCTGAAGAATTAATAGAATGTTCATGTGTGGCTATAAAACAAATTGATATGAATAATATGCTAAGAGCTAAAATAAAGAAATAATCCAATAAAAATATATTAATATACCTCCAAAATTTATAAATAAATATATTACATCACATAACAAAATTAGCTGACAGTATTTCAGATACACTGCAAATTGTTTCACCAAAAAGTAAGAATGTTTCAAATGCCTTATCTAAGAATAAATCACGAACTAAAATAACAAAATCAAATGTATCTTTATTAGTGTTGAGCGAGCATGCTCGGCCGATGCTCGGATCGGCTCGAGCATCGCTCTGCTCGGCACATGGCGGTACTCGTACGAGTACCGCATGTGCTCGCCCGCCATGTTCGGGTCTCCTCCCCGCACGTTTTGCGGCTGCTGCGCAGCCAATAAACGTGCAGGGAGGCTCTGACATCGGTGTAATGCCAGCAGTCATGTTGGCTGCTGGCATTACACTGATTGGCTGGCCAGAACCCGTGGTCGGGTGCTGTATAGCACCTGACCATCGAGTTCGGCTCAGTCTGAGCCAGGGAGAGCTGAGGATAGGAAGGGAAAGGCAGTGTAGGGAGGAAAAAAAAAAATTGTGACAAAAAAGAACCAAAAGTCCTTTTTAGGACTACTGTGTGTGGGGGCAGCAGGTTATTTTGTGTGGGGGGGAAAAAAAAAAAAAAAAAAAAAAAAAATATTCTGTTTAGTGTGAAAAGTTGCAGATTAGAGCACATTCTGTTTAGTGTGCACAGTTGCAGATTAGAGCACATTCTGTTTAGTGTGCAAAGTTGCAGATTAGAGCACATTCTGTTTAGTGTGCAAAGTTGCAGATTAGAGCACATTCTGTTTAGTGTGCAAAGTTGCAGATTAGAGCACATTCTGTTAAGTCTTCAAACTAAAATATCAAAGTCACGTATTCCATTCAGTGTGCGTCGCCGCAGTTTAGCAGCACATTCTGAGTACTGTGCAGAGTTGCAGAATAGGAAGAAATACTGTTAAGTCTTCAAACTAAAATATCAAAGTCACATATTCCATTCAGTGTGCTTCGCCGCAGTTTAGCAGCACATTCTGTGTACTGTGCAGAGTTGCAGAATAGGAAGACATACTGTTAAGTCTTCAAACTAAAATATCAAAGTCACATATTCCATTCAGTGTGCTTCGCCGCAGTTTAGCAGCCTATTCTGTGTACTGTGCAGAGTTGCAGAATAGGAAGAAATACTGTTAAGTCTTCAAACTAAAATATCAAAGTCACATATTCCATTCAGTGTGCTTCGCCGCAGTTTAGCAGCACATTCTGTGTACTGTGCAGAGTTGCAGAATAGGAAGAAATACTGTTAAGTCTTCAAACTAAAATATCAAAGTCACATATTCCATTCAGTGTGCTTCGCCGCAGTTTAGCAGCCTATTCTGTGTACTGTGCAGAGTTGCAGAATAGGAAGAAATACTGTTAAGTCTTCAAACTAAAATATCAAAGTCACATATTCCATTCAGTGTGCTTCGCCGCAGTTTAGCAGCACATTCTGTGTACTGTGCAGAGTTGCAGAATAGGAAGAAATACTGTTAAGTCTTCAAACTAAAATATCAAAGTCACATATTCCATTCAGTGTGTTTCACCGCCGTTTAGCAGCCTATTCTGTGTACTGTGCAGAGTTGCAGAATAATAAGAAATACTGTTAAGTTTTCAAACTCAAATATTAAAGTCACATATTCCATTCAGTGTGTTTCACCGCAGTTTAGCAGCCTATTCTGTGTACTCTGTACAGTTGCAGAATAATAAGAAATACTGTTAAGTTTTCAAACTCAAATATTAAAGTCACATATTCCATTCAGTGTGCTTCGCCGCAGTTTAGCAGCCTATTCTGTGTACTGTGCAGAGTTGCAGAATAGGAAGAAATACTGTTAAGTCTTCAAACTAAAATATCAAAGTCACATATTCCATTCAGTGTGCTTCGCCGCAGTTTAGCAGCACATTCTGTGTACTGTGCAGAGTTGCAGAATAGGAAGAAATACTGTTAAGTCTTCAAACTAAAATATCAAAGTCACATATTCCATTCAGTGTGTTTCACCGCCGTTTAGCAGCCTATTCTGTGTACTGTGCAGAGTTGCAGAATAATAAGAAATACTGTTAAGTTTTCAAACTCAAATATTAAAGTCACATATTCCATTCAGTGTGTTTCACCGCAGTTTAGCAGCCTATTCTGTGTACTCTGTACAGTTGCAGAATAATAAGAAATACTGTTAAGTTTTCAAACTCAAATATTAAAGTCACATATTCCATTCAGTGTGTTTCACCGCCGTTTAGCAGCCTATTCTGTGTACTGTGCAGAGTTGCAGAATAGGAAGAAATACTGTTAAGTCTTCAAACTAAAATATCAAAGTCACATATTCCATTCAGTGTGTTTCACCGCCGTTTAGCAGCCTATTCTGTGTACTGTGCAGAGTTGCAGAATAATAAGAAATACTGTTAAGTTTTCAAACTCAAATATTAAAGTCACATATTCCATTCAGTGTGTTTCACCGCAGTTTAGCAGCCTATTCTGTGTACTCTGTACAGTTGCAGAATAGTAAGAAATACTGTTAAGTCTTCAAACTAAAATATCAAAGTCACATATTCCATTCAGTGTGTTTCACCGCAGTTTAGCAGCCTATTCTGTGTACTCTGTACAGTTGCAGAATAATAAGAAATACTGTTAAGTCTTCAAACTAAAATATCAAAGTCACATATTCCATTCAGTGTGTTTCACCGCAGTTTAGAAGCCTATTCTGTGTACTCTGTACAGTTGCAGAATAATAAGAAATACTGTTAAGTTTTCAAACTCAAATATTAAAGTCACATATTCCATTCAGTGTGTTTCACCGCAGTTTAGCAGCCTATTCTGTGTACTCTGTACAGTTGCAGAATAATAAGAAATACTGTTAAGTCTTCAAACTAAAATATCAAAGTCACATATTCCATTCAGTGTGTTTCACCGCAGTTTAGCAGCCTATTCTGTGTACTCTGTACAGTTGCAGAATAATAAGAAATACTGTTAAGTCTTCAAACTAAAATATCAAAGTCACATATTCCATTCAGTGTGTTTCACCGCCGTTTAGCAGCCTATTCTGTGTACTCTGCAGAGTTGCAGAATAATAAGAAATACTGTTAAGTTTTCAAACTCAAATATTAAAGTCACATATTCCATTCAGTGTGTTTCACCGCCGTTTAGCAGCCTATTCTGTGTACTGTGCAGAGTTGCAGAATAATAAGAAATACTGTTAAGTTTTCAAACTCAAATATTAAAGTCACATATTCCATTCAGTGTGTTTCACCGCAGTTTAGCAGCCTATTCTGTGTACTCTGTACAGTTGCAGAATAATAAGAAATACTGTTAAGTCTTCAAACTAAAATATCAAAGTCACATATTCCATTCAGTGTGTTTCACCGCAGTTTAGCAGCCTATTCTGTGTACTCTGTACAGTTGCAGAATAATAAGAAATACTGTTAAGTCTTCAAACTAAAATATCAAAGTCACATATTCCATTCAGTGTGTTTCACCGCAGTTTAGCAGCCTATTCTGTGTACTCTGTACAGTTGCAGAATAATAAGAAATACTGTTAAGTTTTCAAACTCAAATATTAAAGTCACATATTCCATTCAGTGTGTTTCACCGCAGTTTAGCAGCCTATTCTGTGTACTCTGTACAGTTGCAGAATAATAAGAAATACTGTTAAGTCTTCAAACTAAAATATCAAAGTCACATATTCCATTCAGTGTGTTTCACCGCAGTTTAGCAGCCTATTCTGTGTACTCTGTACAGTTGCAGAATAATAAGAAATACTGTTAAGTCTTCAAACTAAAATATCAAAGTCACATATTCCATTCAGTGTGTTTCACCGCCGTTTAGCAGCCTATTCTGTGTACTCTGCAGAGTTGCAGAATAATAAGAAATACTGTTAAGTTTTCAAACTCAAATATTAAAGTCACATATTCCATTCAGTGTGTTTCACCGCAGTTTAGCAGCCTATTCTGTGTACTGTGCAGAGTTGCAGAATAATAAGAAATACTGTTAAGTTTTCAAACTCAAATATTAAAGTCACATATTCCATTCAGTGTGTTTCACCGCAGTTTAGCAGCCTATTCTGTGTACTCTGTACAGTTGCAGAATAATAAGAAATACTGTTAAGTCTTCAAACTAAAATATCAAAGTCACATATTCCATTCAGTGTGTTTCACCGCAGTTTAGCAGCCTATTCTGTGTACTCTGTACAGTTGCAGAATAATAAGAAATACTGTTAAGTCTTCAAACTAAAATATCAAAGTCACATATTCCATTCAGTGTGTTTCACCGCAGTTTAGCAGCCTATTCTGTGTACTCTGTACAGTTGCAGAATAATAAGAAATACTGTTAAGTTTTCAAACTCAAATATTAAAGTCACATATTCCATTCAGTGTGTTTCACCGCAGTTTAGCAGCCTATTCTGTGTACTCTGTACAGTTGCAGAATAATAAGAAATACTGTTAAGTCTTCAAACTAAAATATCAAAGTCACATATTCCATTCAGTGTGTTTCACCGCCGTTTAGCAGCCTATTCTGTGTACTCTGCAGAGTTGCAGAATAATAAGAAATACTGTTAAGTTTTCAAACTCAAATATTAAAGTCACATATTCCATTCAGTGTGTTTCACCGCAGTTTAGCAGCCTATTCTGTGTACTCTGTACAGTTGCAGAATAATAAGAAATACTGTTAAGTTTTCAAACTCAAATATTAAAGTCACATATTCCATTCAGTGTGTTTCACCGCAGTTTAGCAGCCTATTCTGTGTACTCTGTACAGTTGCAGAATAATAAGAAATACTGTTAAGTTTTCAAACTCAAATATTAAAGTCACATATTCCATTCAGTGTGTTTCACCGCAGTTTAGCAGCCTATTCTGTGTACTCTGTACAGTTGCAGAATAATAAGAAATACTGTTAAGTTTTCAAACTCAAATATTAAAGTCACATATTCCATTCAGTGTGTTTCACCGCAGTTTAGCAGCCTATTCTGTGTACTGTGCAGAGTTGCAGAATAGGAAGAAATACTGTTAAGTCTTCAAACTAAAATATCAAAGTCACATATTCCATTCAGTGTGTTTCACCGCCGTTTAGCAGCCTATTCTGTGTACTCTGCAGAGTTGCAGAATAATAAGAAATACTGTTAAGTTTTCAAACTCAAATATTAAAGTCACATATTCTGTGTAAGATGAAGAAGGCGGGTAAAAAGGGACGGGGAAGTGGACGTGATCCTGAAAGTTCAGGGCGCGGGTCAGGACGCGGAGAAACTGTGCCTGGTGCCAGAGCACAAGAAAGAAAGACATCCACCATACCTAGCTTCATGTGTAATTTTACAGGGCGTCGCAGGACATCACTCTCGAGGTCCGACCACTGCGAACAGGTGGTCGGTTGGATGACAGCTGATACTGCTTCCAGTCGGTTAAGCACCACCCTGTCTTCCACCAAGTCCACTCTCAGTAGCCAAGAGTCTGGTCAACATAATCCTCACTCTGATCATCCTTCCTCCCACCATACACGGTCTGGTCAAAGAAGTGATCCCACACTGGGATATAGTGAGGAGCTCGTCTCATCACCAATCCTTCATTTGACCCTCTCTCCAAGCACGCTTGCAGAGGAACATGACATCTTGTGCCCTGATTCACAACCTCTAGAGGCTACCCAATCACAAGAAGATGACAGATGTGAACGGCATTTAAGGTCAAAGGAAGTAGTGGATGATGATGATGATGATGAGACACAGTTGCCATTAAATCAACCACTATTTCCGTCTCAAGACCTTGTTGAGGAGAATGTTATACAGTTGTCAATGACTGAGTATGTGGTGGGATCAAGACTTGAGGAGGATGATCAGAGTGAGGAAGTGGAGGAGGACTTGGTGGACGATGAGGTGACTGACCCCACCTGGGAAGGTGTAGAGCCGAGCGATGACAGCAGTCCTGAGGGTGAGCCATCTGCAGCACCGCAACAGGCTGGAAGAGGCAGTGGTGTGGCTACAGAAAGAAGGCGGACCGCACCAAACCGGCCCGCAAATGTTCCACGGAGCACCCCCTTGCGTAAATCTACCTTGCCAAGGGGTAGGTGTTCCGCGGTATGGCGTTTTTTTAAGGAAAGTGCGGACGACAAAAGAATTGTAGTTTGCAACCTGTGCAACACCAGAATGAGCCGAGGCATGAACACTAGAAACCTCACCACCACCAGCATGATCCGACACATGGCATCCAAGCACCGTAATAAGTGGGAGGAACGCCCGGATCGCCAATCTGTGTCTGCAGGCCACACCACTGCCTCCTCTTCCCCTGTTTTCGGTGCCGGCCAATCGCCTGTCGAAGGCGCAGGCCCGCATACCTCCCGCCCTGCACCTGTAGCATCTGAAGCACCATCAGCGACCACATCCACTTCCCTGTCCCAGCACAGCGTCCAAATGTCGTTACCCCAGGCATTTGAGCGCAAGAGAAAGTACCCAGCCACCCACCCACAGGCCATAGCACTAACCTCACACCTTTCAAAATTACTGGCCATCGAAATGCTGCCATTTAGGCTTGTGGACACTGAGTCCTTCCGCAGCCTGATGGCAGCAGCTGTCCCTCGGTACGCGGTCCCCAGCCGCCACTACTTTTCCCGGTGTGCCATCCCCGCATTACACCACCATGTGTCCCGTAACATCACCCGTGCCCTGACCAACGCAGTTACTGGGAAGGTCCACTTAACGACTGACACATGGACAAGTGCTTGTGGCCAGGGACGCTACATTTCCCTGACGGCACACTGGGTGAATGTCGTGGAGGCTGGGAGCGACTCGGACCCTGGGATGGCACGGGTGCTACCCACGCCGAGGATTGCGGGCCCTACCTCCATCAGGGTTTCCACCAGCACCTACGTTATTGGCTCCTCCTCCTCCGTTTCCACCTCCGAATTCTCTACACACACCGCCACTCCCCCATCAGCCAGTAGCTGGAAGCAGTGTAGCACTGCAGTGGGGAAGCGTCAACAGGCCGTGCTGAAGCTGATCTGCCTTGGGGACAAACAGCACACGGCCTCAGAGCTGTTGCAGGGGATTAGTCACCAGACCGAGCAGTGGCTCTCGCCACTCAACCTGCAAGCAGGCATGGTTGTGTGTGATAATGGGCGTAACTTGGTGGCGGCTTTGGAGCTCGGCAAGCTCACACACGTACCATGCCTAGCGCATGTATTTAATTTAGTGGTGCAGCGATTTCTAAAAACCTACCCCAATGTGCATGATCTCTTGACCAAGGTGCGCCGCGTGTGTGCACATTTCCGTAAGTCATCAACAGCTTCAGCCGGCCTGTTGAAGCTGCAGCAGCGCTTACAATTGCCAGCTCACCGGCTGCTGTGTGACGTGAGCACGCGCTGGAACTCCACCTTCCACATGTTGGCCCGGCTTTGTGAGCAGCAGAGGGCAGTAGTGGAGTACCAGCTGTTACACGGTCGTCGCCTCTCCGTTCAACTTCCTGTAATCAGAAGTGAGGAGTGGGAATGGATGTCAGACCTCTGCGAGGTTTTACGCAATTTTGAGGAATCGACACAGATGGTGAGCGGCGATAACGCTATTATCAGTGTAACCATCCCACTTCTGTGTCTACTGAAACGCTCGCTGCTCACAATTAAAACCGACGCTTTGCATGTGGAAGAGGTGGAAATGGGGGAGGAAGAGCTTACACAAGGTGATAGCCAGAGCACCCTCACTTCGTCTTCTCAGCGACAATTGGAGGAGGCGGAGGAGGAGGAGGAGGAGGAGGAGGAAGACACGGTTGCCTCCGCTACAGAGGGTAGCCATGGAACTTTAGTTCCATCTCTTCAGCGTGGGTGGGCAGAAGAGGAGGAAGAGGATGAGGAGATTGAGAGTCATCCTCCTGGTGAGGACAGCGAAATCTTGCCTGTTGGTACTCTTGCACACATGGCTGACTTTATGTTAGGCTGCCTTTCCCGTGACCCACGCGTTGTACGCATTTTAGACAACACGGATTACTGGGTGTTCACCCTTCTGGACCCCCGCTACAAAGAGAATTTCTCATCTCTCATTCCTCCGGTGGAGAGGACAAGCAAAATGTTGCAATACCAGAAGGTTCTTGTCGAAAAATTGCTCCAAAATTTTCCATCTGACAACGCTGGCGGCAGAGTACGTGCTACCTTGGCCAACCGAGAAGGGGAGAAAAGGGGAGCACACAGCAGTTCCGAGAAAGGCAGGGCAACACTCTCCAAGGCGTGGGACACCTTCATGACACCCCGCCAGCACCCTCACCCTGATGCTCAGCCTAGTGTCACAAGGAGGGAAAAGTTTTGGAAGATGGTGAAGGAGTACGTAGCAGACCGTGTCAGCCTCCTCAATGATCCCTCTGTGCCTTACAACTACTGGGTGTCCAAGCTGGACACGTGGTATGAACTGGCACTCTACGCCTTGGAGGTGCTGGCCTGCCCTGCCGCCAGCGTTCTGTCTGAGCGGGTATTTAGTGCTGCTGGTGGCATCATAACAGATAAGCGTATCCGCCTTTCCACCGACAATGCTGATAGGTTGACACTTATAAAAATGAACAAGGCCTGGATTTCCCCTGACTTCTCCACTCCACTGGAGGAAAGCCCCGGGGGAACATAAACTCACTTTATATATGTTATTTACAATGATGGGAATACTCTGTATTCCCATTCACCCCTTCCACCCAAAAAACGGGTATATGGTTGACTCTTAATCTTCTCATCCTCCTCCTCCTCTTCCATATGCCCTGGATATAATTTTTATATAGGGCCAGCTCACCAGCGGGCCCTGTGATATAATTTTTATATAGGGCCAGCTCACCAGCGGGCCCTGTGATATAATTTTTATATAGGGCCAGCTCACCAGCGGGCCCTGTTTGCCAATTTTTATATAGGTCAGCTCACCAGCGGGCCTTCTCATATAATGTTTTATTGGGTCAGCTCTCTAGCGGGCCCTCTCATATAATGTTTTATAGCGTCAGCTCACTAGCGGGCCTTCGCATATAATGTTTAGGATGGTCAGCTCTGCAGCAGACCCTCACCCATAATGTTTTAGATGGTCAGCTCAGCGCACGTTTCCATCTTAATCATGGCCTCAGTTCTGAAAATCAAGGAAATTTTTGGGATAATTTGCCTCTGCGCACGTTTCCCTCTTAATCATGGCCCCAGTTCAGAAAATCAAGGAAATTTTTGGGATAATTTGCCTCTGCGCACGTTTCCCTCTTAATCATGGCCTCAGTTCTGAAAATCAAGGAAATTTTTGGGAGAATTTGCCTCTGCGCACGTTTCCCTCTTAATCATGGCCTCACTTCAGAAAATCAAGGAAATTTTTGGGAGAATTTGCAGATGATATACAAGTAAATATACAGCAAATATTGTTTGGTAACAATTTTTCGCCTAAAGTCGTTTTTATTTTCCTTTTTGTGTGTTTTATGGTCAGTCTGTAAAAATGGCGTACTACGGGCGAAAGATCGTTCCCAGCAGCGATGTTGGAGTCCAAGGTGCATCCAGACATCCTCCCTATGCTGTCCCTGAACCATTTCTGTAGTGTTTCCATCTTTTTCTGCCCTTTTCCTATGGACCAGGCACCCTCCCCTCATCAGAGCAGGGGGTGCCTGGTGTAATGCTCGAGTCCTCCCATTGACTTCAATGGGGCTCGGGTGTTCGGCCGAGCACTCGAGCCTCAGGGGGTGCTCGGTCAGAGCACCCGAACATCCGAGCATTGGGGTGCTCGCTCATCACTAATCTTTATTGAATATAAAGGGTAATTAAAAAATCTGGAGGAAAGCATTGTACTACATGTGGATACATTGCTCATAAAACAAAAAACATTTTGCATTCAAATGAATAAACGTTATGGTATATTGTGGCATTTAAGGGGTGGTGGTGGTGAGATGGCAGTAGGCCCACCTTTTAGCCATGGTACTAATTTAGGATTCAGGATAGTAGTGTATGTGTGATTGGGCATTTCCAATATGACCAGTAGGTTATTATTCTTGTATGTACATCACTGTGTGTTTCTGGCCGCTTTCCCATATCTAGTAGTGAAATGGAGTACACACAGAGACATGGATATTCATACACATTCACACACATCTGCTCACAGCCGACTGTAAATATAAACAAGGAAATGCATCAAGGAGGAGAGGTGACCTTATTTCAGAGATGTCACTGCTGCAACACAAGAAAAACCATACAGTTATTCACTTTACATACATCTTCAGATCTCTCAAACAGAAAGTCAGTTTACATTGAGTTTATCAGCTAGTTATATCATGAAAAGAACAGGAAAATCTAAGTTTAAAACCAATAACATTTATACACTAATTGTTCTGATTCTATTAAGGATAGTTAATATACAGTACAAAAAAAACACACACAAAGAAAGAGGAAACAACTGGCTGTCATTTCCTGGATTGATGTGCTGTTGAGCACTGAGAAGCATTTGTTGTTTTGTTGTGAAAATATTGAATCATTTTCAGTCTACGATTACAGGGACAATGTATATTATTAATTCATACATTGACTGCAACACAACTTATGTGATCTATCTTATTACTTACAGTGTTCAGTGTATAGGCAGAATTAAAAATCTAGCTTTAGGGATCATTTGTCATCTGTCTCTCAAATGCTATAAATTTAATGTAGTCAGGCACCTAGCAACTTGCCATGATTCAAATATTTTTTAATCCATTAAGATGGGCATGGAACACATTGCAAAGCAATGCATTACACACCCCTCTGGTGCTTAATACATTGATAGTTAAAGGGATAGGAATGCTTAAAATGTAAAAAAAATATGTTGTAGGGTTTATCCCCCTGAGTAAAACAAGGGTACTCCCACTGCTGAAAGGTGTTTCATTCAAAAGTTATTAATTTTCAAAGTTGAATTTTTTAGGTGCAATATCACTGTGGCCTGAAATTGTACAGTGGCGCTGTTGCTACATGATCCTATGGACAGCGCTGGTCCTGGGACCATAAATCTCCATAGGATGGTGTAGCAACAGCGCCACTGTACATTTTCAGGCCACTGTGATATTGCACCTAAAAAATTCAACTTTGAAAATTAATAACTTTTGAATGAAACACCTTTCAGCAGTGGGAGTACTCTTGTTTTACTCAGGGGGATAAACCCTACAACATATTTTTTTTTGCATTTTAAGTATTACTATCCCTTTAAAGCTGTAGACAAGATTGAGAACAATATTAACAGAATTGGGATCCTGGCAAGCAGAGAAATAGGCTGAAATTTCCATTTCAAACTAGTATCCCTCAAGGTTTGAACCAGGGGTAGTCAATTGCTGAACCTCCAACTGCCAGGGACGACAACTCCCATCATCCCCACCCAGTCATTGGCCATATGATCATATGATTAAATAAAATGTGCCTGGGAATTCTACATTAAAGTTCAATGGGTGCTGCCCTCTCCTTCTACATTTCTATCTCATCTACTGGGATTGTACACCTAGGCAAATTAAAAACTTTTTGATCAGTAAGGGCTTCTACAAACATTATTCAGACCCCTGACCAATTCTCGCATATTAAATACAAATGGTACTTTGCAATTTCATTCTGTAATATAGTTTATTTTAAACATTGAAACTAAAAATCAATTATTTTAAGGTGACATTCATTTTTTGTGTTGGAAAATAAAATTAAATATGTTGCTTGCATAATTATTCAACCTGCCACACAATAAAATCTGGTAGGGCTACCTTTTACTGTTTTGGGCTAGGTGTGTACGAGCTTTGTTGGAGTGATCTTGGCCCATTATTCTTGACAAACTTGCTCCAGTTTAGTTGGATTTTCTTATGGGCCATAATTTTCAAACAGTGCCAAAGATTCTCAAATGGATTGAGATGAGGTCTTTGACTGGGTCACTGTAGGACATTCACCTTTTTGCTATAGACCCACTCTAATGTTGTGCTGCTGAAAGGGGAATTTCCTCCCTAGCTTCAGTTTTTTAAGGAACTAAAGCAGGTTATCTTGCAGTATATACCTATATTTTGCTCCATTCATTTTTCCTTTAGTTTTAACAAAGCATCCTGTCCCTGCTGATGAGAAGCTTCCCCACAGCATGATTCTGCCACTGTCATAGCTTACAGTAGGGACAGTGTGCCTTGAGGCATATGCAGTGTCAGGATTGCCCAATACATAGCTCTTTGTATTTTTCTTTACCAAAAAGCTATATCTTGGTCTCATCTGACCACAAAATGTTTTCCCACATTGCAGGTGGGGTACTCTCAAGCTTTCTAGAATATTGCACACATGCTTTCATATGATACTTTTTGAGTAACTGCTTCTTTCTTGACAACCTCCCATATAGACCAGTGTTATGCAGAGGTCTTGATATGCATGACTGTTGCACCATTACTCTTCACCCAGCCACTAAACTCTGTAGCTCCTTCAAATTGATTGTCGGTCTGTCTATGGCTTTTTTTTTTCCTTTTTTTGTTTCAGTACTGGGCTTTGAGGGATCACTCACAGGATATCCAAACACTTGGAGATCAATTCTTACTCTTTTCCCAATCAATGTATTTGTATTACTTTATGTCTAACTTCTGTAGAATGCTCTTTGGGCTTCATTTTCATTCAGATACACAAACTAACCAATGATCTTTCAACACTGGGGGTTTTATCCTGAAACAATGACAGCAACTTTAATGCTTCATAGATGGAAGCCAATAAAAAAAAAGTAATTGTGTCCTTGTTAGGTAAATTATTTCATCTGTATAAACTTGGAGCTTCCTTAGGACAGGGGTTGAGTACTTATAGAACAATAAATGGTTAAACCAGTAATAAAAGCAGCTCACCGCAGGTCTAATATATAGTTGAATGAACAAACGTGCAAGAAGAGACGAGGACAGAAAAGAAAGTGGGTTCAAGAGAGATAAGACTGCTGTTTATTAAAATATGAAGCAGATATCAATCCCCACAACAATAGAGACCCATTTAGTGCTATTTTCAGAAAAAGTAGTAAAAATGCTTGTATTTTATTGGAAAATGGATTCATTCTCAGAATTTCTTAGTACACTTAAATTTAGATCCACGTGCAATAGGTTGTATTAACTGAAAATCATATGTTGAACAAATTAAAATGACCATTTAAAAGGTTACGCTATGCCTGCATTCAGGCAAAGCCCCGAATTGTAAACATTTATGTAGGCATGGCTGTCAGTCTAGAGTGTAAACTGAGTCTTCATATTTGATTTCTAATGTTTCAGGTAGGGACCTTAAAAACGTGACTGAGCTAATTGTTATAATGTATTTTATTAAGACATAGTGACATTATTATAATGTATTTTATTAGGAGTCACTATTTAAGTGCCTTAAGTGTTAAGATTTGAAATTTTAGCAGAGGAAATGTTTTTAAATGTTACTTTTGCAGGGCATTCACATAAAATCATCCTACATGTTTGGCCAGGAAATCTGGCTACTTCAGAATTATTGTACGGAAGTTAAGTGACACCAAAAGCTCTTTTTATACTCCAGGAATTTTAAAGTGAGGGCACTAGCTACTCTGCCAACTGTCTCACTATTGGTTGCTAGGTCGGTGTGTCTAGCAAACTGTCACGGTTTTCAGGCAAAGAAGGACAGACACAAATATAAAATATAAATCCACCTTTATTTAATAAGTACAGTAATAATAGTATAGCCCACACAACCCCAGAACACAGGATGATAGGACCAAGGCTCCTACCCGGAGCTGCACACCGTGCTGGGCACTGCACTACTGTGAGATACCGGAGACTAGGACTGTGGTGCGGGTGGAACACCAGAGGGAACGGTAACTGACGCACAAATTTCCACCCTGGGTCACGCGACCAGAGACAACAGGGAGCGAGAGCAGACCTGAACCATGAAACACTGAGACGGATGGTCAGCCAAGTTCGAAGAGTATAGAGCCAGTAGTCAGCCAGAGCCACAGGTCAGACAACCCGGGGACTAGACAGATAGATAGGCAGCAAGAGCCAGAAGTCAGACAAACCGGGGACTACACGGAGCGAGTAAGTCAACCAGATCCACAGGTCAGAACAGATGTGGGTAGTCAGACAAGCCGGGGTCATAGACGGAGCGCAAGAGACAATATCAGAAACACCACGTAAGGGCAATGACTCCCAGGCACAGGGAGGTTTATAAAGGAGCACAGCGTTGCACAGTCCGAAGGGCATCACCAAGTATTCATAGTGTCGGCTCTGGGTGTTAAACGCTGTCTTCCGTTCATGGCCTTCTTTTATTCTTACCAGATTGTACGCGGCCCTCAAGTCACGTTTCATGAATACATTAGAGCCTTTGATACAATCAAATAGCTCCGTGATCAGTGGAATCTGATATGCGTTCTTTACCATCAGTTTATTCAGTCCCCTGAAATCAACGCATGATCTAAGCTCCTCATCTTTGTTCTTAATAAAAAAGAAGCCTGGGCCCGCAGGTGAGGAGGATTTCTGGATAATGCCCCTGGATAATGCGTCAGCCATATAATCCTCCATGGCCTTGTTCTCCTCCACCGATGAGGGGTATACTCTACCCCTAGGAGGTCTGGCCCTCTGTACCAGATCAACAGTGCAATCTTAAGGCCTATGTGGTGGCAACATACTAGCCTCTACCTTATTAAATACCTCTTTGTAGGACTAGTACTCAGCAGAGGTAGAGGAACACAGTGTTCTAGTAGGCTGCTGGAGGCAAGATTTCATACATTGGGAGGGCCATGACAGAATATTGCAAGTCTACCAATCAGAGGGAATGGTAACCATGAAACACTAAGACTGATGGTCAGGCAAGTTCGGAGAGTACAGAGCCAGTAGTCAGCCAGAGCCACAGGTCAGACAAGCTGGGGACTAGACAGAACGATAGGCAGCAAGACCCAGAGGTCAGACAAACCAGGGACTACACAGAGCGAGTAAGTCAACCAAAGCCACAGGTCTGAACCGATATGGGTAGTCAGACAAGCCGGGGTCATACACGGAGTGGATTCTCAGGAGAGCACAGGTCACAATGGAACACAAGAGACAATATCAGAAACACCTCGTAAGGGCAATGACTCCCAGGCCCAGGGAGGTTTATAAAGGAGTAGGAGAAGGTAGGACCAATTAGGCCACACAGAATAGGCCCATAAACAGGCATCCTAGTCTGTGCCTGTTTCATGATGTCAGCACTGCAGAGGTGGCCGCAACTATGCCGGCCGACACACCACAGATGAATGAAGCACAGGATAACTAGGCCTCTAAGGTAGACTGTGATACAAACATTCAGTGTTGTTGTCAAATGTTTACAATCATGGCTGGTCAATTTACTATACTAATTTGCTCTAGAAGCATACTCTTTTTTTTCTTCATCTTAAATATAATTCTACATAATTCTTACAACTAGCATTGAACGGGTCTCTGTTGTTGTGGGGATATATAGGTGCTGTGGATTAATAATAAATAGCAGTCTTCTCTCTCTCTTCTTTTCAGTCCTTTTCTCTTCTTGCAGGTTTGTATGTTGAATTCTGATGTAAGCAACATATTTCACTTTTTTATTTTTCTTAAACTATTTCCCAACATAAAACCAATGTCACCTTACAATAATTCATTTTGAGTTTCCTTGTTTTAAAATAAAATATCATACAGAACAAAAGAACAATGTACTATTTGTAATTCAGTATTTTGAGAGAATTCGTCATCAGAGGTCTGAATACTTTTTGTGGAAGCACTCACTCATCAAAAAGTTTTTCCTTTGCACATCCTATCTATCTGTCTATCTATCTATCTATCTATCTATCTATCTATCTATCTATCTATCTATTTATCTATCTATCTATCTACATATGCATATAATTACATTATCAATTGCTTATCTTGAATGACAAATGTAGAATCATATGGTTTTGGTAGTTAAAACTTTGAAAGAGAATTTTACAAAAATAGTCTTTAAAGTGGGCACGTCCACATTTAACATCAAAACAAATAATATCCTCAAAAATGGATGGTATTAACTCCAGTTTTTACTCCAACAATTACCTGCAAAATAAAAGTGATGTAAATCTAGTGCAATTTCACTGCACCATAGGGGATAAATAAAAATATTCATCAATTTAAATAGGCCTTTTAACCATTTTAATGCTACAGCAATCTCCAAAATATTGCAAAGCAGTACCTTGGAGACCTCGTTATCATTCAAGGGTTAAAAGCCCGTTTTCAATCTGTGGAAATTTTTATGTGTCCCCAAAGGGCAGTTGGTTTGCTCCGGAATTACTCCATTTTCTGTGCATATTGCTCAAAATGTCTTTGTAAGGAACGTTTCCTCCCTCAATTTTCTGACAAAACATTGCTACAACCATCATATTTTGAAGAGATGTTATGCATTTGAACATTCCAGTCTAAAAAAAGTGATGCTAAAATTAACTTTCATTTACATTAGAATTTCCAGGCAGCCCTTTTTTAACATCAGGCGCATAATTTCTAAGTTCTCCCACCAAATGATGCACAATATTAATGCTTGGTTGTTTTGACATTTTCATCATAATTGCTTCCCACTCACATTAAAAGAAGCACATTCAGCATATATTTACATATTTTGGACCTATTAACTAAATGGATTTCATTGTAACTTTGGCAAAATGCGCACCATTTAGTACACCACAATATACTTTAAATATTTATGAGGTAAATGTTTTATCTACTTGGGGTTATCTTTAATCATTGAGGGTGTATTTTACAAACATTATGGGCTTTATTCAGGAGGATAAAGCTGTAAATTAAGGAGCAAATCAACAGTGCTATAGGGGACAAATAAATCCTCAGTTTCCCAATGACCTAAAAGGGACTTTAACTCCTTAAATCAGGGGTGTCCAAGTTTTTGAAAGTGTGTGTGTGTATGTGTGTGTGTGAGAGAGAATTTGTGAGGGCCACATTACAATTTAAAAAAAAATAATGGTGAATTACAGCATAGTACCTATTCAGAAAAATATGTATTTTTGGAATATATATACAGGTCATTGGTGAATTTTGATCACATCAATAAGAATAGCTGAATGCAACCATTTGAGTGCCAGACTTCATATTAGTAGCAATGATCAGACTGTTAAGGCCCTAATGTCATGAAGGTAAAGTGTGATAGCTAATTGGTAAAAAAATGTTTTTGTTAAGAATCTCAAGAGGGCCACATCATGGGATCATGGGGGCCTCATTTGGCCTGTAGGCTGCATGTTGGCCACCCATGCCTTAAATGTTAAAGAGGTGTACAATGTGTAGAAGGATTTGAAAAGAGATCAGAAAGGATTATCTCTATGGAAAGGCAATGCAACTTTGTTTGAATTTAGTGAAGCCTTAGTGAAATGGAATTATGTTTTTAAACATAAAATATTAAGCAAGGTCCTCCTGTTTTTTATACAAATGTGTATTTTTATAGCTGCACCTCTAGCATAATATTTTTTTAGTTTTTTGGGATAATATACTCTTTGTTTTATGACGATTCACCACTTTTTATCACTTTTATATAATACAATGGAAATCTTAGCACAATAATTATATATTTAGGTATTAGTCTTCTCATGCATGTAATTGCAATAAGAAACACTATAGTTAGAGACAGTTTCATTAGAGTTGCTTATAGCGGCTCAAATGAGTGCTGGAGGGCTGTCAGCACTAAATTCATGTCCCATGGGGAATAGGGTAAAGGAATATTGGGTTCTTGATGGATTTCACAAAACTCTTTATCAGATAATGTTCTATGTGGGATATCTTCAGCATATGCCTAATGTTGAGATCTGTATCTTGAGAGGTTGATCACAGACCTTTCTGAAAAATTATAAAAGCAATGTTATAGATAGAGAATAACTGTCAGTTTCTCTTGTTTGATCTTGTTCAAAACCAGAAGCATGAGCCTCAGAGGATGAAAGATGGAAGCCAACTGGAAATTCCATTTCTAATGAAGCATCCACTGTCACCAAATGGTCCTGGGGAAACTGAGAAGTTGGGAAGCAATGTACATTTGAATTTTCCTTGGTTGCCATGTCTATCCAACACATTTTTGCCTTGTGAAGGAATTCCCATGAAAAGTACAGTTTTCCCACTTTTTTCATTGCGTTGAAATGAATGATAATAATATATTCCCCCCACATGGACTTTCCCTCATATATTCCTGCCATGCTAACTATAAAAGAAGTGCTGATTTCCCACACGTCAGTCTGTGCTTGAGACAGAAAAAGTAGCGGATTTGTTTATGCTAGAGACAGACAGACAAAGAGAGGAAGTTGGAGTTTGTTCATAGTAGCATTGGTGATAGCCTATCCAGTTGTTCTATAGCTTTTGGTGTAAAGGGACAAAGAAGAGTTATAAATAATAAATAAATAATAATAAGTGACAGACAGGCAGGTGATCCAAGTTCCTAACTGAGCTTTCTGAGCCACCGCTATGGAGGCATGCACCCAGTTACAAACAGAGAGACAGTGCAGTTGGTTGCTGGTCTTGGCTGACAGTGAAGTGAACAGGCCCAATGATGGCTCAGTCACCATGAATTTTCTATTATAAGCAGTTTCTGAATTTCTATGCAGTTCTCTCAATGCTTGAGTCGCTGCCACCAAAAGATTTTCAGTGGCAGCCTAACAGAGAGAGGAGAACTGCAAAGAGAAGCACAGACTGTTCTTCTGGTCATCTGGATGGCTACCACCTGACCTGCCAGACTTAGCCTCACCTAATCACCTTCTTCTATGTGACATTGCATGAGACAGTGAGGACCCGTGCTAGAAGAACAAGCCTGACCTGATCTACTGAGTAGGGATTGATGAAACGTCAGAGAAATTTCCAGAAGGAATTTTTGCAAAAAAAAAAAAAAAAAATAGATTTTCTGCTTTTTTCAATGGAAATTCCTGCCCATAGAAAATACATAACATGTTCTCCTTTTTGCCACTCCACTTTATTAGCCTGTCTTCTCTAGCTTTAAAATGTGATGCTTTCTCTTCCTCCAACAAACACAGAATGGCATGCTATGGGAACCTGACACACCTTTTATACTATGCCTGTGTGAAAAGAAGGGCAACTTGCCACGTGTTGGCAAGAAATTCAGTTTGCCATTGATTTCAAAGTAATGAGCAGGTGAAACAAAAGCGAAAAAAATAGCCGATGGCAGTCTTTCTAACAATGTAAGTCATCCAATAACCCATGCTATGAACTGCTAATGTGAATTTAACCCCTTAACACCCAAGGACGTACATGTATGCCATTCAGGGACTCCGGAATCGTTTCCCAAAAAAAAAAAAAAAGTTAGCCGAGCGTTAAGTGACAAGTACATTTACCGTTGGAAAGTCTGTGCCTAATTTTCTTGGTATACAGCACACAACTAAGCAAAAAAAAAAAAAACTTGTAGAGAAAACCCAAGCAGGGAACCAACAGCTCGCAAAACACTTAGCATGTAGCACAATGACAACAATAGCAAAATTAACCCCTGCAATATCCTGCAAATGTGCATGCCCTACAAATAATTCCTGGACAACTAACATTAACCCATCAACCCCGGACGAAAGGTTCGCAAATCAACCCCAAACAATCCATGTCACAATACCCCGGCACAACAGGGGTTAACACATACCAACAGATATGTACACACAAAATAATATGCAAACCTAGCAATTGTTAACCCCTTAAGGACCAGTGCACATGCACACGGCCGGCATTTAAGGACCACAGGGCATTTTTTTTAAAATTCCGATTCAGGGCTCCCAGAATGGCGTGCAGCTGCGTGGGGAGCCCTGAAATCGATGAAGTACATGTACATCACGGGTCCTTTAGGGACATCCACCCATGACGTACATGTACTTCCTGGGTCATTAAGGTGTTAAGCAACACAAGCCTGCCTGTGTTACATCACTAAATAGACAGCAACTACAAGCACATTCACACAACAACAGCCACACTGGCATATACTTTCCTGGATAACACACATCTTTCCATTGGCCCCTCCGTACCGGATGACCACACTTGCAGAACACCCCACCACTCTCTTAAAGGGACATCTCTCAGTCCTCAGAAGTGACGTGTTAACAGTGAGAAAACTCAGATAGCAATTACAAGCATTATGTTTCCACTGCAATACCTGCAAAGACATCAGAGAAGGGGGCATGCAAGGTATAGGGTGCCCCAGGAACCCCCAAGTGCACTTGTACATCTTCCACCTCTTGCAACCGCTGATGCTCCAGCTGACAAGCCAGACAGAAGCCCATCTCCACCTGGGGGACCAGGACAGGCAGCAGCACCTCAGCTGCCACAATCACATTGCCCAAAGCTTCCACAGCTGCCAAAGTGACCTGTTAGCAGCACAGGGAGGACAGAGAACTTCAAAGACCAAAGATATTACACACAAGGGTTAAATTCTTTGGAATGCCAGACATTGAAGCGATAGACTGCTACAGGTTGACTTCACAAACCATCATTGATCTATATGAGGTGATCAAAGATGACGTACATCCCATATACAGTAACAACCATGCCATATCCGGAATGCAGAAGCTGCTGTGTGCCATCCTTTTCATGGCAAGTGGATCCTTCCAGCCCCAGAGGGATATGTACCTGGGATGGATGCCCCAGCCCACATGTTCCAGTGTGTTGGCTCAGTTGTTGACAGCCCTGAAGAGGAAAGCCTGGAGGTACATCCATTTCCCCTCCACACACATGCCCAGAGCCATGGGGGTCATAAACTGCACACACGTGCACTTAAGAGCTCCTCCGCATGAGGCACATCTCTACATCAAATTCAAGCATTTCCCATCAACGCAGAGATGGTGTATGATTACAACATGAGGATCACCCACATATGTGCTTCATATCCTGGCAATTATCACTACTCCTACATCCTCAGGCTCTCCTCCATCTACAGGGACATTGAGAATGGCACCTATACAGGAGGATGGAGAATGAGGGGATGTCAACCAGTCATATGTATGTGTGACCAGGACATAGAAGCAGCACATCATTAGTATGTGAACTAAGCCCCATGAAACAGAGGGTGTTGGCCTGGCATTGTGATTGTGCTGCGTGCACACACACACACACACGCACACACACACAATGGGCGTTACAAATTGACTAGCATGTCGTAGAAAACACTGACACATTATATCCATCCCTATTGTTCTCCATTAGATTTTGCACAACTATTGTTCTCATGCTAGCTCCAATACCTCTTTAACACCTGGAATGGCATTGTGGTCTCCAATGCATTGCATGTCATTGCATTGGATATCGCTCTACAGCCCAAGGGTTGTAGGGTTGCTATGGGTATGTTCAGCTGAACATGCGGTTGTAGCAGGCAATCTCAGGGCTTCATATGTGGGTCATCCTGTGGAGTGAAATAGATCCTTATGTGTTGTGTGAGTGTGTTTGCGCACATTCCCCTAATCATCGACATACATGCATTGTGTTTGATTCCTTTGTTATAATCAAAGCTGGTGAAGTGGTCCCTGAAGAGTCTGCCTCTTGTCTCCACCCCTCTCCAGGGGTCCTCATCCTGTTCCTGGGGAACAGGGATTTCCATGAGGTGTTGTGGTTCCATATCCTCGACTAGCCTAGTGTCCACTGATAAGTTGTGGAGGATTGCACATGCCAAGATGATGTTGAATGTGCTTCCTTGGGCCTGTATCAGGATTTGAGGAGCCCAAAGGTGCGCTCAGTGGCATTCCTTTTTCTGACTTGTGTTTCATTATAGCTCTCCAGTGCCAGTGTTTGAATAATTGGTAGTAGTGTTAGGAGCCACTGTTTACAACCATACTCAGCATCACCTGTGGAAAGGGAGTGACATGATAACACAGGGAGCACATGTTATGTGCATGATGTACTACTTGTGTATCATGATCATGCTTAGCTGTGTTTCCATTAGTTGTGTGAATGCACCTGTGGCTGTGGTGTGATGCTTGTATTGTTGACTCACCCAAAAGTCATCCTCCTGTATAGGTTCCATTCTCAAAGTCCCTGTAGATGGAGGAGGGTCTGAGGATGTATGAAATGTGACGTCTTCCGGGATAGGAGGCACAGACATGGGTTATCCTCATTGTGGCATCACATACCATCTGTATTTTAATGGAGTGGAAAATCTTCCTGTTCATGTACCGATGTCCTTCTTGCATTGGAGATTTTATTCGCACATGTGTACAGTCTATGACACCCATGACCCTGGGCATGCCTCGCCTTGTGTAAAACTACCATTTGTCATGTGTCTACTCCATGTCAGTGGAGGGGAAGTGGATATAGCCCCTGGCCTTTCTCTTGATGGCTGCCAACAAGGGAGCCAGTGCTCTGGAACACGTGGACTGTGACATGCCAGATACATAGTCATCTGTGGACTGGAACAATCCACTTGCCATGAAATGGATGGCACACATCAGCTTCTGCAAACCGGGTAGGGCACTTTGGTGTTGGAAATGGGATCATCTTTGATCCCTTCATATAACTGGATGATGCTGTGGGATATCAACCTGTACCGGTCTCTGACTTCAGCATCCGTCTAGTTTTACTTCCGGGTTAGTGGATTTAAAAGAGGAAAACCAGAAGGGCATATTGATGTGCCTTGAGAAAGCCCGAGGTAACACAGACAAAACGTGTTGGCGGTTCATGTTGACACATGGACGCTAGGAGTCAAAAAGTGATGATATGGAGGATGGTGAGAGGAGATACGATGAATGTGAGAAAATTCTAAGGAGATCAGATGGACAACTTATGAGTAGAGGTAGCTCCAGAATGGGAGTGGACAGGTATTTATGATATATATGCCGGTAGATGGAATGGATAAAGGCTATTAAAGGCATGTTGGAATGAGTTACCTTTAATTATCCCCTTGTCTCCGTTGCTGAAGATATTTATGATCTATATCAGAAATCTTTTGCAAAGTACCGTTTGTTGAAGTCTAATTGCTAATAACTCTGAGGAATCACCCTATTGTTGAACTGTGTTACTAATATACCATCATTAACATCCTTTTTCCATTCCGTTGGTATCCGTTGATGGTCAGCGGTGTCTGCATGTGTCATCTGAACTTATTCATATATGGGCTTTATCTTCATCACTTTAACAATTGCTAACTAGATTAAGTGTGTTATGAAGGAGATCATTTACCTATATTAACATCAGTATATTAATCAACATATCATCGTTTTGTTCCCCCATCCTCATACTCATGAACTCATTTTCCATCACTATTTTTTTATCTTTTTTGTATACTGGCGCCAGTGTTTGTTTTTAATTAGGGGAAAGGTATATGTATACAGGGACTTGTCTGTCCAGGACAATGGATGTAGTGGACTCTATGGATTATGTGCTATCCAGTGCTTTATCTCTATATACATTTTATGGATATGTCTAGTCATATTAATAAATATTTTGTAATTTCTTAAAGTGAATTATATGTGTATACTTGGGTTGAGTGCCTATTATAAGTCCTACTCTTTGAATCTTTTTTCTTTGTATGGGATTCCCTACAGTTTTCTTTGAATGGGCATAAGGAGAATTTATGAGTTAGCCCTCCAAAAGAGGGGAGCATTGCTTACAATGAGACATACAGTGCCCTGGCATACAACAGGACCAGAAATATTTTTATTTAGTGGGATAATGTAACAAAAAATCCTTGTTGCAGTTCAGTGTTAAACTTGGCAATCAAATTATACTCCCAGATATTTCTGTCTCTCCGTGTCTTAAAATTTCCAATCAGTATAGTCACTTTGAGATGTTTAATACTGTAATAAGTTCTGCAAATATGTTGACCCACTGGGCTGTCTCCTTTGTTGTTCACACTGGGCCTATGAAAATTCATACTTTTTCTGTCTGTCCTGTCCCACCCACATATAGTCCTGTTTGGGGTCATTTCACACACACACATGATGAGGTAAACAACATTAGATGATCCACAGGAGAATTTTTCCTTGAGATTGTGGTTTCAGTGGGAATGTGGTACATATGTGTGTACAGGTTCCACATGTCCTTTGTAGACAGGGAGATGTAAACATTTTTGTTGCATTCTTAATTGAGCTCTTCACCACCAGTTGTTTCGGGTTTGAGGGCTGTTTATGGGGGAGGAGCAGAGGTCTTGGGAATATTCTTTTTAATCTGTCATCAGTATGTAGTATTGTATGGAGCTCTTTTGAGATTTTACACAGTACTTCAATCTGTGGGTTATAGATGACTACTAGTGGCACTCTTCCTGTGGTTGTTTATATACCAAGAGATTTCTTCTGGCTCTCTGAATTTGGATGTCTGTGATCTTATATCCATTACTGATAAAACCTTTACTGAAATTTTTAAGATGTTGATCTCTGTCAGAAGTTTCAGGGCATATTCTGTTATACCTTAGTATATGGCTATAAACAATAGAGTTTTTTTGTATGTCTGGGATGGAAACCATAATTTCTGAGGAAGATGTCCGGATGGAGTTATTACTATTACTGATTGTAAAAATAATCCAAGGGATGCAAAAGGCTCTGTGTACAAACAGAAGCATGTTGCCTTTTCTATTGCTAGTCACCGCTCAAGAGCATGAAATTTTAGATATCTAGTGCAATTACAGATGAGAAATTTCAGCATATATATTAGACTAATCCCTACCAAAAGGGCGGTCCAGTTTCAAAACGATGGTCAAGTCCCTTTTGCACGTGAAATACCAGCTAACCCCAGACCCCAGACATACATTTTGTCCTTGTTTGTGCCTTGTCAGTGAGGTGCAGCTGGTTTCCCTAGGCACTGAAAGTAAGGGGTCCAAATCTGAATTACCCTTTACTCTTTGGGAGTGACTGATTGTAGTATCCAGAAAGTTACTTTTTTGTGGGTAAATGGCTGAGTTTGAGGATAATGGTGGGATGGAAAGAATTGTAATTTTTGTGAAATGCCAAAAGTTCATCTTCATTCAGCTGCCAGTGCAAATGATTAGGATGGCATCTATATAGGAGAGGTAGACCAGATCACAACATTAAAGATCTCAAAGTGACAATACTGATGGGAAATGTTAAGAAACAGAGGCCTCAATTCAATAAAGCACTGTAAAACTGCAGTTAAGGCAAAAAAAAAACACTGACTATTAGTAGTGATGAGCGAGCACCCCAATGCTCGGGTGTTCGGGTGCTCTGACCGAGCGCCCCCGGAGGCTCGAGTGCTCGGCCGAGCACCCGAGCCCCATTGAAGTCAATGGGAGGACTCGAGCATTACACCAGGCACCCCCTGCTCTGATGAGGGGAGGGTGCCTGGTCCATAGGAAAAGGGCAGAAAATGATGGAAACACCACAGAAATGGTTCAGGGACAGCATAGGGAGGATGTCTGGATGCATCTTGGACTCCAACATCGCTGCTGGGAACGATCTTTCGCCCGTAGTACGCCATTTTTACAGACTGACCGTAAAACACACAAAAAGGAAGATAAAAACGACTTTAGGCGAAAAATTGTTACCAAACAGTATTTGCTGTATATTTACTTGTATATCATCTGCAAATTCTGCAAAAAATTTCATCGATTTTTCTGAACTGAGGCCATGATTAAGAGGGAAACGTGCGCAGAGGCAAATTCTCCCAAAAATTTCCTTGATTTTTCTGAACTGAGGCCATGATTAAGAGGGAAACGTGCGCAGAGGCAAATTCTCCCAAAAATTTCCTTGATTTTTCTGAACTGAGGCCATGATTAAGAGGGAAACGTGCGCAAAGGCAAATTCTCCCAAAAATTTCCTCGATTTTTCTGAACTGGGGCCATGATTAAGAGGGAAACGTGCGCTGAGCCGACCATCTAAAACATTATGGGTGAGGGTCTGCTGCGGAGCTGACCATCCTAAACATTATATGCGAAGGCCCGCTAGTGAGCTGACGCTATAAAACATTATATGAGAGGGCCCGCTAGAGAGCTGACCCAATAAAACATTATATGAGAAGGCCCGCTGGTGAGCTGACCTATAGAAAAATTGTCAAACTGCGCCCGCTGGTGAGCTGGCCCTATATAAAAATTATATCACTGGGCCCACTGGTGAGCTGGCCCTATATAAAAATTATATCACTGGGCATATGGAAGAGAGTCAACCATATACCCGTTTTTTGGGTGGAAGGGGTGAATGGGAATACAGAGTATTCCCATCATTGTAAATAACATATATAAAGTGAGTTTATGTTCCCCCGGGGCTTTCCTCCAGTGGAGTGGAGAAGTCAGGGGAAATCCAGGCCTTGTTCATTTTTATAAGTGTCAACCTATCAGCATTTTCGGTGGAAAGGCGGATACGCTTATCTGTTATGATGCCACCAGCAGCACTAAATACCCGCTCAGACAGAACGCTGGCGGCAGGGCAGGCCAGCACCTCCAAGGCGTAGAGTGCCAGTTCATACCACGTGTCCAGCTTGGACACCCAGTAGTTGTAAGGCACAGAGGGATCATTGAGGACACTGACACGGTCTGCTACGTACTCCTTCACCATCTTCCAAAACTTTTCCCTCCTTGTGACACTAGGCTGCGCATCAGGGTGAGGGTGCTGGCGGGGTGTCATGAAGGTGTCCCACGCCTTGGAGAGTGTTGCCCTGCCTTTGTCGGAACTGCTGTGTGCTCCCCTTTTCTCCCCTTCTCGGTTGGCCAAGGTAGCACGTACTCTGCCGCCAGTGTTGTCAGATGGAAAATTTTGGAGCAATTTTTCGACAAGAACCTTCTGGTATTGCACCATTTTGCTTGTCCTCTCCACCGGAGGAATGAGAGATGAGAAATTCTCTTTGTAGCGGGGGTCCAGAAGGGTGAACACCCAGTAATCCGTGTTGTCTAAAATGCGTGTAACGCGTGGGTCACGGGAAAGGCAGCCTAACATAAAGTCAGCCATGTGTGCCAGAGTACCAACAGGCAAGATTTCGCTGTCCTCACCAGGAGGATGACTCTCAATCTCCTCATCCTCTTCCTCCTCTTCTGCCCACCCACGCTGAAGAGATGGAACTAAAGTTCCATGGCTACCCTCTGTAGCGGAGGCAACCGTGTCTTCCTCCTCCTCCTCCGCATCCTCCAATTGTCGCTGAGAAGACGAAGTGAGGGTGCTCTGGCTATCACCTTGTGTAAGCTCTTCCTCCCCCATTTCCACCTCTTCCACATGCAAAGCGTCGGTTTTAATTGTGAGCAGCGAGCGTTTCAGTAGACACAGAAGTGGGATGGTTACACTGATAATAGCGTTATCGCCGCTCACCATCTGTGTCGATTCCTCAAAATTGCGTAAAACCTCACAGAGGTCTGACATCCATTCCCACTCCTCACTTCTGATTACAGGAAGTTGAACGGAGAGGCGACGACCGTGTAACAGCTGGTACTCCACTACTGCCCTCTGCTGCTCACAAAGCCGGGCCAACATGTGGAAGGTGGAGTTCCAGCGCGTGCTCACGTCACACAGCAGCCGGTGAGCTGGCAATTGTAAGCGCTGCTGCAGCTTCAACAGGCCGGCTGAAGCTGTAGATGACTTACGGAAATGTGCACACACGCGGCGCACCTTGGTCAAGAGATCATGCAAATTGGGGTAGGTTTTTAGAAATCGCTGAACCACTAAATTAAATACATGCGCTAGGCATGCTACGTGTGTCAGCTTGCCGAGCTCCAAAGCCGCCACCAAGTTACGCCCATTATCACACACAACCATGCCTGGTTGCAGGTTGAGTGGCGAGAGCCATTGCTCGGTCTGGTGACTAATCCCCTGCAACAGCTCTGAGGCCGTGTGCTGTTTGTCCCCAAGGCAGATCAGCTTCAGCACGGCCTGTTGACGCTTCCCCACTGCAGTGCTACACTGCTTCCAGCTACCGGCTGATGGGTGAGTGGCGCTGCGCGCAGAGAATTCGGAGGTGGAAACGGAGGAGGAGGAGCCAATAACGTAGGTGCTGGCAGAAACCCTGATGGAGGAAGGGCCCGCAATCCTCGGCGTGGGTAGCACCTGTGCCATCCCAGGGTCCGAGTCGCTCCCAGCCTCCACGACATTCACCCAGTGTGCCGTCAGGGAAATGTAGCGTCCCTGGCCACAAGCACTTGTCCATGTGTCAGTCGTTAAGTGGACCTTCCCAGTAACTGCGTTGGTCAGGGCACGGGTGATGTTACGGGACACATGGTGGTGTAAGGCGGGGACGGCACACCGGGAAAAGTAGTGGCGGCTGGGGACTGCGTACCGAGGGACAGCTGCTGCCATCAGGCTGCGGAAGGACTCAGTCTCCACAAGCCTATATGGCAGCATTTCGATGGCCAGTAATTTTGAAAGGTGTGAGGTTAGTGCTATGGCCTGTGGGTGGGTGGCTGGGTATTTTCGCTTGCTCTCAAATGCCTGGGGTAACGACATTTGGTCGCTGTGCTGGGACAGGGAAGTGGATGTGGTCGCTGATGGTGCTTCAGATGGTACAGGTGCAGGGCGGGAGGTATGCGGGCCTGCGCCTTCGACAGGCGATTGGCCGGCACCGAAAACAGGGGAAGAGTAGGCAGTGGTGTGGCCTGCAGACACAGATGGGCGATCCAGGCGTTCCTCCCACTTATTACGGTGCTTGGATGCCATGTGTCGGATCATGCTGGTGGTGGTGAGGTTTCTAGTGTTCATGCCTCGGCTCATTCTGGTGTGGCACAGGTTGCAAACTACAATTCTTTTGTCGTCCGCACTTTCCTTAAAAAAACGCCATACCGCGGACCACCTACCCCTTGGCAAGGGAGATTTACGCAAGGGGGTGCTCCGTGGAACATTTGCGGGCCGGTTTGGTGCGGTCCGCCTTCTTTCTGTAGCCACACCACTGCCTCTTCCAGCCTGTTGTGGTGCTGGAGATGGCTCACCCTCAGGACTGCTGTCATCGCTCGGCTCTACACCTTCCCAGGTGGGGTCAGTCACCTCATCGTCCACCAAGTCCTCGTCCACTTCCTCACTCTGATCATCCTCCTCATGTCTTGATCCCACCACATACTCAGTCATTGACAACTGTTTATCATCCTCCTCATCAAGGTCTTGAGACAGTAATAGTGGTTGATTTAATGGCAACTGTGTCTCATCATCATCATCATCCACTTCCTTTGACCTTAAATGCCGTTCACCTCTGTCATCTTCTTGTGATTGGGTACCCTCTAGAGGTTGTGAATCAGGGCACAAGATGTCATGTTCCTCTGCAAGCGTGCTTGGAGAGAGGTTCAAATTAAGGATTGGTGATGAGACGAGCTCCTCACTATATCCCAGTGTGGGATCACTTCTTTGACCAGATCCTCTATGGTGGGAGGAAGGATGATCAGGGTGAGGATTATGTTGACCAGACTCTTGGCTACTGAGAGTGGACTTGGTGGAAGACAGGGTGGTGCTTAACCGACTGGAAGCAGTATCAGCTGACATCCAACCGACCACCTGTTCGCAGTGGTCGGACCTCGAGAGTGATGTCCTGCGACGCCCTGTAAACTGAGACATGAAGCTAGGTATGGTGGATGTCTTTCTGTCTTGTGCTCTGGCACCAGGCACAGTTTCTACGCGTCCTGACCCGCGCCCTGAACTATCAGGATCACGTCCACTTACCCGTCCCTTTTTACCCGCCTTCTTCATATTACATGGAATATGTGCTGCAAATCTGCAACTTTGCACAGTAAACAGAATGTTCTTCTTAACTGTGGCTACGCACAGTGAATGGAATATGTGACTTTGATATTTTACAATTTGAACACTTAACAGAATGTTCTCCTAATCTGAAACTTTGCACAGTAAACAGAATGTTCTTCTTAACTGCGGCTACGCACAGTGAATGGAATATATGTGACTTTGATATTTTACAGTTTGCACAGTTAACAGAATGTTCTCCTAATATGCAACTTTGCACAGTAAACAGAATGTTCTTCTTAACTGCGGCTCGGCACAGTGAATGGAAAATGTGACTTTGATATTTTACAGTTTGCACAGTTAACAGAATGTTCTCCTAATATGCAACTTTGCACAGTAAACAGAATGTTCTTCTTAACTGTGGCTACGCACAGTGAATGGAATATGTGACTTTGATATTTTACAGTTTGAACACTTAACAGAATGTTCTCCTAATCTGAAACTTTGCACAGTAAACAGAATGTTCTTCTTAACTGCGGCTACGCACAGTGAATGGAATATGTGACTTTGATATTTTACAGTTTGAACACTTAACAGAATGTTCTCCTAATCTGAAACTTTGCACAGTAAACAGAATGTTCTTCTTAACTGCGGCTACGCACAGTGAATGGAATATGTGACTTTGATATTTTACAGTTTGAACACTTAACAGAATGTTCTCCTAATCTGAAACTTTGCACAGTAAACAGAATGTTCTTCTTAACTGCGGCTACGCACAGTGAATGGAATATGTGACTTTGATATTTTACAGTTTGCACAGTTAACAGAATGTTCTCCTAATATGCAACTTTGCACAGTAAACAGAATGTTCTTCTTAACTGCGGCTACGCACAGTGAATGGAATATGTGACTTTGATATTTTACAGTTTGAACACTTAACAGAATTTTTTCCTATTCTGCAACTGTGCACAGTAAACAGAATTTGCTTCTTAACTGCGGCGACGCACAGTGAATGGAATATGTGACTTTGATATTTTACAGTTTGAACACTTAACAGAATGTTCTCCTAATCTGAAACTTTGCACAGTAAACAGAATGTTCTTCGTAACTGCGGCTACGCACAGTTAATGGAATATGTGACTTTGATATTTTACAGTTTGAACACTTAACAGAATGTTCTCCTAATCTGAAACTTTGCACAGTAAACAGAATGTTCTTCTTAACTGCGGCTACGCACAGTGAATGGAATATGTGACTTTGATATTTTACAGTTTGCACAGTTAACAGAATGTTCTCCTAATATGCAACTTTGCACAGTAAACAGAATGTTCTTCTTAACTGCGGCTACGCACAGTGAATGGAATATGTGACTTTGATATTTTACAGTTTGCACAGTTAACAGAATGTTCTCCTAATATGCAACTTTGCACAGTAAACAGAATGTTCTTCTTAACTGCGGCTACGCACAGTGAATGGAATATGTGACTTTGATATTTTACAGTTTGAACACTTAACAGAATGTTCTCCTAATCTGAAACTTTGCACAGTAAACAGAATGTTCTTCTTAACTGCGGCTCGGCACAGTGAATGGAATATGTGACTTTGATATTTTACAGTTTGAACACTTAACAGAATGTTCTCCTAATCTGAAACTTTGCACAGTAAACAGAATGTTCTTCTTAACTGCGGCTACGCACAGTGAATGGAATATGTGACTTTGATATTTTACAGTTTGAACACTTAACAGAATGTGCTCTAATCTGCAACTTTGCACACTAAAAAGAATGTGCTGCTAATCTGCAACTTTGCACACTGAACAGAATGTGCTCTAATCTGCAACTTTGCACACTAAACAGAATGTGCTGCTAATCTGCGGCTAGGCACAGTGAACAGAATATGTGAAGTTTTTTTTTTTATATCTCTGCCCCCCCACACAAAATAAACTGCTGCCCCCACACACAGTAGTCCTAAAAAGGACTTTTGGGTCTTTTTTTTTAACAAACTCGCTTTTCTTCTCCCTACACTGACTTTCCCTTCCTATCCTCATCTCTCCCTGGCTAAGACTGAGCCGAACTCGCTGGTCAGGTGCTATACAGCACCCGATCACGGGTTCTGGCCAGCCAATCAGTGTAATGCCAGCAGCCAACATGGCTGCTGGCATTACACTGATGTCAGAGCCTCCCTGCACGTTTATTGGCTGCGCAGCAGCCGCGAAACGTGCGGGGAGGAGACCCGAACATGGCGGGCGAGCACATGCGGTACTCGTACGAGTACCGCCATGTGCCGAGCAGAGCGATGCTCGAGCCGAACCGAGTTTCGGCCGAGCATGCTCGCTCATCACTAACTATTAGCCATGTCTGAGTAGTGTAGATATTCAATAAGCCATCTATCAGAATGGCTAATGAGCATAGGCCCAGAAATCCACAGAGCTTCAAAACATGCATTGCACCTTTTTTAACCTCACTGTGTGTTCATTCATTTTAGTTGCTAAACAACTCATGATACATCACGTTCAAAGGAAAAAGATGATGGTTGACATCTGGCAACGCTAAACATTGTCAAGACAAGTTCAAACTCCCAACTGATCAGATGGTTACCCGAGTAAGGAGAGGTACACACAGGACAGGGACAGAACAGTCAGGTACAGCGCAGGAAGGACCTGAAACACAGAATTTTAACATGCCACAGGATGGTGTTGATGATGAGAGAATGTATACTACGAGGAGAATAGGGTCCTCATCCAGGGTATCCTGTAAAGGGAAAACATCCTGTTTCTGATGGAGAGGGCCAGTGGTCTGGGTCCCAAGAAGAAGACCACCTGGTGTCAGATCCTCCCCAAGGTGGACACAGTCTCCAGCTGTAAGCAGACCATGGAGTCTATCAAGAAGCATCCCTCTTATCATAGCTCAAATTAATAATCACACTATCACATAGACTGTAAGCTCTCACGAGCAGGGCCCTCTGATCCTTCTGTTCTCCACATATGATTTGTACTATTTAATATCTCTGTATGTCTATCCCCTATTGTAAAGCGCTGTGGAATAAGTTGGCCGATATATAAATAAAGATTTTTATTACTTATTTACCAACACAGCATCCATACCTGCAGAACAGCAGGAGGGGGGTGAGGAGGAGACCCGTGGCTTCTCCCCAAGGAACACAGCCCCTGAGGAGCCAGGAGAGGGCACAAGCAGGAGGTCACCAACACCACCACCACCCTCAGAGTACAGCCTGCCACCCACAACTTGCACAGACTGGATGCCACCTGGGAGGTGGATGCCTCCGACCACCCAAGGCCATTATTTGATGGCCCCACCAGCACCACTATCACCAGGATGGCACTAGATGCCCAGTACAGTAAGCACCCCACAATATGAGGCATAAGGGCTGTCGGACTATTTATATGAAGGTATCCAAAGGGTTAAAACAGAGAACCACTCAGGTTGGATTTCTTCACTTAAATACGCAAATGACAATATAAAATAATTTGAGAACTTTATCTTTATTACGTATTGACACGCTACTTCACAGTAACGAATTGATCAGAGTAATCAATCCTTCATATTTGTGCAAAAATATATAATTTATTAAAATACAATATACTATATATAACAAGTATCAGTAACAATGAAATATATAAGTGATTAGCAATTATAATAGGTACATAGAAAACCAAACCACATTTATTACCATGAGGATTACCAGCGGTGCAAGGGTTAACTACACATAGGTATATTCAGAGGTATTAATAACAATAATTGCACTCAGTAGCATAGAACAGGTTAATTGATTCTTACAATTAATATAATACAGTTGGCTGCAGTGTCTCTTAATACCTCTGCCCCAGAAACTGTATAGACTATGCTAATTATGATGTAAGGGGTATTGTGAGATGAATTAAATAATTCCTCTAACAATTCCTTGTATCATATCTCAATAATAATCAGATTTAAATCACTATAATTTAATTATATACTGAATTAAATATTGAATACCTCTGAATAAAATATATAAATTGCAATTAATATAGTCAATCAAAGATTGTGCAAATAATCTACCTAAAATTAATCCAATAACATATGTCTATTAAATCCAACTTCATGCAACATATATCATAATTATGACTACAGCAACATATATAAAACCTATAGGCACTCCAAGGGTTAATCCACTCGTTTAAAATAGGTGCCACACCCTAAAGCTTATTATGTCTATGGGAAGTGCACACTTCCAATTTACAAAAGATAAGCCTGGTACCCTCACAAAGAACTTTAGAATGCACACCACAAATAAATAGACAAATAGCAGTTAGAGAGTTAATAAAATAATTCCAAGAATTCCCTTGATTAAATATCAACTATTATAATTTTACCAGAAACACAATATTCTAGAGATAACAAAAATTATATTAACCAATATACACAATGATAAATATATCTCACTGCTACCTCTATTTTATGATCTCTCTGGCAATTTATAACAATAAATTAATTAATTAATTCTGCTTAATTTCTTTATTAAATGCTAAATATAGCTGATAATATAATATTTTCCATAAAACTGGCCAGGCTTCTGTGGGCAAATATATATATAATTTTCCTCAAATACCGAGGAAATATCCTTATTTTGAAATTAGGCAGAATTAGAATAAATAAAATATAATTACCAGCTCAATCATTGTGGATTCTTGAAGTTTTCAGGTGTTGTCAGGAATTTAATCAGCAGAGCCTTCTTTTGCCAGGAATCTAAGAGCTGTTAGGAGTTTTTTTTAGGAAGTGAAGAGCTCAAGCACTAAGAGTATTTTGGCATTATATTGGCAATTTTTGCCTTATCAGTAATCCCCACCTCTTTCTAATGATTGGACAAAGATCCATCTCATTATACCGTGACATCATCAGTCAGACCTGATTGGATACTCATATCTTATGCTAATCAAAGAAAAATATAAACATTATGAGTATTTTACAATATAAAGGCTGTAGATGGCGCCATTACACTATATTGAAATTTTACAGGTGACACATCACATGGCATATGTCAAGTTAAGAGAGAGAGAGAAAAAGTTTATCAGAGATCCCATAAACTAGTCATTTTGCTATGTCTTTCCCATAAGGAGGCTATGTCTCACAGACATCTTGTCTACAATTTAACATCCATTGCCCATTAATGTCACTTAGTTATTTCTCCCCCAAAGAGGTCCATGAGTATTCCTTTGTCTTAAGGATGAAATAATCTGAACACATTTTAAACAGAATTTCAGTTAATTTCTACTATTAGAGTTAACCCTCTGTGCTCCACCAGGACAAAGTCTCTGACAGGGCCCACACCACAGCCACAGCCACTCACCTGGATGCAGCCACAGCAAGAGTCCAAATATGACCCCACACCCAAGTGGGAGGGAAACAGATACCAATGGCCATGGTATGACCCATGGCCATTGGGCTTTGAGCACATGGGCCTTATTGGTGAGCCACAGCACCCTCAAACCCTGAAGGAATTCACACCAGCAGCACAGGGTCAACCAGGGTGACAACCATCTGTGCCAAGTGAGGAGTCCATATCTATGGATAAGTATCTTTGCAGTCCTCGCATGCTGGCCCCCTGACACCTGCCCCGCAACACACCTCAAACACAAACGACTTGAGCAGCTCTAACTTCTACCTCTAAATCAAACTCACAATCCACATATAATATGTCTGATAAGCAAATTTAGCTTCAGTGATCCCATAAACTAATTTCTGATGGAACGAATATATTTTGCATCCAAGTCTAGTGAAAACCATATGTGCTTACTCCAAGAATCTCTCTCTGGATACAGTAGCATATGTTATGGCAAACAGGGATGAGCCAGCACCATCATGTTTAATTTCACTACAAAGACTGTGATCATGAGTAAGCGCTAGATGCGTGAAACGCGTTGATCAGAAATAAAGGTCTGTAATACCTTTCCTAGCTCTGTATATGGGTTGCAAAGATAAAAGTATTTTTAAAGAAGAATTTTTTCACAATAAAGTGAATGTTTTTATATCACTGGAGTCTTGTAATGAAATTAACCATGATGGTGCTGGCTCATACCTGTTTTCTATAACGTCTGCAACACACCTCACCACCACCAGCAGCAGAAGAACAACCACCAGAACTGGAGGAAGACAATGGCTAACAGGAAGAGGCAGAACAAGAAGGAGAGCCATCCGCAGAACCTCAAACTCCACCATCCATGCCACGCACCCAAACCATGAGGATCGATGAGGAGTGCCTAAATATCCAGAGGAGGCTGCTGAGGGAGGCCACAAGGTCACCCAGATACTGGAGGATGTTGATGTGTGATGTGTAGAGGAACACAGTCACCCTACATGCAATAGAATCTCAGCAAGCTATTCTAATGACTGAGATATGGCAATTTTGGACTGCAATGATGGATTTGTCAGGCCAGATGCTGTTGGAAATGAGGGAATGGAATTGCATATAGAGGCTGCAGATGGAGAGGGCACAGCAGACCATAGAGGGGTCAATTGTAACCACCTCCCCTTCCAGCGTTACCCCTACAAAACAACCCGAAGAGTGACTAGAGTCACTAAACAGCCGGTGAGGGAATCCACCTCTGCAGCACCTTCCAAAGTCCCCCCCCCCAAAAAAAAGAACCCCATTTAACATATTTCCCCCAAATAAAATTGCGCTTATTGATCCAAACTATGTCTGTGACACGTTCTGGTTCCTAACAAGGTCAATGGCAGAGATGTCTCCAATGTATTGCAAAGCAATGCAGTGAACACAACTCCTGCACATATTACTTGGTTGTAAGGTGTTGGAACATTGGTAACCACACACACCACATACACTGTTGTCCAGTTTCAACTCACAATCCACCTAGCAAATCAATATAACATGAAGGTGTTGTTTGGCCATGATATGAGCTGAAACTGAACAACTGACACCTACCCCTTCGAATAATATATGCCAGACTGGTGTCTCTGGTGTGATTATTAAGTTGTTAGCCAATCATACTTTTAATTTAAATTATTCACTGCCAGGGTAGATTAGAAAAACTCAACATAAGCTGGGATTCACACTCTGATTAGGAAGAATCCATCACACACCTAATAATTTGAGGTTAATGATTTAAAAAACTGCTATGTTTGGCTACAGGACAGGAGCATGAAGACGCCACTAGTTAGGTCTATTGATTACACTATGCAGGGAGAACATTTCCTTGCATCTCAACATTTCAAACTCCAATCATGCTCCCTGTTTAAGTAATAAACCCTTAAAGGGATAGTAATACTTAAAATGTAAAAAATATATGTTGTAGGGTTTATCCCGCTGAGTAAAACAAGGGTACTCCCACTGCTGAAAGATGTTTTATTCAAAAGTTATTACAGCTCAAAGCTGAAATTTTTAGGTGCAATATCACAGTGGCCTGAAATTGTACAGTGGTGCTGTTGCTACACCATCCTATGGACAGCTCTGGTCCCGGGACCAGTGTGATTTGTTGTAATTGCTGCATACCTGTAGTGACTAGAGTCACTAAACAGCCGGTGATTTATCTGTTGTTTCATGGTATGGTGCGACGGATTGTGTTGGGTTGCTTTGTCAACCACTTGTCCCTGAGGGGGTTTTTGGTTGTTCGGGACTTTGTAGGGCATGCCCATTTTCGGGGTAGTTCCTTGGCTTTGCAAGGGTTAATGTTGTTATGCTGTGCTTGTTCTATGTGCTACGTGTTGTGCGAGCTGTTGGTTTCCTGTTTTCTTTTGTCCCCTCTGTTTTGTGCTGTACACTAAGAAAGAATGGGTGCAGAATTTCATCCGGTAAATGCATCAGTTTATTGTGTGTTGGCACTGACCTCACAGAATTGAATGGCTCCTGGGTAGAGCTGTTCCATTGTTCTTATTGGGCAAATTATTAACGGCCGCTGTCATTTTTAAACTCCCGTTAGCTGTTCATAGCATGGGTAATTGAATGGATTACTGTACTTAAAAAAACATCTTTGGCTTTTTTTGGGGCATGAGAGACAATTGAATTAAGCCCAGAGAGACAGAAAGATCTGGGATTATCAATTGATAACCAAGTCTAACACTCAGTGCTGTGACTTGAACTGTGACAAGGAATTTATGGCACATTATCCCACTTAAAATATTTTTGATTCCTTTGGATGACAGGGAGTTGCGCATCTCATAGTAAACAATGGGTTGTACACTCCTCTGGCATTTAGAAGGTTAACCCATATATTATTTTGACTTTGTCATCTTTGGCTTAATTCAGTGGAGCTTGAAAAGGGCAATTAATCTTGTTTGCATATTTTCTAGTCCACTTGGGGAAAACACATTCCCCTTTTCAGAAATTCTGGTGCCGGTGGTGGGAACTGGGTAAAAGGGGATATGGTAGAGGTGATAGTACTCTATTGGTGGGCTCTTGTGCCTCTCCATCATTTCGAAGATGGGGACCCCCTCCCCATCTCTCTGGTGTGTGCTACTGGGAAACATGAAAGAAATATAAAGTCTTCAAATTGCCATTGATTTAAAAGGTGTAAAACCCTTGAATGCTACAGTGGTTGTGAAGGCATTGCTTTCCAATGTGTTGAAGATCTCTCTAGCAGAATTTTTATTTGCCACCCTATGATACAGTTTGTTTGCCCCAGAAGTATTCCAGTTCCTTTTAGTACATCAGCCTCAATATTTGCAAGCTGTAATCTCTTGTTATTTAAAATAACATTAACACCTAAGAATCATCTGAGGAAAACTTAAATTTAAAGGGACAGTAATGTCCCAGAAAAAATATTTAGCATTTTGTAGGGATTAAAAAGTTGAATTGAATGCAAAAAAACCCTATCTCTCAAACCACTATGGCTTAAGAGATATCTGCATTCAAAGTTTGACATTTCCTGCTGTAAGCTGTAAAGCTGACAGCAGGAGATTTGTGTCGGCCGACACTGAGGCTCTTCAGCAGAGCCGCAATCACGTTTTTTAAAAAGAATGACTTCATTGGAATGGTCTACAAAGTGTTCCTGGTTTGCCAATGAAGTCATTCTTTTTTAAAAACATGATTGCTGGTCTGCTGAAGAGCCTTCGTGTCGGCCGACACGGATCTCCTGCTGTTAGCTTTACAGCTGACAGCAGGAAACGTCAAACTTTTAATGCAGATATCTCTCAAACCATAGCGGTTTGAGAGATAGGGTTTTTTGCATTTAGTTCAACTTTTTAATCCCTACAAAATGCTAAATATTTTTTCTGGGACATTTTTGCAAGCTGTAATCTCTTGTTATTTAAAATAACATTAACACCTAAGAATCATCTAAGGAAAACTTAAATTTAAAGGGACAGTAATGTCCCAGAAAAAATATTTAGCATTTTGTAGGGATTAAAAAGTTGAATTGAATGCAAAAAAACCCTATCTCTCAAACCACTATGGCTTAAGAGATATCTGCATTCAAAGTTTGACATTTCCTGCTGTAAGCTGTAAAGCTGACAGCAGGAGATGTGTGTCGGCCGACATTGAGGCTCTTCAGCAGAGCCGCAATCACGTTTTTTAAAAAGAATGACTTAATTGGAATGGTCTACAAAGTGTTCCTGGTTTGCCAATGAAGTCATTCTTTTTTAAAAACATGATTGCCGGTCTGCTGAAGAGCCTTCGTGTCGGCCGACACGGATCTCCTGCTGTTAGCTTTACAGCTGACAGCAGGAAACGTCAAACTTTTAATGCAGATATCTCTCAAACCATAGCGGTTTGAGAGATAGGGTTTTTTGCATTCAGTTCAACTTTTTAATCCCTACAAAATGCTAAATATTTTTTCTGGGACATTACTGTCCCTTTAATGTACTTGCATTTGTAAAATTCTCTTTTCCAAGGCCTAAAATTTAGTCCCATGTATTCTCCATGGGAGTTTCATTTGCTGCCTTTTACAGGGACCCATTATTCCAGTTAACATATACATCTTGATAGGTGTCTGACAAGTGATGTTTTTATACTGACATTAAAAGACCTGAGGTAAGGTACCAGCCTTTTTGAACAGAAGAGCAGTGGGTACTAATCACAGCATTTTAACTGCCTTAGCTCTTTTCTCATTAAAAAAACACAAACAATTCTAACCAAATGGTATCTATCTAGGACAGACTATACATTAATTAAAAAAAAGCAAGTACAGTATTATATTTTATGGATCTAACATTAAAATAACAGATTATAAATGTTAGCTGTACATGATATTTAACACTCCTGGGAAGAGACAGAACTGCAAGAGTAAAGTCTGGAAGTTCAACTTCCTGTTCTTCACTATGCAGATCCCGATAGATGGTCTATACCAGGCTTGAAAGACCAAGCAACTTAGCAGTTTGTAGTTGAAAGCTACATACTTCTCGGCTGAACTTCAGTCAAGACAACCTACTGAATGGATGAGAGTTGCTATTTTGAGGCTGAACAAAGCAAACTAGGGCTTTTTACAAAGTCTCCTCTCACAGGAGCAGACTTAGGGCTGTATTTAAATCCTAGATGCCCCTAGGCAAAGCACTCTAGGTGACCTTAACTTTACCCATGACCACATTTCCACTCCTCACATGACCCAGCCCCCAGTTCCATCCACTATTTCCTGGAAAAGAAAATACCCTTGACCTATAACAAGACAGGACAAAAAAAACATTAAGCTCTTGGTCGGTAGAGATCTCTCCAGTGCTTTGCTTTGCAATACATTGAACATCTCTTGAGTATCTAAGGTGTTAAGTAATAGCCTGTAAAGGGATATAAATCTGGTTCAGGGACATTGAGATTACTCTGTCCACACCCACAATTCAGAATGTGGGTATGGACAGCACATTTAACTACTCTGCCTATTGGGAAATTCAGCCCTGGGTACAGATGCATTAAAGGTTGAGGAGGGCTCAAAATGGCAATATTCTGTTGGATCAGTGTTGAAGGCACATCAACAGTATGCACTAAAGTGTCTTCAACATCATAACCCCATCATTCTGAAAAAAACTGCCCACATTGACACCATATACCCATAGGGATAGTCTCTCTCTCCCATTCTTTCCATCATCATATCCTGCATACCCATCATGTGAGTTTATTTCCCCTCACATCCATACCAGTGGGCACTGTCTCCAGCTGTACACATCACGCTCTGCATACTCATAGGATTTGTTTCCAGCTTCTGCATAGCAGGGGAGAAAATGGGGATTCATCTTCCCACTTTAACTGGCACCATGTCCTGCATATCTATATATGTGTTGATGGCTCTGTCTTACCTTTGTACTCTTCATTGCATTTCATAGCCATAGGAGGAAGCTGTTTTCCCCACGTACATGTCATTGCCTGCACATCCATAGGGATGGGCTCTACCTTCCCTTTACCCAACAAATCATGCCCTACACTTGTACTACAGTTCCTATCAGCCTCAAGGGATGGCTAAGAATAATGGGACATGCACCATAGGCTTGTAACCTGCTTATTTTAGGTGCCTCTGCTGCCATATCTGTGTCTACCTTTCCAAAGCTTTATTACTAAACTGCTACAAGGTGCACCCCCCACCTCACCCCACCCTGTGACCACCCAAGCTTGTAAATATTGTGAGTCCCAACTCATCACTGCCCTGTGTTATTTATTTGATCTGGTCTTGGTTTGTAAAAAGATGCATGGGAAAGGCTTAACCTTTAAACGGTTACAAGGCTTGACTAAAAACCCACTGGAGTGGACTCAAAAGGTTAAGCAGAAGCCTAGTAGCTCTTTTGAGTAGAGGCAAATAATGATTATTACTAAAGATTATTAAGTGTCCTCCCTGTTATACTGTATAATGCAGACAGGGCTAGGAACCTCCATTAGTTAAAGTGATAGTAATGTTTCACAAAAACAGCAGCTCCAATTAATCTTCATAGCAATTGAGCCATAGAGTGTTATATCAATACTGTGAGAGTTGTAGTTCAAGAGTAATTGAACGATAAAGTTTCCCCCTCCAGCCCCTTTACCTAGTGTAAACGCCCACTCCTCAAATGTGGAATCCAGTCCATAGACCAGACAGCTCACATCAAGGGTCAATATTCTACTGTGAGAACAATGAAAACCCTGACCCCCTGACAGGTTTTCCAGCTTTTTCCCTTATCTTAATTGAAGAGTGTTCCTCTCTGCAATCTGCCTGAACACTCCCTGCTGCTCTGAGGTGAGCAGTGTTATATAAGGTGGGAGGAGGATACTTTATCATTCAATTATTCTTGAACTACAACTCTGACAGAATTGAAATAACACTCTCTAAGGCCCAAACACTATGATGATTAATTAGAGCTGCTTTTATTATGAAACATTGCTATCACTTTAAACTTAGACCATTGAGGAGCCTCCTACTCAACCCAGACATTAGTAGAATGCCGGGCTGAAGAGGTGAAGGCAGGGTAAGGTGGTGATAGCCTTCCTGGTCGCTGCATTGATCACCTATCGTATTGGATAGGTGATCAATGCCAGGGGGATATCAGGATGGGGTCTGATGCCCCCCGATGCGGCATAGTGCAGGATTAAGAGATCATACACTATGTGTTTTTTTTTTAATATACACACATACGTACTAAAGGGAGCAATTGTGTATATTGTAACATGTGCCCAAATTGGGAAGCATTGTGGGACAGCATGCCAAACATATTAATTGTGGGGCCACATGTCCAAATTCATTGTGGGGAAAATGCACCAACAATGTGTTTGCACCACATACATTGACACCCTCAGCCTTGTTCCCTTACCCAGGCAGTGTCCATGGAGATTTGTGGCTACCAGTAGGCAAGGGAAGAAGGCTTGGGTGGGGGTGGGTCAGACAGTGTAAATGGGGATCTGTGGCTACCAGTGAGCAATGGAAAAAGTCTGGTGCCAAGCAGTGTACATGGGGTTCTATGGCTACCAGTGGTCAAGAAAACAAGGCTAGGGGACAGGCAGTGTACATGAGGTTCTAAGGCTACCAGTGAGCAAGGGAACATGGCTGGGGGCCAGGCAATGTACATTGGGTTCTATGGCTACCAGTAGGCAAGAGAAGAAGGTTGATGGGCATCTGGTAGCCACAAATCCCCATGGATGCTGCCTGACTCCAAGCCTTGTTCCCTTAGGAGTGCACATCAAATATGACTATGAAAAATGATAAAGAGCTGAGGGGATGATTGTGTATTGGAAGACTGTATTTTTCTAACTCTTTGAGTTCCACAGGGGTGTGCAATGCACATCCCTGTTGCACTCAAATGGTTAAGGGAGAGATGCTGTTTGTGGTGTTGAAAGGATCCTCTCGACCCCCCTACTGACCGGATAGAGAAGCAGAAAGTATGTTCTCCAACTTCAGAGTTGCCTGCTTCTGGTGATGTGTAAAGGAGGGCATCCCTTCCTCATTGACAGCAGTTTGACAACCATGTATGCTAATGGGGAACTCCTCCCCGCCCTTTCATCCCTAAATTTTAGTACATATAGTGATTTGTGTCTACATCGAAAAGGCGAAGTGCTTTACACACAGTAACACAATTATTTCGCCACAGCATCAACCTTGAATGCATTTCGCCCCTTGGACTTAGTAAAACATGATAATAATCCTTTTAAGGGTTAAAATTATATAAATTTCACTCAGGAACATTATGTTCTTTTCCCAATTAATCAGATAACTAGAGATATATGGTTCCATAACCTGAAAGTTTAACACATATCAAATGTAAAAATCTTGTATGGTATTAAAGTGCATGGTCTCTGTACCACAGAACAAATTATTCCATTTAACATTAATTTAAATTACATTTTTAACCCCTTGAATGCTATCACATTGCAAAGCATGTAAATCAATGAGATTTTTTTTTATTTGTGCCCTATGGTGTAGTTGGTTTGCACCTGATTAGCATTATTTTTTTTTGTAAATCAGCCTCGGTTTTATTAATTTGGTATTTAACAGTGTAAAAAATATGAAACTGTAGAAAGTGTAATTTAAAAACGTGATGTTTGTATTCCCAATAACTCTCTAATGTAAGAATTACATAACTAGACATGTCTTCACAAAACCATTACCTCAAACTTTAATACACATCTAATAAATAAAATGTGTAACAAATTGTATTTGGTATTGATGTTACATGGACTGTATCATATCTCAGATGTATACTTGTGTAACTTTTTTTATTGTAAAATCAATGAAAAATAGCATAAAACTCATTGGGGGCTAAATACAATAAGATATTGGAAAACTAAATCCCCAATAGCCTGCAGTGGTCCAAAAATCCTCCTCTGATATGTCCCTGAAGTTCTATAAAACTTTCAATGCCCCTAAACATGAATTATATCCTTTTCTGAGCTTTTGTACAAAACAGAATTTCTATTTTAACTGCAAACACTAAAAGATATTAAATTTCATACTGCCTTTGTCTCTCTTTTTAAGCACAAATTGTGCAGATGTGTCTGTAGAAAGAAAAATCAGTACAAGATTAAACTTTACTTTACCAAATATTAATTTTTTATACAAAAAACATAACTAAGCTACATAGTATCACACTTATGAACTTTACTGTATTTCATGGCAGAAAAACACCCTGTAATATTAACATAGTAATATAGTTGAGGAGGCTGAAATAAGCGTCCATCAAGTCCAGTCCATGCCAAAACACCCCTGTTGATTCAGAGGAAGGCAAAGACAAAACCCCTGAAGCCATTTCGAATTAGCCCTGAGTAAGAAAATTCCGTCCTGTCTCCAAATGGCAGTCAGATAGTTCCCTGGATAAACAACCTATCTGCATTGAAAGCATCTGTCATAATAAATATTGTTCTATGCTAGATAGGCATCCTTTGCTTTTTTGAAAGCAGTTACAGTATCTGCAAGTACAACATCCTGAGGACTTTATCACCCTTACTGTAAAAATTCCCTGGCTTTGTTTTAGTGAAAAGTGCCTTTCCTCAAGCTCTAATGAATGACCTCTCGATCTTAGCTCAGCTCTTTGCATAAATAACTCATTGGATGGTTCTTTGTTTTGACCTTGAATGTATTTGTAAATGGTAATCATATCACCCCTTTGACGTCTCGTCTCTAAAGTAAACAAACCCAGTTTGGCTAGACTCTCTTTATAACTCAGATCCCCCAATCCCTTTATCAGTTTTGTTGCACGCCTCTGCACTTATTCCAGTTCAACAATGTCTTTTTTAAGAAATAGTGCCCAAAACCATACTCCATAATCCATATAAGTCCTAACCAAGGATTTATATAGAGGTAGAATTACATTAGCATACATTGCATCTACAGCTGTTTTTATGCAGGCTAGTACCTTATTTGCTCTTGAAGCAGCTGAGTAACTCTACACACTGCTGTGAAGTCTATGGTCTATTAGTACTCCTAAATCTTTCTCTAATAAGAATACCCCAAGTTGTTTCCCATTTAGAGTATATGTAGCATGCATGTTTCTACAGCTCAAATGCATAATCTTACATGTATCTACAGTAAATGTCATCTGCCACTTTGCTGCCTATTCACTCAGTTTATCACAATCCTTCTGCAGAGAAAATCATCCAGCCCTGTATGCATTTCCTTGAACAGCTTAGTGTCATCAAAGATTGAGATGCTGCTTTCAATTCCCACTTCTAGATCATTAATAAATGCATTAAAAAGCATTGGACCCAGGACTGAACCCCTTTGGCACCCCCACTTATAACTTTAGACCAAGTTGAAAAGGTTCCATTTACAACACCTCTCTGCCATCTATCATTTAACCAGTTCTCAATCAATGTACAGATAACACTGCCCAAGCCAAAGCTTTTTAATTTATACAGTAACCCTTTGTGATGCACTGTATTAAAGACTTTCGCAAAATCTAAGTATACAATATCAACAGCAATTCCCTTGTCCAAATGACTACTTAGTCTTTCCTAAAATGCAAGTAAATTAGTCTGACATGATCTATTCTTCATACAACTAAGCTGACTCCTACTAATAGTATTATTTGTCCACATAGTTCTGAATACAGTCAGTTAGTAACCTTTCTAGTACCTTACCCACTATGGAAGTCAAGCTCACAGGTCTATAAATTTTCTGGTTTGGATCTTGCCCCCTTTTTTGAAAAATGGAACTAAATTAGCTTTCCTCCAATCAAAGTGAAATTCCTGATGAAATTCAATGAATAAATATTAAGTATAATGGTTTTGCTATTACTGATCTAAGTTCCTTAGTTACAACATACAGTAACCTATGTTAATGAATTGTTTTTGATAATATTTGTGCTTGAACAGTTAAACGTATGTAGTAAGGCAATGTGGTGCAATTCTAGAGCAAGCGGCTTGCATATTAAGGCAATGCTGCGCATTTCTAGAGCAAGTGGCTTATGTACTAAGGCAATGTGGCGCATTTCTTGGTCAATCAGTTTGTGTACCAAGGCAATGAATTGCGTCTGTTTGGAAAGCGACTTGTGTATCTAGGCAACTATTTTGTGGCAATATTTGTGCTTGAACAGTTAGGCTTGTGTTGTAAGGCAATGAGATACATTTATAGAGCAAGCGACTTGTGTACTGAGGCAATGTTGTGCATTTCTAGAGCAAGTGACTTGTGTAGTAAGGCAATGTGATGCATTTCTAGGGCAAGCCGCTTGTGTACCAAAGCTATGTCATGCATTTCTAGAGCAAGTGCCAGTGTACTAAGGCAAAGTTGTGCATTTCTAGAGCAAGCTGCATTTAAACTAAGCCAATATTGTGCATTTCTAGAGCAAGCAGCATATGTACTACGGCAATGCAATGCATTTCTAGAGCAAGCAGCTTGTGTACTAAGTTAATGTGGTGCATTTCTAGAGCAAGCAGCAAAATGTACCTCTTTGTGCCTGTATACCAAGACGCCCTTGGAGCCTTTGTATATAAGCAAAACTTGATGTGGAAGGTTGGCTGCAGCTCCCTGCTGGAGGAGCAGATAGCCTTCCTTTAGTGAACTGGTGCAAGGCAGACCATATGCCTGCTACTATGCATAGTATTCATAGTATTCAAGTGCTCAGTTAACAAAGGGGTTAAATAAAACTAAAATCAAACTACTCCCGAAAACCCTCTTTCCTAACCTGACTTTCAGTTAAACCTTTAGTTGCCAGATGGGCTTTTAGCAGCTGCAACAGCAACAGAATGTTACTGCTGGAGTTGATTTGCCCCCAAATAATCCAATTCTTGACAGTACATCAGTCTCAAGGAAATAACAACAGTGAGGCACTATAAACATGCACATATAGATGGACTAGAAGTCCATTTTTATTTTCACAGAAATAAAATTGCATCTTTTTTGTGGAAATTCCCAATGATAGAAAATAAATTCAAATGTCTGCTTTATCATTAGCACCAATGAGAAGTTGGCAATTTCCTCCTATGTTTCTATGGCTGTGAGAATTTCTCACTGCAGTACTACAAAAACCCACCATGGGGTCTTTGTATATAGACTGTACTCTGGCCATTTATAATATGTATACGATTAAATGAATTTACTTGCCGTATTAGATTTCCAATTTGCCCATGACACTAACCATCTGCTTATTTACTTCATGCATAGCAATTCTTGAAAAACAACTTCTGCTTGGGATATGCCAGCAGGGAGCAATACATAACATCAGTTCCATTAAACCTCTGTTTTTTACAAAAGAACAGAAAACATTTTTAAAATATTTGCCATTTCACATGGGTACTTTTGGATTATTTTTCTAAGAATTCACTAATAGGATTGGAGGAAAAGTCAGAAAAACTTCCTGTAGACATTTTCATGGAAAACCAATAATCTCCCACTTTTTCTGTGAAAATTCCCATTTGTGAGTAAGGCATCTCCATACTGCAGACTTCATAGACTGAGAGATTCCTTAGGGGCTGCTACTACTGGGGATAGATGTTGTAATTGTACTAGTTGGTGTCAAAGATGCTGCACTTCCAAAAGCAGCATAAGCACTCATCATAGTACCTAGAGTTGGGGATGTCAATGACCTGTGTTGCTGATTGCTTTGTGTGTGTGGCTCGGTGGGGGTTGAACTTGGAAGCATTGATGGTGCTGATGATAACTGACAAGATGAATGTGCATTTTCAGAAATCTTTCCAATTGATTTCTCAGATAATTTACAAACAGACACAGCACTCCTTTTCTGTGATGGAATGTTGAGCTTTTATATTTCAGCTACTTTTCTGGCCATGTCATCATCTCTCTCACACTTCATCTGTACCTGAAGATTCTGAGGATTCTGTTGGGGTGTTTTCTAGATCAACATCATCATCAGTAATTAGGTCATCCTCAAGCAATGCTCATGGTTTCTTCTCAACTACTTTTAAATTTTCCTAGGCTTTTTGAAATGTCAAACTATTTTTTTACTTTTTCCTTTAGAGGGCTATTCTCTAAGTTTGCTGCTACTTTCACAACAGGGCTTTTTTGTCAGATGAGCTGCTAGTACACAATAGAATTGATTGTGTGTGATGTCTTGCCCTGGCCCTCTACAAAATTTCTCATCTGGTCTTTCTCAGTCACAGATCACATCAGGGTCACTCTCCTTGTCACCTATCAATATTTTTTTTAATCAACTGTCCCCTTTCACTATCACTGCCTCCTAAAAACAAAAAAACACACTCCCTGCTTCTGCTTCTTTCCCCAGACTCCACCAACACAGAGGTAACAGCCAGATCAGGAAAGAACTTGGATCATGGCTGCCATTGTCTTCCCAGTCAGTGACATGGAATTTTGGGATATTTGAGGTCAACCTTTTTTCTCCTTTGCTGTCCTCCAGACTCCCCTAATACAGAGGACTAATATCCTGCCACTAAGCTAAACTTCAAATCCACTTTCAAGCTAAAATATGCTGCTTTCTCTTCCTCTCACAAACACAGCATGCTGTGAGAACATGACACACCTTTTATACTAAGCCTGAGGGAAAAGAAGGAAAACTTGCCATGTGGTGGGGGGACATTCAGTCTCCGCTTTGATTTCAATGTAATGAGCTAGACAAAATCACAATCACAATTTTTCTCCTGTTTTGCTTTTGAGGTGAAAAGTTTTGCCCATCCCTTTTCACTAAGTATGGATTGGCAGCACATAAAAGAAGAGCTGCACAACTTAATATTTTTAACAATGGTGGTGTGCCTGTTTCTTCACAGGTCCCTGTATACTCCCATCCTGGTTGCTCCCTGGCTCAATCGGAGAGTAATAATCAGGGTTTATGACCAGCATCTTTGCCCAGCTTCAGCTGCAGCAAGGTAGTACCAGGCAAACTGACACTGCACCCAAGCATTGCTCGCTATCTACTCTCTCTCTAGCTGCTGAACCAGTGCCAGGACGACGTGGTCCCTACCCTCCAAATAGTGACACAACGTATCCATTGTATCAAATGAGAGTTCTCACAGAGATGGTCTCACCAGTGTTCAGAATACTTCGGAATGGGTAATCGCATGCAGGGAGTTTTTATCAGCTTCCCTCTGCTCAAGCAACAAGGAGATTTTTCCTCCACGTGATACACCAATTGGCATTCAAAGGGTTAATGAAAAATAAAAAAAATGTTATATAAAATAATAATTGGTAGAGAGTGTACTGAAAAAATATATATGGTAATTAAAAAAATATTCAAAAAGGTGTCATTACTAGATGTAAAAACAGACATTAAAAGATTAAAATATGCTCTTTGAATGTAACGCATTTCATGGCATTAAGCCGCCACTTTATCAAACTCCAATGAACCTACCAACAAACAAAAAATATGCCCCCTGCGCAGTTCCAGTTTGACATATCTTGTCCCCCACACATCTCTAGTTCATCATATGCTGCCCTAGAGCTCCAATTATACAGTTGTGTTCAGAAGTTTGCGTACCCTGGACGAAATTGTGAAATTTTGGCATTGATTTTGAAAATATGACTGATCATGCAAAAAAACTGGATAGTGATCATATGAAGCCATTTATTATCACATAGATGTCTGGCTCCTTTTTAAATCATAATGATAACAGAAATCACCCAAATGGCCCTGATCAAAAGTTTACATACCCTTCAATGTTTGGTCTTGTTATAGACACACAAGGTGACACACACAGGTTAAAATGGTAATTAAAGGTTAATTTCCCACACCTGTGGCTTTTTAAATTGCAATTAGTGTCTGTGTATAAATAGTCAATGAGTTTGTTAACTCTCATGTGTATGCACTGAGCAGGCTAGATACTGAGCCATGGGGAGCAGAAAAGAACAGTCAAAAGACCTGTGTAACAAGTTAATGGAACTTTATCAAGATGAAAAAGGATATAAAAAGATATTCAAAGCCTTGAAAATGACAGTCAGTACTGTTCAATCATTTATTAAGAAGTGGAAAATTTGGGTATCTCTTGATACCAAGCCAATGTCAGGTAGACCAAGAAAGATTTCAGCCACAACTGCCAGAAGAATTGTTCGGGATACAAAGAAAATCCCACAGGTAAGCTCAGGAGAAACACAGGCTGCTCTGGAAAAAGATGATGTGGTTATTTCAAGGAGCACAATACAATGATACTTGAACAAAAATGAGCTGCATGGTTGAGCTGCCAGAAAGAAGCCTTTACTGCACCAAAATATGCTCCATTTTTTGTGTAAGACAATCAGACCTTGTGGAATTCATCATGACACCTCCTGATGCCCCCCTGGCATTGATCACCTATCCAATAGGAGCACATGTCAAATTTTAACTGTGGGGCAACATAGGGAACATCACCATTGTGTGTTTGTCCATATACACTGACAACCCCCAACCCAGGCAATGCTTATCCAGGCAATACTCTTGGGGATTTGTTCCTACACAGCTGTTTCTGTTTCAGTTAATGATTGTGTTTCAACCCCCATATTAAAAATGATCATTAGAACCTGTTTGGTATGATTGTTTAATCATACACCTGACTATATGCCTACAAAATCCCTGACTTTGTGCAAGTCTACCCGTCTCTGTCACATTACATACCAATTTCTTATTTTATTTTGATTTTCATTTTATGTATTTCATTTTTATTAACTGTCTCCCCATTATCAGTCAACAACCCCCCCCCCAAAAAAAATCCCCTGTTCAACTGATTATTTTCCCCATTCTCCAGCCACCAACACAGGCACCCTCTTTAGACCCCTTTTATACCAATTCTTCAGGATTTTTTTTATTTTATTTATTTTTTATTTTCTTATTAAATGTCCCCCCAATCCCAGTTAACAACCCACCCAAAAAAGTCCTTGTTCCACTGATTGTTTCCCTACATTCCACCAACATAGGCATCCTCATAACCTTGTTATACTATGACTTTGGAAAACATAATAACATTTCATGTGTATTGTGAGTAAATTCAATGTTCCCATTGATTTCAACGGAATGAGCAAAAAAAGTGGAAAAATAGTACTTTTCGTGAGAACTTATTCACCAAGTGGGAAGAGCCATTATTTGGCAATTTTGGTTTGAGACAAAAATGTTCACCCATCCGTAGCTCTGACCTTACTAGATTTGAATATAATGCACTCAGGGAATCTGAACGAATGATCTTTTACTAATCAAGCCTGTTGACAATGGGGGTCATATTGATTAAGGATGCTGTACATATAAATAAGAAGTGATGAGGTAATTAATTGATTAGAATTACTACAAAGTCATCTATTGTGACCCTATGGCACATATCCACAGCAGTAGGGAAAGCTTGTGCAAAGGGACTCTTAGATAAACACTTGAAAGTTTACCTGATTAGGGAGTACCCTACTCATCAGTATTTTATGTTCTCACCAAGCTATATATGGATGCTAAATACCCTGCAGGATGCCCCATTTTAACAGGTAAAGATAGTATTTTAAGTATTTTTTAAGTATTTTTTCTGGATCAAATCTACTTGCCCCCCTTCTTCAAGGGGAGAAGGATTTTCCTTACATTGACACACAATCTTGTCTCTCATTGAGATCTGTCTGAAACGGCTTTCAGATCTCTGTGCACTGTGAATTACATGACTAAAAAAGGGTGGGAGGGGGAAATGTTTACCTTGATTTTCAAGAAGAATATAGAAGAATATAGGCAGTACTATACATAAAAGGAAATTGAACAATCCAATATATGTTTATATTATGACATTCTCTTTAACTGCCTCCCTCTGTGCTTGTTACAGGAAGAAGGAAGGCTCCACTATAAGTATGTGTTGTGGAAAATGTCTTCATCAACTGAGAAAGATAGCATGCTGCAGCAAGCCCCTTGGAAAGACAGTTGGGGATTCCATAGGTCAGATGGCTTGGGAAAAATGGTTTGAGATGGAAGATATTTTCATATGTACCCACAGAGTGATGCAAGATGGGGAGACCTAGATATATTTTTTCTGCATGGAGGTGGAATTGACCTTTCAGGGCACCTGTGTTTATAATGTGCCTATCTTCCCTGAGGTAAGACTGGTCTGGTCCAACATGGCGGAAGGTCAACATGGCCATGGGCAAGTTCAAGTATTCCTGTGGGAGGTAAACCTTTTAGCACAGGGACCTAGTTTTTAAGGACTTTAGCTTGCATAGGGTGTGCACCTGTCAGAAAAAAGAGGCCTGATAAATTTATATATGCTATTAAATTAGTTTTATTCTAGTTGGTGGAGTTACGGTAGATGGGCTAAAAGTGGTCCCTCATATTTATCCTTTTTTAGGATAACAATGTTGTGCTGCTGGGTGCTGTGCAGGTGGGGCAAGCCAGGCTGTTCCAGTTCACATAACAGGGAAGTTACTGGTTTTGCGACTATTGAGCTCTGTAGGGCATGGTTTTTTGCCAGTCACAACACCAGTATGCACGATGTGGTAAGCTGCAGAAAATGTGTGTGTGTGGGGGGGGGCAGGACAGGATGTGAATAGCAGAAGGCCTCTCACTGAGGTAGTTGCAGGTTGTGCTGTTCCAATGTCAGGACATCATGTCTTAAGTGAATATGTAATCTTAAAACAACTATTACCTATATGTTGTGCTTTCAAGCTATTGCCAATTTTCTTTTTTGTGTTGCTCAGTTTTTTCTGGCACAGCTAGCACAAGTGAGCCCCCCTAGCTCCCCTGATCCACTTCTTCCATCTCCAACCCAAGAGCAACTTATTCATCAGACTTTTGTCAGATTGAAAGAGATTTGATGATGAAGACACATAAGCGCATACTGGTTATGTGCCTTTGACACAGATCCAACACATCATCACCATCCTGGACCCTCACTGACCTATAGTGTATTTCCCCTATGTATTCTTCCTGGTAAAACATTTACTAAATAAATATGTGTTTTAAATAAATGAATAGTGTATCATAAACTCCTGCCATGTGAAGGCATAATATTCAAGAAAGACTAAAGTGAACTTCTGCTGTTTACTGAGAGAGCAGGCAATGCAATCGATGACTTAACTCACAAGCTGCCAAACAAGCTACAGCAGCCATTTGAAGTAAAAGAACAAATATAAAAGGGTTGATAAATAGACTGCAGGGAAAATCAATAAAAATGTGTTGTATAAATTATTTTGCTGTTAATACAATTTATGTTTTATAATTAAGTCAGAATTGTTAAGGGGTAAATCATTGGAGTGATAGGTGTGTGAAAACCTACAATATTTGAGTTAAATGGTTAAAGGGATAGTAATACTTCGTTTTATCTTTATTTTATTTTGTAGGCATTAAAAAAACATGAAGAACGATATAAGTCTTATCTCTCAAACCTTTATAGTTTGAGAGATATTCACAAGCAAAGTTTCCCCCTCCCGCCTCCTTTACCTTGTGTAAGCCATCTCTTCTCAGATGTGGAATGGAGTCCATAAACCAGACAGATAACAGCAAGGGACAATATTCTTCCTGTCAGAACAATGAAAGCCCTGCCCCCCTTGACAAGCTTTTCAGCTTTTTCCCTTATCTTAATTGTAGATTGTCCCTCTCTGCAATCTACCTGGGAACCTCCTTTCTGCTCTGGCTGAGCAGTGTTACATCAGTAAAATGGGCGGGAGGGGGATACTTTGTCATTCAATTACTCTTGAACTATAACTCTGACAGTTTTGAAATAACAGTCTCCAAAGTCCAAATACTATGATGATTAATTAGAGCTGCTTTTATTATGAAACATTACTATCCCTTTAAATGCATGTTTAACACTGGAGTGTCAGATGTGTGCAAAAGAAAGTTGTTAAGTACACTGAGGCTGTGTGTAGAGACAATTTGAGGAGCAGGAGGAGACAGATTGTTTATCTAACAACTAGTGTAAAAGCCTGTGTACACGGGGCCAAGGTCCAGGTGACGTTAACCCTTTGAGTGACAAAGGGGTACGCAACGCAGTACCCCTCCGGCACTCAAAGGGTTAAGAGGCCCGGCCCTGCCCTGCGCCTGCCGCCAACGCAGTCATGCACTGTAGAGATTGTCCGAAAGCACAGAATGCTCCCAGCATTCTGTGCGTTCGGGCAGTCTCTACTGCACATGATGGCTTCTGACAAACATCCTAGCAAATTATTATATAGGATGAGCGGAGGTATCTACTATGCTAAACAGCACTATGACAGTTTCTTTGCTCACATATAAACAGATTTTGTTGTTTTGCTAAATGTTTTAAAATTGCCAAGTAGTTTTAAGGGAACAGTTCCACTTTAAGAAGTACCACTTATGTGGGAGAGTTCCAAGGGATTTAAATAGTTAAATAGGTTAATAAACTTTGAACACCAATTTTTTTCCACCTTAAAATTGTGTTTTATGTTTATTTTAAGTTTGTCAAGGTAGAAGTTAAAGTTCTCCTGCTATTGCAGATGGTGTGTGTTAATTCTCTGCAATGCAGAACGCTTATGGTTCAGGATTTGGGACTGTAGGGAAGAAGGTTGGTCACGTACACCTTACGATGGCCACATAAAGAAAAGCAGTACAAATAGGAAAGGGAGTCCTCTTCAATACATAATGCATATGGAGCACAATCTTGAATATGTATGTATTAATAGAATGTACTCACATTGGTCCACCGTTTGAGAAAGATAACAACTAGTGATGAGCGAGCACCCCAATGCTCGGATGTTCGGGTGCTCTGACCGAGCACCCCCTGAGGCTCGAGTGCTCGGCCGAGCACCCGAGCCCCATTGAAGTCAATGGGAGGACTCGAGCATTACACCAGGCACCCCCTGCTCTGATGAGGGGAGGGTGCCTGGTCCATAGGAAAAGGGCAGAAAAAGATGGAAACACTACAGAAATGGTTCAGGGACAGCATAGGGAGGATGTCTGGATGCACCTTGGACTCCAACATCGCTGCTGGGAACGATCTTTCGCCCGTAGTACGCCATTTTTACAGACTGACCGTAAAACACACAAAAAGGAAAATAAAAACGACTTTAGGCGAAAAATTGTTACCAAACAGTATTTGCTGTATATTTACTTGTATATCATCTGCAAATTCTCCCAAAAATTTCATCGATTTTCTGAAGTGAGGCCATGATTAAGAGGGAAACGTGCGCAGAGGCAAATTATCCCAAAAATTTCCTTGATTTTCAGAACTGAGGCCATGATTAAGAGGGAAACGTGCGCAGAGGCAAATTCTCCCAAAAATTTCCTTGATTTTCAGAACTGAGGCCATGATTAAGAGGGAAACGTGCGCTGAGCTGACCATCTAAAACATTATGGGTGAGGGTCTGCTGCAGAGCTGACCATCCTAAACATTATATGCGAAGGCCCGCTAGTGAGCTGACGCTATAAAACATTATATGAGAGGGCCCGCTAGAGAGCTGACCCAATAAAACATTATATGAGAAGGCCCGCTGGTGAGCTGACCTATATAAAAATTGGCAAACAGGGCCCGCTGGTGAGCTGGCCCTATATAAAAATTATATCACAGGGCCCGCTGGTGAGCTGGCCCTATATAAAAATTATATCCCAGGGCACGCTGGTGAGCTGGCCCTATATAAAAATTATATCCCAGGGCATATGGAAGAGGAGGAGGAGGATGAGAACATTAAGAGTCAACCATATACCCGTTTTTTGGGTGGAAGGGGTGAATGGGAATACAGAGTATTCCCATCATTGTAAATAACATATATAAAGTGAGTTTATGTTCCCCCGGGGCTTTCCTCCAGTGGAGTGGAGAAGTCAGGGGAAATCCAGGCCTTGTTCATTTTTATAAGTGTCAACCTATCAGCATTGTCGGTGGAAAGGCGGATACGCTTATCTGTTATGATGCCACCAGCAGCACTAAATACCCGCTCAGACAGAACGCTGGCGGCAGGGCAGGCCAGCACCTCCAAGGCGTAGAGTGCCAGTTCATACCACGTGTCCAGCTTGGACACCCAGTAGTTGTAAGGCACAGAGGGATCATTGAGGACGCTGACACGGTCTGCTACGTACTCCTTCACCATCTTCCAAAACTTTTCCCTCCTTGTGACACTAGGCTGCGCATCAGGGTGAGGGTGCTGGCGGGGTGTCATGAAGGTGTCCCACGCCTTGGAGAGTGTTGCCCTGCCTTTGTCGGAACTGCTGTGTGCTCCCCTTTTCTCCCCTTCTCGGTTGGCCAAGGTAGCACGTACTCTGCCGCCAGCGTTGTTAGATGGAAAATTTTGGAGCAATTTTTCAACAAGAACCTTCTGGTATTGCACCATTTTGCTTGTCCTCTCCACCGGAGGAATGAGAGATGAGAAATTCTCTTTGTAGCGGGGGTCCAGAAGGGTGAACACCCAGTAATCCGTGTTGTCTAAAATGCGTACAACGCGTGGGTCACGGGAAAGGCAGCCTAACATAAAGTCAGCCATGTGTGCCAGAGTACCAACAGTCAAGATTTCGCTGTCCTCACCAGGAGGCTGACTCTCAATATCCTCATCCTCTTCCTCCTCTTCTGCCCACCCACGCTGAAGAGATGGAACTAAAGTTCCATGGCTACCCTCTGTAGCGGAGGCAACCGTGTCTTCCTCCTCCTCCTCCTCCTCCTCCTCCTCCTCCGCCTCCTCCAATTGTCGCTGACAAGACGAAGTGAGGGTGCTCTGGCTATCACCTTGTGTAAGCTCTTCCTCCCCCATTTCCACCTCTTCCACATGCAAAGCGTCGGTTTTAATTGTGAGCAGCGAGCTTTTCAGTAGACACAGAAGTGGGATGGTTACACTGATAATAGCGTTATCGCCGCTCACCATCTGTGTCGATTCCTCAAAATTGCGTAAAACCTCGCAGAGGTCTGACATCCATTCCCACTCCTCACTTCTGATTACAGGAAGTTGAACGGAGAGGCGACGACCGTGTAACAGCTGGTACTCCACTACTGCCCTCTGCTGCTCACAAAGCCGGGCCAACATGTGGAAGGTGGAGTTGCAGCGCGTGCTCACGTCACACAGCAGCCGGTGAGCTGGCAATTGTAAGCGCTGCTGCAGCTTCAACAGGCCGGCCGAAGCTGTAGATGACTTACGGAAATGTGCACACACGCGGCGCACCTTGGTCAAGAGATCATGCACATTGGGGTAGGTTTTTAGAAATCGCTGCACCACTAAATTAAATACATGCGCTAGGCATGGTACGTGTGTGAGCTTGCCGAGCTCCAAAGCCGCCACCAAGTTACGCCCATTATCACACACAACCATGCCTGCTTGCAGGTTGAGTGGCGAGAGCCACTGCTCGGTCTGGTGACTAATCCCCTGCAACAGCTCTGAGGCCGTGTGCTGTTTGTCCCCAAGGCAGATCAGCTTCAGCACGGCCTGTTGACGCTTCCCCACTGCAGTGCTACACTGCTTCCAGCTACTGGCTGATGGGGGAGTGGCGGTGTGTGTAGAGAATTCGGAGGTGGAAACGGAGGAGGAGGAGCCAATAACGTAGGTGCTGGTGGAAACCCTGATGGAGGTAGGGCCCGCAATCCTCGGCGTGGGTAGCACCCGTGCCATCCCAGGGTCCGAGTCGCTCCCAGCCTCCACAACATTCACCCAGTGTGCCGTCAGGGAAATGTAGCGTCCCTGGCCACAAGCACTTGTCCATGTGTCAGTCGTTAAGTGGACCTTCCCAGTAACTGCGTTGGTCAGGGCACGGGTGATGTTACGGGACACATGGTGGTGTAATGCGGGGATGGCACACCGGGAAAAGTAGTGGCGGCTGGGGACCGCGTACCGAGGGACAGCTGCTGCCATCAGGCTGCGGAAGGACTCAGTGTCCACAAGCCTAAATGGCAGCATTTCGATGGCCAGTAATTTTGAAAGGTGTGAGGTTAGTGCTATGGCCTGTGGGTGGGTGGCTGGGTATTTTCTCTTGCGCTCAAATGCCTGGGGTAACGACATTTGGACGCTGTGCTGGGACAGGGAAGTGGATGTGGTCGCTGATGGTGCTTCAGATGCTACAGGTGCAGGGCGGGAGGTATGCGGGCCTGCGCCTTCGACAGGCGATTGGCCGGCACCGAAAACAGGGGAAGAGGAGGCAGTGGTGTGGCCTGCAGACACAGATGGGCGATCCAGGCGTTCCTCCCACTTACTACGGTGCTTGGATGCCATGTGTCGGATCATGCTGGTGGTGGTGAGGTTTCTAGTGTTCATGCCTCGGCTCATTCTGGTGTGGCACAGGTTGCAAACTACAAATCTTTTGTCGTCCGCACTTTCCTTAAAAAAACGCCATACCGCGGAACACCTACCCCTTGGCAAGGTAGATTTACGCAAGGGGGTGCTCCGTGGAACATTTGCGGGCCGGTTTGGTGCGGTCCGCCTTCTTTCTGTAGCCACACCACTGCCTCTTCCAGCCTGTTGCGGTGCTGCAGATGGCTCACCCTCAGGACTGCTGTCATCGCTCGGCTCTACACCTTCCCAGGTGGGGTCAGTCACCTCATCGTCCACCAAGTCCTCCTCCACTTCCTCACTCTGATCATCCTCCTCAAGTCTTGATCCCACCACATACTCGGTCATTGACAACTGTATAACATTCTCCTCAACAAGGTCTTGAGAAGGAAATAGTGGTTGATTTAATGGCAACTGTGTCTCATCATCATCATCATCATCCACTACTTCCTTTGACCTTAAATGCCGTTCACATCTGTCATCTTCTTGTGATTGGGTAGCCTCTAGAGGTTGTGAATCAGGGCACAAGATGTCATGTTCCTCTGCAAGCGTGCTTGGAGAGAGGGTCAAATGAAGGATTGGTGATGAGACGAGCTCATCACTATATCCCAGTGTGGGATCACTTCTTTGACCAGACCGTGTATGGTGGGAGGAAGGATGATCAGAGTGAGGATTATGTTGACCAGACTCTTGGCTACTGAGAGTGGACTTGGTGGAAGACAGGGTGGTGCTTAACCGACTGGAAGCAGTATCAGCTGTCATCCAACCGACCACCTGTTCGCACTGGTCGGACCTCGAGAGTGATGTCCTGCGACGCCCTGTGAAATCAGACATGAAGCTAGGTATGGTGGATGTCTTTCTTTCTTGTGCTCTGGCACCAGGCACAGTTTCTCCGCGTCCTGACCCGCGCCCTGAACTTTCAGGATCACGTCCACTTCCCCGTCCCTTTTTACCCGCCTTCTTCATCTTACACGATATATATGACTTTAATATATATGAGTTTGAAAACTTAACAGTATTTCTTACTATTCTGCAACTCTGCAGAGTACACAGAATAGGCTGCTAAACTGCGGTGACACACACTGAATGGAATAAGTGACTTTAATATTTGAGTTTGAAAAATTAACAGTATTTCTTACTATTCTGCAACTCTGCAGAGTACACAGAATAGGCTGTTAAACGGCGTTGAAACACACTGAATGGAATATGTGACTTTAATATTTGAGTTTGAAAACTTAACAGTATTTCTTATAATTCTGCAACTCTGCAGAGTACACAGAATAGGCTGTTAAACGGCGGTGAAAGACACTGAATGGAATATGTGACTTTGATATTTGAGTTTGAAAAATTAACAGTATTTCTTACTATTCTGCAACTCTGCAGAGTACACAGAATAGGCTGTTAAACGGCGTTGAAACACACTGAATGGAATATGTGACTTTAATATTTGAGTTTGAAAACTTAACAGTATTTCTTATAATTCTGCAACTGTACAGAGTACACAGAATAGGCTGTTAAACGGCGGTGAAAGACACTGAATGGAATATGTGACTTTAATATTTGAGTTTGAAAACTTAACAGTATTTCTTATAATTCTGCAACTCTGCAGAGTACACAGAATAGGCTGTTAAACGGCGGTGAAAGACACTGAATGGAATATGTGACTTTGATATTTGAGTTTGAAAAATTAACAGTATTTCTTACTATTCTGCAACTCTGCAGAGTACACAGAATAGGCTGTTAAACGGCGTTGAAACACACTGAATGGAATATGTGACTTTAATATTTGAGTTTGAAAACTTAACAGTATTTCTTATAATTCTGCAACTGTACAGAGTACACAGAATAGGCTGTTAAACGGCGGTGAAAGACACTGAATGGAATATGTGACTTTAATATTTGAGTTTGAAAACTTAACAGTATTTCTTATAATTCTGGAACTGTACAGAGTACACAGAATAGGCTGTTAAACGGCGGTGAAAGACACTGAATGGAATATGTGACTTTAATATTTGAGTTTGAAAACTTAACAGTATTTCTTATAATTCTGCAACTGTACAGAGTACACAGAATAGGCTGTTAAACGGCGGTGAAAGACACTGAATGGAATATGTGACTTTAATATTTGAGTTTGAAAACTTAACAGTATTTCTTATAATTCTGCAACTCTGCAGAGTACACAGAATAGGCTGTTAAACGGCGGTGAAAGACACTGAATGGAATATGTGACTTTGATATTTTAGTTTGAAGACTTAACAGTATTTCTTCCTATTCTGCAACTCTGCACAGTACACAGAATGTGCTGCTACACTGCGGCGAAGCACACTGAATGGAATATGTGACTTTGATATTTGAGTTTGAAAACTTAACAGTATTTCTTATAATTCTGCAACTCTGCACAGTACACAGAATAGGCTGCTAAACGGCGGTGAAACACACTGAATGGAATATGTGACTTTAATATTTGAGTTTGAAAACTTAACAGTATTTCTTACTATTCTGCAACTCTGCAGAGTACACAGAATAGGCTGTTAAACGGCGTTGAAACACACTGAATGGAATATGTGACTTTAATATTTGAGTTTGAAAACTTAACAGTATTTCTTATAATTCTGGAACTGTACAGAGTACACAGAATAGGCTGTTAAACGGCGGTGAAAGACACTGAATGGAATATGTGACTTTAATATTTGAGTTTGAAAACTTAACAGTATTTCTTATAATTCTGCAACTGTACAGAGTACACAGAATAGGCTGTTAAACGGCGGTGAAAGACACTGAATGGAATATGTGACTTTAATATTTGAGTTTGAAAACTTAACAGTATTTCTTCCTATTCTGCAACTCTGCACAGTACACAGAATGTGCTGCTAAACTGCGGCGAAGCACACTGAATGGAATATGTGACTTTGATATTTGAGTTTGAAGACTTAACAGTATTTCTTCCTATTCTGCAACTCTGCACAGTACACAGAATGTGCTGCTAAACTGCGGCGAAGCACACTGAATGGAATATGTGACTTTGATATTTTAGTTTGAAGACTTAACAGTATTTCTTCCTATTCTGCAACTCTGCACAGTACACAGAATGTGCTGCTAAACTGCGGCGAAGCACACTGAATGGAATATGTGACTTTGATATTTGAGTTTGAAGACTTAACAGTATTTCTTCCTATTCTGCAACTCTGCACAGTACACAGAATGTGCTGCTACACTGCGGCGAAGCACACTGAATGGAATATGTGACTTTGATATTTTAGTTTGAAGACTTAACAGTATTTCTTCCTATTCTGCAACTCTGCACAGTACACAGAATGTGCTGCTAAACTGCGGCGAAGCACACTGAATGGAATATGTGACTTTGATATTTGAGTTTGAAGACTTAACAGTATTTCTTCCTATTCTGCAACTCTGCACAGTACACAGAATGTGCTGCTACACTGCGGCGAAGCACACTGAATGGAATATGTGACTTTGATATTTTAGTTTGAAGACTTAACAGTATTTCTTCCTATTCTGCAACTCTGCACAGTACACAGAATGTGCTGCTAAACTGCGGCGAAGCACACTGAATGGAATATGTGACTTTGATATTTGAGTTTGAAGACTTAACAGTATTTCTTCCTATTCTGCAACTCTGCACAGTACACAGAATGTGCTGCTAAACTGCGGCGAAGCACACTGAATGGAATATGTGACTTTGATATTTTAGTTTGAAGACTTAACAGTATTTCTTCCTATTCTGCAACTCTGCACAGTACTCAGAATGTGCTGCTAAACTGCGGCGACGCACACTGAATGGAATACGTGACTTTGATATTTTAGTTTGAAGACTTAACAGAATGTGCTCTAATCTGCAACTTTGCACACTAAACAGAATGTGCTCTAATCTGCAACTTTGCACACTAAACAGAATGTGCTCTAATCTGCAACTTTGCACACTAAACAGAATGTGCTCTAATCTGCAACTGTGCACACTAAACAGAATGTGCTCTAATCTGCAACTTTGCACACTAAACAGAATATATATATTTTTTTTTTTTTTTTTTTTTTTTTTTCCCCCCACACCAAATAACCTGCTGCCCCCACACACAGTAGTCCTAAAAAGGACTTTTGGTTCTTTTTTTTTCACAATTTTTGTTTTTTTCCTCCCTACACTGCCTTTCCCTTCCTATCCTCAGCTCTCCCTGGCTCAGACTGAGCCGAACTCGCTGGTCAGGTGCTATACAGCACCTGACCACGGGTTCTGGCCAGCCAATCAGTGTAATGCCAGCAGCCAACATGGCTGCTGGCATTACACCGATGTCAGAGCCTCCCTGCACGTTTATTGGCTGCGCAGCAGCCGCAAAACGTGCGGGGAGGAGACCCGAACATGGCGGGCGAGCACATGCGGTACTCGTACGAGTACCGCCATGTGCCGAGCAGAGCGATGCTCGAGCCGATCCGAGCATCGGCCGAGCATGCTCGCTCAACACTAATAACAACCAGTATAGCATAGAAGGGGTCAACCTGCCCCTGTACAGGTATGGAACCTGCTACAATCTTCTTCAATGAAAATGAGCAGACAAATGAAGTGGATTCAATTAGATTTATTAAAACATAACTAAAAACAATAAAAAGATCCACAATATTAACTATATTCTCCAGATGCATTTCAATATACTAAGATCCTTTCATCAGGCATAGTGAAGCATTACTGGAGAATACCTGTACGGGGCAGGTTAACCCATGTTGTGTTATACCGGCTGAAAACTTTCGCAACTGGCTGATCAATCACTGTGATTACATTCTAATAATACATATATATATTCAAGATTATGCTCTATGTGGATATATATTAAACAGCACCCCCTTTCCTTCTTGCAATGCTGTTTTATTTCTCTTTTTGAGAAGTGATTACTGGGGAGCAGCTGTTTCAGGAAAAATCAGTGTGGTGTGCAGTATATTATCTCACGTGTTGTGAGAGTCACTAATAATTACACTTGTAGCAAAGTTATAATGTGAGTAGAATTTTTCATCTAGCTTTTGTTTTTATGAAAATGTACTAACCCTGTTTGCTCCTCCTCATTTGTTTGTTTTTGCATAAGGCAGAAGAGAGTCCTCCTGTCTTCATCCTCCTGGTTGTAGAGGACAGACCTTGGATCAAAGAAAATCTGGCTGGCCTCAACAATCAGGATGCCCCCCCACCCCTTTTTGGCAGGAAGATAAGAAGAAGGGCTAAATGTGTAAAAGTGTATAAAAGTGGGCCTATCTGTAGTTTGTATCATATTTTTTTTTGTTTTCTCTCCCACTCAGAGTAAACCTCGTAAGGGTCAAGCGAATCAGGGGTGGTTTGCACTGAAAACTAGACACCTCAGGTTTTTATTCTAGGTGCGATGTCACATTTTTCACGCAGCCATTTTACCACCAATCCTTCGTGAAATGTGATGTAAGAAAAAAATTCAGCATTTTTTGCACTTAGATTTCAATGTTGCTGTGGATTTCAAGCACAGGATAGTTGCAGGTTTTAAAAAATGCATTGATTACTGTTCAGTTGCTTCTTCTGAGTATGGTAATACGCCATATGCATAGTATTTCAATCCCTTTCAACATATACAGGGTAAATATTACAAAATGAACACCACTGTTTTCAAGCTGTACTTTTTCAATATTAGGCATGTGAGGATTGTCCCACAAATTATATATATCTGAAAAGTAGATGACACAGGGTAATTCATCAGTAGAATTTTGGAGTTTTTAATGCACCTCATTTTTCAGAAATTTGTACCAAAATGATGGAAATATTTTGTTTTTTAGCATTATTCACATATAGATTTTAATGTTTCTGTAGATTTCAAGCACAGGATAGTTGCATATATAAAAAACAAGTTGCTTCTTGTGAATACGGCAATACCCCATATACATAGGTTTCTCAGGGTTTGGGGGAGCTACAGGGCCCAAATTGGAATATGTACGTTTCCAGTTTCACACATGGAATTTTCACAGCTTGCGTCACTGGTGCCATGTCTCACTTAGGGATGTGCTCCACTTTAACATTTCCCCCTAAAAGTGTATATTTTTGAAAATTAGACATCTCAGGCTTTCATTTTAGGTCCGTTGTCACATTTATCATTCATCCATTTTACCACCAATCCCTCATAAACTGTAATGTAAAAAAAGATTCAGTGTTTTTCACACTTGCACCCCAATTGCAGAATACATTTTGTTCAGCCTTTGAGGCCCGAGGCTTCCTAGGTCTTTCAGAATAGCTAATATCATAGTCCTTCCTATGCTGGGTAAGGATCCCCAGAAATGTGATTCATACCGTACCATTTTGCTGATAAACACTGACGCAAAAATACTAACCAATATTCTGGCTACGAGACTTAGTTCAGTCATATCTAAACGTATACATCCAGATCAGACTAGCTTTATGCTGGGAAAATCCACGATACTGATTCTCAGGCCAAAATACTGCTAAGAGGTAGGGAGTCTGACCTGTTCCCGCTGTGTAGGGGCACCCGCCAGGGCTGTCCCTTATCCCCTGACCTGTTTGCCCTGGCTATGGATCCTTTGGCTTCAAGAATAAGAGGGGACCAACATATTGTGGGATTTACTGTCTGGTGTGTGGGGGGAGAAACTCGCTCTATATCGTATGACGTTCTCCTGTTCCTGGGTGATGGTGGGAGATCTTTGCCGAGGGTACTAGACATGGTGGAGGAGTTTGGCTCCTTCTCTGGTCTTTCCATCAACTGGACTAAATTGTCAATTTTACCACTGAGGCCATCAGTGCCCATGATGGAGGTTGATACTGCAGATTGTTGACTCGACAAAATACTTGGGCATAACTTTCTCCACTCTCAGTGGGGACTTTCTTAGTGCCAGTTTAGATCCATTGATTAATGCCTTTCGAATGAAGGTTGGGGAGAACCAATTTAATTAAAATGGTATTTCTGCCTAAGTTTTTATATGTCTTCCAGGGTACTCCTGTTCCCATACCTATGAGATATTTTAGGCTGATTGACTGAATTATGTCTTTGTTACTGTGGGTGGGGGGTAGAGCACGGATTTGTTTGACTTCTCTTAAACAAACGGCTCGTAATGGCGGTATAGCACTGCCAGATTTTTACAAATATTATCTGGCAGCCCAGGGCCAATTCTCAATGGTTTACGCTGATTTGGACTCCACTCATCGACTTCCAGATCTGCACAGACCGTTTCTTCGCCCTGGCTATTCTACTAAGCACTTTCTTCTTCTGGGAGGGCAGGTTAGTCAATCACCTTCGGTTCCTACTCATACCTTATATAACATATGGGCACGCATTAAGCGGGTTTCTATTTATATCTCTGTGGATCCAGATACACCTCTCTGGTGAATTTCCGGTCCCCCACATCTACCTACCTTAGATTTTGGCCCTAGGTGGTCAAAGTTTGGGATCACCTCTTTCGGACACCTATACTGTGATAATGTTCTGTTGTCTTTTGAGCAACCACACTCCTTGTACAATATTCCTAACTTCTACTTCTACTCATATCTCTGCATGTGTCATGCCTTATCCACCTACTGGGGTGCACATCCACCTAGGGTGGAGGTCTTCCCTCTTCTGACCAAAATGTTGAGATCGTCAACCCTTGAACCTTTGTCATTTATGTATAATTGGCGACATGCCATATGCCCAGAACTTTACACTTCGACAAAGGTGGGAGGGCTACATTGGTGTGATGGAGGACTGGGAGTGTTTGGAGGCGCTGTCTAGCCCCAGATCACTGACTGTTAACACCAAACATAGACTGATCCAGCTTAACATCTTACAAAGAACATATTACACTTTGATTAGACTGGCTAAGATAGGGACATTATCCAGTGACTTATGTACTAGGTGCAAGTGAGACACAGGTACTTTTTGGCACCTACTCTGAAACTGCCCACCAGTACAGGAATTCTAGCATCAGGTGATAAACAAACTATTTGCATCTCTCTCATCAAGCAAAGCCACAGCAATGGAAGAGTTAACGCTTGACGTGCCAGGACCATCACTGGTCCTTAAGTCAAGGACAAGAGTGATGGTCCAGGCACGCGAAGGGGTTAAAGACCTCACACTGTCAGCTGGAGGTCACTGATAGGTCAACAGCTTACTCCAGTAGGATTTAGTCTACTAAAGGGCTAAGTAGTAGGGCACTCATGGGCATTGTGCCAGAGTGGCATGGCAGAAGGCTCTGATACAGATCACAGGGCAGACACTTTTCACAGCTAGAGTGGTATGCAAGGCAAGGGTTTTTGCCAGTCAAATCAACAGTAGGCATGAAATGGGAAGCCACAATGGAAAGTGTGGTGGAGTTGTACAGGATGTGTCTAGTAGAATGCCCCTCACCAAGGTAGCTGCCCTGGCTGGGGATTTGTGGGATGTGCTGTTCCCATGCCAGTATATATATGGCTTAAGGAGCGCCACATTATGTGGGAGCATTTCAAGGGATTAACATAGTTTAATAGTTTAACCCCTTAATGAATGGCCTTGCATCTGCGCGGCTGTAAGTTAAGGACCACTGAGCTTTTTTTTTTTTTTTCATGCAACGAATTCAGGGGCCCCCGAGCAGCATGCAGGAACCCAGGAATTTCATGACATGCAAGGACTGTCACTTAAAACAAGTTTATCCATGACGGTTCTGGCACATCATGGGTCCTTAAGGTGTTAAAGGGATAGTAACAATCATATATATCTTGTAGGGTTCATCCTCTTAAGGGCACTCCCACTACTGAGAGGTGTTTCATTGAAAAGTTATTCCTGCTCAAACATTCATTTTTTATGTGCAGTACCTCAATGACCTGAAATTTCCCAATGGCACTGTTGCTATACCATCCTGTGGAGGTATATGACCAACTGACAAAATATGTCCATAGGATGGTGTAGCAACAGTGCCACTGGGAAATTTCAGGTAATTGAGATACTGCATGTCAAAAGTTCGAGCTACAACAACATTTTAATAAAACACCACTCAGCAGTGGGAGTACCTTTGTTTTACTTAGGAGGATAAACCCTAAAAGATATATATATATATATATATATATATATATATATATATATATTTACACGCACAAACACAGCATTACTATGCCTTTAATAAACTGTGGCTTCCAATTTTTCCACCTTAAAGAGATAGTAATATCTTTATAAAGGATTAACTCCAAGTCTTCTTTATTCTTTTTATAAAACTTAGCGCTATGTTTAATGACTTATAGTTCTGTAGTTCAAAAGCTATTCAAGCTAAAAGGGTATCCTTTTAAATGGTCAGATTTTAACGATTGCGTGGCTGCATGCCACATTCAACATGTAGTCTGGATCTGCATATAAGCACAAGATTCTCATGTTGCCTCTTTAAAAGTCACATACAGTAAGCAGAAGATGGCTTGAAGCTCTGAGGCAGCAGTAACTCCGCTCTTTTCCCCAGAATAACATTAAATTTAATACTTTTCTCTTCAATTGCTTTATTTTAACTATGGTTACTCCTCAGTTTATAACACTGAAGAAGAAGGAGGTGGCTGCATAGAAAAGAGCGGAGAAGAGCCACATACAACGGGATACTGCAGCCTCAGAGCTTCAAGGCATCTTCTGCTTACTGTATGTGGCATTTAAAGAGGCGACATGAGACTCACGCTTAAATGCAGGGCGAGATTCTCATGTCGCTCCTTTGATCATGTTGAATGCAGAGTGCAGCCGCACAATCTTTAAAATGCAACCATTTAAAAGTGAATCAGCTAAAAGGATCCCCCTCCCGCCCCTTTCCCTGCATCATGCTGCCTCTAAGCATGGTCCTGATGGAGAGCAGTTAGGGACAATCTTCAGTAAGCAAAAGGAAAATCCTGCCCTTCTTCGTCAAGGGGGGCAGGGTTTTCCTTATACTTACTGTGTGAAGTTTGTCCCTCGCTGCATCACTCCAGTCCTATGACTAGATTGCAGCTCTAAGGGAAGGTGGCCAGATGTGGCAGGAGGCGGATCCTTTTAGCTTGAATAGCTTTTGAACTACAGAACTGTAAGTCGTTAAACATAGCTCTATGTGTTATAAAAAGCATAAAGAAGACTCTGAGATAAACTTTAATAGAAACATTACTGTTCTTTTAAAATTGTGTGGTTCTCAAGGTAAAGGTTGTTCTGCTATTGCAGGTGGTGTGTGTTTAATTTCTGCAGTACTGAAAGATTGTGGATCAGGGCTGGGGAGAGACAATAAGGTTAGCTGGAGAGATGGCTCAGTTGGTTACGGCACTAGCTGTAGAATCTGCTCAGACTGTGAGGTTGCAGGCCAGCTCAGTCCTTCACCCCTCTGAGGTAGATAAAATGAATCCAGGACATACGTGAAAATGAGAGGTAATCTCAATGTATTCTTCCTGGTAAAATGCTTTCACCGAAAAAAAAATATATACACCAAATAATGTTATTCTTCCTTTACTGAAATAAATTCATTGGAGCTACTACCTCTTTCCTATATGGAACATGAGTCACTTTGTTTTAATGGTTTTGGGTAGATACATTTTGATACTTGATATACTTTTATTGAGCATATTTTAATTATGATTAAAGGTTACATTTTATATCTTTACTCTCTGTAGGATAATTTAAATATTAAATATCAATAATTATGGTTCTTATTAGATTTATGGTGAACTTTTTCCAAAATGTATGCTAATATGTTTGACAGGAAAGGCCAAAAATAAACTTCTTACAGTACGTGAATCCTATTATAATTAAGTTATGAAGGCTGACCTACATTCCTTACCTGAGGCTTTGTACAATATTTTTCTAGAATTACTAAGACCTAAATTCTTACTGGCTTGTTTAAATGTTTTTGGTAAATATAGAGTGTCTTTAAACTGCTAGTTTAAATATTTATTTTTCAAATGTATAGCTTTCATTGGCTTGTTTAACCCCTTAGGGACCCTTGACGTACCAGGACCGTCACGGTCCTTGAACTACTCAAGGACCGATGACGGTCATGGTACGTCACGTACTTTTTACTTACAGCGCACTACCGGGAGCGCTGTAAGTAAAAATAGGACATGAAATAGACCGCTCCAAGATCGGAGCGATCTCTTTCAAGCCCCATAGTGACGCGCCGATACACGTGACAGGTCACGTGTACCGGCGCGTCAAAGTGCCCCTATGCGGTCATTATGGGACGGAAATGTCCCGCGACCGCTGGTCGTTAAGGGGTTAAGTAAAAGTTTTCATGGACTTACATCCTGAACTTTGATATGAATTTCTGGTTCCTTAAACAGAACAGTGATATGGTGAGTATAGAAATCATAAATTAATCATAATAATGTATAGTATAATAACAGCATCTTCTCGAGATGTAAAACTACTTCAGTTGTACACAATCTCAAGTGCACTATCTGTCTGTAATTGCTTCCTACTAATTAAAAACCCCAAGCACCAAAGACCACAAAATACTCCCACCCCTCATCCATATGTTGCTTCTTCCCTTGTCATCAAACCACAAATTTGTTCTTGCCTTCACAACATGTGATGATCATGTTTCCAATGTTTCACCCTCATACCCATAGCTATGTATGAGCGGCACTAAACTTGTAAGTATAACAATATATACACTCACCATTCAGCACAACGAGCCAGTGCAAAAGTGAAGAGACAGCCGACACATCTTTATGCTTAATACAAAAGAAAATGTACTGGTTGATCATATCGTAAAACCACTTCTTTATTTGGAACGTGATACACAAGACACCAGGGGATATAGTCTAACGTGTGTCTATGAGTAGGCACGAAAGTGTGAAATGCGTTAGACTATAACCCCTGGTGTCTTGTGTATCACGTTCCAAATAAAGAAGTGGTTTTATAATATGCTCAACGAGTGCAGTGAACATTTTCTTTTGTATTCACCATCATACCCAGTCATACATTGCCTAATCAGCGGCTTAAACAATGTGTGAAAGGCCATGGTGCAAGAATAATATCTGGACCACTTTAAAAAATGCTAATAATTATGAATTAAACAAATAAAAATAAACACAATAACAGGGTCAGTTTTAGGCGAGTGCCAAGGGTTCAGTGCACCTGCCCCCATGTCTTCACTAGCCCAGTGATTTCCTGTTGGGGAGATAATGCATATCTCCCTAACCGTGCAATAGAGCTGTGTCAAATCTAGCACAGACCTCTATGTATCCAGCTTCTACTAAGCAAACAATGCAGAGCACTGGGGCATGACATTAAATCCTGGAGCTATGAATTCTTGGACAGAAACGCTGATGCACCACCAAGGATCATCATTAGCACCCTCCTGTGCCAGCAAAGGTAGGTAAGAAAGGTAGGCCTAAGGTAGGCCTTAGATGGGATAGACTGGGGGACAGATAAAGGAGGAAATGACTGGAGTGGGGGGTTGAAAGACTGGGGGGAATGACGAAACCTTCTGGCGATACACGTTGGGTTGTGTGGGTTTGAGGAGACACCTAGTGAGACCTAACTATTATCTGTGACCCGTTTGTTATTTGTCTAAGTTCAGATAAGTATGGGTTTTTTGGTCAATTGTGGAGTGATTTTGCTTTTTTGCACATTATATATGCACATTCTTTGCACTTATATATTAGTCTTTGATACTCGTCTGCACGCTTATTATCTGTTTTTTTACTCTTATATTTTGGGGTCCTGGTCATATGAGTATATTTTTGCCACTCTCTTATGCCATTGCATGTAACTGAATTTATAGAGCTAGAGATCAGAGATGTGAACTTTATTAATATGCTTAGAGTCTCATTGGGTATCCTCATTCATTTGTTTTTAAGTATGTTTTAATGGTGTGCTTATGATCTATTCCTAAAGTATGTTTCAATAAACAATAATTTCTATTATCTGTGGTTGAGTGCCTCCTTAAAGGGTTTTGCTTTGTACGGGTGTTCTTTCTCCCCTTTTGTGTGTCTTGTTACTTCGCTCCTGCGCTGGTGAGTGGGGATTGGCTATTGGTGTGAGCAGCCACAACTTGCACCCATAACTTGCACCCCCTGTGGACAGTGAGTGACATGCTGACATGAGAATACAATGGTATTTGGATGATGTACACCAGATCAGTGTTTGCTGGCGTGTCTGTGGTTGGTGTGGTTTCTTGTACCTGGAATGTACCTGTCAGGTGTGTGTTATGTTGTGGAGTACATGTTGTGTTTACATTGGCTGCTGGGGTTGCCGAGTCTGCTTTGTTATGTGCCTGACAGGTGTGCTTGTTGTGTTGTTTGTTAGCCCCTGTTGTTCCAGGGTGGGTTGTGCTTACGTTGTGCCTGCTTTGTTATGTGCCTGACAGGTGTGCTTGTTGTGTTGTTTGTTAACCCCTGTTGTTCTAGGGTTGGTTGTGCTTACGTTGTGCTGCTTTGTGTTATCCCTGTCCCTGTGTGGTTGCTGGGTTCTTGTTTGCCTGTGAGTTGTTTGTATGGTCTAGGCCAGTGGTTCGCAACCACTGTGTCATGGCATGTTGGTGTGCCATGTGCACCAGCTTAGGGTGCCTCACTTTTCCCATGATGCTTTTTATGCATTACTAACATTCATTGTACACATTTCTTGGGTATATGTGTTTATGGGAAATATTATGCACAATATTCTCCTCACTGGCATTCACACTGTGAGACCTAATGATAACTATATATTCATTTCTTGTTTCTTTCATTGCTGACTTGGGAATTTACTTGTGACTTCAAGGGGTGCCCTGGAACATCCAGATTGCATGTTAGGGATGTCTTGGATGGAAGGATTGTGAACCACTGGTCTAGGCCTTGTTGGTGTCTTTGCTTGGCATTGCAGGGGTTAATATTTGACCTATGTATGCTTGGGTTATGTACTTGTATTGTATGAGCTGCTTCTCTGTTTTCTTTTCTTCGACTGTGGTTTTTACTCTGAGTTGTATGGTGTGCGGCTAAAAAAAATAGGTGTTAAATTTCTGCCTGTAAATGTTGTAATTTATCGCTCGTTGTCCCTACCACAAACATTTGAATTGCAATGGGGTTAGTGTTTACATTGGCCTCAGTGGGTGATATTTTGATGACTGCCATGTTTTCAGAAATGTTGTTAGTTCTTCGTTGTTGGAACATTTGCATCACTTACTTTGCTTTCAAAACCGGCTGCAGTTTTTTCTGCAGACGCCAACATTTGGATCGAGCCCTAAATCTTTTGCTTATATGCTCTCTATTCAGAGAGACACAATAAAAAGTCTAATACTTAATATAGCCCTGAGCTAACATCTATTAGGCTCACGAATCAGATATGATCATAGGTAATATACTTGCATTTACTTTGAAAAAATTGTATACTAAGATCCCATATCTTAGACATCTTTTAAGGACCCTGTTGCGGTAAACAATGTATCTTCTTTCCACTAGTTTTCTTCGTGATCTATATATCCTCAAACTAGACTTGTGCCAGATGATAAATAACAATAACAATAACAGAGTACTTAGTGATCTTATATATTATTAATGTAGTAAGTAAAAAAAATGAGTCATATTAATTTACTCTTCCCTTACATAAAGTACACTGCAGCTCCTTCTCACAAAACTAATGGCCTTTGTAGTAAAGCCACATTGTACACTCACCATTATATCAGATCACAGTCACTCTAATCTGATATGGCCTTCATGGTTAAGCCACATTCTATTCTAACTATTCACACAACTAGCTGATGGTAAGCCTGTTAGACAATGTATAGGGAAAAATGAATCCCACACAAAAAAGTATGCAAGCCCATGTATGTATAGTAGTATAGCCCAGCACGTTTTGCTGCATATGTGGCTTCTTCAGGGGATAACCTTAATCAAAAATGATCTGCATTCGGGTAGTTTTTATACCCTTCTATCAGTAGGTGGGTATCGGATAATGTGAATTTCAATCAACCTACCAAAACAAGATATATCTTCATCATCGGAATTTAACAAGTTGATTGGTTAAAATTGTCCCTTGTAACTTATTGTAATTAACCTTTACATATCTCTTATAGTTTATCATAGTTAACCATTACATCGCCCTTTGCGCATAACATATTAGATGTACATGTAATACAAAAGGTCCCAATTTATAGAGGAGGTAGTGGAAGGATACTTGGAATTATTCCTTGTTTCTATTTTTATACCTCTCTTCCATCCCTTTTCTTCTTTTTTGTATTTTTGCTCATACTGATAGTCAGTTCAACCTTCTTCATATACTTCCCCAGAGGAACAATTCCAGGGGAATGGGAATCATTGGGTCTAGGGTATGTGGGCTCCCTTTTCCACTACTGCTGCTGACTTCCTCCTCTACCTGTCTACAGCAGCATAGACAGCATCAGGGTCCATCCAGGTGGTCATACTGGTAGATTTAGATAAACTTTTTATTTCTCTCTGTAACTGTTTCCACTGCCTTTTGCTCCTAAACTACACCATGCTGCATGGCAGGAAATTCTGGGTTTTTATAGTATGAAGAGGCAAGTTTCACAGCCACTGAAAAACATGAGCTGGAAATGGAACAATTCTCACAGGAAGTTCTGTAGTGTTAGCAAAATGGAGGAAAATCTATAGAAACCCTGCAGGAAAAGTGGAAAATTATAGTTTTTTTTTCATGAAAATTCCCTGTGACTTTTTTTCACCCATCCCTAATATAAATATTGAAATATAAGGAACATATAAAGAAATGTTACAAAACCATCTCCCCAGCACTATTTTCTGCTTGTTTAGAAGAAATTCTCAACAGATGAAATTGCCCAGGACTTAAAGGGATAGTAATACTTCGTTTTATCATTATTTTATTTTGTAGGCATTAAAAAAACATGAAGAAAGATATGTCTTATCTCTCAAACCTTTATGGTTTAAGAGATATTCACAAGCAAAGTACCCCCCCCCCGTTCAGCCAGATCAGAAGGGAGGTGCCCAGGTAGACTGTAGAGAGGGACAATCTTCAATTAAGATAAGGGAAAAAGCTGAAAAACGTGTCAAGGGGGGAAGGGCTTTCATTCTTTTCATACAAAGAAGATTGTCCCCTGCTGTTATCTGTCTGGTCTTACAACCAGATTCACATCTGAGAAGAGATGGCTTACACTAGGAAGGGAAAACTTTGCTTGTGAATATCTCTTAAACCATAAAGGTTTGAGAGATAAGACTTATATCATTCTTCATGTTTTTTTAATGCCTACAAAATAAAATAAAGTTAAAACGAAGTATTACTATCCCTTTAAGATCAATGGCTACTACCTACATCACTTACATTTAGCTGATGATATCATACTTTTTGATAGTAGTCCTGAAGAACTAAAAGAACTCTTTGAAGAGCTATAACAGGAAAGCAAAAATTTGGTCTGACGATGAATATCAACAAAAAGCAAGTCATACTTTACAAATTTACCATACCAAGGAAAATCACAGTAGAAAAACAAAAACTAGAAGAAGTTGACAAGAATGTTTACCTTGGACAGGAAATCTCAGCTGAGGAAAAATCATGATGGAAATTGAACAATGAATAAAACGGGGATTGCAAGCATTTGGAAAACTTAGTAGTAACGTCTTTAAGACAAATTTACCACGCTGCCTCAAGCGAAAGGTTTTTGACCAATGTTTCCTCCCAGTCCTTACATATGGCTGTGAATCATGGACACTGAATAGCAAAGCCACACAAAAACTTAAGTTTAAAGGGATAGTAATACTTAATTATTACTAATCGCTATATTAAAATCATATTAAAAATAAATGTATTGCCCCCAGTGTCATCTCTCAAACCTTTATAGTTTGAGAGATAATCGCTCCTAAAGTTGCCCTCTCCCTCCCCCTTTCCAGTAGTCAGCATTCTAGCTGACTGCAGGGAAGCATGTTGTACGACTTTCAGGTGGCTCTGTAGCACAGCCAAGATCGCGTTAATAAAAAAGAAATCTTTCACTGAAACAGTCTTCTACGTGTGCTTGGAAACCAAGCACACATAAAAGACTGTTTCAGTGAAAGATTTTTTTTTTTAATTAATGCGATCGCGGCTCTGCTACAGAGCCACCTGATGATCGTAAGACCGGATTTCCCTTCCGTCAGCTACAATGCTGACTTTCGGGGAAGGAGGAGGGAGAAGGCAAATTTAGGAGCGATTATCTCTCAAACTATAAAGGTTTGAGAGATGACACTGGGGGCAATACATTTATTTTTAATATTACTTTAATATAGGGATTAGTAATAATTAAGTATTACTATCCCTTTAAGCAGAGAAGTATGGAGCCACGAATTCCAAGCATAACAAAAAGAGACCAAAAATGTGTGCATGGATTCATCAGCAAAAAAAGTTCTCTGACATCACTGAAAGAGTTAAGCACCTGAAATGGCAATGGATAGGCCACATAGCAAGAAGATCTGACGTTAGATGGAAGAAATTAATTTTGGAGTGGATTCCACTCAATACTAAATGCCCAAGAAGAAAACCAAAAATAATATAGGTAGATGAATTATCAAAGTTGTTGGTACACCATTGCAACAAAAGGCAGAGTATGGAAGTTGTTGGAGGCTTGCTAAGGAGGCCTTAATCCTGGCAATGGCTCACTGAGAATGTTTTGGGCATAATTTCTTAAAAAAAATACATTATTGAACTGCAAAGAGTGCAGACATGCATCAAAACTGATAAGGGACTGGAGGATCTGAGTTATAAAGAGAGATTATCAAAAATGGGTTTGTTTACATTAGAGAAGAGACAACTAAGGGATGTTATAATTACCATTTATAAATATATTTCATGTCAATATAAAAAGCTCTCAAGGAGCTGAGAAAAGTCGAGATGTCATCCATTAAGACTAGAGGAATGGCACTTTCGAATTAAAAAAGACAGTCATTTTTTACAGTAAGGACAGTAAAGCTATGGAATTATTTGTCTCGGGATGCTGTGCTTGCATATACTGTAACTGCTTTCAGAAAAGTAATGGATACCTATCTAACACAGAACAATATTGAGAATTATAACAGTTGGTTTCAAAGTAGATAGGTTATTGAACCATAGAACTATCTCACTGCCATTTGGAGTCAGGAAGGATTTTTTTTTTACCAACTTACCCACTTGGGGATTAATTGTAAATGGTTTAATTTCATTGTAGGAGTCAAAACAACCAATAGTCTACTGATTATGGTTCTGTTGACAGACAAAGCCTTGATCATCACTTATCTGTGTCTAGTCTAACTAGTTTCTAACCCTCTTAAGGATTCCAGCCACACAAATTATATGCGTTATATATTTTATATTATATGCACAAGTAGGGCATACTTTTGATCCCACACTTACAAGGATAACCCATCATTTATTTTATTAAAATTAAAGAAAACTGTGAAAAAAAAGTAAAAAAAGACAATTTTTATTGGTTCTTTTGTGATCATTTGGGCCCAATGTTTTTTTTATGGAGACTGAATGAAATGTGTGACTGGTCATTCATATGTACAAAATGTGCAGTTTTAGGGGGGCAGTGTCCTTCTGGGTCAAAAATCTCCATGTCCCTCTTTCCCTCCCTAATTACCCAATTTTTTTGATATGATTGCCTGGTGTGTATACGTGTATTACATTGCTCCACAACATTAAAACTCCCATTAATGTTTGTTTAACCCCTTAAGGACTGGGAAAATCTGAGTTAGATTTTACTTAAGGACAGGAGCAATTTTGACTTTTTTGACTATGTCTTTGTTCAACCATATTTTCTCTTTAATTCCCTTTGTACACCCACACAAATTATATAATGTTTTTTTAAGCACAAGTAGGGATTTCTTTTGATACCACAATTATATGAATACCTCATCATTTAATTTGATTAAAAGAGAAAAAAAGAGCAACAAAATAAAAAAACAACATTTTGCTTATATTTTCCTGTCAGGATTTGCATACAATTAGTTTATGACAAAAAATACCCCTAAATATATTCATTTGCTTCTCCTGAATATAAGAGTACCCCATATGCCTAGTATTTCAATCCCTTCCTCACATTTACAAGGTAAATATTTCAAGATGGCTGCCATTATTTCCAACTTGTCATTTGTCAACAATTGGCATGTGAGCATCATAGCTTAGTTGACGGTGCCAGAACCAAAAATGTCCCACAAAGGTATATGTTTCTGAAAACTAGACAACATAAGGTAAATAATCAGGAGAATTTTTAAATTTTTTATGCAGCTATTTTTCCAGAAATATTTTTCAAAATGGTGGTAATATTTTGTTTTTTTGCAGTTTTCACACTTACATTTCAATCTTACTGTTGATATCAAGCACAAGATAGTTGAAAATTTAAAAATATCCATTGTTTAGTGTTCAGCTCCTTCTTCTGAGTACAACAATACCCCATATGCATAGGTTTTTCACACTTTCACTTCAATGTTGATGTGAATTTCAACCACATGATAGGTGAATAGTTTTAAAACTGCATTGTTTAGTGTTCAGCTGCTTCTACTGAGTATGGCAATACCCCATATGCATAGGTTTCTCAAGGTTTGGGGGAGCTATGGGGCCCAAACTGAAACATGCACATTTCCAGTTTCACACTTTGAATTTTCACAGCTTGCATCACTGGTGCCATGTCTCATTTGGGGCTATGTAACAGTGGTCCACTCTAAGATTTCCCCCAAAAAGTTTATATTTTTGGAAAGTAGACAACCCAGGCTTTCATTTTATGTATGTTTTCACATTTTTAATGCAGCCATTTTACCACCAATCACTCCTAAATCTTGATATAAGTTAAAAAAACAGCGTTTTTCACACTTTCACTTTAATGTTGATGTGAATTTCAAGCACATGATAGGTGAAGATTTTTAAAAATGCATTGTTTAGTGTTCAGCTCCTTCTTCTGAGTACGGCAATACCCCATATGCATAGGTTTCTCAAGGTTTGGGGGAGCTACGGGGCCCAATTTTGAACAAATATTGACTTTTCACATCTTGCTTAACTGGTGCCATTACTCATTTTGGGCTATGTTCCAGTGCTCCACTTTAGGATTTCCCCCCAAAAGTGTACATTTTTGGAAAATAGACACCCCCAGCTTTCATTTTAGGTGTGTTTTCAAATTTTTTACAAAGCCATTTTACCACCACTTTCTCGTAAACTTGATGTAAGTAAAAAAAATGCATTTTTTACACTTTGCCTTCAATGTTGATGTGAATTTCAAGCACAGAACAGGTGAAGCTTTTATAAACTGCATTGTTTAGTGTTTGGCTCCTTCTTCTGAGTATGGCAATACCCCATATGCATAGCTTTCTCATGGTTTGGGGGAGCTACGGGCCCAAATTGGAACATGCGCGTTTCCAGGTTCACACTTTGAATCTTCACAGCGTAGTTACTGGTGCCATTTCTCATTTGGGCTGTGTAACAGTGCTCTTTTTTAAGATTTCCCCCCAAAAGTGTATATTTTTGGAAAGTAGACACCCCAGGCTTTCATTTTAGGTGTGTTTTCAAATTTTGCACACAGCCATTTTGCCACCAATCCTGTGCAAACGTGACGTAAGTTAAAAAATTCAGCATTTTTCACACTTTGCCTTCAATGTTGATGTGAATTTCAAGCACAGAATATGTGAAGATTTTATAAACTGCATTGATAAGTGTTTGGCTCTTTCTTGTGAGTACGGCAATGCATATGCATAGCTTTCTCATGGTTTGGGGGAGCTACGGGGCCCAAATTGGAACATGTTAGTTTCCAGGTTCACACTTTGAATCTTCACAGCTTGCATTATTGGTGCCATTTCTCATTTGGACTGTGTAACAGTGCTCTTTTTTAAGATTTCCGCCCAAAAGTGCATATTTATGGAAAGTAGACACCCCAGGCATTCGTTTTAGGTGTGTTTTCAAATTTTGCACACAGCCATTTTACCACCAATCCTGTGCAAACTTGACGTAAGTAAAAAAATTCAGCATTTTTCACACTTTGCCTTCAATGTTGATGTGAATTTCAAGCACAGAACAGGTGAAGATTTTATAAACTGCATTGATTAGTGTTTGGCTTCTTCTTCTGAGTATGGCAATACCCCATATGCATAGCTTTCTCATGGTTTGGGGGAGCTACGGGGCCCAAATTGGAACATGCGTGTTTCCAGGTTCACACTTTGAATCTTCACAGCTTGCGTTACTGGTGCTATTTCTCATTTGGGCTGTGTAACAGTGCTCTTTTTTAAGATTTCCCCCCAAAATTTATATTTTTGGAAAGTAGACTTTCATTTTAGGAGTGTTTTCAAATTATGTACACGACCATTTTACCACCAATCCCTCGTAAACCTTGACGTAAGTAAAAAAAACAGCGTTTTTCACACTTAGACTTCAGTTTTGATGTGAATTTCAGCACAGAATAGGTGAAGATTTTATAAACTGCATTGATTAGTGTTTGGCTCCTTCATCTAATTATGGCAATGCCCCATATGCATAGGTTTGTTGGGGTATGGGGGAACTACTGGGCCCAGTTGGAACATGTTAGTTTTAGTGATGATCGAGCACCCCGATGCTCGGGTGTTCGGGTGCTCTGGCTGAGCGCCCCCGGAGGCTCGAGTGCTCGGCCGAGCACCCGAGCCCCATTGAAGTCAATGGGAGGACTCAAGCATTACACCAGGCACCCCCTGCTCTGATGAGGGGAGGGTGCCTGGTTCATAGGAAAAGGTCAGAAAATGATGGAAACACCACAGAAATGGTTCAGGGACAGCATAGGGAGGATGTCTGGATGCATCTTGGACTCCAACGTCGCTGCTGGGAACGATGTTTCGCCCGTAGTACGCCATTTTTACAGACTGACCGTAAAACACACAAAAAGGAAGATAAAAACTAATCTGCGGCTAGGCACACTAAACAATATGTGACGCTAATCTGCGGCTAGGCACACTAAACAATATGTGACGTTAATCTGCGGCTAGGCACACTAAACAATATGTGACGCTAATCTGCGGCTAGGCACACGAAACAGAATGTGACGCTAATCTGCGGCTAGGCACACGAAACAGAATGTGACGCTAATCTGCGGCTAGGCACAGTGAACGGAATATGTGACGTTAATTTGTGAATTTGCACACTAAACAGAATGTGACAATAATCTATGGCTAGGCACACGTTTAAAATGGCCCTTTTTGTCGCTGCGTTGTAAAATCATTGGCCCTGTGCACCTAACAGAATATGTCAGCTTGTCACTGCACTGTGAAATATTTGTCCCTGTGCACCTAGTACAATGTCACCTTAGAACATGTCCCCCCCCACAAAAAAATGAAATTCTGCCACCCCCAACAAAAATTAAATGCTGCCCCCACACACAACAGTCCTAGAAAGGACTTTTGGGTCTTGAAAGAGTTTCAACAATTTTATTCTCCCTACACTGACTTCCTGTGCATCTAGTATTATATGTCACCTTACAAATATCCCCCCCACAAAAAAAAGGAAATTGTGCCCCCCCAAACAAAATATAAATGCTGCCCCCACACACAACAGTCCTAAAAAGGACTTTTGGGTCTTGAAAGAGTTTCAACAATTTTATTCTCCCTACACTGACTTTCCCTGCCTAAGCGCATCTCTCCCTGGCTAAGAATGAGCCGAACTCGCGCGTCGGGTGCTATACAGCACCCGATCACGGGTTCTGGCCAGCCAATCAGTGTAATGCCAGCAGCCAACATGGCTGCTGGCATTACACTGATGTCAGAGCCTCCCCGCACGTTTATTGGCTGCGCAGCAGCTGCGAAACGTGCGGGGAGGAGACCCGAACATGGCGGGCGAGCACATGCGGTACTCGTACGAGTACCGCCATGTGCCGAGCAGAGCGGTGCTCGAGCCGAACCGAGCTTCGGCCGAGCATGCTCGCTCATCACTATTATTTATCATTGCATTATATGTTACTTGAGTTGTTATTTTCAATTGCTTTTGGACTATGTGCATTTGTTAGATTGGATCCACTTTTTCGGGATCTCGCTATGATCACTCCTGGTCATGCTCCCTGTTTTTCACACATGGAGCACCCGGGACGGGTACTGGTGACACCTGAAGCCCTACATTTTATATCTTCCGGTCTTGCATACATACAATGTGGGATTGGAATCACTGTGGGGATTCATACTCTCCAGGAACCCCATAGCATATGATATTGGTACTATTCAGATTAAGTTGTGGGTTATGGAGCTCTTACATTGGCTCCTTTCTTTTTGCCTGGGTTTCCTGGTTTGCAAGACTCCCATGGAGTGTCTTATAGTGCATAATGCTAATCTCTTTTGGTTGTATTTCCTGGATTTATTGTTTAAACATTCTGCTTAACTCCTGTTTCACTCTCTGGTCATTTGGAGATTGAGCCTATGCATCTGCTATACTCTATCATTAAACCAATACTTCCCCTACACCCTATGTGCACCCCACATCTACTATACTTACCTGTCCTGTGTTGCTCACACTGTGTGGCCCTTACCAGTTACTTACAATGAGCCGAACTCGCGCGTCGGGTGCTATACAGCACCCGATCACGGGTTCTGGCCAGCCAATCAGTGTAATGCCAGCAGCCAACATGGCTGCTGGCATTACACTGATGTCAGAGACTCCCCGCACGTTTATTGGCTGCGCAGCAGCCGCGAAACGTGCGGGGAGGAGACCCGAACATGGCGGGCGAGCACATGCGGTACTCGTACGAGTACCGCCATGTGCCGAGCAGAGCGATGCTCGAGCCGAACCGAGCTTCGGCCGAGCATGCTCGCTCATCACTAGTTAGTTTCCTTTTACAGACATGCCACTTTTACAGCTGGTGCCTTGTCTCATTTCGGTCTGTTTGGCAATGCTGCAATTAATTTTACCCCCAAAAGTATATGTTGTAGAAGAGTAGACAATCCTGGCTTTCATTCTATTTGCATCTTATCAATTTTTTCGCTGCCACTCTATCACCAATCCCTCCCAAAATCTGCAGTAAGGCAGAGAAACACCATTTTTTCACATTTATATTTTAGTTTTGCTCTGGATTTCAATCAGATGATATTTGCAGATTTTTTAAGTGCTTTACATTAGTGGTGAGTTACACTGTCTGAGTACGGCAATGCCCCATATGCATAGGTTTGTCAGGGTTTGGGGGAGCTACTAGGCCCAATAGGGAACATGTGTGTTTCCATTATCAGAGATAAATTTTGATAGTGTTAGGTCTAAGGAGGGATGTGTTTTGAAAAGTAAAAAATAGGATATTCAGGGGGAAAAAGTGGCCAAATAATAAAATAACCTTTACAGCACTACTGCATTGTGCCTAAATGGTATTCCTTGAAACAGTCACCAAGACAGAGGCCAGGTTTGGAAGGGCAATCAGGACAGTAAATGGTAGTGTCTGTCCGTATTCCCTTTCTGTAGCAAACCCTGCAGCACTTCTGTGGTTTGTTCTTTTGGGGAGTTGGGGGGATTTTATAAATAAAATGTACTACCCCGGGTCTTGCTGGAATTATTTCTGAAGCACATTGTAATAAAAATAGGGAAATAAGTTGTAGCTGATATTGTAAAAAAACTACATTTTTGATTGGGGTTTGCCAGTTTGAAAAGTAAAAATGAATTATGTGCAGCAGTCTGCATCATATAGATGGCAACTTTTTTATACCATGCCCTACACTTCCTCATTGCGAGGTATGGCTGCATTAGTTGATCATACAGATCAACTCCCCCCATGTTTTTATTATAGTCCATGATGCAGACTGGCTTTCTCAGTACCCCTGTCCTGCCACGAACAGTGACTGCCACAGATCTGTCTTCATGCATGGTGGTCAGCATGTAGACATCTTTTTTGTCCCTAAACTTCACTGCCAGCAGCTCCTGTTGGCACAAAGATAAGGACGTCCCAGTTTTTAGTTTGCTATCTACTAGTGTTTTGGGCATCTCCCTGCAATTGCGCCTGACAGTGCCACAGGCCACGGTGTCAAAACAAAAAAGAGACTTAAATAAAAGGGTCTGGTGTAATAATTATCAACGAATAACTGATAGCCTTTATTTAATAAGGGGTAAATTAAATCCCAAACTATTTTCCCATTTGTTCCCATAAATTCGGGGCACCCAGGAGGATCAAGTTGGCTGTCCTTGACCTCATAAATTCTAAAAGCCTGGGTGTAGCCTGTGGCACTTTCGCACAATTTATAAAATTTTACACCAAACTTGGAGCTCTTGGAGGGGATGTATTGCTTGAACCCTAACCTGCCTTTATATTTCATTAGGGATTCATCTACACTAATTTCTTTTTGTGGCATATATACTTGGGCAAACTTTTTCTGTAAATGGTTTATTAGGGGACGGATTTTGTACAGTCTATCATACTGGGGGTGTTCTTTTGGGGGGCACAGGGTATTACACCTAAAATGCATAAAGTGCAAAATGATTTCAATTGTGTACCTGGTCATAGTCTTGGGGAATATAGGGGTATTGCATATGGGGTTTTTGCTCCAGTAGGATCAGATACTTGACTTTTTTATTATCCCCACTGCATTATTAAGGCCCACAATTGTTTAAATTCTGTGATGTCTATGGGTTTCCATATTTCTTCCTTAACTATGAAAGCTGTAGGGTTGGCGGCAGTATACTGGACTGCATACAAATTGGTTTGGGACACAATTTCACCTAAAATGTCTTCCCCAAAAAACAAATCAAAAAAATTATCATGGGTAAATCCTTCCACATCAATTTGAATCCCTGGGTTGCCTGTGAATTCTAGGATTTGTGGGCATAACTTGATTAGGGACACCCATTCATTATGATCAGGAGTGGCAGGTGTTGGGGCATTTCTTTGGGCAGATCTTTTGGCAGGTGCTGGGGCAATTACCAGGGCAGCTCTTGGGGCAGCACTTGGGTTATTTCTTTTGGCAGGTATTTTGGCAGTCTTTTGGCAGGATTTTTGGCAGGTGCTGGGGCAGTTGCCAGGGCAGCTCTTGAGGCAGCTCTTGGGGCAGTACTTCTTTTCTTGACAGAAGGCCCAGCATTGTCACTAGAGCTGCTCTCACTTTCTGAAAACTGCGTTATATCAAAATCTGACGCAGTGTCTGTTGCCTCTGATTCAGATGCCAAAAAGGCATATGCCTCTTCAACGCTGTACCTGTGCTGCATTTTGCCCACTAAAAACTTTTTTTTGTTTTGTTTTTTTTTTCTTACGCTATCGCTATCCCTAATCCTAAATCTAACCCTAAAACTTACCCTAACCTATGTATATCCTGAACCTACCTAACCCAAGTGAACTACCTATCTAAACTATACTTATTATATATATATAATAAGGGGGGTTGTTTTTGTTTTTTTTTCCTAAACCTAAATCTGTCCCTAAACCTTTCCCTAACACACGTCTACACTAAACATACCCACCTACCTACTTAAACTATATTTATTATTCAATTTTTATTTTAAAAAAATTCAACAAAATGTAAAAAAAAATATAAAAAAATACAAAGGGGATGGGGGGTGTCCAACAGATCAGCAAACGCTGATCTGCAGCAAATTGATCACTCCAAGAACTTATTGATCACTGCAAACCAGTAATCAAATGGTTAATTTTATCTTTTTTTAACAATTTTCTTCACAGGAACAATTAGCAATGCTGCAGCACGATATGGCACAATCTCTCTATGTCTCTCTCCAACTCAGCAGTGTGCAAGATGGAGGGAGGCAGAGATATATGATAGGGACAGTATTTACAAATACTGTCCCTGTCATTCAACGTTTGCAACATGTGATTCGCTCATCAAGCGAATCGCATGTTGCAACAAAGTTTTTACTGGTTGTTACTAAGTGTCCCGGTAACGGGTGCTTAGTAACATGCAGCCCGCGCTCTCCCATTGCTCCGTGCGGCCGCGATGGGAGAGTTTAACCCTTGACGTACCAGGACCGCCAAGGGTCCTTGGAGCAAATTTACCCTTGACGGTCCTGGTACGTCAAGGATCGCTAAGGGGTTAAACTTCAGTAGATGTGTTTATTAATTAGTCTGTTTGATGGAAAACTTTGGTCTTGTTCAAATATATTAAAAAACAAATTGCTGACAGTAGGTCTTAAAGGGACCTTCATTTTTCCTGCCCCCAGCACCAGCATTGAAGGGGGTTAATACCCTCAACTCTGGCCCCTATTTCTTCCTTTTTTGTCTTTTCTCTGCTTTTCTCTCCATTACTCTCATAGTAAGGAAGAGAGAGGCAGAGAACAATCGGCAAAGCAGAGAATGAGTGAAACTGAGCACTCCGGCCCTGGAGAGCTCAGTATCAGCTTCTGCATCATGATAGCAGTGTGCACTGAGTAGCTCTGCTATAATTTAACCCTTGAAGTGCTAGGATCGTCATGGGTCCTTATTGGAAGTTTATCCATGACAATCCTGGCACGTCATGGGTCCTTAAGGGGTTAAACAATATATTCAGTTCCATTACCTTATGTGCATAAATCTATTCTCAATACTTTAGGTATTTATCTACCCTTACTCTTCTTCACTTGGTTGTTATGGCTATGAGGCGTGTGCATAATATAACATACTGGAGGACATACACTATGTGGACCTATGGAACATCAGATTATATGTTGTCTGGGCCTTCCAGCATGGGTATTACATGATTGAGCCAGAATATCAACATGAGCTTGATAATCTTTTGGAAAACCTCTAGGCAGATTGGGAAATGTACCTTGTACTTGCATTTATGATCCTCATACTACTGTCTCTGCATATCGTCATAATTTCTATTTAGATTGCAAGCTCCTTGGGGCAGGGTCACTTTCCCGGTGTATGATTCCCTTTGCTGCACTTTTCCCCCGCAAATAATGCAATGATCACACTTTAGCCTAAAGCTCTTAACCCAGTTCTGTATTTTTGTATTGTACTACTACAACTTCTGTAAAGCACTGTGTACATGTATGGCGCAAAGTAAATAAAGATACATACGTACATGATTTTCATGCTTACATTTGAATATGTTTGGACAAACATTGTATTATTATATAATTGTTTTTTCTTTGGTGTCTTTTATATGGGGAACTCACTTCTTGCCAGTTTTACTTAATAGAATATTGTAATTACAAGGGATACTTTCCCTGGGCTGCATGTTGAAGAGCTTGTCTGTTAGGAGCCAATGAGTTGCCATTTTGCAAAGTCGTCCTGGATAGGCTTTCCACTATACCACATAACCACATATATGACTGTATGTGTGTATATATATATATATATATATATATATATATATATATATATATATATATATTTATATTAATAAAAGAGGAACACATCACGTGACAGAAATTCTGCAGCCCTGGCACTCAAACCCAGGGGCGGCAGCAAGGAGGAGTTATTCAAATCTCCTCCAAACTATCGCTCCCATAGGCCCATGCACAGTGGTGTGATTTTCACTGGAGAAACCGGGGGGTTAGAGCTACTGGCAATTCCAGTAAAAATCTCTGCATGGACATGCATGATTTTTCTACTGAGTTGGGGGCCAGTTTTTCACAGGCCCCCAGTCCACTCCTGTCAAAATCTCTGTAAGAAGTCACACTTTCAACAAAATTCCTTTCTTTCAGCCACCCCCACCCAACACAAAGTCCAAAAACACCAGGCTCTGTAGAGCTACACAAAGTCACCTGGGAGCTTTCACTAGGCCTGGTTTACATATTAATAAGACTCAGTGCTGATTGGTCCACCGGTGTTCTTTGTGGCATTCACTTTGAAAGAAGGACAGCGAACGCTTCAAGCAGGTGACTGTAACCTGCTCACAGCCCGCTCTGTCTTGACTGCATAGTCAATGAAACAGAGAACACCAGTGGGCAAAGCAGCTCTGAGGTCTCAATGGGATGTATGGGGTGGGGTCTTCAATTTTAAGTGCCAGCAGAGGTAGTCGTTCTTTAACATGCAGTTTGAATGGATGGGGACACAAACACACATGCACCATACACATGCACACACATATACCTAATTCCATATACACAGGAGAACCATCCCAATAAGCTCAGTGTGCATGGTCTCCCTATTGTCACACCCCTCACACTCATTTGGTGTCTATTGCAGAGTACCTTACAACGCTCTGCCTCTTGACCAGTTCAGTCCCAGAGGCAGATCCAACACACATTATATCACATTACCTTTCTGCCACTTAAAGGGTTAATAAACAACTGTAACATGCTATATTTTTCCACACTGGACACTTTGGAGGTCCCTCCCAATCTAACATCTTCCACAGAATCTTATAATACACTACTTATCCTTCACATTTGCTTATTTGTCGTGCTATACACATGTGCATCTACCAGTCTCCTGCTCTTTATTGTTGATCCTACTCCCCTTTCCCTCCACCTTCCCATTTCATCCTTCCCAACTTTCCCTCCCAGCTTTCCTGTCTACAACTCCATTCTCACTGCTGTCAATTTATTAGTTAATTATACTTAAAAACAGCCGTGCCCTGATCCTATACTGCACTTTTAATAAAAGAAAGCTAGTTACAAACCATTGCACTCAACTGTTCTTAAACAGAACAAGATTTGTGTTTCTTTTCAACTGCACTGCATTCTCTATGTCTCTTAGTTCATTCTTTTTTTATATTTAATTACATTTCTTTTGCTAATACCCTCTTCACATTTGCCATATAACACACTGGTTCTACTTGTCTTCTCTAACAAAAATAAAGCTCAATGTGTTGGATACCTCTCTGTCACTCCAAGGGTTAAGGCAAAGATTGTGCATGTCTTTACCTTAGGACAAGTGAACTGTATGAAACATTTTAATATTTGATGTGCATTATCACCATGATCTACAATGACTGCTGCCATTTGAAACATTACACATACACCACACATACAAACACACACACACATATATATATATATATATATATATATATATATATATATATATATATATATATTTCTTTTCAATTGACCCAGAAGAAGCAGAGTAATAGCTCAGAAATGCATTGTGTCATATAGTTTTGTAGGTATTTTTATCAAAATATATTTAGATTTTGATACTCTTGGCTGTGGCATTTCTCAATTCCATCCCACCTTCCTTTGCAAATGAATCTGGTAGACTGCAGAGATTTTGTAATCACGGGAGGTGACATCATACTAGAATGAAAGCAGTGCATGGACTTTAAATCAAAGGCCACTTTTGCCTCTCTGATACGTGAGTAGATTCCTAATGGGTGTTTCTTGTGAAGGTGTTTTTCAAATTAAATAAATCTCTGCACTTAAAGGGCATGATTGCTGTTCTTTTGTTTATGATACTAGAATGTTTGAAGAGTGTTGAATTGTATCCACTGTGAAATAACTTACCACCATCTGGGAAGTTTTGAGAGTTGAACCTTTGTAAGCCAAAAGACCTGTCTGGTAGGCATATAGGGGGTATTATTACAGCAATATAGTTAGGAACCTGTGAAGGATAGAAGAAAAATGTTGTACTGGATATGAAATTTCATAAAAGTCTGGAGAAAGATGTTAGCAAGAGAGAATCAGATGCAAAGCAAGAACATAGTGTTATGGATCACATTCTGAATGGGCTGTAGGGGAGAAAGTTGAGAGGTGGGAAGGCTGGTAGGAAATACGTGTTGCATTAGTCAAGGCAAAGAGTATTAGAGCCTTACCGAAGACAGAAAAATTATTGTATTTTAGCAATGTTCTGGAGAAGAAATCAACGGGAAGTGGTGTGGTCTGAATGGGGTGAGAAAACTTAAAGGGATAGAAATGTTCCACAATAAAATCAGCTCCAATTATTCTTCATAGTATTTGGGAAACAGAGAGTGTTATTTCAATACTGTCAGAGTCGTAGTTCATGAGTAATTGAATGATAAGTACCCCCCTCCTGCCCCTTTTACTGATGTAACACTGCTCACCTCAGAGCAGCAAGACTGTCCTGATGGATCACAGAGAGGGACAATCTTCAGTGGGCATGAGGAAAATCCTGTCAAGGAGGGCATGGTTTTCCTTATGTTCAAAGTAAGAAGATTGTCCCTTGCTGTGAGCTGTGTGGTAAAGTGAACATATTCCACATCTATGGGGAGGTGGCTTACACTATGTAAAAGTGGCAGGAGGGGGATATGTTATCATTCAATTATTCTTGAACTACACCTCTGAGAGTAGTGAAATAACACTCTCCATGGCCCAAATACTATGAAGATTAATTGGAGCTGCAGTTTTTGTGAAACATTACTATCCCTTTAAGAGAGCAATGTATTATGACCCCAAGACAGTGGGCATATGAAACAGGAAACTAATATGTAAGAGAATGGGCTTCACTGAAGAATATCTTAGGTTTTTTAACAAGCCGCTCAGTTTTATCCATATTCATTTAAGGTTTTTCTTGGCCATGTATGAAGAGCTTGCCATGATGAAGTTTGCTAATTTTGTGTATGCTACAGGTGTGAAGTCAGGTGTGGAGAGATGTGTATCATCCATATATAAGTTGTAATTAAAGCCAAAAGATCTAATTAAATTACAAAATAACAATGTATGTAAGAAGAGGTATTAGAAAGAAGCTTTGGAGTACTCCAACAGATGGAGCAACAAGAGAGGAAGGAGAGTTGGATAAAGATACATGGTAGGTGCTACGGAATATATAAGAATAAAACCAGTGGACCTTACTAATACAGCATTCCCTAACTAAAACGTAATATAAAATACCCTATCACTGAAAACCCTTAGTGAACAAAAAATTGGCTATTATAGCTTGAAAATGTACAACATATCCCAATGAGCAAAGAAGGAGGAAAAAAGAAGAGACGAAAAAGAAAAATGGAAAGAGTAAAAAGAAAACTTTGGAAACCTAACAACCTGTACTCTACAATGATCTGAAGGATCATACAAAATGATTTCCAGTTTATCACTACCAAAATATATCTATCTTGGAGTAGTATAATAAATCTCAGCCTATTATCCCAAAACAGCAACCAAATATATCTCTATATTCAGATCATAATGTGACTAAACTTATGCAGTTTGTCTCCTACCCTATAATGATCCATTAGCCTCTCTATCACCATAATGATTAAACTATCCATTTCATGGTGTTGTTTTTCAAGAAAGTGTCATGGAACACTATGAGTTTGTAGACCAACCCTAATGATTCTTAATGTTCCCCAAAACAAATTTTTAAGTTTCCTTCTTGTCCTACCTATGTATTGTAATCCACAGCTACATTGCAGAAGATATACTATGTATGTATATACTATGTATGTAGTCTCAAAATGTATTAATTGTCTCAATGTATATTCTTTATTTGTCCTTGTGGAACAAAATGCACTTGTTTATTCTTCCCCATATGTGCACAGGTCCTACAATCTTTATTGTGACACCGATAGCTACCTGGTAGCTCTCCAAGAACATTCCTTGTGCTCCTTTTTCTGAAATTATCACTTGGCGCAATCATATTTTTAATGTTTTTGTTTTTTTCTAAATACTACCTTGGGTTGTTTTCCTATTACCTGTGCTGGTTGTATATCTTATATCATGATCGGACAGTGTTTCTGTTTGGTTTTTTTGATCTGATGCACCTCTTATCCTTTTTCACTAATAAGATATGTCTAGCCATTTGTATAACTTTCTCTAAGGCCTCTACTAAAACTCCCTTCTTATATCCCTTCTCCCTAAATTTCCTAATAATAATCTCAGTTTCTTCCTCAAAATCTACATCTTTACTACAGTTTCTTCTTACTCTCTGAAGCTGATACAAAGGGATATGTCTATCTGGCCCGTAGATAACTATAGCTATCCACCTTTTTTCTGAAATTCTTGGATAATGTGTCCATCCCCTGAGAACAACATAACATCCAATTCAATATAATCCCTTTGATAATTGCCAATTAATTTCAGGCCAACAGAGGTATTATTTAAGGACAAAAACTCCCAAAACATCTATTCGGAACCTTTCCCTATAAAAATGAGATCATCCATGTACTGCCTATAGAGCATAAGGAACTCCTTGAATGGATTATCTCCCAAAATAAATTTATTTTCCCAATACCCCATATATACATTAGCTATAGATGGTGCAAACGATGATCCCGTGGCTATTCCCATTGTCTGGAGGTAATACTGCTCATCAAACAAAAAATATTTATGACTCAATACAAATTTAACACACTCCACAATAAACTTTTGCTGTTTAGTAGGTAAAACTCCAGCCTCTTTCAAAAAATATTGAATCGCCTCTAAACATAGATCATGGGGAATACAGGTATATAGTGCTTGGACATCACAGGTAGCCCAAGCAAAATCGTGCCTCCATTTGAGGCCCCCAGAATATGCAAGATATGCATGGTGTCCTGCAACAATACTTTGCAAGTATCCATCTACATATTCCAACCTCGAAGTAAGGCAATCAATCCCCAACATGATACAGGTGGATTATCTTATTATCTAGTTCCTGGTTCATCATTTTCAACCTGCACAGCTATATATCAGAAACACACTCCTATTATATATGTGTTCTCCACAGACCGGGAAATAATCTATCGCTTAATTCTACAAGCTGAGTTAATTTAATACAAATGGTAGTCTTCCCTTTTATCTTATACAAATGACAAATCCTCCCACAATACATTTTCCAGTGGATATAAAACTCATGCATTGTACATTTCAGATCTTTATTTGTAAATATATGAGACCTAAAATCTACTGACTTAATAACTGTAGAAGTGTCTTCTTCCAAATTCTTTATAGCCATCCATTCCTTGATGGTTAGATTATGAACCATCTGTTTTTTTTTCACCTTTTTTTACAACTATCACACATAAATCACTTAGGTCTTTCAGTTTCATATCACCAAATACTTTAATATGTTCTCCTTGACAATGTCTAGGGAAAAAAGTAGAGAGATTCTTCATATCACTTGTGATTACCTCCCAGTTTTTATCATCCTCATCTTCTCTTTTAAGGATATATAAATGTTTTACAGTATATTTGTCTGCTACAGTATAAGATCTAAAGGGAACTTGTAAAGTGTGATGTCTATTATTAAAATACTTTATCAGAGTTAGAGCTCTAATATATTTGTGGTCAACCTCAAACACCTGAAACTTATTTGGAGCCGCTGAGGCTGCAAATGATAATCCTTTACCCCAAATTTTAGTCTTCTTGGAACTAATTATCCTAGATCTCAAATTGAAAATTCCCTGCTTTATTCGTCCTTGACATTTATGTCCTCCTCCTTCATAGACATTTTGCTGATCCTCCCTGTGTCCTCTATTTTTCCTCTTTCCACCTGTACATCCCCTTACCCAAAATGCCTCATTGGCAAAAATTGTCCTAGAACTCAAATTGAAACCCAAAATGTTAGCCTCATTGGCACTAATTGTCCTAGAACTCAAACTGAAACCAAAATTTTAGCCTCTTTGGCACTAATTGTCCTAGAACTCAAACTGAATCCCAAATGTTAGCCTCATTAACGGTGTCACTGGCTACAGTTCTCCATAGAATGTGGTAGTAAGAGGTCCATTACTTTGTGACATTTTAAATGTTATAACTTACATAAAGCAACTGTCAGTAGTGGGAGTACCCTTGTTTTACAGTGTGGTACGGAAAGCCATGCCAGAATGTTCCCCTGCTGTGAATTCCACAAAGATGGCACAAGATTAGGCTGGAAGGAGCTGAATTCATCAATAATTTATTGTAGAAGGTTTTCTTGGGGCTTCGGGGCACATCCTCTTATTGTGTTCACCCCATGCTGACATGTCCAATACAACAGAATAAACAATAAATACAATCTAAGCCTCCCATGTATGCCCATGCACTCCTGTATCCTTAGATTTGTTTCCATCAGGCAATAAATCAGATGGGGCACCCAGAGTCGATCGGTGGGTCCATGGGGTGCAGGCAGCACTTTGCCTCCCCAAGGCATGTTCTAGATCACAGTTGGCACCCTGCCAACCAGGGCAGCATTGGAATTTGTAAGAGGAGCAGGCTACTCCTTCCCTTGTCACACACTTATTCTGAGTGCAGGTTCGCAGTTCACATATTATTCTGAAAGTAAACATGTGATAAGGTGGTGAATCACACCTGTAAAACTTGAAGTTGAAGATTCCCGCTCCCACATCAGGTTTTCTTGCAGTAGTGCCCCAGCAGATCTCAGTCGGCCCTGCCAATGAGAAACAACAAAGAGCGGACTCACCGGCCCATTCTCTTGACCCAAATCAGGTTATGCTGTCCAGTTCTAGTGGCACAAGAACCTGCGATGAGGTGATGGAGGAAGAGAGATTTTCATATTTCATGCCCCTTCAGTTACACTTTGATTGCTTTATTGTCAGGTACAAGATTGGGACATTAACGCTTAGAGTGCCAGATGGGTGTGCAACCCATTGCAAAACAATGTGTTGCGTACCTCTATGGCATTCAAAGAGTTAAGTTATTTTGTGTTTGGTAATGAAGAGGAGAGCTGAAGGCTGAGATGGTGGTGGGAGTTGGGAGGCCTCTAGTGGAGTGGGATGAGGGTTGTGATCATGGGGAGCAAAAGGCAAAATGGGGCTAAGGGCTGTGGAGGTGTGGAACTCTGATGGGGGCTGTTGCCTGTCTCGATGAGGGGGCTGAGGTCTGGGGTGTTCGGAACATTGGTGATAGATGACTGAGGGCTGTTATGAAGAAGGGACATAAGAGTTGTGGGGGCTAATCGTCATGGGAAACTGGGACTTGGGGCTGTTAGTTGGATAAATAGTCTGTTGGAAGAAGGGTCTGTGTTGGTGGGCAGCTGAAAGCTGTGATGGAAGGATGCAACCTGATTAGGGGAGGAGGGCTGGGGACTCAGTGTGAGAGACATCTCTAAAAATAAGCATACTGGCTTTACACTTTAAGTTCCAGAGTGGTGTACAAAGCTTTGCACATTGCCTCTGTAACTCAAAGGGTTAATTGGGGTGAAGGAGGGGATGGCAGCCTAATTGTATTACTTGTTCTTATTTAACCTATTGAGTGTCAGGCTGTCAAGCACATTGTACATTCCTCTGACACCCAATTTTTCTCTCCTGACTTCTCTCCCCATTGCCCCTGTTTCTCCCCATTACCACCTCACATGTCTCTCTCCCCATTTGCCCCTGTGTCTCAGCAATACCACTTCCCATGTCTGATATAACATAATGGATGTGGTGTGGTTTTTGTGGTGGAGGGTGGGGGCACCATTTCCTCCTTGAACCCAGGCAGCCCAATGTCTTGGACCGACCCTGAGTGCACCTATCACTAGGAAGTTTGAATCAGTCATTGTGAGGATGTCTGTCAAAGCTGAAGGTTGAAGTTTTCCAATGAGAGCCCATTCTGATGCTCCTAACGTGCACAGTTTAACATATCCCATCTCCCTTTGTTCTTCCAGACAATCCCATCAGATTTAATAACCTGCATGGGTGAGATCATTATTTTGAGGGCCAATACCTGCACCTCAAAATAAGATTATCTCTAACTATTTACAGACTGCCACTGATCTGAATGACCAGAGAAAATCTGGAATGTATGGAGGGGTGATGCACAGTGGTGTAACAATAGTGGTCAAAGGGGTCGCAACTGTGACTGGGCCTTTCACTCCAAGGGCCCGGCCGCCCCCTGCTACCACCGCCACTGTCAGCATTAAAAAAGCTTTGCCGGCAGGAAGATCACACTGATATCCCCACCGGCAAGCTGTGAGCAGCCTCCCCGTGGTCCCTGGCTGTCTAGGAATGCAGAGTGCTGGGAGATGACATCCTCTCCCAGCGCTCTGCATTACTGGTGGACTGCATGGGAGCTGCTTATCGAGGTCTGTACACAGACCTCTCTTGTCATGCCGCCGGACCACTAGGGATGATGAGGTCCCCTCCTCATGAGCCAGGTAGGAGGTGGACAATGGGGGCACATTCTCGGAGTTGGACAGCGGGGTCAACATGGTGGGGGGGCCCGTGGCAAATTTTGCATCAGGGCCCAGCAGCCTCTAGTTACACCTCTGGTGATGCAGCAGCATACAAAAGTTATAGTGTAAAATATTTTAACTGTGGTAAAATGTGACAGAGAGATAGATAATTTGAGACATAACCTTTAGAAATAGGAACTCTGCTCCCTGGTACCAGATCAGCTCCACAAACCAGTCACCTTTCCCAAAACACAAGACCAGTCTTAAGTGAAAAGTTCCCATCCCATTCTGCTTGGAAATGCCCTACAACTTATGTTTTTTTTTCCATACTGATACTGATCCTTAACAAATAAACTGCAATATAAATTATTTTAAATGCATGCTGTATAAATATTTTGATGCATTTTTCTGTAATACATTACCTGTTAAAAATATTGCATAGTTTTCCACCTACAACATAAGTTGTTTAATTTGCAGCAGCTTGACACTTTGAAAGGGTGTCATTATTTCCTAATTGTTTTATACTGCTTTGTAGTAGGCAGTTTATGGAATGTGTAAATATTCTATAAAATAAATGTGTGTATTTTCCTGGTGGTTTTACACTTTCACTGCTTTGAGGTATTTATATTTATTTATTTATAATTATTCTATGAAATAACAAGTTAAAGTGTGTAAAATGTTTTACACCTGAACAGCTTTATGATAGGTATGTTATGGAAAACTATTAAACTCTGAAAATTTCTGCTCACTTCAAAATGTAAATGAAACTGACAATTATTTTGTGAACTAATTTGTTATCTCATGAAATAAATAAATTATACACTTTAATTGTAATTTTTTTTAATTCATTGGCCTAGTATGGTATGGCTCTAGTGAGACAATGATCATTGTTCGCCATGCATTGTGATCATCAGCTGTCTCTTTGATCTTTATTCAGAGGACTTTATCTTTATCTTCAAATATGCTGTATAAGATATTCCTTTAAATTCTACTCTTATCTTCTTGGCCTGTATTTCTAGAATCCCAGAACATTACACTTTATACCTATTACATTACAGTACAATACACATAGCTCAACTATTTTAGAATAAGAACATATTAATGATAAGATTAAAGTATATAAATAATATTTATATTATGAGAATATAGACTAAAAGACGTTAGAAAATAAAAAAACACTGAAGAGAGACTGGAAATAATTTTTCATACAGTTATAATACATTTAGGAATATGGTTTAAGGCAAGGAAACATCTGTAGCAGATCAAGCGTTTAAATTGTAAAGAAAAAAATGTTATGTGAAAATTCTGGATGAAATCCCACATATTACAGTAAGTTGAGAAGTAAGAACAAGTTCACTAAGAGCAAAAAATACATAAAAAATATTTATTTGAAAACATATATCCAGTAGATTTTCTACACCAAGAATGCCAATTATATGGCTCCCTGACATATAACAGTGAACCTAACAAAGTAAATTAGGTTGAAAAAAGACACAGTTCTACCTTTGCCTCACAACACAGAAAATGAGAATTATATAAGCCTTCCTGCTTCTGAGTATTAGTCTATTTACCAGAACTATAACCCTATATTTGCCTGTTGAAAGAAATGCATTTAATACTCTCTTAAAGCAGAACTACCATGTCACAAAATATTTAGCTTAACTAAGTCCCCTTCTGGCGACTAGCTGCTTAGTAGCACTGATTTAATAGATATATGCTTTATTCCCCAGCTGTCAGTAGCACGGAGCGCGGACATCTTGCCAGAATGACGTCTGCGCACCTGCGCTGTCAGTCCCAGATAGAGCTGAATGGCAAGGGGACTTAGTTAAGCTAAACATTTTGTGACATGGTAGTTCTGCTTTAAATGTATAAATTGTTTCTGCAATTAAATCCTTGGGCAAAGAATTCCACAATTTCACATGCCATACTGTAAACAAAATTCTTCCTCTTCTGCTTTCCTCTAATTTTAAAGGGATAGTAATGTTTCATAATAAAAGCAGCTCCAATTAATCATTATAGTATTTGGACTTTGATGAGTGTTATTTCAATTCTGTCAGAGTTGTAGTTCAAGAGTAATTCAATGACAAAGTATCCCCCTCCCGCCCTTTTTACTGATGTAACACTGCTCAGCCAGAGCAGAAGGAAGGTGCCCAGGTAGATTGTAGAGAGGGACAATCTTCAATTAAGATTAGGGAAAAACCTGAAAAACTTGTCAAGAGGGGCAGGGCTTTCATTGTTCTCATAGGAAGAAGATTGTCCCCTGCTGTTTTCTGGTCTTTGGACTCGATTCCACATCTGAGAAGAGATGGCTTACACTAGGTAAAAGAGGCAGGAGGGGAAACTTTGCTTGTGACTATCTCTCAAACAATAAAGGTTTGAGAGATAAGACATATCACTCTTTGTGTTTTTTTAATGCCTACAAAATAAAATAAAGATAAAACTAAGTATTACTATCCCTTTAAGGGGTGGCTCCCTGTTATTTTGACACAGCCTTGGAATGAAAAGTTATCTCGAGAGATCATTGTATTGACCGTGCAAATACCTATACCATGTAAAAAGATCCCCTCCTTTGTGTCTTTCCTCGAGTAAATAAACCAAGTTTTGGCCAGGCGTTCTTCATACTTCAAATCCTCAATTTCCTTAATTAATTGTTTTGTGCCCAAAACTGCACTGCATATTCAAAGACAGTTGCAAAATTATGTTATCAACTCTTACTTCAATAATGCTTTTTATGCAAGACAATACTTTATTTGCTTTTGCCACTGCTGTTTTATATCGGTCACTGTTTCAAAGTTTACTGTTTACAAGGATTCCCAGATCTTTTTCTAGCAACAAGTCTCAGAGAATGATTCCATTAATTGTTTAATCAAAATATTGACAAAGAAGCCAGCAACTTATGCTCAATGTGTCTTTATTTGGCAGTGATATTCATTAACTTTGTAGATATAAAACTCCTAATAATATAGAATATATTATAGTTGATAGGGCTGAAAAAAAGACATGCATCCTTAAAATCCAACCTATTCCAAATCACCACTGTTGATCCAGAGGAAGGAAAAAAAAACAGTTGAAGCCATTTGCAGTTAAGCCCCAAGTGGTTTAAAAAAAAAATCTCCTTGACTCCAAATGGCAGTCAGGTATTTCCCTTCACCAACATCCTATCTGCTTTGAAGCCACATATCATAATTCTGAATATTGTCCTGTGCTAGATAGCTATCCATTACTTTTTTTAAAGCAATTACAGCATCTGCAAGCACAACATTCCAAGGCAAAGAATTCCATAACTTTACTGCCCTTCCTGAACAAAAAATCCCTGCCTTTTACTTGAAAGAGACTTTCCTCTAGTCTTAATGACCTCTAGTTATTATCTCAGCTCTTTGAGTAAATGGTTCATTAGAGAGTTCTCAAATATATTAGTAAATAGTAATCGTATTACCCCTTAGATGTCTATTCTCTAATGTAAACAAACTCAGTTTAGCTAGTCTCTATTATACCTCAGAGCTTCCAATCCCTTTATTAGTTTTGTTGCAATTCTTTGTACTTTTTATATTTCAATAATGCCTTTTTAAGACCTGTTGCCCAAAACTGAACTGCATATTTTAGATGAGACCTTGCCTAGGATTTATACAGAGGAAGAATTATGCTGTGCATCTATATCCCTTTTATACAGGCTACTACCCTACTTGCTCTTGCAGTAGCTGAGAGACTCTGCAGATTGCTGTTAAGTCTATAGTCTATCAGTATCCTTAATTGTTTTCTAACAGAGGATTCTCTAAGTAGTTTCCCATTTAGTGTTTATGTAGCATGTTTATTTCTATAGCCCAAATGTGTAACCCTGCATTTATATATGTACATTAAATGTCATCTGCCACTTTCCTGCCCATTCATTCAGTTTATCTAAATCCTGGCGCAACACATTCACTTAGATGCTATTCTTTATTACTTCTTTGATGAGTGATTTGGAGAATCCAAATAAACACTCCTTACTATCACTGTATATAATCTGCACAATAATGTCTTTGTGACTGACAATGTTTTATATATTGACAATGGCTCCTATCTGCTGCTGAATTATACTCCACAGTGCCACTTTGCATGTATGAATTCAGCCTATGAGGTTGACTGAGAGCAAAGACACAATGTCCTCTGCCTTGGTCCTCTGTAACAGGCTATCTCTACTGATGCCCGCAGCTTTGATTAGATAGTTAACACTGCCCAAATGGTTGGCCATCAAATTAAAAGCATGTTGAACTTTTTGTTCCTTGGCAATATCATAGCTTAGGGCCAGGTGAGAACAAACCTTTTTAGCTGTGGCTTTGGCTTCTTACAGGTTCCCATATATAATGGCCAAGTGGTAGTTTTTTTGAGACAATACCTTTGCAACAGCTTTGCCTATTCCACTAGAGCTTCCAAAAAACTCAGATTTTGATAATAGTGCACAACAGTTATGGCTCATCCCAAGAACAATAATACTCTCAAAGTATGGGATTCTCAGGGCATCTAACAAGATAAAAAGAATATGTTGAATATCAGTGTTTTACTAGGTGACACTGAACACTGAACTCTAAGAGTGGCAGCATTATAAATATTCATCCCTCTGTTTATAGGTTGCCCCATGGACTTCACACTTTAAAGCTGGTACTGTGAACTTTGGTGAGGCAGATGATTCCTTTTGGCAACTGTGATGTCAATCAACTGCAGTGCCAATAGTAATAAGGCTTCCACTGGCAGTTTCAACTCTTACAGGAAGGGAGACAATTAATCTTGAAAGGACCAGTAAAATTAGTGACATATGTTTATAATGAATGCATGAATTGTGATGTCTTTGCTACTAAAAGGAGTAGTGTAATTAGTGAGTAGCTCAAACAGCCAGACACTAAACAGTAAGTCAACATTAAACTGAATTATACTAGAGTATAATGTTCCTTTTCTGAAGAAGGCAAATGGTGGGAACTAGGGTTGGGCAAAAAGCAAGGAAAATTTCCTGAATTACTTTTGCAAAAAAAACTTTTCTCTCAAAGTGACCCCAGACTCCCCCCCTAATACAGAGAACAAATGTCGTACCTAAAAGACTCCATAAACTAAGCTTCAATTCCCCTTTATTTACCTTCTTCTCTAGCTCAAAAACATGCTGCTTTCTCAAGACATAGAATGGCATGCTGTGATAGCCTGACACTCTGCAGGAAAAGTAGAAAAAATTTTCATGTGGTGGGGAAAAAAATTCTTACCATTGATTTCAATGCAATGAGCTAGGCAAAAAAAAAAAGCGAGAAAATTGCACTTTTCGCGGAAAATTTTCGCCAATCGAAAAGTGCCATTTTTCGCGGTTTTTGGTTTGAGGTGAAAACTTTTGCCCCTCTCTAGTGGGAACCCCATAATTGGATAATAAATATAATAACTAAATACCCTAATTACCAATATCAATTTCAAAGTCATGCTTATTATGTTAAACTGTCCCCACACATTGCACACAGCCAATGTTAAGTATTGATCAGTCCCTGCCCCCAAAGAAAAATAATCCCATACCCATGATTTCAGGTCAGGGAAATGTAAAGAGGGATTGGGTTGTCAACTGTCACCACCTGAAGTGCTTTCTTGTGCTGTTGTTGCTATATTTTCTAGCTCTGCTGTAAACACAGATGCCTCACTTGTAGCAGTATTAGTACTTCATTTACCACTGCCTGCCCCATGCCTGCAACACTACATAGAAATCCCCCATCATATTCCTCACAACTACTGTCACCATCAATACTTGCACCCATGGTGATGAGGATCATGCTGCTCTGCCTTCTGCTTTGACATATGATCATCATCGGTGGAACCTATAGAAAATTCAGTAGCATGAACTAAATCTGAAGCAACCTACATCATTTCAGTAGTACTGGGGATGGTGGTGGTGGAAATACCCAGTCCATCCAGACCTATCCTCCAATTTATCACCTCCAAGAACACCTCATGTTTGCCCCACTATCAAGAATACCCTGCATGGTATCATGACCACCACCACTCCCAGTCTCTCCTTCATCCTGCTATACCAGTGGGGAGTCCAGTATCACATGAATAAACATCAGTGCAACTGCCTCTGGCTCAAACAGCTGCACTGGGCAAACATGCTCAGGTGACATTTCCTCACATGGTGCAGCTGTATCAGCCATGAAGCAGCTACACTGTGCTCATGTTGATGCTGCTGGTGGGACTCAGAATGGGACATGGTGAGGGATTAAGAGTGGGAGTGGGACATGGTGGTGGCCATGGGGGACTTAGAGTGGTAGTGGTAAATGGAGGACCGAGTGGTAAAAATGGGGACACATTGCCCAGCTCAACTCTTCCAACTTCTCCTACTGGACATTGTGCCTCACACCTTAATTTTTCTATCATTCAGTCTTTCTCTTTAAATTTGCCTATATGGAATTCTGAATACTGTTCAGCATTGAGGAAGGTTCAGGCTTTTTATTCTGTGATGGTGGAAAACCCGCTCCACAGAGAAACATAGGCAGAAAATGTCAAACTTTTCACAAGAACATTTCAGGAGGTAGTGGAAAACCAGAAAAAAATTTCCCATGGGAACAAAATTTGACTTTTCGCCCATCTCTAGTTATGAAGAATAGAACAATAATGTAATTAGGCAAGTGGCTGAGTCTGGTATCGGTCCCAACTATACCATTGTTACTTAATGAAAATAGTGAATCTAAGGGAGAATAATAGACTATGTTGTGACCAAATTATGTTGGATAGAGACTGTTCCAAATGACCCTGCTGGACACAGCTTCTCCACCCACTCATGCTCAGTAATTACCTGTGCTCCTGTATACTTTTCTGATCACAGCCCTGTGGCCTATATCTAGCACTGAAGTACTAGATATAGTGCCACTATATCTTTATCTTTATATCAGCTGGTTTAACAATCGCTTTTTCTGTTTGTTACTTTGACATAGCCTCAGCTACGCTTAACATCAATTGTTCTGGTCTGCCACCAGCCTGTGAACTCTGATTAGTATCTGACTACCAAGGTCCAGCCATGCTCCCCAGATCTGCATTCAAGCAGCACAGCTGCAACAGTTTTGTTCTACTCAAAACACATAGCTTTCCGGCAATCCTTAATCATTACTGACAAGTGGGCAGGTGTGTAGGTGTATATTTACTCTCTACTTTCTCTGCAATAGTGTACCAGTTCCTGTAGAGTGTTTCTGTGACCCTTCTACCAACCCTGCCACTTGCCAGTTCAGAATCTTGGTGTCAGGCTATCAAGTCTGTGCCTAGAATTCTTACTCTGCCCTCCAGGTCCACTGCCTGTCCAGTCATTCAGCCTGACTCTGCAATAATGTAATGTATTATGTTCTCAAAGCATAAATGAAGAGCAAACAGTGTAAAATAACAGCTATTTTATTTTAAACTGTGCACATAAGGGCTTTTTTTATTGAATAATACTTTTACTATGTGAATCACTTTAAAACTGGAAGCACTTCAATAAATTATTTTAATAAAAATGCTCCCAGATGCTACTCTCATAGAATTGCTTTTACCCATAAGTAAATAAATTCATTGGCAAGGATGTATTTTTAGCAGTAAGTACTGTTGTGTTTTTGTCACTATGGGAACTGTATACCCCTCCATCCTACCTTTTTCTTCTTCTTCTCTTTCCTCTCTTCATCCTCCATCCAGCCTAATCTCTCTAGACTCTCAGTGTACTGAGGTCAAATAATATGAGAGGGGAACCCAAGGATAGGGATGGGCGAAAATTATTGCCTCAAACTGAAATCGGCAAAAAATGGCACTTTCCACTTGGCGAAAAATTTCCTGCGAAAAGTGGCAGTTTTTTTTTTCTACTTTTTTTTGTCTAGCTCATTGCATTGAAATCAATGGATAGAAAAATTTTTCTCCACCTCAGGAAATTTTTCTCCAGCCATGTAAAAGGGTGTCATTTGTTCTCTGTATTAGGAGAGTCTAGAGAGAACAATGGGGATAAGAAAGGAGGAAGGAAGTTGACCCAAAATTTGGTGTGACTGACTGGCAAGACACAGGCACATGGGGTCCAAATTGCTTGCTGATTTTACTTTTATTGACTCTGTACTGGGGAAGTCTGGGGAAAGAAGTTGTTTATTCTGTTTTTTAGTTATATATACATTGTGATAAGATATGGTGGACAACTTAAAAATAAATAAATAAATAAAAAAGAAAAATAAATAATTAAACTAATAAATATATTAGACAGCTGACTTAGACAGCTCTGTGACTCGGGCAGTCTTGATAGACAGCCGACGACATTGAGAATTTTGTTGGGGGCCAAGGCAAGACATCACACTCTATCAGTTGTGTGCTGTAGTGAGTAAAAACACACACAGTAGTTGAGTAATGTCTATCAAATCCACAAGCGGGAGGGGAAAAGATGGAGGAAGTGCAGGGACGTGGGAGTAAGGTGTTAGTGCAAAAACTGACTGCAGCAATTGTTGCTGCGGCATGTGCAATAAATGATGATGGTCCCTCTCCTCTCGGGGTGGATGCAGTTTGTCAAGGTCCCACCACTACCATACATATCTGCCACATTGTAGGTTGTACTTTATTTATTTTTAATCACTTGACAGCATCATGAATACGTGCCAGTGTCACTTAAACAGTAAGTAAGTGTTGTGGGCAAACAAAGGCACTCTGCATGCTAACACATTTTTCAAGGTATATGTTGCTGTATGACTCACAACTTTGACTTCCAGCTACTTATTTCTCCACTACAGCCCTCAGAAGAAGTAATATTGTGCTGGGAAATGCACCATATTAAACATAGGAAAAAAATATGTTGGAATAGGAGAAAAATGTGTTAGAATAGGAGAAAATTTGTTGAGTAAGCGAAAAATGTTTTACAATAGGAGAATAATGTGTTGTAATAGGCAAAAAATTTGCTGGAATAGGCGAAAAGGAGGAAAATTTTGCAATGAAGAAAAAGAGAAAACTTTCGCGAAAAAAAAATAGAAAACTCGTCCATTTTTCGAGAAAAGTCATGTTGGAAATTTTTCGCACTTGCCCACCCCTACCCAAGGATACCCTTACACTCTCTTCTTATACAGTGTGAGTTTAATAAGAGGAGACCTGAAACAGAATACAAACCAGTATAGACAGTTTGATGTGATGCATGTTAAATGAAAGGCTTTGCTTTAATTTGTGGGAGGGGCTGCAAGTCTTTTTTAATTGGCAGCAGTGTCTCCCACTATAAGGTTTGACTTTTGAGGTATTTTGGGTTTTGATTCCTTACTTCTTTTTTTCCTCAGCCTCTCCACACCTATTATAAAAAAGAAGGAACAAAACAAGAGACAGAGCACAAGCGGTCTAAGTGTAGTACGGTTATAAATGAGTATATACCCAAAATACAATGTAAATACTCCTCTGCTTCAGGCCAAGTAGAAAGAATTATTAGGAAAAATTGGAGAATCTTAGAGGGAGATAGGACTCTGAGGAATATACTACCTAAAAAACCTAGATTCATATACAGAAAGGCGGCAGATCTAAAAACTAAACTGGCACCCTCATCAATGAGAACTAGTAATCAAGTATTAAAAGATCGGGCTACAATATTATATGGGACGGGCACTTATAAGTGCGGACACCGACAATGTATTACTTGCCAATTTATTATGACTAAAACTAATTCCTTTGCCTCATATGCTACTAAAGAAAGCTTCCCAGTGAAACAATTCATTAACTGTAACACCAATTATGTGTTTTACCTACTAGAATGTGCATGTGGGATGCAGTATGTGGGGCGGACTATTAGACCACTAAAGAGGCATTTTTTAGAACACCGTAATAATATCATGAAAAACAATAGGAAGCACTCGGTATCCAAACATTGCAACGACTGTCCCAGTTTTAGGAGTATAGAAGATATCAAAGTACTGGGCATAGAACATGTAGATTCAACTAATAGAGGAGGAGATAGGTTAAAATTAATGGCCAATCGAGAAAGCTATTGGATTTTTAAGTTACACACACTACAACAGGAAGGGATAGACGAGGAGTTGGACTTATGGTGTCTCTGATTGATTTTGAAGACTATCAATGGAAACATATAAACATCTCCTAACTTTCACCCACAAGTGAGCCATCTATTCCATAACCATGACGACATTTATGTGAGGCTATAATGCCCTTACCTCTTTCAGAATTACAGTGACATAGCTCTCTATGCTCACATATGATCCTCCATTTAAATAATTGTATCATCCCCTTGCTACTGATATGACCCTTTAGTCACACTGGGATATTGAACCATAATTCATACGATAACATTAGGGGCTCGTAACACTCACCCCATTTTTGGAAAATATCATCTATATTACCATACTATGTGGATTTATTTGGATGTCTTAACACCCTCCCTCTCACTCCTGATTCAGTTTCCATACATTTATATAGTATGATGGTGAGTTACATAGGTGCTGTTTTGACACTAATTTATTGAAACACCCTACAAACAGTCCGCCTACATGTTTTTAGCTATCCCTCTGACTCATGCACTCATTATTTGTGTCATCTCCCGCATTTTACTGAACGGTGCATGATTAGTGATTGTTGAACTTTTAATGGTATTATCATTGAGCGCTAGATCTTCATTCACAATGTGACACTGTTCACACTATTTGAGTTGACACTTAATGCTGTTTTGGTCACGTTGCATAGCAGTGCTGTGTCCCAAACAGCTCCCAATGAATGTGATCTATGTTTTTAGCTATAAATTATTATTTCTTACTGCTATGAATACATCTTTGGCATGAGTCCGACTGTGCCTGTGAGGGATGGACCGGTGGAACTCCGAGTCTCCCTCACATTACATAGCATGTAATATACAAAATTACCTGTTTTCTCTTGCCATTTCTTTACATTATTTTATTGATTGTATTTACTATTCTCATCCTTGTGATGATTTTGACCTCAATTCTTTATTATCTCTTATTTCTTCTTTTTTAACTGTTTTTGATTTATGTACATTAAGGCTCTAACCGTAATCACTTATTGACTGTCCCAAAGTCCCCTTCTTTAAAGTATTATACAACCTCAATGTAAGAGAAATTATTTTTATCAAATTTATTATGTGTTCATATAAAGTGTACATTGTACCTTTCCTCTACCATATTTGAACTATTTGAATGTAAACTTTGGATATATTTTGTATCCATTTGTGACACTTTAAACTCTTATTGGACATCTTGGCTGTTGATTGGCCAATTAGGATTTAAAAACCATCAGCCTGTGCTTTTCGCAGCTTAGAATCATTGATATTTCCGAACTTTCCTGAGTAAGGGGCTATAAGCCCAGAAACGCGTTGAACGAATTTAAAGATTTATCTATTAAGTATTGACAGCTTCCCAATGAGAGGAATTCTCAAGAGAAACAGCAACTTGTATATGATCAGCATAGCATAGCTGCACAGCACAGGACTCGGACTTCACTGGTGGAGACTTGAGAGGAACGGGTGCCTGGAACGGATAAGCGAAGCCAAGTGCAGAGATCTCCAGTTGCTTGATGTGCTTGTACCCACGGGAAATCTGATGAGCAGACTACTTTACTTATGGGGTGTTAGATTATACTTCTGAGGATCAGATGGGAACTTGTTCATTCCAGTTATATTTACAAACACTGCCCTTATACAGACAGTCTGCAGCATACCATACAGTGTTTCTGTGGATACACAGATTTTTATATTTTTTTTTTTATTGATATATTTATATATTGTTTTATTTTAACTTTTTTGGTGCAGCAATTGCTTCTCCTTTATTATACACAATAAATATTTATCCCTTTTATCTGTCCCTTACCTCCTTTTGTCACATTGTATTTTGGGTATATACTCATTTATAACCGTACTACACTTAGACCGCTTGTGCGCTGTCTCTTGTTTTGTTCTTTCTTTTTTATATATCGGCTCGAGTGGACTCTGAGCTCAGGACAAGCTACACAGTGAGATTGAGTGACATTCTTGGAAATATTTGGGCCTTCCATCGCTTTTTGATCCATCTTACTCATCAACATCCCATCCTATTACCATTACTAACCTCTCTCATCATTCATCAGTCATCCTTCATCTGTCTAAGAACTAATCTCCATTACTACCCAGAGACTTACGCATTGTGAATTTTACTGGTACATCCACGATAGGGGTTTTATTTATATATCCATCTTTTTTTTTTTTATGTTGATTGTTGATGCCTAATAACCCATTGTTTGTGCTTGTGTCCTCCAACTTCCTTTAATTATTTTAGACTAATATGTGATTATTAGTTTTGATACTGTAGGTTACTGTGATCTTTTTACCTATTTTATACAGAGTTAATTTAATATTCACTAGTTCCTTATCTTTTGTCCACGTATATTACACTATCTCTATTCCCAACATATTGGTGAGTGCTCACTCTATAGCTATATCTATATATATATATATATATATATATATATATATATATATATATATCCACGCCTATTAGAGTGCTTGGGTTTTATACCAGTCAGACCTATGCTTCAGCTCTCGATTATTCGGTCCCTGTGTTTGCCTTGTGCATGTTCCTGACTCTGCTGTGTACCCGACTACGATTTTAAATTTTAATTTTAAAAAGAACCAAAGATATGTATATATTATTTGGTAATTTATAAAATATTAAGTGTTTTGAAAAAAACAAAATATAATCACAATAAAAGAATACATCAAAGATGTGAATCAGATTAAAGGGCATGAGGAGACAAACAGAATGAGCCCACTCTGAAGATTGCAGATATATGTCCCAGAGAAGTTCTCCCCTAGAAGTATATGGAGCAGAGATGGCTGTGGCACGGAAAGCGCATCTTAAAGGTGCCATGTACCCAGAAAACAGAAATTTTTAAAAGTGACCCAAGAGCCCAAAGGCTCAGAGACAGCCTCCAGATGGAGGGACACAAGTGGGGACAAAGTGGACCGAGGCACTCAAAGGGTTACTCACCAGTCTTTACATCTTCTGTCTTCAGGTTACCATTATAAAGAAGCAGACTCTCAGAGAGGTCCTGCTGGGAGTGAAAACTTGGGTTGCAAGATACTCTCCACAGTGCTGCAAAGGGTACAACAGCACCTGCACACTGGGCAGTCCTCCATGGGTAGCCAGTAATGGTAACCCACCTAATAGGGAATTGTGATAGCGCCATATCAAAAGAGAAATAAAAAATAAAAATAGCTAAAACTAAGCAGCAATGTTCCAAGCTATGTCCATTTCAGGCAGGAACATATCAAAAGCTAGCCTGCAGAAGGAGAAGGAAGACTCCGCCCTCAAGACCTTATCACCTGATATGTTATGCCTTCTAAAGGAAGACCACTCCCCCATGGTACCTGTATTCCATATTGGACAAAAGAGAAAGTGATTTCTTTCACTGTTTAAATGTGGTGTTTACATGGTTTTGTTATCTGATGGACATGATCAATAATCAAGACTCTCGTTTGCAAATCAGTGATCAAGCACATGAAACGTTTAGAAAGAAACAGCTCTATCAGGTCAGATTTTACCATTTCACAAATTCTCTGCACCTAATATTTTTCCTGAATGAATGGTCCTCTAGCTTGTATTTAATAATTTAAGTTTCCTTGTTAATGATATGTTGGTGCCCACTGAGCACACTTTGCTTTTCCAGTAGGTCATCTATGTGCGACAGCTTTTGTCAGGTCTTCTTGAAATGAGTGTCTCAAGTCTTTGAGCAAAGATTTCATGGCAGAAACATCCAGATTAGATACCAGAGATATTTTGTTGGGATTTAGTTAATTGGAGTCCTAGATAGGGCTGCTTTACTTGATTTCCATGAATGAGTGAAATCTTGTGCAGGCTGTTAGAGTTTAACTCTTTGGAGTAAAGACATTTACATTCCCTGAGTTGACTTTTTTCTGAACCCTGGTGGTCTATCATGCTATCATGTCTTTTTTTCCCTGAAGTGGATCAGAGAAATCATGTTTTTTATGTCAGAGATAAGTTGTATCTCAGAGGCAAGGAGCTCACAGATCAGATGTCCATATGGGGCAGCAATTAGCCATGCCACCTTCAACTATGTTTTTATAAAAGGGATAATATTTTGCAATTGATTTGCACCTGAATTGGTACGCTTTATTTATATATATGGCCTATTATGTATATGTTTTAAGGAAAACTCTCAATTTTGACCCAAGTAACTTAACACACTTCCAAGTGTGTTTCCATTTTCTGAAGTTTACTTTTATAACATAGCATCTCTTACCAAGCCCTAGTTAATTTTTGATAATTTGTAGCACTGCATCATTTGGTAACTGTGCATTCAGAATATGGCCTATATAATGATTTATTCAATTTGGAACTATAGAGCAGATGTAAGAAATACTATAAACACAGCTGTTGCAATTATTTCTCAGTCTAGGCATGAAAAGCTCCTAGAAAAGCACAATCTTCTCAGCATGTACAGTACCAACAGTGCATATTTCAAAAGACATTTAACTGTTATTTTGCTTTAGTGCTCACTGAGATAATTAAGTCATTTGAATCAGCTGTATTGAACATTTTCTGCTACAAGGTGGAGACAACTGTTAAATGGCTGTGGCACTGATATCTGTAAGGAACTGAGCCAAAATTGACTTTTACCTGTTGTTCCTTTCCTCACCACAACTGTTATTCCACCAAAATAGCTTATATTTTTTTCCAAAATATGGAAATAATCTGCCACAAAGCAAGAGGAAAAAAAAGGTAAAATCATGTTTAAAGTTTAACAATTTGAGTGACAGAGGGTAATCCAACACATTGCTTTGAAATGCATTGGATACCACTCTGGTGCTCAAAGGGTTAATCATGTAATACATCTATTGCACTTTTGTCTCTTTTATTGATCTAATATTGCATATATGAACTTTAATGTTATACTCTCTTTATGTAATGTGTTGAAACCAGTAGGAGTTTCTTTAAAATGAAAAGTACCAGATCCACTCATTCTTGGCTTTCAAAGTGGGACCAATTTGCTAACTGCAATTTTTCATTTTTCTGTGAGAGATCAATGAATGAGTATAGATGTACCAATGAGAGAGAGAGAGAGAGAGAGAGAGAGAAGGAGAGAGAGAGAGAAAGAGGAAGAGAGAGAGACACGAAAGAAAGAACAACTTTGCAACAAAAATATCAACATGAAAAAGTAAGTTAATATGTGGATGTTTTGAGCAGTCAGTAAACACGTATTCACACTTAAGCTACAGGTAGTAGCACAGCAATATCTTTTGTTTTCTTTGTTCTTAATTTGGGTATTTGCGGAGGGTCCTCTCATTCATAACTGGGCTTCATGCACTGCACTCTGGTCATCTTTTTGCACTCTGTAATGGGGTCTGTGATTTTTTTTTTTATCTTTTCCCTACTAAATATTTTTTTACTTGCAATTTGTTTAAACATATTTTAGTCAATTTACCAACTATAAATGACATCAATAGTATAAAAAGAAAGCACTAAAATGTATTTTTGTTATAAATGTGCAATACATAGCATTACTCTAATGAGCTCTGACTGCTTGTGTTTACCTGTAATCACTCCAAGTCAACTAAGTAAATGAAAATGAAAAAGCTACAAATTGGAAACTGTATTATCGTGTGCCATGCGGTTAACAGATGTTAATGGGAATGGTAAGTGTTTCAAGATGGTGGCCTTCTGTTAATAGGAAAGCAAAGAGTGGGAACTTGACAAAGCAAGCTTACAGCAATACACCACCATATATGCAACAATATTCAAGTCATTTGAGATTATCAGGACAATACTTTAGTACTTATGAAAGAATTGAATTAAATGAGACCAACAGGATTATAAACCATTTCATGATATTAGAAGAAAAATAATCTATAATTACTGTAATGGTATATGGTTCTGCTTGTGGCATGTAATTGTATATAGCTGTATTGGTCCCATTTAATGCCAAATGAAAATGATACAGGACATCAACCTGGCATGGCCTGCCTGATAATCAGTCTTGGATGAAACAGCATAAACCAATCTATATATAAAAAAAAGTATGACAAAAGATTATAATGCCACACTTCTTCCTGATATATGCAAAATACCCAGTATTAGACAAAGATAATTATTTGTATTGTGGCATTTCATTTCAGATAAATTAGTATTTACACTGATGAAATCTAAATTTACAACAGCAAGAGGGTGATGTAGAACTATACACACTGAAACAAGCAATGGGCTGTTTGAGACATGTTAATTATTGCAGTTCCACAAAATGGATCACTTGGGTGACAGGTCAGAAGGGTAGACATTGCCTGGTCAGACTGGTTGTTGTATGTGAAAATGTATAATGCTGCATTTTCAGTTGTTGGACAGGATCATCAAATTTTGACAGGCCAATTGCTCATGCTAGTTCTAGGTGCATGGGTTGGCTATACTGGCTGTCTGCAAAAATGTTTATAATGTTGGTTACATTGTTTGCGCACCCTAAATAACTCATAGACGAGGAAGTGTATCATAACACCAGCTCACGGCTCAAAAGGATTGTCAGTTCTGGAGAATAACATTTCATGTTCCCTTTGCTACAATGAGCATGCTCCCAGGTGTCCTCTAGAGAACCACTGATACATCTCTATCAACTCAAACCAGTCAATGCCACATAGCCACATGCATGACAACTGATCTTAAAGAAAGATGACCCCTCCAAATCCTACCACTTGCCATGAAAATGGACAGAGATATCCACATCTGCTTTTTCGCTCATTTCCTCCCCCCCCTTTCTTGCTTTCCCTGGTGGTCCAGTTGGGGAGTGAGAAGTCTATGCAGCCTCCATCACACACCTCCATATTAACACTCGCTTGTGCTCTGCGTGTGGCATGGGAATGCAGGGAGCCAGGATATGATGTCATATGATGCACCAATATGAGGTAGCACAGACATCTGGTTCCCTCACTTTAAGGTTAGTATATTTTCTTTCTGCTATTCAGGGATATAAGCTTAAACGATAGAAGTACTTTTGCCTCTAGAGCAGCTGTATGGATGGGCTCACGTGACCCCACACCAATGCCACTGGATGTCAGGAAGCAAACTGCTCTCTCTGGAGTACCAAAGACTGCTAAACACTCGGGAGAAGTACAAACACAGTCTGATGTACTGAGGGAAAGTAGTGCAATTCTGGGACAAACCACCTGCACAAAAGGGCACAGATAAGCATTCCTGTGGATTTAAATGGGTCTTTTAACTCCTTAAATGCTACAGAGGTCTCCAACGCCTTGTTTCACCAGACATTGGAGGCCTCTCTAGCATTCAAGGGGTAAATGCACTATTGAAATCAATGGTAATTTGGGGATTTTTTTTTATTTGTTCCCTAATTTGAAGTTGATGTGCTCCACTATTGCACAACTTTTCTTAGCACCTCAGCCTCAGTGCCATAGATTATTTTTCAAAATAGCAGGCCATATATATACAAAAGCAAACATGAGGCAAACCAATTGTGCTACAGGGAACAAATAAAAATGTCCATTGCTTTAAATGGGACTTTAAACTCCTTGATGCTAAAGAGGTCTTTGACATATTCCTCTACCATACAACGTGTTACAAGCCCCATTTAAATCAGTGGGAATTTGCATTTGTTCTCTATAGTGCACTTGGTTTACCCCAGAATTTACCAAACACGTCAAGTATTGTACCCATTATAAGCTGGTGGGTGAGGGAGAGGCTGGGTGACAGAGAGAGAGAATGGAGTAAAGAGGGAAGCTGGAGTATAGTAATAGTAGTAATTATTGTAGCAGCAGCTCTGGGTAATAGAAAGGTTGGGGAAGAAAGAGAGGTGGGAAGCTGAGAGAGAGAGAATATTGGCATAAAACCCCAGTAGTATTCTCCTACAGTCTTGTCAGTGACATGAGGCCCATGCTTACATTGGACAAGGTGCCTATACTGCTTCTACAGCAGGAGCCTCATCTTAAATATCATCCTGAACCCTTTTAGTGCTGGAGATGTGTCCAATATCAGTAATATTTTGGACATGTCTAGCGTTAGTTGTATACACAGATGTTGCTGCAACTGCCTACCTGCATTATGTTATCAGTGCACACTGGGGTTGGGTATCTAAATGTACAGAAGACTCAGTGATCTGATGCCCTCTGCCCCATTTATCTGCATTTATCTGTTTGGGAACCTCCCTTATTTCATGAAGGCTGCAGAGTTATCTAAAATGGGAAACGAGCCTCAGCTTATCTTATAGGATGCAGTATACCCATGAACAGACAGAACATGGATGTGGCTCTTTCACAGGTCCTTGAAACAGAGAGAGGCCATGTGGGTGGGAGGAGTTTTATGCCAGTCAGTCTGCATGTCCTGTGCCTGATTCTATAGACATTCTGGAACAGGGAATTGCTGAGCCTGTCACAAAACAGAAAAATTACTTCTTAACCCTTTGAGTGCCAGAGCGGTGTCAACACAATGCTTCTATTTTAATGTTGTGCACCCTTCTGGTACCCAAATGAATAAAGAGGGACTTTTATTAAAATGAAAGTGCCCCATAAATCATTGCTCACAGGTAAATACTTTTATTATCCTGAATAAGTCCAGCATTATTGAGAAATCCAATTTGTTCAGAGACTCACCGACATGCATCTTGCTGTTGAGGCATCTGTGCATCTGTGCCGTCAATTCCTTCCTGTACCTTAAAGTATAATGCAGCACCCCCTCACGGATCCTAGAGGAGAGCGGGATGGATAGCAAAGACTCACAGATGCTGGACTTATTCAAAATAATACTAGTATTGATATGCATATTGCTATTTAAATAATGATTTAGGGGGCACTTTAATTTTAATGAAAGTTCTGCTTTAATGTGCTATTTTTATTTCTTTTTAACCTTTTAAGGACAGGAGGAGTTTGGAACACATTGCAAAATCCCTCTGGTCCTTAAAGCATTAAGTCTACGAGCCAGAGTCCTCCCTGAACCATAAAGCCCAGGAAGTAAAATGGTCCTGACTACAGTGGCAGTATGGGAGGCAGACACACACATATTTCAGTGACTATTCAGGAGGTGAGCAGTGGCAGCACACTTTTGGCTAGATTCTATTGCAGGTGCTAAATGTTAACACCCGTTTTATCAAACATTTTCCTATTGAAGTCTATGGGGAAACCTAGAGATAAAAGCAGTGATAAAATTAGCCAGGGGAGGACTGGCAACTTTTGGCATGGGGGGGCAAGTACAATCAATCGGCTCATTTCTACTGTCACTCCAGCCCAATATCCCAGATCACACCCCTTTTGTTAATGTTTTAGCTGGCATTAATGTTATGAATTAAGGCAAGTGATGCTACAGAGCTTATAATTGAACTGATGATACATTAGTGATAGCACAGAGATTACAAATGAAATGAAGCTACACTACTAGTTTAGCTCTGTAAACTCTGTTTATTCCATTTACAGCAGCAAGAGGGAAATTGAGTGAGTCAGTGGCCCACTGGCCCAGACTTATGACCGGCCCAGGGGGCAATTGCCCCCCTGCCCCCCGGGCCAGCCCTCCCCTGAAATTAGCACCTGCAATAGAATCCAGCCCATAGCGTTTCAACTGACCTTCTGTCATCCCTTGTGCTGCCAACAGACTTACACGATTACAGCCTTCAGCTACTAGATGGACTACAAATGCCACTCATCCTGCAAAGCACGGATCTGTGGTACATATATGATGTTAACCCTTTGAGTGCCAGAGAGGTATCCAATGCATTGCAATGCAATGTGTTGGATGCCTCTCTGGCACTCAAATGGTGGTTGCCATGCTTTAACCATTTATGTGCCAGAGGGCTACGCAATACATTACAAAGCAATGTGTTGCACACCCCTCTGGCACTCAAAGGATTAACATGTTCCCTCTACTTCTGATTGACATTGTCTGCCATAGATTCTAATACATGTGTCTCACCTTTAACTGAATCCCTTCAAGTCTGGGCGGTGCATATTTTCAACACAGCAGACAGGATGAAAGATTATCAGAGTGGGAAGTCATGGCTGGCTTGCAAGCACATCAATGCTCCTCACGTATGTCACTGTGAGGAGCCAGCCACGCTCTATATGTGGTTATCACGGAATGCAAAGAGGAAGGACTAAGATTTTGAGACAGTTTTACTCCTAACATCCGACCCAGTGTATCACTCCACACTGCTAGTATCTCAGAGTGGAGAACATCACTACCTCCAAAAAGCACTGCATGAGTAAGAGCAGTTCCCATTTCACAGTTTACATTCGGGGCTGCCCACCTACACATTCAGGGCTTCAGTCCCCTCCTAGCGACACCTCTGTGTTCCAGTAAGGTTTGAGGCACATCATTAATATTTCTCCTTTTTTTCCTTTTGCAGGTTTGTACATGGAGGATGGAAGAAAGAAGACGGAACAGAAGAAGAAAACGGATGGAGAGAAAGAAGAGAAAAGGTAGAAGAAGAAGATGAAGAAGAAGGACAGTAGCTGACCAGGGCGCTAAAGACCCCACGGGACATCTTTTTAAGGGCTGTTGTTTTTTTTACATTAGTCAGATTAGCCCTGTGAGTGCCAATGAGGTAATTATACCCCACTGGCACTCATAGGGTTAATTCTAATAACATTTGACACATTTTTTCAGTGCTTTGGATGTATTAATATGGGCCCCCTGCGGACTTTTTTAGACAATTTTTTTAACTTTCAATTGATGCATTGGCTGTTTTGAGATCAGTTAAGGGACTCTGCACCCAAAAAACCTACGTCCATATTTTACCACGATAAAGTGGGTCACTTAACGGATCTTATGTCAATTGAACTGCATTGTTATGCAGTTGTTTCCCAATGGGAAAACACTGCTCCATTTATTGCTCTATTGATCATGTCTGTGGCTTCTATTGTATGTGGATTTATACCCTTTGTGTGTCACAGAGATATCCAGCACATTGTGTTGCAATGCGTTGGATACCTTTGTGCACTCAAAGATTTAAAAGGCTGAACAATTCTGGAGACAACCATTTGCACCATAGAGAGAAAAATAATCGTTTAACCCTTTGAGTGGCAGAGAGGTGTGCAATGCAATGGACGCCTTTCTGGCACTCAAAGTGATAATCCCTTGCCTGCAAAAGTTTGTGAAGTAATTACTGGCTTCCTCTGGCATTTAAGAGGTTAAAAGCCCCATTTAAAGCAATAGAAATTTTTATTTTTCCCCAATGGAGCCTTTGTTGTGCCCCAGAGTTACTCCAGTTTCTTATTACATCTCAGTCTGCTGCATGCACTGTGAATTGGCGTGTGCTCTGTGTAGTACATATATATTGGGGGGGGGGTATACTAAGGATACCTGTAGTAACTCTGGGGCAAACCAAGCACACCATAGGGTAAAAATACAAATTCCCATTGATTTAGGCAAAACTTCAATCCACTGAATGCTAGATAGGTCTCCACTGCATTGGTTCTCCATGCTTTGGAGACCGTTGCATTAAGGGGTGGAAAAGCACCATTTTGATCAGTTGAAATTTTTGGAGATTATTACAGTTTTCTCCTATAAAACATTTAGTTTGCCCCAAAATTGCTCTATTTCTACTTAGTACACCAGCCTTGATGTGTGTTCTGAGTGGATACAGTTTTTGGGAAATCTTTAACTGGAAATAAGCAACTGAATGTCATTAACAGGGATAGGTATCTCAGAATTACACATTCACTGACTGATTCACATGTGCTTGTGTGAAGAGATTCTGAAACCTGTGCTGCAGCACCTTTGTTGGGAAATGCTTTGTTATGTGGTGTGTAGTGTGTGTGTATGTGTGGCACATTCTGTGGGTGTTTGCTTATTATGTTAGGAGAAACAAAAACAGCCAAATTTGCCTTTTGGTTCAGATTATGGCCCTCTGTGTGTAAAGTGCCCCTTTTGTATAGCACCAGCAAATATGTTGGTTCCTGATACATAAAATATAACAGCAATATTGAGCATGTGGCTGCCATACTGCTTAGTGACAGCTAGGATTATGTTTATCAGAAAAAATTGCTAAACACACACTTATCCATATGCATTCTATAATAACATAGTTGACGAGGCTGAAAAAAGACATATGTCCATCAAGTCCAGCCCATGCCAAAAACACCCCTGTTGATCCAGAGGAATGGCAGTCAGTTCTCTGGATCAACAACCCATCTGCATTGAAGCCATCTGTCATAATTTTCAATATTGTTCTGGCTAGATAGGCATCCATTGCTTTTTTGCAAGCAGTTACATTATCTGAAGGTACAACATCCCATGGCAAAGAATTCCATAGCTTTACCTCCCTTAGTGTCAAGTGAAGATCTATGGCAAGAGTGGAAAATCTCAGGAGTATGGGATGTTCAGGCTCTAAAATGTTACTTCTGTCTATTACATTTTTATATGTAACTCTGCACATGGACCCTTTCACTGCCTCCTAAAAATGATCTATGGTGCCTAAGTAGGGGGGTGGTGGGAAGGCGATAAGTTTTTGTTTTTTTTTTAATTAAAGAAAACAAAGCAAATAAAGCCATAATATATTGTAACCTTTTCCTTTTAAATTAATAGGCAACAGTGTTTTCATGCTATCATGTACGTGTTTATTAAGGTAGAGTGAAGAAATTTTGGAGCAAATTATGTGCAATATAAAGGAAAAATGGAGACCTCTAAATTGCCCATTTTTCAATGTCTTTCAAACCCTTGAATGCTAGTGAGGTCTCCAACTGCATTACAGAGTCAAAATATCCCTCCAATTTATATGAGATTTTTGTTTTAATTAACAAAAGGGGTGGGCTGGGATGAAGCAGTAGTAAAAATGGGCCCTTGATTGTACCTGTCTGCCAGTCCAAAAGTCACCAGCCCTCCCCTGGAGGTGGTGGGGGGGGGGTGTAGAGTGTATATGAAGTGAGGAGTAGAGGGAAGAAAGATCGCTGGAGTTTTCTGAGTTGACATTGGATAACAGAGCTGTCCATCACTACTGACTCAGCTGCATATCAAGAGTGACCCGCCTCCTCCACCTTCTCCTCCTTCAATGTGAAGAGACAATCCTTTCTCCTTTAGCCAGTCAGAGCTTGCACAGGACAGATAACATCATGGCACCCAGTTGCACCACCCCCAGTGACATTATGGAGTTTGCCTTTTTCCTGCTTCTGAGTAGCCTGACCACCAGGATTAGGCTGATTAATGGGACTGGGAGTGGGATCATCATCCACACAGAGTGTGGTGGTGGTGACATAAGACAGGTGTTGGTGTGATCATGGTTCCATATCCTACTAGCCCTTGTGGTGCTGAGGATGTAGCAGCATTACCACATTAAACATTTGGTGCATTTGGCGAGAAAAAGTCAGCCAGTCATGCTTCTCCTCCTGCACCAACTCTATGGTTGGGTGTTGGAATATTTGCTATTGAGCAGAAAAGAAATGTGCAGTTATTATCAGCAACCGCAATATACCCCATGTGTGAAAACATTGTGAAAGAGGGGAAGGACTGTGATCATACTTGGCACTTCTGCTCTCATATGAAGCAGAACTATAACCACCACCAATGTTTATGTTGACAATGTTAAATCATGACTCAAAATCAGGTGCTGTGTTAGTTCCTATGTTATTTGTCCACTCCACATTTATGCAAGTGACTGGTTGGTGACAGTGAGTGACTGATCCCTGCCCTCCATGGTTTAATAGTTACAGCACTCAATAAAAATAATGATGCCAGGAATTTGGCATATTATGAAGGATAGAAGGTCTGCAGGTGATCACTGAACACCTGCATTCTATTTGTCGTCACCATATTACCAAGGTGCAATGGGTGGAGACATGTTGCCAGATCATCACATCTAATGAATCACTGTCAGTTGGTGGTGTTTATAATGCAGGCATAAGTGGCAGCGCCGAGGAGGAAGACACAGAGGGTGCCATAGGGACAATGGGAATATTATGCAGGACCCAGACCTTAATACAAGATGAATATGGCGTGGGTGTCATTGTCATTTTCAAAATTCCAGGCTGGAAGGGTTGTTTCACTTGACTTTCTGTGAGATTTTCTCCCATGTTCTTTTCACCCTTTCATGTGCTTAATTATGGAAGATGTGGCAAGGTATGTTTTCTCCTTTCCCCTCTTCGCTACCTTGTATCACATTGTCTCACTGTGCTTGACCCAAGGATAAAATAATCCCATGCCCATGATTTTAGTGTGGGGTGAGATGGAGAATAATTTTCTTCTACTCCAAAAAAACATGTAATGGCTGGTGCAGGTGCTGCTTCTCCTCCTGCTGCTACCTCAGCAGCAGCACTAGTGTTGGAAGAAGGAGAAGCAGGAAGTGGAACCATATCAACAACTACCTGTCCCATATCACTGCTAATACCCAATCCCATGGCCACAATAGCCTGTGACATACTAGCCTGTTCATCAGCCTGCTTCTATGACAGATGTAACTTTGTCTTAAATGATTCAGCAGCAGGAGGTACACTGGCAGCAAAAAATATAATGTAACTGTTGGTGGTTATGGTGATGTCCATTTCCAACTGCAGCTCTCGCTTTCATTTTAAATTGCTTTCAGCCAAGAAGGCTCTTATGTTCTTCTCAACACCACCAGCTCCACCACCCTCTGAATCATCACCACCAGTCTCTTGCTCCTCTCTGCTTAGTGATGACAGATGTGATAGAGTGGCTCCTGTAGTTACACATAATTACAACTGGACAGTGACAGCAGCAGCAGGCACAGACAACTGCCCTGTGCTGATGCTACTTCACACAGGTACAGCCACATAATCTGGTTATCCCTTTCTTAATATATTCTCCAGATCTCTGAGGATATTGAGGGCCTGGTGTTGACATCTGCTTGCTCCTTCACTACTATTTCTTCTGCTACTACTTGATTTTTCCACTTCAGAATCAGCAGCAGAATCAACTCTCTAGGTTTTTTTGCTCGTTTTGAACTCCAGATATATACATATCTATATCTATATATATATATATATATATATATATATATATATATATATAAGAATAAGCCTCATTGCATAATTTATGGTACCTCACACACAGAACAGAATTTATGTCTCCTCAGAAAACAAACACACATTGAACAGAATGCCTCATTACATAATGTATGTCTCATTAGGAGACACAACTCCTATTGGGTGATTCAATGGGGACTTTACTGCTCCCATTGGGTGATTCAATGGGGGCATGTTTATCATACAGGGAGTTGGCCCGCCCCCTCCAGCCCGCTCACCACTATCCAACTGACAAAAAAAATTTAGCGGCCACTCGCTCCTGAAGTAGGGGATATCAATAACTTCTCCCGGTCCACACATACTCTCACTCAGGATCATGACCCCACAAACACACTGTTTCACCTCCCACAGATAATTGTAACCCTCCATACACTCTGTTTCAGTATGAGGGTGTAATGTTTCCATAAAATACAAACACTCAGGGATAAACTTAGTAGCAACTCTTTTATTTAACTCTTTTCATCTCTTCAGTCAACCTCACTAACTGTCTGTTTTCAACGGTCACTCCTCCACTTCCTGCTTCCTGATTCCTGCCCTTTCTCCTTAAAGGGAGAGAGATGCTTTGCTGTATGTTACAGAGGGCAAGCCTCAAACACCACGTTCTATTTGTTCCCTCAGCATATTGCTATGTTGCCTCAACTGAAGGGCCACCGTGTGTTATATTGCTATGTTACTTCAACTTAACCCTTTGAGTGTCAGAGGGGCACGTAACGCATTGCAAAGCAATGTGTTGCATACCCCTCTGGCACTCAAAGGGTTAAGTAAGGAGGATTTACTGCTCCCATTGGGTGATTCAATGGGGGAGTGATTTAAATCATGCAGGGAGTTGGCCTGCCCCCACTATCCAGCCCACCCACCACTATCCACGTAACTGAAAAAAACAAAATGGCTACCACTCGCTCCTACACCACAGACACAAACACATCAGACAAAACACACACACACACTCACACTCAATCACACACTCACACTCTCACTCACACTCTCACACACACTCAATCATACACACTCACAATAATTAACACACTCACACTTTCTCACTCACACACTCTCACTCACACATTCACCCACACTCAATCACACACTCTCACACAATCACACACACAAACACACTCAATCACACACACTCAAACACACTCACACTCTCTCATTCACACTCTCATACACTTTCACTGACACTCTCACACACTCAATCACACACACTCTCACTCAGTCACACACACTCTCATTCTATCACACACTCAATCACACACTCAATCACACACTCACACGCTCTCACTCACACTCTCTCACTCACATTCTCTCACACTCACACACTCTTACGCTCACACACTCACTCAATCACACACACTCACACACACTCACTAACATACTCACACGATCACTCACATGCAATCACTCACTCTCGCACTCACACTCACTCACACCCCGGGAGCCAGCACGATCCACCTTCCACCATAGTCTCACTCACACTCACTCACACCCAGGGATCCAGCACGATCCACCTTCTACCATAGTATGTGCAATTACCACATGCATTTCAACTACATGAATGAATGCCACTCACTCACACACACTCACACTCACTCACACCCCTGGGTGCCAGCACGATCCACCTTCCACCATAGTATGTGCAATTACCACATACATTTCAACTATATGAATGAATGCCACAGTGGAGGCATAAGTACATACACAAACTCATTACAATGACACATAAGTCACCCCCTTATGTCTCACTTCTGTGTGTGTGTGTGTGTCTCTGTGTGTGCCTGTGTGTTCCTCACTGTGTGTGTTGCATGTCTGTATCACACTCTATGTGTCTGCATGTTGTGCATTGTATGTATGTGTGTATGACTGTGTCGCTCTTTATGCATCTCAGTGAATGCGTGTGCATTTGCGTATGTGTCTCTGTGCGTGTTTGTCTTGCATCCATGTGTGTACATTAATTCCCTATATATATTCTGACGGGCAGCGCCGTCCCGCATTGCTAGTATATATATATATATATATATATATATATATATATATATATATATATATATATATATAGGGGAATGCTCAGTACTGTATTTGGCAGGTGATATAAATATGTATATATATATATATATCCCAGAGGCTGGTGTGACTCTACTCATAAACAAAAGGTTCAATAGTATATAAGTAACTTCTTATAATCAGCATAAAGATGTACACCTGAAGCTAATATGACCACAGCTCTTGAAGTATAAGTTATAGGAAATATACAATTCAGTCATTGCATTGACAGTAGATGGTACGGTCATACGTGTGACAATAATTAACACATAGTGTAAGTAGCTTTGTATATACAAAAAGACAGTAGCATATGAATAGAAATAAAATTGAGAATGTCAGTATAAAAAAGGCAACTGACAAGATAAAAAATAATAAAGCAGATGATGAAACTATACTGACCACTGGCCATCAGAGATTATCAAAACCAGTAAAATATGGTTACCGTCCTAAGTGGAGTGAAGTCCTGGTAGATAAATATGTAGTCCGATGAACAATTCAGTTCAAGGTTTTTTTTTTGTTTGTTTGTTTTTTTTTTTGTTTTTTTTACACGAAATCCCAAACTTTCCTGAAGTAGGTGCTAATAGCCCAGAAATGTGTTCAAATACAAGGGAAACTTTTGTGTTACTTCCTTTTCCCAGCAAGTGTCTCCAGCTTACTGAAAGGAGATTTGATCAGAATCAGAAACAGAGTACAGTCAACTAATTGGCTTCACCAAGGACCAATTGACTTGGACCCCACAAGCGGTACCCAGAGGGAAACGAGAGTGCTACATCCACGGTGACCAGATTGCAGTGATCGTCTGTTTACTGATATGCAATCCAACAAGGGGTAATCTGGTGAGCAGATAACTATACCTGTTTTATTGCTCTGTTGTTAAGTTCTTTCTGGTAAAAGCATACTTATTAATAAGGATATTTATGCATTAAGATCTAACTCACCTTTGCTGTTCCATCTTTAGCTTATTATTAGTCCCACTAAACTGGACTGCCTCTAATAACTGTAGTGATTGTATACTCCTATCCATTCATGCACTATCACTTGCATATATTGCAGTAATTGATTACATGTATTTTTATTTTCTTATTTTTCTTCATCATTTTTTGTTTTCTAATAATAATAAACATTTACTTCTTTATCGTATTTTAACCATAGGTTATATGCATATGTTTTTTTTCCTGTAAATATATGAATCCCATCAATATATAATCAATATTTAACCCAAACCTTTTTTGATAATTACTAGTGTTGAGCGAGCATGCTCGGCCGATGCTCGGATCGGCTCGAGCATCGCTCTTCTCGGCACATGGCGGTACTCGTACGAGTACCGCATGTGCTCGCCCGCCATGTTCGGGTCTCCTCCCCGCACGTTTTGCGGCTGCTGTGCAGCCAATAAACGTGCAGGGAGGCTCTGACATCGGTGTAATGCCAGCAGCCATGTTGGCTGCTGGCATTACACTGATTGGCTGGCCAGAACCCGTGGTCGGGTGCTGTATAGCACCTGACCATCGAGTTCGGCTCAGTCTTAGCCAGGGAGAGCTGAGGATAGGAAGGGAAAGGCAGTGTAGGGAGGAAAACAATCAAAATTGTGAAAAAAAAGAACCAAAAGTCCTTTTTAGGACTACTGTGTGTGGGGGCAGCAGGTTATTTTGTGTGGGGGGAAAAAAAAAAAAAATATATATATATATTCTGTTTAGTGTGCAAAGTTGCAGATTAGAGCACATTCTGTTTAGTGTGCACAGTTGCAGATTAGAGCACATTCTGTTTAGTGTGCAAAGTTGCAGATTAGAGCACATTCTGTTTAGTGTGCAAAGTTGCAGATTAGAGTACATTCTGTTTAGTGTGCAAAGTTGCAGATTAGAGCACATTCTGTTAAGTCTTCAAGCTAAAATATCAAAGTCACATATTCCATTCAGTGTGCGTCGCCGCAGTTTAGCAGCACATTCTGTGTACTGTGCAGAGTTGCAGAATAGGAAGAAATACTGTTAAGTCTTCAAACTAAAATATCAAAGTCACATATTCCATTCAGTGTGCGTCGCCGCAGTTTAGCAGCACATTCTGTGTACTGTGCAGAGTTGCAGAATAGGAAGAAATACTGTTAAGTCTTCAAACTAAAATATCAAAGTCACATATTCCATTCAGTGTGCTTCGCCGCAGTTTAGCAGCACATTCTGTGTACTGTGCAGAGTTGCAGAATAGGAAGAAATACTGTTAAGTCTTCAAACTAAAATATCAAAGTCACATATTCCATTCAGTGTGCGTCGCCGCAGTTTAGCAGCACATTCTGTGTACTGTGCAGAGTTGCAGAATAGGAAGAAATACTGTTAAGTTTTCAAACTCAAATATTAAAGTCACATATTCCATTCAGTGTGTGTCACCGCCGTTTAGCAGCCTATTCTGTGTACTCTGCACAGTTGCAGACTAGGAAGAAATACTGTTAAGTTTTCAAACTCAAATATTAAAGTCACATATTCCATTCAGTGTGTGTCACCGCCGTTTAGCAGCCTATTCTGTGTACTCTGCACAGTTGCAGACTAGGAAGAAATACTGTTAAGTTTTCAAACTCAAATATTAAAGTCACATATTCCATTCAGTGTGTGTCACCGCCGTTTAGCAGCCTATTCTGTGTACTCTGCACAGTTGCAGACTAGGAAGAAATACTGTTAAGTTTTCAAACTCAAATATTAAAGTCACATTTTCCATTCAGTGTGTGTCACCGCAGTTTAGCAGCCTATTCTGTGTACTCTGCACAGTTGCAGAATAGGAAGAAATACTGTTAAGTTTTCAAACTCAAATATTAAAGTCACATATTCCATTCAGTGTGTGTCACCGCCGTTTAGCAGCCTATTCTGTGTACTCTGCACAGTTGCAGACTAGGAAGAAATACTGTTAAGTTTTCAAACTCAAATATTAAAGTCACATATTCCATTCAGTGTGTGTCACCGCCGTTTAGCAGCCTATTCTGTGTACTCTGCACAGTTGCAGACTAGGAAGAAATACTGTTAAGTTTTCAAACTCAAATATTAAAGTCACATATTCCATTCAGTGTGTGTCACCGCCGTTTAGCAGCCTATTCTGTGTACTCTGCACAGTTGCAGACTAGGAAGAAATACTGTTAAGTTTTCAAACTCAAATATTAAAGTCACATATTCCATTCAGTGTGTGTCACCGCCGTTTAGCAGCCTATTCTGTGTACTCTGCACAGTTGCAGACTAGGAAGAAATACTGTTAAGTTTTCAAACTCAAATATTAAAGTCACATTTTCCATTCAGTGTGTGTCACCGCAGTTTAGCAGCCTATTCTGTGTACTCTGCACAGTTGCAGACTAGGAAGAAATACTGTTAAGTTTTCAAACTCAAATATTAAAGTCACATATTCCATTCAGTGTGTGTCACCGCCGTTTAGCAGCCTATTCTGTGTACTCTGCACAGTTGCAGACTAGGAAGAAATACTGTTAAGTTTTCAAACTCAAATATTAAAGTCACATTTTCCATTCAGTGTGTGTCACCGCAGTTTAGCAGCCTATTCTGTGTACTCTGCACAGTTGCAGAATAGGAAGAAATACTGTTAAGTTTTCAAACTCAAATATTAAAGTCACATATTCCATTCAGTGTGTGTCACCGCCGTTTAGCAGCCTATTCTGTGTACTCTGCACAGTTGCAGACTAGGAAGAAATACTGTTAAGTTTTCAAACTCAAATATTAAAGTCACATTTTCCATTCAGTGTGTGTCACCGCCGTTTAGCAGCCTATTCTGTGTACTCTGCACAGTTGCAGACTAGGAAGAAATACTGTTAAGTTTTCAAACTCAAATATTAAAGTCACATTTTCCATTCAGTGTGTGTCACCGCAGTTTAGCAGCCTATTCTGTGTACTCTGCACAGTTGCAGAATAGGAAGAAATACTGTTAAGTTTTCAAACTCAAATATTAAAGTCACATTTTCCATTCGGTGTGTGTCACCGCCGTTTAGCAGCCTATTCTGTGTACTCTGCACAGTTGCAGACTAGGAAGAAATACTGTTAAGTTTTCAAACTCAAATATTAAAGTCACATATTCCGTGTAAGATGAAGAAGGCGGGTAAAAAGGGACGGGGAAGTGGACGTGATCCTGATAGTTCAGGGCGCGGGTCAGGACGCGGAGAAACTGTGCCTGGTGCCAGAGCACAAGAAAGAAAGACATCCACCATACCTAGCTTCATGTGTAAGTTTACAGGGCGTCGCAGGACATCACTCTCGAGGTCCGACCACTGCGAACAGGTGGTCGGTTGGATGACAGCTGATACTGCTTCCAGTCGGTTAAGCACCACCCTGTCTTCCACCAAGTCCACTCTCAGTAGCCAAGAGTCTGGTCAACATAATCCTCACTCTGATCATCCTTCCTCCCACCATACACGGTCTGGTCAAAGAAGTGATCCCACACTGGGATATAGTGAGGAGCTCGTCTCATCACCAATCCTTCATTTGACCCTCTCTCCAAGCACGCTTGCAGAGGAACATGACATCTTGTGCCCTGATTCACAACCTCTAGAGGCTACCCAATCACAAGAAGATGACAGATGTGAACGGCATTTAAGGTCAAAGGAAGTAGTGGATGATGATGATGATGATGAGACACAGTTGCCATTAAATCAACCACTATTTCCGTCTCAAGACCTTGTTGAGGAGAATGTTATACAGTTGTCAATGACTGAGTATGTGGTGGGATCAAGACTTGAGGAGGATGATCAGAGTGAGGAAGTGGAGGAGGACTTGGTGGACGATGAGGTGACTGACCCCACCTGGGAAGGTGTAGAGCCGAGTGATGACAGCAGTCCTGAGGGTGAGCCATCTGCAGCACCGCAACAGGCTGGAAGAGGCAGTGGTGTGGCTACAGAAAGAAGGCGGACCGCACCAAACCGGCCCGCAAATGTTCCACGGAGCACCCCCTTGCGTAAATCTACCTTGCCAAAGGTTAGGTGTTCCGCGGTATGGCGTTTTTTTAAGGAAAGTGCGGACGACAAAAGAATTGTAGTTTGCAACCTGTGCCACACCAGAATGAGCCGAGGCATGAACACTAGAAACCTCACCACCACCAGCATGATCCGACACATGGCATCCAAGCACCGTAGTAAGTGGGAGGAACGCCTGGATTGCCCATCTGTGTCTGCAGGCCACACCACTGCCTCCTCTTCCCCTGTTTTCGGTGCCGGCCAATCGCCTGTCGAAGGCGCAGGCCCGCATACCTCCCGCCCTGCACCTGTACCATCTGAAGCACCATCAGCGACCACATCCACTTCCCTGTCCCAGCGCAGCATCCAAATGTCGTTACCCCAGGCATTTGAGCGCAAGCGAAAATACCCAGCCACCCACCCACAGGCCATAGCACTAACCTCACACCTTTCCAAATTACTGGCCATCGAAATGCTGCCATTTAGGCTTGTGGACACTGAGTCCTTCCGCAGCCTGATGGCAGCAGCTGTCCCTCGGTACGCGGTCCCCAGCCGCCACTACTTTTCCCGGTGTGCCATCCCCGCATTACACCACCATGTGTCCCGTAACATCACCCGTGCCCTGACCAACGCAGTTACTGGGATGGTCCACTTAACGACTGACACATGGACAAGTGCTTGTGGCCAGGGACGCTACATTTCCCTGACGGCACACTGGGTGAATGTCGTGGAGGCTGGGAGCGACTCGGACCCTGGGATGGCACGGGTGCTACCCACGCAGAGGATTGCGGGCCCTACCTCCATCAGGGTTTCCGCCAGCACCTACGTTATTGGCTCCTCCTCCTCCGTTTCCACCTCCGAATTCTCTACACGCAGCGCCACTCCCCCATCAGCCAGTAGCTGGAAGCAGTGTAGCACTGCAGTGGGGAAGCGTCAACAGGCCGTGCTGAAGCTGATCTGCCTTGGGGACAAACAGCACACGGCCTCAGAGCTGTTGCAGGGGATTAGTCACCAGACCGAGCAGTGGCTCTCGCCACTCAACCTGCAACCAGGCATGGTTGTGTGTGATAATGGGCGTAACTTGGTGGCGGCTTTGGAGCTCGGCAAGCTCACACACGTACCATGCCTAGCGCATGTATTTAATTTAGTGGTGCAGCGATTTCTAAAAACCTACCCCAATGTGCATGATCTCTTGACCAAGGTGCGCCGCGTGTGTGCACATTTCCGTAAGTCATCTACAGCTTCGGCCGGCCTGTTGAAGCTGCAGCAGCGCTTACAATTGCCAGCTCACCGGCTGCTGTGTGACGTGAGCACGCGCTGGAACTCCACCTTCCACATGTTGGGCCGGCTTTGTGAGCAGCAGAGGGCAGTAGTGGAGTACCAGCTGTTACACGGTCGTCGCCTCTCCGTTCAACTTCCTGTAATCAGAAGTGAGGAGTGGGAATGGATGTCAGACCTCTGCGAGGTTTTACGCAATTTTGAGGAATCGACACAGATGGTGAGCGGCGATAACGCTATTATCAGTGTAACCATCCCACTTCTGTGTCTACTGAAACGCTCGCTGCTCACAATTAAAACCGACGCTTTGCATGTGGAAGAGGTGGAAATGGGGGAGGAAGAGCTTACACAAGGTGATAGCCAGAGCACCCTCACTTCGTCTTCTCAGCGACAATTGGAGGAGGCGGAGGAGGAGGAGGAGGAGGAGGAAGACACGGTTGCCTCCGCTACAGAGGGTAGCCATGGAACTTTAGTTCCATCTCTTCAGTGTGGGTGGGCAGAAGAGGAGGAAGAGGATGAGGATATTGAGAGTCATCCTCCTGGTGAGGACAGCGAAATCTTGACTGTTGGTACTCTGGCACACATGGCTGACTTTATGTTAGGCTGCCTTTCCCGTGACCCACGCGTTATACGCATTTTAAACAACACGGATTACTGGGTGTTCACCCTTCTGGACCCCCGCTACAAAGAGAATTTCTCATCTCTCATTCCTCCGGTGGAGAGGACAAGCAAAATGGTGCAATACCAGAAGGTTCTTGTTGAAAAATTGCTCCAAAATTTTCCATCTGACAACGCTGGCGGCAGAGTACGTGCTACCTTGGCCAACCGAGAAGGGGAGAAAAGGGGAGCACACAGCAGTTCCGAGAAAGGCAGGGCAACACTCTCCAAGGCGTGGGACACCTTCATGACACCCCGCCAGCACCCTCACCCTGATGCGCAGCCTAGTGTCACAAGGAGGGAAAAGTTTTGGAAGATGGTGAAGGAGTACGTAGCAGACCGTGTCAGCGTCCTCAATGATCCCTCTGTGCCTTACAACTACTGGGTGTCCAAGCTGGACACGTGGTATGAACTGGCACTCTACGCCTTGGAGGTGCTGGCCTGCCCTGCCGCCAGCGTTCTGTCTGAGCGGGTATTTAGTGCTGCTGGTGGCATCATAACAGATAAGCGTATCCGCCTTTCCACCGACAATGCTGATAGGTTGACACTTATAAAAATGAACAAGGCCTGGATTTCCCCTGACTTCTCCACTCCACTGGAGGAAAGCCCCGGGGGAACATAAACTCACTTTATATATGTTATTTACAATGATGGGAATACTCTGTATTCCCATTCACCCCTTCCACCCAAAAAACGGGTATATGGTTGACTCTTAATCTTCTCATCCTCCTCCTCCTCTTCCATATGCCCTGGGATATAATTTTTATATAGGGCCAGCTCACCAGCGGGCCCTGTGATATAATTTTTATATAGGGCCAGCTCACCAGCGGGCCCTGTGATATAATTTTTATATAGGGCCAGCTCACCAGCGGGCCCTGTTTGACAATTTTTATATAGGTCAGCTCACCAGCGGGCCTTCTCATATAATGTTTTATTGGGTCAGCTCTCTAGCGGGCCCTCTCATACAATGTTTTATAGCGTCAGCTCACTAGCGGGCCTTCGCATATAATGTTTAGGATGGTCAGCTCTGCAGCAGACCCTCACCCATAATGTTTTAGATGGTCAGCTCACGTTTCCCTCTTAATCATGGCCTCAGTTCAATAAAATCAAGGAAATTTTTGGGATAATTTGCCTCTGCGCACGTTTCCCTCTTAATCATGGCCTCAGTTCTGAAAATCAAGGAAATTTTTGGGAGAATTTGCCTCTGCGCACGTTTCCCTCTTAATCATGGCCTCAGTTCTGAAAATCAAGGAAATTTTGGGGAGAATTTGCCTCTGCGCACGTTTCCCTCTTAATCATGGCCTCAGTTCTGAAAATCAAGGAAATTTTTGGGAGAATTTGCCTCTGCGCACGTTTCCCTCTTAATCATGGCCTCAATTCTGAAAATCAAGGAAATTTTTGGGAGAATTTGCCTCTGCGCACGTTTCCCTCTTAATCATGGCCTCAGTTCTGAAAATCAAGGAAATTTTGGGGAGAATTTGCCTCTGCGCACGTTTCCCTCTTAATCATGGCCTCACTTCAGAAAATCAAGGAAATTTTTGGGAGAATTTGCAGATGATATACAAGTAAATATACAGCAAATACTGTTTGGTAACAATTTTTCGCCTAAAGTCGTTTTTATCTGCCTTTTTGTTTGTTTTACGGTCAGTCTGTAAAAATGGCGTACTACGGGCGAAAGATCGTTCCCAGCAGCGATGTTGGAGTCCAAGATGCATCCAGACATCCTCCCTATGCTGTCCCTGAACCATTTCTGTGGTGTTTCCATCCTTTTCTGCCCTTTACCTATGGACCAGGCACCCTCCCCTCATCAGAGCAGGGGGTGCCTGGTGTAATGCTCGAGTCCTCCCATTGACTTCAATGGGACTCGGGTGTTCGGCCGAGCACTCGAGCCTCAGGGGGTGCTCGGTCAGAGCACCCGAACACCCGAGCATTGGGGTGCTCGCTCATCACTAATAATTACTTTCTCTCTATTGATCATATGTAGATGCATTTGTATGAACAATATTCCTAATATACTACACTTAGATCCTTGGTGCGCTGTCTCCTTCGCTTTGTTTCATTTTGAACTCCTGCAAGCACCGCAGCAGAAATATATTTCAGGTTTTCTCCCACTCCCTCTTGCTTTCTAAAACATACTTCCATTTTCTCTTCTGTCTAATATACATGTTAACATAGTAAATTAGATTGAAAAAAGACACAGGTTCAACCTTTGCCACATAACCCAGAGAAATGAGAATTATATAAACTTTCCTGCTGCCAAAAAGTCTGTCTTTATCTGAAATTCCTGTTTTGCCTACTAATACACAGTGTAACCCTGTATGTTCCCTCTCGAAAGAAATATATCTAATCTTCTCTTTAATGTATCCATTGTATCTGCCATTACCGTATCCTTCACCAAGGAATTCCATGATTTAATAGACCTTACTGTAAAAATAACCTTCCTCTGCTGAAGTTGAAACCACATTTCTTCTAATGTCAAGGGGTGGCCCCTGGTTATTTGATCATGCCTTGGAATCATGCAGCATGGCGAGAAGTTATGGGTTTTAATTTTATTGGGTGGGCATTCTCATTGTGTAGACAACAGAGGTGGAAAACACCTGTTCTTCGGCTGGATTCTATTGAGGTGCTAATTTTATCTCTGCTTTTATCTCCAGGTTTTCCCATAGACTTCAATAGAAAATTTTTTCTACAGCCATATAAAAGGGTGTCAGGCTCTCACAGCATGCCATTCTGTGTTTGTGAGAGGAGAGAGCAATACGTTTTTTGAGCTAGATAAGGGAATTGAAGTTTAGTTTACGGAATCTTTTAGGTAGGACATTTGTTCTCTTTTAGAAGAGTCAGAGGGGCACGCTGGGGAGAAGAAGGGAGTAAGGAGGTTGAGCCCAAATACCCCAAAATTCCACGTGACTGGAAAGATACAGGAAGCTGGGGACCTATTTGCTTTCTGATTTTGCTGTTATTGTCTCTGTGCTGGGTGGGGAAGTCTGAGGAAAGAAGTTGTTGATTTTGTCTTTCAGTTATAATTGTTGTTTTTTTTTTTGACAGATTGTGATAAGACAACAGGGTGGACAACTTAAAATAAATAAATAAACCAATAAAAAAAGAATAAAGAAATAAAAAAATAACTAAATATATTTGGTTACAGACAGCTGACTGGGCTAAGGCAAGACATCATACTCCATCAGTTGTGTTGTGTACTGTAGGGTATAAACACATAGAGTAGTTGGGTAATGTCCAGCAAATGCAGAAGGAGCAGGGGGAGGGGGAAGGATGGAGCAGTGCAGGGATGTGAGAATAAAGTAGTAGTTCAAAAACTGACTGCAGCAATTGTTGCTGCAGTTTGTGCAATAAATGATGATGATGCCCCTCCTCCAAGGAAGGATTCAGTTTGTCAAGGTCCCAGCAAAAATTCAGCACCACCAGTACCAATACAAATAAAGAACCATATAAGAAGAACACTGAAGATGACAACAAGTCACATTCAAGTATTGATGATGCTGGCAATAGCATAGTAGAGGAAGGTGTAGCAGCTGAACTGCCTGCTGCATCAGATAGTGAGACAAAAAAGCACCAAAACACCTGTCCTCAAAGTAGTAGCGAACTTTGTTACAGTAAAAGTAAAAATAAATTGTTTGAGACCTTTAAAAGCTTAGAGGAAAATAAGGGTAGTTGGCAAGAATTGTCAGGTGATGCTGATGCTGCTGAGGATGACCTAATGATGACTGATGATGCAGATCTAGAATATATCCCTCCATCATTCTTCTCTTGGTCCGATACAGATGACAAGCAAATATGTCAAAAAGTACACAGTTACCCTATCAATTATCATCAGCATCATTGACTCCTCAAAGTCCAAGTCCCACTCAACAGCACACACACACCTGTGTTGAATACCTAGAAGCAGCAACAACAACAGCAACACAGGTTATTAACATCTACAATCCTAGATATGACGAGTGCCTCTACTGCTGCTGGAAAAGCTGCATCTTTGACACCTAGTAGTAGCAGCAGTAGAATTGCATCAACATCTAGCCCCAGTAGCAGTAGTAGCAGCAGTACCTCAGGAACCACTCAGTCCGTGAAGTCCACAGTATGGAGATACTTCACTCAGGATCCTCAAGCTAAGCATGTTGCTATATGTTGTCTGTGCAAAAAGCATGTGAGCAGGGGGAAAAGCAGGCTCACACCTAGGCACCTCCTCTATCAGATCCCACCTGAAGCACAACAACAGGTCTGACTGGGAGACACTATCAGCAGGCCAAAGGTGCCACAACTAGCAGAAGCACTCCCAGGGCTCTAGGGCAGAAAAAAGTAGTAGTGAGGTTATTTATGTGTCAGAGAGTGTGTTATTGCCAACAGTTAGTTCACTCCAAATAACACCTATGGCTCCCTGCAGAGAAGTCTGATGACCCTGACTTTGCTGTAGGAGATGGCAAGAGTCTATCACGGTCCCCGTGATTCTTTCTGTCACTCTCAACTGTGCTGCTCCCGGATTGGTAGAGCTGTGTTGGCCCGCCCCTGGTTATCCGTTATAATCTGGTCACTGGTGTTACGGTTTTACCGACACTCAGACCAGGTTGTAACGTAAAACACAGTTTATTGAAATAAAAAATGAACAACACTGCCCCTAGAGGCTAGTAAAGGTAAGAACAGGCAATATGAACAGAGGATGGAGAAAACTACAAACAGTAGTGCATAGAGGGTTACGTGGAGCAACTGGTAAGGCTCAGGCTAGATTGGCCAACGCCCAGGAGATATATAGCAGTCTATGGTAATAGTCTTTAAATGTAGATCATGAACTCAGGAGAAGCGCTGTAACACTCTTGAAGCATAGGCAGGATGAGCCCCTGTTGCTCTAAGCTGAGCCCGTACCACCGCAGTGGGCTTATGAGGATTGCTACTGCCAATTTGATGTAACCAGAATAGAAATCGCCCTGAATGAGTATCGAGTAACCCTGCGTCTGCCACGGAAATATGCCAGCCCTTGGGAGGCCACAGTAGAACGGAATTGCCCAAGCTATGAAGAGCCGATGCACTGAGTAGTGCAGTTGGGATAAAGCACTTTGAGCGAATGAGGTACTGCCCAGACACCCACAAGGTGTCACCCAGAATCCTTGATGCAAGAGCGACTGGACTACCAGTGACAACCAGCGTAATCACGATGCTCACCGGGCATCGAACAAGCGGAACTCTGCAAGGACTGGTATAGCGTAAAGCGGAGGCTCAAAAGTGTAAAGGCTCAGAGAATCAACGGAGCTTGGCAATGTATCAAAATGGCACGTAATCGGAGACTACCGGCAATGCAAGGGTTAATCTGTACATTTGAAAAGAGCAATGCTCACGAGAACAAGGCAGGCAACCTCGGCTACAGCGAAATGAGCAAGGAAACTGAGAACAGTCAGAATGTCGCCAACGTGACCGGAGTACACAGGAGCAGCAACCAGACAGGAGCAGTAGCCGGAACCGGATGACTGAGTCGCAGGAACACCACCGGAGAGTGGAACAATCATGGAGCAGGATCAGGAGCCAGAACCGGGTCGGATCACGGAGCGGAGTCGTCAGCCAGTGCCGGGTCAGATCACGATGCAGGGTCGTCAGCCAGAGCCGGGTCGGATCACAGTGCAGGGTCGTCAGGCAGAGCCGGGTCAGATCACGGTGCAGGGTCGTCAGCCAGAGCCGGGTCAGATCACAGTGCAGGGTCGTCAGCCAGAGCCGGGTCAGATCACGAAGCAGGAACAGAAGGAGAGTCAAACTAGCCGGGTCGGTACACAGGAGACACTGGAGATCAATAACTAGGCGCAGCAACACAACACCACGAAAGGGCAATTGACAAGTGCCCAAGCCTCAGCATATAAAGGCACATCTTGGGCGGGCCAATCAGACTCCTCCAATGCAAATGTATACATACAGAGATTGACAGGGAATCACAGGGACCGTGATAACTGGAACCTGTCAGGTGCCCTTTCGTGGTGTTTCCTGCTAGCGTTGCTGTTTCTGTATCCTGATCTACTGTGTACCGACTAGGCTTGACTGACGACTCTCCCGTGTTCCTGTTCCGTGATTGACCCGGCCCGGCTGACTTCCTGCTTGTTCCTGATCCGGCTTGTCTGCGAATCTCCCACAGCATCTGACCCGGCCTGGCTGACGACCCTTCTCCGTTACCGAACCGGCTTGTCTGCGAATCTCCTGTGTATCCTGATCCGGCCAGGCTGACTACCGAGTACTCTTATCCTGCTCCTGCTTTGCTGACGGAACACTCCGCTGTCGCCTCTGCGAAATTCTAATACTGCATAGTGTGATTGAGCCGTCGCTTGTCAGTTGCTGAGCCATTGCTGAGTCTTCCTTTATCTGCCTTTCGTGTGCTGAGTCAAAACCTTACTGTGCTGAGTCAATTCCTGCTCTTGAGACACTGGCATTGTCCATCCGATACTGCTGCTTCTCCACCTATCGCCTAAGCCTGTCCGCTGTCTCTGTGAGCCAGCCGCTTGCGGGCCATGGTAGTCGGCGGCTCTCTGTGACCGAGCAGCGGTTCCGTGACGCCCGTGGCTTTTGGCAAGCAGTACCCAGTAGTCTCCGGTTACACCCGCGCTAGGGCCATCAGCACAAGTATACACTATACTGTAGTCTCCGGTTACGCCCGAGGGGGAAATTGACTCAAGCAAATCACTATACTGTAGTCTCCGGTTACGCCCGAGGGGGCTATTGACTCAAGCAAATCACAATACTGTAGTCACCGGTTACGCCCGTGGGGGCTATTGGCTTATGCGACTCTGATACTGAAAGTCTCCGGTTACGCCCGTGGGGGCTATTGGCTCACGCTATCATTTTCCTGTAGTCTCCGGTTACGCCCGTGGGGGCTATCTCCTTATCACTTGCAGTTTCCGTTCAGCCAGGACTTTATGCTACAGCTCTGCACAGTGTATGGACTTGGGTGCTATCTCACAGCACACAGTGCTATAAGCAGCACCAAGGGCGTGCCTAACACCACATTTGAGACTGATAACCAGTACTATTAACCTCTTGTGTTCTGATTTGTGCTTCTTTACTTGTTTTATATTACCTGCTGCGCCAGGTATCTCTGTGGTATTCTGTTCTACCTATACCGCCACAGTGGCGACCTTGTTCTTCATTTACTTAATAAAACTCCATTTATTTTATCTACCACTGTCTGAGTGTCTGAAAACCGTAACAGAGTCATAGACTGCCCACACATGCTGCCTCTACCACCGCCATGTTGTTAAAGCAATAAAGTTCCAGGCTTCTTCTGCCATGCCCTGCCAACCCACACTAACTGAGTTCCTGGGAAGGAGTCAAAAACTTCACAAAAACTATCCCAAAGTATACCTGTGGAATGGCAAGGTTGCCAAGATGTTGGCAGCAGACATGCTGCAGTATTATTTTGTAGAAAACTGAGGTTTCAGAGAACTAATGTCATGTGTAGCTCCACGGTGGAATATCCTAAGCCGCAGTTATTTTTCCAGGACAGCTGTGCCTGAATTGTACAAGCAGGTGGTTAGTGTAGTGGGCAAAGGGCCGAAAAGTGTGTATGACAAGAAAATCCACCTGACAACAGATATGTGAATAAGTGGGGAGAGCACAGACTACATGACTGTGACTGCTCACTGGGTTTCCTTCCCAGCACCAACAGTGGACAACACTAGCTTACAGCATCAGGTGACAGCCAGTAATTGTGCTCCTGGTACTGGCAGTCTGATTAAAAGGCGACAGCAGCAGTATGTCCCATACCATTGTCATGCCAACTTGGGCATGCAGAGTTTTGAGAAGTCCCACAAAGCTGTATATATTTTAAGTAAGCTAGAGCAGGTGATAGAGGAATGGCTTGTACCCTACTCCATAAAAGCTGGTTTTATGTCTGCTGATAAGAGCTCCAACATAATTACTGCTTTGAGAATTGGTGCTATGGTTCATGTGCCCTGCTTTGCTTATGTGCTAAATTTAGTGGTGACCAGATTCCTGGCAGAATCTGAAACCCTCAGAGAGATGTTTACTATTGCCCGCAAAATCTGTGCCCATTTTAGTTACTCCTACACTACACGTAATGCTCTATATTCCATTCAAGAGAGTAACAACCTACCCCATCACCAGCCAAAAATGGAGGCCCCTACCAGGTGGAATTCCACCATGTACAGGCCATTAGCGAGTACACCATGCAAAACTGGAAGGCTTTGGAGGGAGCCTCTTTGTCACCTGGCCAATGGCTACTTATGTGCGATGTATGTGAGCTTCTGCAACCCATTGAGGAGACAACCATGCTAGTGAGTTGCATTGGGGCAGGAATTAGTGAAATTCTACAAATGATATTTTTATTGCAGAAAAAATGAGGAACATGGCTGAGGATTCTTACCATAATGACAACACAGACATGCACCAGCTGAGCTGGTAAATGACATGTTAGAGTGTTTTGAAGAAGATCCTCGTATAGTGTCAATTAAAAGCAAGGAGGAATACATTCTTGCCACTTTGCTGGACCAAGCTTAAAACACAAAATTTCAGAATTTCTGCCAAAGGGCCATCAGCAGTTTGTCACAACAAGGAGTCATGACGATCATCAGCAACTCTCTGAGGTATCAGATTCTGTCAAGGAATATTGAGATATGCTTATCGATCGAGTGGAGGGTTGCATTGTGGGGGATGAGAGGGAGAAAATGAGGGCACAACAAACATCTAAACGGTATAGTGAAAAGGAAGGCAGCAAAGCATTTCAATCAGCAGAAGCAGCTATATAATCAACCAGAATATCCCATTCGGAACATAGGGCAATTCATGGGCCTCAGTAGGAGCGGCAAAAACCCAACATTGGTGGTGGTGGCGGCACATCTCTTTGTGACTTGCTCCCTGAGTATGGGTTGGTAACTGACAGACAGAAACACCGTGTAGCTCCTAGAAGTGGTCCCACTGCATGTGAGATGGTTTCTGCATACTTGCAGGATAGCTATGTTTTAGGCAGAAACAATGGCCTCTTGTACTACTGGCAAACAAAGCAGTGCGTGTGACCAGCATTGAGACTTACTGAAGTGGAAACCATTAGCTGTCCTTCAGCAAGCTTTGAGTTTGAGAGGGTTTTCAGTGTAGCTGGTTACATTGTCAATGACCGCAGGATGCGGCTATCAAGAAGCAATGTCGGGAGACTAATATTCTTAAAAATGAACCGACATCTCATACCATCTGAGTATCAGGTAACAGAAACCACACATGAGAGACAAAGCCAGGACAAATATATTAGCAGCAGAACCGATGAGGAGGTGGAGGAGGGATGTGAAGAAGGATTGCCACCATCTACCCCACTTGGGACCACTGCTATGACTGAAAATTAATGTGTGTCAATAATATGAGAAGGAGGATAGAGATTTGACACAAACATGATAATGGTAAAAACTATATACATACATACACAAATCACACCATACCAGCCAGTCCTCCACCATCACCACTACAATACACATCTGCCACGTTGTAGGTTGTACTTTATTTTTTTTATTACTTGGCATCATCTTAATGAATGTGTCCCTAGTCCCTTAAGCAGGAAGTTACTGTTGTGGGCAAAGGACAAATGCACTCTGCATGCTAACATATCTTTCAAGGCATATGTTGCTGTGGGAGTCACAACTTTGACTTTCAGTAGCTTATTTCTAAACTACAGCACTCAGAAAAGGTAATATTGCAGTGTGAAATGTAGTACTCATAGGAAATATAGATGAACAATTTGGTAAAATAGGCAAAAAGGTGGAAAATTTTGCATTGGTGAAAAGGAGAAAAAAGAGAAAAATCAGACAGTTTTCGTGAAAACTCATGCAGGAAATTTTTCCCACTTTTTGCTCACCCCTGCTCACAGCATGCCATTCTGTGTTTATGAGAGGACGAGACAGCAGCATATTTGAAGGCTTTGAAGGTTAGTTTAGGGTATCTTGAAGGCAGGTCATTCATTCTGCATTAGGGGAGTCTGGGGCACTGTGGGGGACAGGAAAGAAGAAAGGAGGTTGAGCCCAAATACCCCAAATTTCTGTATTACTGACCGGGAAGAAACAGGCAGCTGTGATCTTTGTGAAAGTAAAAAGAAATTGTTTGAGACCTCTAAATGCATATATATATATATATATATATATATATATATATATATATATATATATACACACATGCAATTCTAAACATAGAATTGAAACATAGAATTTGACGGCAAGTAGTCTGCCCATTTTCCTATTGTAAAAACCTCTAACCTTTTTTTGGTCCTTGGGTTTTTCTTATGTTATGGACAGCCTTATGCATATCCCATGCATGCTTAAATTCTGTCATTGTATTAACTTCTACAACTTCTGCTGGTAGGCTTTTCCACTTATCTACTACCCTCTCAGTAAAATAAAACTTTCTTACATTACGTCTAAACCTATGTCCCTTTAGTTTTAGACTATGGCCTCTTGTCCTAACATTTTTACTCCTTTGAAATGTACTTCTTTCCTGCACTTTGATGAATTCCTTCATGTATTTGAATGTTTCTATCATATCCCCTCTCTCTTCTCTCCTCCAAGCTATACATGTTCAGATACTATAGTCTATCCTGATATTTATTTTCCTGTAAACCAGTCACCATTTTAGTAACCCTGAAGAAGTGCTCATAGTTCTAGCATGAAACGTGTCAGAATTTTATCCTGCATATTACTATACCAGCAAGTGACTTTTTATCATCATTGTCCCTATGAGGATAGAGGGATTTTTGTGGAGCTCCAAAAAGCTCTAAGTGAGTTCCCAAACAGATATTAAGCCCACATCTATCTTAAGGAAAGGAGCAACACCTGCTATTTGAGCAGGTTCCATCACCAGATTGCTTCAGCATACCTGATAACAGAGAGAAAGATCTTATAAGGACCTCACAAGCACCCGCTCATAGTTGGGGGGAACAAAGATACCTGCCAGTGTAAAAGGAGTGGAGGGGGAAAAGTCGAGAGGATCATAAACCTGACAAGTACACAAATTTGATACTGGGATATCAGCTACCTGCTCGCGCCCTGACAGTGAGTCTGCAACAGAAGGGTTTGAAACTTTTACTGTTTCTATTGAATTAACCATATATTGCCCTTACCTTCATCTGCTCAATCATTGCATACAACAAAGGAACTGGCTTCAGAAGTAATTCACAACAGATATTCAGCTGCATGTTATTTATCCCTTAATTCTCAGTTTGAAGATAGATCTTACTTCTTTGCTTATTTTGAGATTCTTCTTGGACTTTTTATTACTCTTTAGATATTACTGTCTAGATACTTCCGGTATATTTGTACTTAATATGTATACTTATTATGTGTAGTTTATAACTACTTTACAATTTTTTATTGTTTAGAATAAATATATTTAGTTTACATCTTTGTGCCATTTATATTTTATATATATTTTTTACTCATATTATTAGATCTAAGAGCTTATTTCCTTTCTTTGTTTGTTTTTTGCTATTTTATAGTGACTATTTGCTCCCTGGTCACAGTGAAATAGAGCAGCTGGATCTAATTTTTTAACAGTGTATAGATAGAGCGCCACTCATCACCATATATTTCTTTTGCATTTTATTTTCCTGTAAACCAGTCACCATTTTCTCTAGAGTATCTAGAGTATCTATATCCTTCTGGAGATGGGGTCTCCAGTACTGTACACATTACTCTAGGTGAGGTCTAACTAGAGATCTGCAGAGTGGCATGACAATTTCCCTTTTTCTGCTACTAATGCCCCTAGCTATACAGCACCCTGTTTGTATTCCCCATCACTTTATTACATTGCCTGCCTTTAGAAATAATTACTCCCAAATCCCTTTCCTCTGTTGTCTCTGACAGCACAGTACCCTTAATAGCATATTTTTCATGTCCCAAGTGCATTGTTTTACATTTATCAACATTAAACTGCAGCTGCCACACCCTTGTCCATTCTTCTAATTTACATAAATCATTTGTCATTTGGATTATTCGTCCTTGTATCATCTGCAAAAATGCATACCTTACCTTGAAGACCTTTTGCAATATAACTAATAAAAATATTAAAAGGAACGGGCCCCAGTACAGATCCCTGTGGTACCCGACTACTAACACTCCTTTTGTCTGAATATTCTCCATTGACTACCACCCTCTTAATATTGCCTAGAGCAGTATTAAAATGGGCAAGATGCTGAGGATGACCTAATAATGACTGATGATGATGATGTATATATAGAATATATCCCTCCAGTAGGGGTGGGTGAAAGGTCCTGTCATGTTCCCGCGAAAAAAATCTGCGAAAAACCACATGGTTGTCCACTTTTTCGAGGGAAAATCCGCTTTAAATTATGCAATTAAAATCTTCACTGTTTTCACCCACTGCCAAAAATCTTTCACTATGTTTTCAGTGGCTAGAAAGTTTTTGCCCTTTTAATTACATGTTTTTCATCTTTTCTCTATATAAATGTGCCATTTTCCAGTAAGAGAAAAAGAACACAAGCAGCTACAGAGAGAGAGAGAGAGGTAATAGGGTATTGTGCTGTGAGTTAATAGCAAAATTGAAGCAGGAGAGGCTCATAGTGACAGCTAGCACTATGAGCAAGTTTAATAATAATAATAAAAGGAGGAACTGGAAGGAATTTTATGCGTCCAGTGAGTCTGAGGAGGAGGAAGTGACCACTAACAACATGAAAGGTTCTGGATGCCCTGGTTTCCCATATCCAACGATGGCCAGTCTGCTTACATCTCCCCTAGGGATCTTGAGGAAATTTGTGTCAAGGGCAGGGGAAGAATAGGGTAGTAGTATGAGCAGGGCATGTCAGCTATATTTGCCTGCTGCCAGTGCTGCACCTGCTAGGATGTCTTGTGATTCTCAGGAGGGAGGAAGGAGGAGATGATGCCAAGTATGACAGCAGGTTACCCTAAGTCACACTTGCCATCCCCAAGCAGTCCCGTCACTACTACTACTACTACTAAGACGGTCCAGGAGCTACAGATTCAGAGTGTTAGGAGTGAGGGAGGGGGTGATCTTACTACCAGTGAGGAGGAAGACTCAGGGACTGAAATTGATGTGGTTGGTGTTAGTAGTAGTAGTAACAGTGATGGTGAAGCAGCTGGTGGGACTAGCATTACCAAAGTAAATCCTCCTACTTGAGAGCATACACACTGGTGGTCAAGGGAGCCCACAACATTCCCCTGACTCTGGAAGTTTCCTTACCCCCACAGCATTGTTTGGATGATACATGATCCTGAAGAATGCACAATTGTTGCCTAGCAGAAATAATACCAACACCACCATGAGCACAGATCAGCTGCATGTACCTGCTGTTAGTGCTGACAGTCTGCCTTCTTCAGCTCAACAAGAGATGGCAAGTCTGACAGCAGGGGACCCTCTGTCACATTTCTTATTACCTGGTTTAACCGGAGAGACATCCGTAATAGAACAGCAGCAGCAAGGAGGGACTGGTGGTGGTGGTGGTGATAATGATTGTGGAGAAGCAGGGGTGAAAGGGATATTAATGACCTTTTTAGCCCAAACCAAGAAGGAACAGGGGGGGATGAGCATCACCACCATCACCATGATAATAAATTAAAAACAATAATAATATACAGGGTCTGAGGAGGGTGCTTGTGTTGGAGTTTGGGGAAAGAATCAGTTAAACAGGGAATTTTTGGGCAGGGGGTTTGTTGACTGGGATTGAGGGCACAGTTAATAAAATAAATAAATAAATAAATAAATAAATAAATAAGAAATTGGTATGTAACATAAAAGAGACAGGGAACCCCTGATGTAAGCTGTGACTTGGGCAGACTAATACTTGACTGGATATAGTATTTTGCAGAGAATGTTTTATAGGTATTAGACTTGTAGTTAGAGGCCCAAGCCCCTGTGGAAACACTGATTTGTTTTAGGACTTAGACTTTTGATAGACCCAAGCCCAGCGGAAACATTGATTTGTAGGACTTACACTTGTTTGGCACAAGCCCTGAGGAAACATTGATTTGATATAGGAGTTAGATTAGATTTAGGTCCAAGCCCCGAGGACACATTAACATGCAGGACTTACTCTTTTTTGGCACAAACCCTGAGGAAACATTGATTTGTAGGACTTAGTCTTGTGTCAGGCCCATGTCCCGAGGAAAGATTGATTTCTTATAAGACTTAGACTTATGTTAGGCCCGAGCCCTGAGGAAATATTGATTTGTTGGAGGACTTAGACTTTGTTACACCCAAGCCCTGAGGAAACATTGATTCATAGGAAATACACTTGTTTGGCACAAGCCCTAAGGAAACATTGATTTGTTGTAGGACTTAGATTTGATTTAGGCCCAAGCCCTGAGGAAACATTGACCTGTAAGGCTTACAATTGTTTGGTACAAGCCCTGTGGAAACATTGATTTGTTGTAGGACTTAGACTTGTGTTAGGACCAAGCCCTGAGGAAACACTGATTTGTAGGACTTTGGTTCACTTTGATATTGAGGTTGAAATTTAAAGCACAGAGAATTGAAAGGATTGTAACATAATCTTAAATAACCCTTACTGTCATTTACACAGAAAGGGTGGTAATAACTAAATAAACCAAGCCATGGTAAGAAGTAGTGGTCCTGTCAGCCAGCAGATGGACCTGAAATATTATGTTTTAGTCTGTCATTATCTCCTCAACTCTCAAAAGGCAACTTTTCTATGAGGTTGTATATTAGTTTAAAGGGATAGTAATACTTCGTTTTAACTTTATTTTATTTTGTAGGCATTAAAAAAACATGAAGAATGATATAAGTCTTATCTCTCAAACCTTTATGGTTTATGAGATATTCACAAGCAAAGTTCCCCTCCCCGCCCCTTTTACCTAGTGTAAGCCATCTCTTCTCAGATGTGAGTCTGGTTGTATGACAGTACAGATAACAGAAGGGGACAATTTTCTTTGTATGAAAACAATGAAAGCCCTTCCCCCCTTGACAAGTTTTTCAGCTTTTTCCATTATCTTAATTGAAGATTGTCCCTCTCTGCAGTCTACCTGGGCATCTCCCTTCTGATCTGGTTGAACAGGGGGGGGATACTTTGTTTGTGAATATCTCTTAAACCATAAAGGTTTCAGAGATAAGACTTATATCATTCTTCATGTTTTTTTAATGCCTACAAAATAAAATAAAGTTAAAATGAAGTATTACTATCCCTTTAATTAGTTTAATGTTTAATATTCATCCTGAAACTGCAAGATTCATAAGACCCAAAAGTGATTTTGTGAAATAATTTTTCTGTTGTTTCATTTGTCATAAATATTCAGATTACCAAGAAAACTGGTCACATTGAGGCTGATGTTCTACAAAGGAAAAATAATTTTAGAGGAAACCATTTGATTTAGAGGGAACACTTTTTTTACCAATTCCCCATTGAATTAAATGTGTCTGTTAACCACTTAAATGCTGAGAAGGTATCCAAACATTCAAATCAATGTGTTGCAGTCCTATCAAACATTCATATGATTAAAAGCTCAGTTTAAATCAATGGGCATTTGTATGTGTCCCCTATGGTACAATATGGCCAGTTTTTGCCCAGAATTACTATCACAGTGATTCACATCATCATCTGGAATAAAAAAGAGCAGGTTCATAATAAAGTCATGCAAAAAAGTTCCTGTCTGAGTCATAAATATTCATCTGAATAAGGAAGATGAACTGCTTGAGTAGGTTTTTTGGGATTGGGAAATATTTTTTATTTTGAAATTCTGAGCTGAAGGAGGCAACCCACATACATACATACAGCATATACATGCCTGGCTATTGAGGGACTTTTTTTGGTGTGGACTGGTCATTCACTCACTCACAGCCAACCCCACTGCACACAATCTCACCATCTATATACCGCAAAGTCCATGTGCATAGCTGTTTTTTGCGATATATATGCAGCCCGTGCAAGCTACGCTGTGATGAAGGGCGTAGTGCATGGCTGCGTTTGAACATGCAACGGGACTTCGTGACGGTCACATCGCAGCCAAGAAATAGGATCTGGCAGGTCAGTGGAGCAATAAAGAAGCAGTGAGTCACAGGTGAGCGGCCCAGGCAGAAGGCACAGGCACCATCATAACCATTCATTTAAATTTAAACCAAGCACCACGCAGGCATGCTGCACACCATGCAGCATATGTATTTAATTAAATTTAAGGGTATCTAAAGTGGGCATGACAGGGCAATTGCCAGGACCTAGGCCAGTGCCTAATAGGCCCATTAACTAATCTGGCCATGGCCTTTAGCCAGTCCATGCAAAACTGGAATGCTTTGGTGGGTGCCTTTTTGTCACCTGGGAAATTGCAACTAATTCTTCCACTTACATATTTATTACAGAGAAAACTGAGGAGCATTGCTGAGGAATCTTGCCATAATGACAACACAGACATGCACCAGCTGGTCAAGGATATGTTAGCATGCTTTGAACAAGATCTTCTCATAGTTTCCAGCAATGAGGAATACATTTTTGCTACTTTGTTGAACCCCGCTTTCAACACAGAATTGTTGAATTTCTGCCAAAGCACGATCAGTGTGTTACAACAAGAAGTCATAATCATCAGCAGCATCTCTCTGATGAATCAGATTCTGTCAAGTGAAGGTTTGCATTGTGGAGGATGAGAGGGAGAAAGATAGGGCCAGAAAAACTGGTATAAAGCATAGTGAAAAGGAAGGCAGAAAAGGATTTATACCAGCAGCAGCAGCTACATCAAATAGAACACTCCACTCCCATTCTAAACACAGAGTGATTCATGGGTCTCAGGGGCAGCACATTTCAAAAATTTGTGGTGGTGGTAGTAGTGGCTCTGATAGTGGTACATCTCTTTGGGACTTGTTCGTTGAGAACGGATTGGAAACTGATACACAGGAACACCATGTAGCTCCTAGGAGTGGTCCCATTGCAAGTGAGATGGTTTCACCATACTTGCGGAATATATATATACTCTGGGCAGAAATGATGACCCCATGGACTACTGGAAAACAAAACAATGTATATGGCCAGCAGTAACATGTACCACAAGAGGAAACCCTTAGTTGCCCACCAGCAAGCACTGAGTCTGAGCGTGTTTTTAGTGCAGCTGGTTATATTGTAAATGATCGTAGAACACTGCTATCAAACATTCTTAAAAATTAACCAACATTTAATACCATGTGGGTATCAGGTACCAGAAGTGGACAAAACCACACATGACAGGGAAAGCCAGCCCACGTGTATTATTATCAGCAGAACAGAGGATGAAGAGGAGGATGAGGAGAAGGGATGTGAAAGGTTGCTACCATCTACCACTGTGTAACACCTGCTATTACTGATTAATGTATGTCAATAATCTGAGAATAATAACAGCTTGCATTAGACTGAAACATGAAAATGATAAAAATTGCTGTAGGAATCATGTTGAATATGTAAAGATGTAAAAATATATAGAGAGATAACAGCAACACCACACCAGTCCACCACCACCATACACATGCTCTAAATTGAATTTGGATTTTAGTAACCTCTTTTTTATTTATTTTTTATTTCTCTTTATAAACAATAGCTAGACAGCATAGCAGCAGGCTTACAAAAAGGCTGAATGATATTTGTGTGTGAATTGTGCAGGACTCAAATTAGTCAAATACAAGTCCTGAGAAGAAATTTATTTGTAGACTGTAGACTTGTTAGGCACATCAGCCCTGAGAAAATATTGATTTGTTGGACTTAGGCTTGTTAGGCACAAACCCTGAGCAAGAACTCATTTGTAGGACTCATGTTTGTTGATCACAACATGAGCCCACAAAAATTAGTTTGTTGAGGCCTCAGGGCTGCCAAGAACAAGCCCTGAGGCAAAAAATAAAACGCCTCAATGGCCTAGTACCAGGAGGTCATTTTGGGTGCATATGCACTCAAATCAAACAACTGGCACAACTGCAACCAAACACGTTGATGCTTAGGTCCACAATGTCAAAATTCTCCACCCTGAAATCAAGTACTGCTGTCACCATGCCCCTTGTCTGCTTAGGACATGTGACAACTAGCAGATTTACTAATAATGATGAATCCTCCCTGCCACCAGCTTAGGGTATTGTGTGGAATGGAATCTCCTTGCTCAGATGCCTCTTGATTCCCAGCTTGCTATTAGTCTCTACCACATAGCCATGTGTGGTCAGGGCACCACACAATGTGCAATGGGTAGACTCAATCTGCCACATCCTCGTATCTACAGAATTCCTGACAGCTGGTGGGGAGGTAATGTTGACAAAGGTGGAGGTAGAGGACTCTAAGGGTGCCGGGGCAGGGACAATTGCTACATCTGTCTGGGCCCAGACTCTAGCACAAGAAGCTGATGACAACGCAAGTGTTTCACTTGCCATTGAACATTCATGATCATGCTGGGTTTCTTTACTCTTCCTGTTTGATTTCTGTTGACATTCTTGGTGCCCTGGGGAGGTACAGGGGGTACAGCAACAGAGGCTTCCAGTTTCTTTTGTGGAGATTGGCTTTAACATGCTACACATAAATATCTTGGTTTCTGAGTTGCATGTGTTTTGTGAGGGAGGTTGTGCCAAGGTCACACAGTGCACAGTGCTGACGCTGATGATGGCACTGTGTCTGCCCCAAGAGAAAAATAATCCCACACCCATGATTTGTGGGGAGTGGACAGGTGGATAAGAATGGCCTCTTTATTCTTCTCCACAATCTTTATCAGAGGCTGGGGCAAAGGAAGATGTTGCTGATGCCTCAGAATCAGCACTAGAACTAGTGCCAGGATTATTGGTGGCAAGTAAAACATGCCCTAGTCCCCAATCACTACTACAGTGTCACGGTAGCTTAGACAAAGAAAGTCTCTGACAGGTACAGTTAAGAGCAACACCACTTTATTGAAAGATATAATACAATAATGGCAAACAAGCCCTTCCCCAACCCAGGCGTGGAGACAGCGCTACAGTCCACTACCCAGGAGCTGACACTGAACTCAGCCTGAGTACTGGAACCAGGAACATGGCAGAGAACATGCCTATGGTTCAGGGTACCACCTGAAATAGAGAAAGGTGGCAAGCGGCCAATCTCTGCCCTAGAACGCTAGGATCAGCAGATGCACAATACCATAGAATGCTAGGGTCCAACAGGAATGATACCCTAGAACGTTACGGCCCAAAGCAGTCAGACACCACACCCTAGATCTCTAGGGTTCAGGCAAGATACTCGGTAAGACCAGAGTGATACAAGGCCTATAGGTCAGACAAAACCCGGAGAAGTACAATGTCAGAGACCAGTCCTAAGGACCTGCATGGTCAGGGAACCAGGCCCAAGGCAAAGTGCAAGCGGAGTCAGACAAAGCCAAGGTCATACACGGATAGGGTAGTCAGACTGAGCCAGGAATCGAGCACGGATCGGGTAGTCAGACAAGGCCAGAGGTTCAGGCACAAATTGGGTAGTGAGACAAAGCCAAGAGCCATACACAGATTGGAATCAACAGCCAAGAAAGGGTCACAATTAGTGATGAGCGAGCATGCTCGGCCGAAGCTCGGTTCGGCTCGAGCATCGCTCTGCTCGGCACATGGCGGTACTCGTACGAGTACCGCATGTGCTCGCCCGCCATGTTCGGGTCTCCTCCCCGCACGTTTCGCGGCTGCTGCACAGCCAATAAACGTGCGGGGAGGCTCTGACATCAGTGTAATGCCAGCAGCCATGTTGGCTGCTGGCATTACACTGATTGGCTGGCCAGAACCCGTGATCGGGTGCTGTATAGCACCTGACCAGCGAGTTCGGCTCAGTCTTAGCCAGGGAGAGATGAGGATAGGAAGGGAAAGTCAGTGTAGGGAGAAGAAAAGCGAGTTTGAAAAAAAAAAAGAACCAAAAGTCCTTTTTAGGACTACTGTGTGTGGGGGCAGCAGATATATTTTGTTTTGGGGGGCAGAGTTTAAAAAAAAAACGACACATATTCCGTTCACTGTGCCTAGCCGCAGATTAGCAGCACATTCTGTTTATTGTGCAAAGTTTCAGATTAGGAGAACATTCTGTTTAGTGTGCAAAGTTGGAGATTAGCAGCACATTCATTTTAGTGTGCAAAGTTGCAGATTAGGAGAACATTCTGTTTAGTGTGCAAAGTTTAAAATATCAAAGTCACATATTCCATTCACTGTGCCTAGCCGCAGATAAGCAGCATATTCTGTTTAGTGTGCAAAGTTGCAGATTAGGAGAACATTCTGTTTAGTGTGCAAAGTGTAAAATATCAAAGTCACATATTCCATTCACTGTGCCTAGCCGCAGATAAGCAGCACATTCTGTTTAGTGTGCAAAGTTGCAGATTAGGAGAACATTCTGTTTAGTGTGCAAAGTGTAAAATATCAAAGTCACATATTCCATTCACTGTGCCTAGCCGCAGATAAGCAGCACATTCTGTTTAGTGTGCAAAGTTGCAGATTAGGAGAACATTCTGTTTAGCGTGCAAAGTGTAAAATATCAAAGTCACATATTCCATTCACTGTGTCTATCCGCAGATAAGCAGCACATTCTGTTTAGTGTGCAAAGTTGCAGATTAGGAGAACATTCTGTTTAGTGTGCAAAGTATAAAATATCAAAGTCACATATTCCATTCACTGTGCCGAGCCGCAGATAAGCAGCACATTCGGTTTAGTGTGCAAAGTTGCAGATTAGCAGAACATTCTGTTTAGTGTGCAAAGCTGCAGATTAGCAGAACATTCTGTTTAGTGTGCAAAGTGTAAAATATAAAAGTCACATATTCCATTCACTGTGTCTAGCCGCAGATAAGCAGCACATTCTGTTTAGTGTGCAAAGTTGCAGATTAGGAGAACATTCTGTTTAGTGTGCAAAGTGTAAAATATCAAAGTCACATATTCCATTCACTGTGTCTATCCGCAGATAAGCAGCACATTCTGTTTAGTGTGCAAAGTTGCAGATTAGGAGAACATTCTGTTTAGTGTGCAAAGTATAAAATATCAAAGTCACATATTCCATTCACTGTGCCGAGCCGCAGATAAGCAGCACATTCTGTTTAGTGTGTAAAGTTGCAGATTAGCAGAACATTCTGTTTAGTGTGCAAAGTTGCAGATTAGCAGAACATTCTGTTTAGTGTGCAAAGTGTAAAATATAAAACTCACATATTCCATTCACTGTGTCTAGCCGCAGATAAGCAGCACATTCTGTTTAGTGTGCAAAGTTGAAGATTAGGAGAACAATCTGTTTAGTGTGCAAAGTGTAAAATATCAAAGTCACATATTCCATTCACTGTGCCTAGCCGCAGATAAGCAGCACATTCTGTTTAGTGTGCAAAGTTGCAGATTTGCAGCACATATTCCGTGTAATATGAAGAAGGCGGGTAAAAAGGGACGGGGAAGTGGACGTGATCCTGATAGTTCAGGGCGCGGGTCAGGACGCGTAGAAACTGTGCCTGGTGCCAGAGCACAAGACAGAAAGACATCCACCATACCTAGCTTCATGTCTCAGTTTACAGGGCGTCGCAGGACATCACTCTCGAGGTCAGACCACTGCGAACAGGTGGTCGGTTGGATTTCAGCTGATACTGCTTCCAGTCGGTTAAGCACCACCCTGTCTTCCACCAAGTCCACTCTCAGTAGCCAAGAGTCTGGTCAACATAATCCTCACCCTGATCATCCTTCCTCCCACCATAGAGGGTCTGGTCAAAGAAGTGATCCCACACTGGGATATAGTGAGGAGCTCGTCTCATCACCAATCCTTCATTTGAACCTCTCTCCAAGCACGCTTGCAGAGGAACATGAAATCTTGTGCCCTGATTCACAACCTCTAGAGGGTACCCAATCACAAGAAGATGACAGAGGTGAACGGCATTTAAGGTCAAAGGAAGTGGATGATGATGATGATGAGACACAGTTGCCATCAAATCAACCACTTTTACTTTCTCAAGACCTTGATGAGGAGGATGATATACAGTTGTCAATGACTGAGTATGTGGTGGGATCAAGACATGAGGAGGATGATCAGAGTGAGGAAGTGGAGGAGGACTTGGTGGACGATGAGGTGACTGACCCCACCTGGGAAGGTGGAGAGCCGAGCGATGACAGCAGTCCTGAGGGTGAGCCATCTGCAGCACCGCAACAGGCTGGAAGAGGCAGTGGTGTGGCTACAGAAAGGAGGCGGACCGCACAAAACCGGCCCGCAAATGTTCAACGGAGCACCCCCTTGCGTAAATCTCCCTTGCCAAGGGGTAGGTGTTCCGCGGTATGGCGTTTTTTTAAGGAAAGTGCGGACGACAAAAGAATTGTAGTTTGCAACCTGTGCCACACCAGAATGAGCCGAGGCATGAACACTAGAAACCTCACCACCACCACCATGATCCGACACATGGCATCCAAGCACCGTAATAAGTGGGAGGAACGCCCGGATCGCCAATCTGTGTCTGCAGGCCACACCACTGCCTCCTCTTCCCCTGTTTTCGGTGCCGGCCAATCGCCTGTCGAAGGCGCAGGCCCGCATACCTCCCGCCCTGCACCTGTACCATCTGAAGCACCATCAGCGACCACATCCACTTCCCTGTCCCAGCGCAGCGTCAAAATGTCGTTACCCCAGGCATTTGAGCGCAAGCGAAAATACCCAGCCACCCACCCACAGGCCATAGCACTAACCTCACACCTTTCCAAATTACTGGCCATCGAAATGCTGCCATTTAGGCTTGTGGAGACTGAGTCCTTACGCAGCCTGATGGCAGCAGCTGTCCCTCGGTACGCAGTCCCCAGCCGCCACTACTTTTCCCGGTGTGCCGTCCCCGCCTTACACCACCATGTGTCCCGTAACATCACCCATGCCCTGACCAACGCAGTTACTGGGAAGGTCCACTTAACGACTGACACATGGACAAGTGCTTGTGGCCAGGGACGCTACATTTCCCTGACGGCACACTGGGTGAATGTCGTGGAGGCTGGGAGCGACTCGGACCCTGGGATGGCACAGGTGCTACCCACGCCGAGGATTGCGGGCCCTACCTCCATCAGGGTTTCCGCCAGCACCTACGTTATTGGCTCCTCCTCCTCCGTTTCCACCTCCGAATTCTCTGCGCGCAGCGCCACTCACCCATCAGCCGGTAGCTGGAAGCAGTGTAGCACTGCAGTGGGGAAGCGTCAACAGGCCGTGCTGAAGCTGATCTGCCTTGGGGACAAACAGCACACGGCCTCAGAGCTGTTGCAGGGGATTAGTCACCAGACCGAGCAGTGCCTCTCGCCACTCAACCTGCAACCAGGCATGGTTGTGTGTGATAATGGGCGTAACTTGGTGGCGGCTTTGGAGCTCGGCAAGCTCACACACGTACCATGCCTAGCGCATGTATTTAATTTAGTGGTTCAGCGATTTCTAAAAACCTACCCCAATGTGCATGATCTCTTGACCAAGGTGCGCCGCGTGTGTGCACATTTCCGTAAGTCATCTACAGCTTCAGCCGGCCTGTTGAAGCTGCAGCAGCGCTTACAATTGCCAGCTCACCGGCTGCTGTGAGACGTGAGCACGCGCTGGAACTCCACCTTCCACATGTTGGCCCGGCTTTGTGAGCAGCAGAGGGCAGTAGTGGAGTACCAGCTGTTACACGGTCGTCGCCTCTCCGTTCAACTTCCTGTAATCAGAAGTGAGGAGTGGGAATGGATGTCAGACCTCTGTGAGGTTTTACGCAATTTTGAGGAATCGACACAGATGGTGAGCGGCGATAACGCTATTATCAGTGTAACCATCCCACTTCTGTGTCTACTGAAACGCTCGCTGCTCACAATTAAAACCGAAGCTTTGCATGTGGAAGAGGTGGAAATGCGGGAGGAAGAGCTTACACAAGGTGATAGCCAGAGCACCCTCACTTCGTCTTCTCAGCGACAATTGCAGGAGGCGGAGGAGGAGGAGGAGGAAGACACGGTTGCCTCCGCTACAGAGGGTAGCCATGGAACTTTAGTTCCATCTCTTCAGCGTGGGTGGGCAGAAGAGGAGGAAGAGGATGAGGAGATTGAGAGTCATCCTCCTGTTGAGGACAGCGAAATCTTGCCTGTTGGTACTCTGGCACACATGGCTGACTTTATGTTAGGCTGCCTTTCCCGTGACCCACGCGTTACACGCATTTTAGACAACACGGATTACTGGATGTTCACCCTTCTGGACCCCTGCTACAAAGAGAATTTCTCATCTCTCATTCCTCCGGTGGAGAGGACAAGCAAAATGGTGCAATACCAGAAGGTTCTTGTTGAAAAATTGCTCCAAAATTTTCCATCTGACAACGCTGGCGGCAGAGTACGTGCTACCTTGGCCAACCGAGAAGGGGAGAAAAGGGGAGCACACAGCAGTTCCGACAAAGGCAGGGCAACACTCTCCAAGGCGTGGGACACCTTCATGACACCCCGCCAGCACCCTCACCCTGATGCGCAGCCTAGTGTCACAAGGAGGGAAAAGTTTTGGAAGATGGTGAAGGAGTACGTAGCAGACCGTGTCAGCGTCCTCAATGATCCCTCTGTGCCTTACAACTACTGGGTGTCCAAGCTGGACACGTGGTATGAACTGGCACTCTACGCCTTGGAGGTGCTGGCCTGCCCTGCCGCCAGCGTTCTGTCTGAGCGGGTATTTAGTGCTTCTGGTGGCATCATAGAAACATAGAAGAAACATAGAAGATTGACGGCAGAAAAAGACCACCTGGTCCACTAGTCTGCCCTTTAGTATTTCTTTATTGTTATCTTAGGATAGATATATGTTTATCCCAGGCATGTTTAAATTGTGTTACTGTGGATTTATCAACCACCTCTGCTGGAAGTTTGTTCCAAGTTTCTACTACTCTTTCAGTGAAATAATATTTTCTAATGTTTTTCTTGATTTTTCCTCCAACTAGCCTCAGATTGTGCCCCCTTGTTCTTGTATTCAGATTCTTATTAATCACACTTCCCTCCTGAACCTTGTTCAGTCCTTTAACATATTTAAAGGTTTCAATCATGTCCCCCCTTTCTCTTCTTTCCTCCAGACTATACATATTTAGATCTCTGAGTCGTTCTTGATAAGTTCTATGCTTTAGACCTTCCACCATTTTTGTAGCTCTTCTTTGAACCCGCTCAATTTTAGTTATATCCTTTTGCAGATGAGGCCTCCAGAACTGTACACAGTATTCCAGATGTGGTCTCACTAGAGCTCTATACAGAGGGATCACAATCTCCCTCTTCCTGCTTGTTATACCTCTAGCTATGCAGCCAAGCATACGATTTGCTTTCCCCACCGCCTGGTTGCATTGGTTACTCATCTTGAGGCTGTCAGAGATGACCACCCCCAAATCCTTCTCTTCTGAAGTCTTTGCTACCACAGAACTGCCAATACGATAGTCAGATTGAGGGTTTCTTTTCCCCAAGTGCATTATTTTACATTTGGAAACATTGAACTGAAGTTTCCATTGTTTTGACCACTTATCTAATAGTGCCAAATCATTCTCCATATTACAGACACCTCCTGGAACATCAACCCTATTACACACTTTTGTGTCATCAGCAAACAAGCAAACCTTCCCTGCCAAGCCTTCCCTTATGTCACTTACAAATATGTTGAACAGAACAGGGCCCAGAACAGATCCTTGTGGCACTCCACTTGTAACCAGTCTCTGCTCAGAATACACTCCATTAACAACAACCCTCTGGTTTCTGTCCTTCAGCCAACTGCAGATCCACTGAACTATCCAGGGGTTAAGTCCAATTCTTGATAATTTATCTATCAGCTCTTTATGGGGAACTGTATCGAAAGCTTTACTGAAATCCAGGTAGGCGATATCCACAGCACCACCTTCATCCAGCACTTTAGTTACATAGTCAAAGAAATCAATGAGATTAGTCTGACAGGATCGGCCCTCAGTGAAGCCATGCTGGTTTGGGTCCATCAGGTTGTTTTTTGTTAGATGGTCAATTATCTTCTTCTTTAGAAGAGTCTCCATCATTTTTACCACTACAGATGTCAGGCTGACTGGCCTGTAGTTACTAGCTTCTTCTTTACTACCCTTCTTGTGAATGGGTACAACATTGGCCATTCTCCAATCATCAGGAACTTCTCCCGTAAGAAGGGACTGGTTATACAGATTAGTCAGGGGGCCAACTATGACAGATCGGAGTTCTTTAAGAACTCTAGGGTGGATTCCATCCGGACCCATCGCTTTATTTGACTTTAGCCGGACAAGTTCCTCTAGAACATCGGCCTCTGAAAACACTGGGGCTAAAATTATACAACTAGAGGCAATGCTGTGTTCAGCCATTTTCTGATTATGAGGGCCGCCGTCTGAAAAAACTGAGCAGAAGTAGTTATTCAGATGGTCAGCGACCGCCTTTTCCTCTTCTATATACTGATTTTTTCCGTTGTTAATTTTTGTAATCCCGCAGTTTTTCTTCTTCCTGTCACTGATATATCTGAAGAAGGTTTTATTCCCCTTCTTAACAGATTTGGCCATTTCTTCCTCTTTTGAGGCTTTAGCAGCATTTATCATCTGTTTAGTCTTCTTCTGTATAGTTTTATACCCTTCTCTGTCCGCTTCACTTCCAGTCTCTTTATATCTCTTATAGGCAGACTTTTTATCTTTCACTATAGCTCTTACCTCTCTAGTAAACCATAGTGGATTTCTCTTTCTTTTCCTCTTGCTAATTTGTCTAACATGTAATCTTGTTGCCTTTAAGAGGACTTCTTTGAGTGTCTTCCACTGAGTACTCACTCTCGGTGTTTTATCCCACCCTTTTAATTCTTTCTTTACATATTCTCCCATATCCTCAAACTTCGTCTTCCTAAAGTCCAATACTTTGGTTGCAGAATGGGATTTCTCGTAGTCAGTCTGGATTCCGAACCACAAACATTGGTGGTCACTGGAACCTAGATTTTCTCCCACCTTCACCTCAGATACCAGGTCTCCATTTGTGAATACTAAGTCTAGGATATTGTCCCCTCTAGTTGGCGCCTTCACCAGCTGTTTTAGGGACATCCCCGTCAGGGCTTCTACGATGCTCCTACTTCTACATGTGGACGCACAAGGGATATTCCAATCAACATCAGGCATGTTGAAGTCTCCCATAACTACTATATCTCCCTTTATCATAACAGATAAGCGTATCCGCCTTTCCACCGAAAATGCTGATAGGTTGACACTTATAAAAATGAACAAGGCCTGGATTTCCCCTGACTTCTCCACTCCACTGGAGAAAAGCCCCGGGGGAACATAAAGTCACTTTATATATGTTATTTACAATGATGGGAATACTCTGTATTCCCATTCACCCCTTCCACCCAAAAAACGGGTATATGGTTGACTCTCTTCCATATACCCTGTGATATAATTTTTATATAGGGCCAGCTCACCAGCGGGCCCAGTGATATAATTTTTATATAGGGCCAGCTCACCAGCGGGCCCTGTGATATAATTTTTATATAGGGCCAGCTCACCAGCGGGCGCTGTTTGACAATTTTTGTATAGGTCAGCTCACCAGCGGGCCTTCTCATATAATGTTTTATTGGGTCAGCTCTCTAGCGGGCCCTCTCATATAATGTTTTATAGCGTCAGCTCACTAGCGGGCCTTCGCATATAATGTTTAGGATGGTCAGCTCCGCAGCAGACCCTCACCCATAATGTTTTAGATGGTCGGCTCAGCGCACGTTTCCCTCTTAATCATGGCCCCAGTTCAGAAAAATCGAGGAAATTTTTGGGAGAATTTGCCTCTGCGCACGTTTCCCTCTTAATCATGGCCCCAGTTCAGAAAAATCGAGGAAATTTTTTGCAGAATTTGCAGATGATATACAAGTAAATATACAGCAAATACTGTTTGGTAACAATTTTTCGCCTAAAGTCGTTTTTATCTTCCTTTTTGTGTGTTTTACGGTCAGTCTGTAAAAATGGCGTACTACGGGCGAAACATCGTTCCCAGCAGCGACATTGGAGTCCAAGATGCATCCAGACATCCTCCCTATGCTGTCCCTGAACCATTTCTGTGGTGTTTCCATCATTTTCTGCCCTTTTCCTATGGACCAGGCACCCTCCCCTCATCAGAGCAGGGGGTGCCTGGTGTAATGCTCGAGTCCTCCCATTGACTTCAATGGGGCTCGGGTGCTCGGCCGAGCACTCGAGCCTCCGGGGGCGCTCGGTCAGAGCACCCGAACACCCGAGCATTGGGGTGCTCGATCATCACTAGTCACAATGAGGAATACAAGCAATATTCAGATACACCACGAAAGGGCACCGAAGCAATGTTTGAAGGATGCATATAAGGCCTATCGGAGAGGCAGAGCATAATTCGGTCAATAAGCCATGTCTACAAAATAGCGAGTGCTCTGTAGTGACGCACGTATGCAAACAGGAAGTAAGGCAGCAACCAGACATGGTGCAGTCGGCACAAGTGGGGAAAAGCAGGTAACGCCACGGGATAAGATCACGGGCACCGTGATATACAGTTGTGGCACACTAGTCTGCTCATCATCCTGCTGCTGAGACAGATGAATGTCTTGCCCTGGCTGCTCCATCATCACCCTCACTCTCATCAAAACCACCGGTCTCTTGCTGCTGCTCTATAGGAGTGGGACTGGTTGGAGATGATGAAAAATGTGACAAAGCATACCCTACTTTCACCCTTGCCATCCCTTCAGGTGAAGAAAACTGGCAGCATTAGCAGCAAGCACAAGCAACTGTTAAAAGCTGATACACATACTAGCCAGTTCTGCCTTATTCAGCATCATGTGCCAGATAGACAATGCATGGGGAATGGGAATCAGGGTTAGGGGTATGTTGTTAGCACCCTAGCACACTAGTTAATTCCCCTTCCATCTCAGCACTGAGGTCCATACTGTAGTTAGTCCCAACAGCTGCTTCACAATCACCAACCTCACCCTCACCCCCAATGGTCTCTAGGTGCTGTGTGTTAATGGGACTTCTAGGGTCCCAGGCTGTCACATTGGCCATCATATTCTCCTCAGCATGATAAGGCACACTGGCAGCAGTAGAGACAGGCACAAGCATCTGACCTGTTCTGTTCACATTGCTACCCAGTTCTTCATGTGCCTTTGTCATTATTTTCCCCAGATGCCAGTGAAGAATTTGGGAGACTGGGGATCATTGGGTGGAATCTGGGCTCCCAGACCATTCCATGCTGATCGTGGTGACTTCCTCCTCCTCTCAGTCACTGGACTCATCACAGTCCTGCCTGCTCCTCCTTTTTTTTTATGGTTTTTCTTAGTGTTAGCCAGCACTATGAGTCTCTTCTGGCCTTGTTTTGCAAACTAAATCCCTAGAAATTTGCCTTCTGCCCTCTCTATCTCACTAGCTGTTTAATTCTCAGTTTCACTTCCTGGTACTCATGTTTTTTTTTTTTTGCGAAAATGTGAAATACACATAGTAAATGGGAGTGAAACTAGTACCCATTGAAAAGCATAGTTAATAATTTTTTTTATGTAGGCGAAATGGAAATTTGTTTTATGGTGTTGCTATGGGTGAAATTTCTCACAAAAAAGCAGACAACCACATGTTTTTAGCGGCATTTCTCGAGAGAACACAACAGGATATTTCTCCCATCTCTAGCTGCAATGCTATTGCATGAAAACACAGCCTACATTTTCTAGCATAGAATACAGACAAAGTGTAGTTATCCACTAAAGATCTGAAACTAAAGATTCACTTTCCCAATTTAGAGCAAAAATTAATTTGCTTTTTTTTTATATTCACACTTTTTTATATTTTGCCTCAGGTTAATCCAGTTACTTTTCACCTAAATCTGCAGGATCCAATTAAGTTCAGCTCAGATTTTCATGCTACACTATTAAACCTCTTTGAAGGCAATCCTTTTCCAAAAAGGTATCTTCCTTTAACAAATCCTGTTCAATCTGAGAATAGAAAGTGTAAACTGTGTAGAGGATTCTTGATAACAGATGGCTATTGCAGTATCTTATCCAGTGTCAAGGTTATTGGCCAGAGAAAAATTCTTGAAAACCAAAAGAAAGTGTTAATTCCTGCCTTCCTTACAGGTCTTCCAGCCTGCCCTCCCGTTCTTTCTGTTACTCTCATTTGCTTTCCATCTGCTTGCCATACAGACCTCCTTTGCTAGAACTCTGTCTATGCTAAATGAATCCCTTTTAAAAACAAACATAACTTATAAGCATTGCTGGAGATGCACTAGGGCATGATAAAAAGGTGATAAAGCAGAGATGACTTCTCCAGTGATATCACTTCTCTTTGTCCAGTGTTATTCTATGGAGCCAATGCATTAAGATTTCTCCAGCTTTAGAGTAACATAAGAACTGGAAAAGTGATATCACTGGAGAGGTCATCTCTACTTTATCACCTTTGTATCACACCATAGTGTATAACCCCCATTGTGTCTCTACTGAGTTTAAGATATAAGATCAAACCAATTTGTCTAGCTGACTGCTAGTTCTCATTTCTTTATAAAATGTCTTTAATTTTAAAAATCCTTGCATATTTTTTGACAATACAACAAAATAATATTTGACTTTTAAACTTGGCATATGTTTTAACATTATTGCTCTGTACAGACTATGGCTCAGATTTAAAGGTTTACGCTAAAACCATCGTTAAAGGGATAGTAATACTTCATTTTAACTTACTTGATTTTTGTACATTGTAAATCATGCAATCAATACCTCCTACTCCCATTCTCAGGAACAGTTTATTTTTCCTACAATTTGCTCTTAAATCTTACCCCTCCAGCCCCTATTTGTGACATCACCAGGAGCGCCGACAAACCTGAGATTTGGACATACGACAGGATGGATATCAGAGCGGGAAAAAACACCCAAGCTGAAGGCATGAATCCGCGCTCCCGTGTAGGAGGGTGAGTCATGTACACCTTCCTGCAAAATCTCATTTTGTCTTTGCCCCACCCTCTGCCTGAACTACTTTCAGACAGAGATAGAAGGACCAGAGCATTGAGGTAGATTTCACTTGGCCATTGAGCAATCAGTCCCGGTATAGGAAAAGGCAATACATATGGATGGTATAACTCAAAGTTCAGGGTTATGAAAAATTTTATTAACTTTCTCTATATACTCCCCCTTTAACCCTTTGAGTGCCATCTTAAGTCATCTTAAGTATAGTGGGGGTTTGAGCTTAGTGCAACAGATACTAATTCTTCTCATTAGGGTATATTCATTTTTGCATTTAGATCACTCTGTTTTTCTTTTACAGACATTAAAAGTCCATAGATTTGTTTAACCACAATACAAACCGTATTTAATAAATTATAAGGCTGAACCAAAAATAATGAGAGGGCTATATACAAATATAGCCTACTATAATATCCCTCTGATTGCTATGATCTATGGCACATAGAGAGAATGCATAAATAATGAAAAGTATTTTAATAAAAATACATGTCTAAAATCACAAAGGAATAAATATACTTATGAACATGTATAAAGCATATCCTAAATAATATTGCTAGCAATGTCATACAAATCCAGAAATCTCAAAGATGTTGTAAAAAGTCCGCAAATGGCAAACAATCAATCTCTGATATGGAAGCTGGTCTAAACAGTTTACCTCTCCCGACTCCTTGTTAACCCTTTCATGCTTTCCAATGACCCTGCTGTATATCGTGTCTCTTGCTTACTGGAGTTAGAGGGAATTCCCCTCCGGTGTTGGAACTCAGTCAGAACAGTACATAGCTTTAGGCTCAGCAGTAGTGTTGAGCGAGCGTGCTCGGCCGATGCTCGGATCGGCTCGAGCATCGCTCTGCTCGGCACATGGCGGTACTCGTCGAGTACCGCCATGTGCTCGCCCGCCATGTTCGGGTGGCGGGGATCTGTGCCGGAAGAGGCACAGATCTGAAGACGCTCCGCTGGACCACCAGGGACTGGAGGTACGGGGGCATTGCGGAGATGAAGGGGGACATTGTGGAAGAGGGGCATAGCGGAGATGAAGGGTGACATTGTGGAAGAGGGGCATAGAGTCTATGCCCCTCTTCCACAATGTCCCCCTTCATCTCCGCTATGCCCCTCTTCCACAATGTCCCCCTTCATCTCCTCTATGCCCCTCTTCCACAATGTCCCCCTTCATCTCCGCTATGCCCCTCTTCCACAATGTCCCCCTTCATCTCCTCTATGCCATAGAGGAGATGAAGGGGGACATTGTGGAAGAGGGGCATAGCGGAGATGAAGGGGGACATTGTGGAAGAGGGGCATAGCGGAGATGAAGGGGGACATTGTGGAAGAGGGGCATAGCGGAGATGAAGGGGGCATAGCGGAGATGAAGGGGGACATTGCGGAGCTGAAGGGGGCATTCGGAGATGAAGGGGGCATAGCGGAGATGAAGGGGGGCATTGACCAGGCACCCTCCCCTCATCAGAGCAGGGGGTGCCTGGTATAATGCTCGTGTCGCCCCATTGGATTCAATGGGGCTCGGGTGCTCGGCCGAGCACTCGAGCCTCAGGGGGTGCTCGGTCAGAGCACCCGAGCACCCGAGCATCGGGGTGCTCGCTCAACACTACTCAGCAGGAGTAGCGGGCAGAGGGAAGTAGCAATACGTCTTGGGGTAAAAGATGTACTGTGGGCAGAGGTATTTCGCATGAACTTGTACTCTGTGTGCAAATATTGTAGCAATTCCAGTGATTGGATAAAAGACTATTCTCCCGAGAAGGCGTTCGATCGCATTAACTGGTCATTTATGTTCTCTGCCTTACGAGCCTATGGATTTGACCCCCTCTTTTTGAAATACATTGCTACTCTGTACTCTAACCCGTCTGCACAAGTAAAAATTAATGGCTCCCTCTCTGACTCTTTCTCCATATCCAATGGTACTCGTCAGGGTTGCACCCTCTCCCCCCTCCTGTTTGTCCTTGTTATGGAAATCTTTGCGCAATGAATTAGACAGAACCCTGTCATCCCTGGAATTCCATTCAACTCTCTCGCTTTTAAACTATCTTTATTCGCAGATGATGTGTTGCTATTTACCTGCGATCCTCTCCGAGCAATTCCTGCCTTTCTCTCTGAATTTGATCTCTTCTTTTCAGATTTTAAGATCAACGTTCACAAATCTGAAGCTTTAAGCTTTCACTTATCTTCTGACTTGATGACTTTCCTATCCTCTACTTATCATTTTAAATGGTCTGTCAAAGGGATTTCTTACTTAGGGATACGTCTCACGACTGATTTGCATTCTATTTTCTCAGCTAACTTCCCTCCACTTTTGAAAACGATTCAAGAGGATCTTTCTAGGCGGCATAAACTATATATTTCGTGGTTAGGCAGGATCCATTCTTTTAAAATGATGATTTTTCCGAGATTCCTCTACCTTTTCCAAAACCTACCTATTTCTATCCCTCAATCTTTCTTCATTAAATCAACCAAGATTTTGACTCGCTTCATTTGGGGAGGCATCAACCCCAGAGTCAAAAGATCTACCATGACCAGACACAAGACGAGAGGGGGTCTTGGAGTGCCCAATTTGAAGACATATTACGAAGCTTCTTTACTCTCTAGTGTTCTTGATTGGAGTCACCGTGGAACTGATAAACTTTGGGTGGGCCTAGAACGTGACTCTGCCCCACTCGATCCGCTCCATTTTATACTCACTGATGGTAGCCCTAAAGGTTCTCTTTCCATGTTTAATCCCATTGTTCTGACCGTACTTTCGACCTGGTTTTCACTTTGTAAATCTAAGAGATTGATATTATACCCCTCTCCTTTCTCAAAAATCTTCCTTCCGATTAGTTCTCCTCATTCGTTGCCATCAAATCAATTTCCTCTCTGGTCTTCCATTCCCGAGTTAAAACTTGGGGACTTCTTGAATGGCTCTAAACTTAAAGACTTTACCTCCTTACAGTCCCTCTATGATCTCCCTCCTGCTGAATTGTGGAGATTCCTCCGCATTAAACATTTTCTCTCACAACCTTATTTTAAATCATGTGCTATTAGACCTCTAACCCAATTTGAAACATTACTTGAAAGGTCCCACTTTCCAGGTCGTGGACTCATGAGTACGTTATATAAACTTCTTTCTGACCATGACACTTTGCATAAACCACCTTATGCTCTTGCATGGGAAAAAGAACTAGGAACCACCATTTCGACGGCAGACTGGATTACCATCTGGAGAAACACACATAAATCCTCCATCTCCAACAGATCCGTGGAAACTAATTGCAAACTTCTTTTCCGATGGTATTATACTCCGGTTCGGTTGCATTCTTTTCACAATACCCTTTCGAAGCAATGTTGGAGATGTCATTCAGATATTGGTTCTCTGACCCATATATGGTGGCATTGCCCTTTGATTTCGTCCTTTTGGTCATCCTGCCTCCTTCTCATTGAAAATGTACTGTCTATCTCTTTATCTAGAGACCCCTGGCAAATCCTGTTGTACAAGGACCTTCCTCCTATCACAAAGTGTAAGAAATTATTTCTGTATGCTCTGTTAAATTCGGCTAAAGCCCTCATTCCTCTACAATGGAGAACCACCTCTCCCCCGGATCTCTTGACCTGGTTTGATAAGGTTGACGAACAATTACTGTTTATGCGCATATCGTGGAGACTTGCGCATAGAAATACTGCCTCTTTGATTCCTTTGCTCTCTGAAGTTAGGTCCTACAATAAACCAGTGACTGTACTTGGATGTGTAGCTCCAGAGCCGCTTCCCCCCCCTCCCCCCCCCTTCTTCTTCCTGTCCTCTTCCCTCTTTCTTTCTTCTTCATTTATCTTCTCCTTTACTTCTATCTCTTTCTTCTTAGGAAACTTTAGAGTTGACGCTTTGTATGAGAGGGTCAGGACCACTTCCATTCTCTTTTCAGTTATATACATTACGTTGTAACCGGTCATTATACTTTATCAATATGTTTAATCTGGTACCTATTTTATTGTAAACCCTCTCTGTCTTTTACTATCTTTTCAGTTTTTTTATTATTGATGCTTATGTCAATTCTTAATAAAAACTTAATTATAAAAAAAAAAAAGACTATTCTCACTGACAAGTCTGTTGGCTGTTGAACGCTGACATTGATACAATATTTGAAACAAAACTACCTGAAGGAAAAGGCAGTAACTAAGGGGAATGATGTATTATGGTTGTTGAATGACCCATAATTCTCCCCTGATTGCCCTAGAGACCAGTTCAACGCTATACTGATAGTGAATCTAAAAAATTTTTAAACTTTATTAGTACTTTACATTAAAAGAATAAACTCACGTTAAAATAAGATAACAGGAATAATTAATAACAGTATTCCTTCAGCACCAAAAGGAGATATAAATGTCTTAACCCTTTAAGTGCCAGGGGGGTATGCAACAATTGCTTTGCAATGCATTGCGTAACCCTCTGGCACTGAAAGGGTTAATAATAATATAGTCAGTTTGGGGTAACCAAGTGATATTACTGTGCTTAAAGGGATAGTAATACTTCGTTTTAACTTTATTTTATTTTGTAGGCATTAAAAAAACATGAAGAATGATATAAGTCTTGTCTCTCAAACCTTTATGGTTTATGAGATATTCACAAGCAAAGTTCCCCTCCCTGCCCCTTTTTCCTAGTGTAAGCCATCTCTTCTCAGATGTGAGTCTGGTTGTATGACAGTACAGATAACAGAAGGGGACAATTTTCTTTGTATGAAAACAATGAAAGCCCTTCCCCCCTTGACAAGTTTTTCAGCTTTTTCCATTATCTTAATTGAAGATTGTCCCTCTCTGCAGTCTACCTGGGCATCTCCCTTCTGATCTGGTTGAACAGGGGGGGAGATACTTTGTTTGTGAATATCTCTTAAACCATAAAGGTTTCAGAGATAAGACTTATATCATTCTTCATGTTTTTTTAATGCCTACAAAATAAAATAAAGTTAAAATGAAGTATTACTATCCCTTTAAAGATATTCGTATTCAGCTGCCTATGCTACCTGTTACAGGGTTACTGGCTGTTTGTATTATGCCTATTCACCAAGTTGCGGGTCTGTGCTCTTAATGTCTGGTAGCTGGTTGGTTCTCTAAATAATAGGCTATTACAGCATTTAACTTCACCGAAGCTACAGGTCTATTCTACTGCAGCTTGCCTCTCAGTCAGTATCTTTTATCTGTTACTTGAGGGCTGCTATTCACCAGTGATGTTATTTACCAAGAGCTTGCTCAATCTGCGCTTCCCAGGGAAATCACCACTGTTAAATTGTTCCCTTAATTGGTGTACAATGTATCTATGTTCGGACAGAAGTAGCGTGCAAGATAGTATCCAATCTGCACTAAATAACTGTCCCTTGTGGCTAATCCCGCATTCTAGGCTGGCTAGCTGATACAAAGTTGTTAGTCTGTATAGCTATCCCTCGCAGCCAGTGCCGCATTCTAGACTGACTGTCTATTGATTTCTTTAATTTTTAGTTATTTTCAACACATTTATAAGTGTGATTTCTGTACATACAGTCATTCACTGAAACTCTCCTTTGGCTCCGCCAAAATTTTTTAGATTCACTTTCAGTATAGCTTTGAACTGGTCTCTAGGGCAATCAGCGGAGAATTAAGGGTCATTCAACAAGTATATTTATGCCTTTGTGATTTTAGACATATATTTTTATTAAAATATTTTTCATTATTTATGCATTCTCTATATGTGCCATAGATCGTTTGTGTTCTATTGCTGTATTTGGGGACTCTCTTTTTGAACAGTTTTTCCTTTTCTGCCAGAGATGTATCCAATGCATTGCAATGCTCTGGATACCTTTCTGGGACTCACCGGGTACAAATAGCTGGAAGTGATTTAAGACTATTTGTGTCCTCAATCAGCCCTTGTTAGCTCTCACGAGGCTCTGGGAACTTTTTTAGCATGTATGAGGTGCCCGTGCACAGATGCATGAAGCTTTACCAGGAGCGTGCTAAATTTGTATATTCTGGCAAGAATATGCTCCACAACAGGAAAAAGAGAGATGGCTTCTGAAAGTCTCTGAGGGAGCTACTAAACCTTTCGAAAACTTAGATAAGAGTAATGATTACAGAAACATGAAGGGGCAGTTGTTAATATTATAGGTAATAAAGACTAAAGACAGTTTATGCAAATGAAGTATTACTATCCCTTTAAGTAAAAAAGGCACATCGTCCACAAATAATACATGATTTACGTTGTATTTGACAGGTAGTCTACAAGAATAGCTAACGAGCATAGGCACAACAAAAACACGTAACATAAAAACCTGTGTTGCACCTTTTTTTGCATCAACACGTGTCCTAATCAGCCAAAAAAACATGTCTTAAAGTCATGTTATAACATAACGGCCACCGTGACTAGAAACCCTGATTGATGCACAAACAAATTCAAACCCACACCCAATCCTAAGACCTCAAAGTCTCAAATATGTTCAAATACACCTATATAAACCCAAAAATAACGGTCACACCTTGTCTGTGTTTCGAGTTTTGGCCAGCTAGAGCATAGGACCCAGGAGTGTGAATCAGTGAGTGACAGAGAGTGACTGGGATTGAGTGTGTCTGTGAGGGACTGTGTGATTGCCTGTGTTTGATTGGGTATGTGATGTCAAGGAGAGGAGGACAGGAGAGAGGGATGGGGAGAGTAGTGGAATAGGTGAAAGGTCAGGAGGGCATCCCTGGTCAGAGTAAGAGTGGGAGTGGGAGATCCGCGGGTTGGAGGCGGACCCGGTCTAGAAGAGGCACACATAGGGCAGGGACAGCAATGTCAGTGGGACGAGGGGTACCTGTCAGGGAGCACCCTACACATTCAGGGGAAGTGCAGGCAGGACATTCTGGCCACAGTTATGACACCTTGCAGGCCGGAGCTGAGGATGAGAGGTTCAGGAATCCTCGGTACACTGACGAGGAGAACAGGGCCCTCATGGAAGCTATTCTAGAGAGGGAGAGCATCCTCTTTCCAAGGGAGAGGGTGTCTGGACTGGCTGTGAGGAGGAAGGCCACCTGGAGTCAGGTCTGCAGCAGGGTGAATGCAGTGGCCACCTGCAGATGGAACATGGACTCCGTTACGAAAAGGGTGACTGCAAGAGAGTGGTCAACAAGAAGATGGGGGAGGTTGCCCTGTACGCCCTAGGCATGGGAGATGGTCCCCCTGCCCACACCACCTTCAGCAGCTGGGAGGAGGTGCTTCAGCAGAACCTGTGGGCCACTGTTGTTGAGGGGGGCCCTGGAGGATCGGACACTGGGGAAGAAAGGAGCCTCCACACTACTGGTAAGTGCATCATCACAAAACCACACACCACATCAACAGACACAACCATCACATGCAAACACAGTCACACCTCAACACATGCCCATCATCGATCCATACAACTGCACCAACACAGCATCCTGAGGATCCCAGTTCAATGTGCTGTTAATGTGCTGAGGAGACACAATCCACATAAACCATGCTTCACAAAATGTTGTCTGTTAAAGATCATTACTGTTCCTCCACTATGTCACCCATGTAACTGGGAAGTCAGCACATAACCCCTTGAGTGCTAGAGGGATCATCAAAGCATTGCTCCACAATGCTTTGGCAACCCATCCGGCACTCAAAGGATTAACTGACAACAAAGACAAGTCAACAGGCTTACTATTAAATGCTCCACAGGGGAAATTCACTAAGCAATGAAAAATAGATGATGGAGTGAAGTTAACCCTTCCATACCATCAATTCACCAATTCCCATGTTAGTCTATGGAGACAATTCCGTAACGTTTCAAGTTTTTAAAGTATGAATGTATAAACTATATAGAAAAACACTGGAAATGGAGAAATGATATCACTGGAGAAGTCATAATTTCCACTTTACCTCCACTTCATCAGGTCTTCATCACTGCTCACTAAATCTCAATAAATATGGATCAGGTCACACATTACAGTACCACTGAGACTAACTGGGTGTATGTGCAACACACAGGACTCAAAATAACCAACACTGTTGAATATAAGGAAAACCAAGTAGGCCTTTGTGTTGTGTATGCAATAATTTGCTCTCACTTGAACTGTCATATCATACATTTGGTTTTCACATGGATCCTCAGGAGTGGTGATGCCATGAATGGATCTTAGACCATCCATTATTCGCAGGACACACATGGTAACCAAATATTAACCACTGCAGGTGACTCACCAACAGACCATGATTGATGGATATCTCTGATTAAGCATGGCTTGGTCACTCAGAGTGATCAAAACAACAACAGGCCTTAATCAGAGAAATCCTTCACTACTGATCTCATTGGTGGCCTTGATGACTGAAGTTGGACAGACCTCATGTACAGGATCCTGTCAAGTTCATCAATCTGTGATTGCCAGGGTAGTATCCCATGCATCGCAAAGCAATGCATAGGATACCATCATGACACTCAGAGATTCACATCAATAACATCATCTTGCATTCATTCTGTAATTGCTTATATTACTCATCACACCATGTAATTTCCACACAAAGCATACTGGGCTGCAGCACAGCAGGAGGCCATGGAGGAGGCTGTTACAGTTACCTCAGTCCCAGCACCACAGCCTGTGGCAACGCTGGATGCGTCAAAACATTGCTTCTGCTTCTGCCTATGAATCACTTATGGTCCCGGGTCTGGGCGCGCTTGGTGAGACTATTGGCTGTCCATGTCCCCTGGCTAAGTTGTTTTGTTGTTCAAATTGATGCAGGCACGAGTCGGGAGATGGACGCATCCTGGCAAGATGCGTCATGCGGCATTATGACACAGGGATCTACTTATCTACTTTATGTAGTTCCTCCTCCCAGCAACTTCCTGGGTTGGGCTTTAAAAGGGAACTGAGTGCTAACTCAGTTGCCCTTGTGTTGTTGTTCATCACAGTTCTATTTCCCTTGGGCTCCGTGTATGACCTGGCTTGTCTGTCCATCCATCCTGGTGCTGACCTGTGGCTCTGTCTGACTATTCTCTTGCCTACTCCCTGTGTATAGCGGACACCCAATCTGATGCAGACCTGTGGCTCTGGCTGACTACCTGTACTGTGTATAGTCCGGCTTGTCTGACCATCCAGCCTGGTGCTGACCTGTGGCTCTGTCTGACTATTCTCTTGCCTACTCCCTGTGTATAGCGGACACCCAATCTGGTGCAGACTACCTCTGGCTTATTACCTGAACTGTGTATGACCCGGCTTGTCTGACCATCCAAACTGGTGCTGACCTGTGGCTCTGTCTGACTATTCTTTTGCTTACTGCCTGTATTAGTAGACAACCAACCTGGTGCTGACTTGTGGCTCTGGTTAAGACTTTCCTTCCTGTGTCACGGAGTGACACTGGATTCTCTCACCGTTATGTTCCTTAGGGGAGTTTTCCCTCATTGGACTGATGGCAGGCTGCGTCAGTTTATCTCCCTACTATATACCACCTCTGGGGGATTCCTCAACCTACCCACTGACTGCAGGTGTGAGTCAGTTTGTCTCTTGCTGCATCTCCTGCTTGCTTCCCATATTCAGAGACTACACAGGTGGGGGCCTGTCTCTGGTAGGAGCTCTCCCTATTAGGCAGACTCCTATTTCTGATAGAGTAGCTGACCTATTGTGGGACCTCTACTTCTTCTCTGTGTTAGTTTATGATCATTATTGCCATTATTGTTATTACTCTTGTTGTTATCATTTTAATAAATTGTTATTTTTACTATACCGTTCTGACTCCTGATTTGTACTTGGCTAACCGTGAAAGAGGCAGACAGAGGAGTTTTCACTTGGGGAGCAAGAGGAGGGGACCAGCAGGTGGTCACTATATCCACCATCTCCACCATCCCCAACATCTCCACCAGCTGAACCACCTGCACCATCTGCTCCACCAGCTACACCACCAACTGCACCACCAGTAGGGATGGGCGAAGATTTTTGCCTCAAACTGAAATTGTCAAATAATGCCACTTACCGCTTGGCGAATAATTTCCTGAAATCAATGGGAAGAAAAATATTTCTCCACCACATCAAAGTTTTCTACAGCCATATAAAAGGCTGCCAGGCTCGCACAGCAAGCCATTTTGTGTTTCTGAGAGAAGAGAGCAGTGCATTTTTTGAGCTAGAGAAGACAGAGAGGGGAATTGAAGTTTAGTTTAGGGAATCTTTTAGGTAGGACATTTGTTCTGTTAGCAAAGTCAGTGGGGCACTCTTGGGAGAAGAAGGGAGGAAGGAAGTTGACCCCCAAATACTCCAAAATTCCATATGACTGACTGGCAAGATACAGGCAGCTAGGGACTTATTTGCTTGCTAATCTTGCTGTTATTGTCTCTGTGCTGGGTGGGGAAGTCTTGGGAAAGACGTTGTTGATTTTGTTTTTCAGTTATAATTTTTTGTTTTGACAGACTGTGATAAGACAACAGGGTGGACAACTTAAAAAAAAAATAAAATAAATATCTTAGGTGACAGACAGCTTAGGCAAGGCATCATACAGCTCCATCAGTTGTGTTGTGTACCATATACAGTGTAGTTGCGTAATGTCCAGCAAACGCACAAGGGGAAGGGGAAGGGGGAGGGGTGGAGCTCTGTAGGGACATGAGCGTAAAGTAGTAGTTCAAAATCTGACTGCAGTAATGGTTGGTGCAGCATGTACAATCAATGATGATGATCCCTCTACTCGAAGGGAGGATGCAGGTCCCAGCAAAACTAGTTCCTGCACCACCAGTGCCAGTAGAAATAAAGAACCATACAAGAAGAACACTGAAGACAACAACAAGTCGCATTCAAGTGTTGCTGATGCTGGCAATAGCATAATAGAGGAAGGTATAGCAGCTGAACCACCTTCTGCATCAGACAGTGAGACAACCAAGCACCAAAACACCTGTCCTCAAAGTAGTAGCGAATTTTGTTCCAGTAAAAGTAAAAAGAAATTGTTTGAGACCTCTAAAAGCTTAGAGGAATATAAGGGTAGGTAGTGGGCAGGAACTGTCAGGTGATGCTGATGCTGCTGAGGATGACCTAATGATGAGTGATGATGATGCAGATCTAGAATATATCCCTCCAGCATCCTTCTCTTGTTCAAATACAGATGAAGGTGAGAGTGAGGATGTTGACAGGGCTATAAGGTTAGCAGAAAGTCAAAGGCTGAATCTTCCACCACTTTTAAGGAGCACTGTGCCTGTCTCTAAAGTGTTTGAGAAAGCCATTGGAAAGTCTGACCCTGGACAAGTACAGATATCAAAAAGCAAACAGTAACCCTATCATTCATCATCAGCATCATCGCCTCTTCAAAGTCCCACTCAGCCACACACACCTGTTTTGAGTACCCAGCAGAAGAAAAACAACATGGGTTATTAACATCTACAGTGTTCGATATGACGAGTGCCTCTGCTGCTGCAAGTGTTGCACCTTTGACACCTAGTAGTTGTGGCAGTAGAATTGCATCAACATCTAGCCCCAGTAGTAGTAGTAGCAGAAACCACACATGACAGACAAACCCAGGACAAATATATTAACAGCAGCACAGATGAGGAGGTGGAGGAGGGATGTGACGAAGGGTTGCCACTGGTAAAAATACATACATAAATATCACCATGCCAGTCCTCCACCACCACCACCTTTATTTTTTTCATTACTTGACATCATCATATGTGCCAGTGTCACTTAAGCAGGAAGTTAGTTTTATGGGCAAAGGACAAATGCATTCTGCATGCTAACACATTTTTCAAGCCATACTTTGCTGTAGGACTCACAACTTTGACTTTCAGCCACTTATTTCTAAACTTTAGCCCTCAGAAGAAGTAATATTACAATGTCAAATGTAGTACCTATAGGAAATATAGGCAAAAAATGTGTTAAAATAGGAGAAAATCTGTTAACATAGATGGAAAATTTGTTAAAATAGGTGAAAATTAGGCAATTTTTGCATAGGCGGAAAGACAAAATTTTTTGCGGGAAAAGCGAAAAATCGGATGTTTTTGCGAAAAGTCATGCAAGAAATTTTTCACACTTTTCACCCACCCCTAACCACCAGCTGCACCACCAGCTCCACTATTCCGCTGGAATACAGAGCCACTCCCTATGGCGACTTGGTGCACCAGGAGAGATGAATGCAGCTGTCTGCCTCTGAACGGTATTACCCTGCAGCCCCACCACCTCTAGGAAGGCACTGGATGCCCAGGACAGTGCCCACCCCTCAATATGGGGCATATGTTCCCACTCATATTGAATAGTGATGGTTGTCCATTAATGGGTATCACACTACATTAAAACACACATGACCCTTGACGGTGTGCATCAGGGCCAACTATTGCATTAAGGGTATGCAGAGGAGAAGCTCACCTTGTATGCAGATGATGTATTACTGTTCTTGGGGGACTCACAGGCTCCGTGAGGTTACGAAGTTTGGTACCTACTCTGGGTTGTCCATTAACTGGGCAAAATCCTCCCTTCTACTGCTGGACCCACCGAGAGTGGACTCTGCTGGTCAAGCCTATGGTTTGCGAAAACGATATCCGGTACTTGGGACTTAGGGTGACAGCCTTGCCGGTACAGTTCTTTTGAGATAATCTCGACCCCCTCATTAATCACTTCAGGGAGAACACAATGGCGTAGCTTAACATTCCTATCAATGTTTTGGGGAGAACTAATCTGGCCCTTAATATTTTATACTGAAGATTTATAAGTACTAAGTTCAAGTATTACAATCACTGCAGTGCAGTGACAATTTTTTATACTCATGTAACAAGCCATTGGCTCCAAAAAGTCGTACTATCTGCCACTAGCATCAAGAACAATTAACTGCATATTTAAAAAAGCTAAATATAAAATTGGGGCCTCTACTTGAATTTTGCCAAAACTGAGCATGAATGCTGTCCTCAAATAACAGCATACAAACTAACCAGTGCGATGTTCACCATGTACTTATATGAAACATCCCTACATAGTCACAATGTGACAAAAACTAAATTAATATTCTAATGCTGTATCAGCTTAGCCCTAGTTATGTTAATATTTTCTGTTGCACTTTATATTAGAATGTTAAATGACTTACTTAATTTAAAATGTATTCAACCAGTAAAAAATATTAAATGCTACAAAGAGTAGGAGAAATTATTCATTTAATAAAACTGTGAAATATACATCCTCCTCACAATGAAATATGGAAGGCCATATGCAGAAAATAAAATTGGTTCAATTTTGGAGTATACCAACTGCAGCACATTGAGTACCTTTCTATCCGTCAATGGTTAATATCTCCATTTCAATGAATAGGAATTTTTATTTCATTCCTATGGTGCAATTATACAAATATACACATTCTATTTGGCATGTGTTTACTGGGCTAGCACACAATCAATAAAACGCTTTAGCACAGCAGTCTGAATGAATGAAAAATATGACTCTGCATGCTAATAGACACAATTCAAGAATAAGATGCAATATTTAGGTTTTAGTGTTTATAAGATATGTAAGGGATGTTAGAATCATTTTTTTATTCCATAAATCCAGTTCACTTCACATTAGAAGAGTCATCAATGCAATGTAAATGCGCATTTTGTAAATGTAATGCACGTACATATGACAGTGCATGAAGTGGCACTATTTTTGGAACATTTAGTGACATATTTACAATATACAAACTAAATGGGTACTTCACTGCTTTCCTTTTGGGTCGCTCAGTGCTGATAAGAAATTATAAAATCTAATTCAAAGAAAGAAATAAAAAGTAGAGGAAGGATTTTCCACACACTTTGCCAAATGCATGAAGAATTAATTAAGTAAGGGGAGGGTAAGAATTTAATTATTTGTTTGCACGGTTGTCATAATGCTGACAATATGTAAGGGAAGGCAAGTGGGATAGCAGAGAGCGCACTCTCACACTTCAGCAACATAAATGCCATCATCATTTCATCTGTGTCACTTAACCATGGCAATGCATAATGGGTATTGTCTCCACTTCTCAGCTGTGTAGGACCAATCAGTCTAAGTATTTAAAGGAAGTCACAATCTAGGTTTGGCAGTCTTTTTGGTCCTACACAGCTGTGAGAATGAAATCAGAGCGAGTTATACTACTCACATTTAGAATTAAAAGAAATCAGTGTTCCAGATACTGTACTGCTGCCTTGCAGGTTCCAACCCAGAAGCTCCTGTTCTTGCTTGTTGTGCCAGCAGGAGAGTTCCCTAAAATGTACTTTTGCTATTTCCCACGTCCTGCAGCAGCCCATCATAGGAAAATTTGAGAAGTGTCATCTCAGATGGCCTTGAGTTCCATGCTGGAACACACACTCAGGATCAAAGCATCATCAAGGCCAAGAACTGTGTGGATCCTCAGGATGATACCCAATGCCTTACTTATGCATAGAGGAAGGTTAGAGATGTTTGTTTATATATATATATATATATATATATGTAGTTTTATTGTTCAAGGACCGCACTCACAGGACTTCCAAATGCTTCAAAATTGTGCAAAGGTTAAATGTTACCTATCTTGACAAAGGCCCAAGGTAGGGCCGAAACATTTATAATAAACTTTGCACAGTTTTGAAGCATTTGGAAGTCCTGTGAGTGCGGTCCTTGAACAACAAAACTGAATGTATCTTTTGTGGAACCAGGCACCCAGGCCATTGATTTTGATTGGAAGAGTGCTAGGACTTATATGTTTGGTATATATAGAGTAATGTGCAAAAGTTTTAGGCAGGTGTGAAAGAATGCTATAAAGTAAGAATGCTTTCAAAGAATGCTCTCAAAGACATAATAGTTAATAGATTATATTCATCAATTAACAAAATGCATAGTAAGTGAACAGAAGAAAATTCTAAATCAAATCAATATTTGGTGTGACTACCCTTTGCTTTCAAAAGAGCATCAATTATTTTAGGAACACTTTCACACAGTTTAAGGAACTCAGCAGGTAGGTAGTTTCACACATCTTGGAGACCTAACCACGTTCTTCTGTGGATTTAGGCAGCCTCGGTTGCTTCTCTCTCTTCATGTAATCCCAGACAGACTCAATGATGTTGAGATCAGGGCTCTGTGGGGGCCATACCATCATTTCCAGGACTCCTTGTTCTTCCTTAAGCTGAAGATAGTTCTTAATGACTTTGGCTGTATGTTTGAGGTTGTTGTCATGCTGCAGAATACATTTGGGACCAATCAGATGCCTCCCTGATGGTATTGCATGATGGCTAAGTATCTGCTTTTACTTCTCAGCATTTAGAATACCATTAATTCTGACCAAATCCCCAACTCCATGAGCAGAAATGCAGCCCCAAACTTGCGAGGAACCTCCACCATGCTTCTCTGTTGCCTGCAGACACTCATTCTTGTACTGATCTCAAGCCTTCGGTGAACAAACTGCCTTCTGCTACAGCCAGATATTTCAAATTTTGACTCATCAATACAGTGCACCTGCTGCCATTTTTCTGCACCCCAGTTCCTGTGTTTTCATGCATGGTTGAGTCACTTGGCCTTGTTTCCACATCTGAGGTATGGCTTTTTTTAAGGCAAATGGTGGTCACACAAATATTGATTTTATTTAGATTTTTTCTTTTGAAAGACTTGAAACACCTCCCACTGATGTTTTTATTGGAAGAAAGAAAGTCTTAAGTGGGACAGGCATTAAAGATTAATTTTGCAGTACTAATCAATGCAGAATTAATTCAAAGAGGCCATTAGATTCTTCTGTCTAACTTAACAGAAGAATCACGGTGCATGTGATTGCCCACTAATAGCGCTGTTGCGGTGTGCGGGCGACATTGTCTATCACTTCTTGAGTGTTGGGCTTATGCACATTCACTATTCTTATAAGCCTATAGTAATTGCCAGAGAGAGTCTCCGCCTACTTGCTAGGCCTTATAGGCCTCAGTCTGCCAGTACTCCCTTTCCCTTTCGTGGTGTACCTGTGGGCTAGCTCTTGTGATATTCCTATGCTCTGATCCGTATATGACCTCTGGGTACTTTTGACTCCGGCTACATTTTGATACCTGACTTGTTGCCTTCCTCTCCCGTCTGACCCTTGGCTCCATCTGACTATACGCTACGGTCTGACCCTTGGGTCCGTCTGACTACCCGCTCTGTGCTGAACCCAGCTCCAGCTGACTATCTGAATCGGTACTGACCTTGGCTTGGCTGACTTACTATGCTGTGTTTAAAACCCTTGGCCTGACTGACTCCGCTCTCTCGCTAGACTGTGCTCTAGCTGATCCCTCTGGTACAAGCTGCATTCCTCCCGCTGCGCCGGTCATTGTCTCTGGCTATTCTATTCTGCTTGTGACCAACCGTTAGTGCCTTTGGGTTTTCCGTAGAGTCCGAGGGATTCAAGTCACCATTGCCTAACTGTAACGGTTTGTTTAGACACTCAGACCAGTAGGTATAATAAAACAATCTTTTATTGAAAGAAAATAAATACAAATGATCGCCCTCTACAGTTGACAGCAACAATTGCAAGCTATAACACAGTACACATAGCTTTAATAATATGGATAGAAGGCAACCAACATAGGAACAGCGAATAGGGAACTGGCCCCTAAAGGGTGAATGAGAGCAAATTGTCAGTCTCAGCTGTGGGGTTTGGCACGCCCGTGTGGTGTAGTGATCAAGTGAGCAAATGTGCACAGCACAGAGTTCATATAAAGATGGGTCGTAGATGTTCAGTGACCAATGTGAGTGATAGCAGCACAGTAACCCAAAATAGCCCCCACGGGCGTTCGTCAATAGACCACTGAGCCTGCGAGTGCGAGAGTATGTAGCCCCCACGGGCGTGATCGAGACCAGCCTGAGATGCGAAGCTGGCGTTTTAGCCCCCACGGGCGTATAACCGGAGACCAATGTGAGCACAACACGATTCAATAGCCCCCACGGGCGTTTACCTACGGAACTAGCAAGAGCTTGGAGCCTAACCTTGCCACCAATAGCCGCACCGGACACCTCCGTTGATAACCGTGAGACCAAGAGCCAAAGATGCCCAACCGGTCTAACAGGATCGACTACTCTGCAAGCGTAATAGGGAGTCGCCGTCCAAGTAGCGGCCAACTCAGCAGCAGTAGACTTACAAGGTAACGGTTCTGTATTTAGAAAGGAGGTCCGGTCAGAGAGCAGCGGCAGTGCAAGGGTTAAAAGGTACGTTTGAATCTCCCAGGCTTGGTATGGTAGCTTAGCTCTGCAGCGTGTATAGGCTCGGTACAAGAGGCACAGCTTACGCAAGTCAGCAAGGGACTCTGCACTGATGGATGGGTTAACCAGGAGGGTAATGGTCACACTCGATCAGCACAGTGATGCAGGATTCAGAATGTCGCGGGGGCGACACAACCAAGCAGGCCGCGATGATCTTGAAGCAGGAAGTTGGCCAGCCGGATCGTAGCACGTAGAGGGTTCTCTGACAAGCCGGTCGTAGCACGTAGAGGATTCTCAGACAAGCCAGGTCGTAGCACGTAGAAGATTCTCAGACAGGCCGGGTCGTAGCACGTAGAAGATTCTCAGACACAATCAGGAACACTGGAGAGTAGTCAGGAGAGGCCAAAGTCGGTACACAGGTATCGGATACTGGAACACAGCAACAGCAAGTCTGGCTCAGAAACACCACGAAAGGGCATCTGACAGATGTAAGAGTCAGGTATAAAAAGGTCACCAAGGGGCGTGCCAAACCAAGTGAACAAATCACAGTCTGCCACAGATGAGAGTGACAGAATAATCACAGGCACTGTGATACTATCACTCCCCTAGCATTCTGGGGTACCTTTAGTCACCGTTGCCTGTAGGTTTACCCTAGCATTCTAGGGGAGTTTCCCTCATTTTGCTTGGGCATTTCCACTTCACCAGCACTAGTAGCTACTGCTATCCTGGCTACCATTACATTCTGTAGTCAGATTGGGATCAGCCTCTTTTCAATCAGTGGATTGCGTGCTGTCTCCATACCTGACTAGTGAGGGTCGGGGAAGTGCTTGTGCACTGTCTCCACACCTGGTCCTGTAAGGGTTGAGGAAGTGCTTTCTGTATTATTTCTGTTCTTATTCTAATAAAGATATTGATTTTACTGTATCTGTACTTGTCAGTGGGAATGTATTAGTAGGATCACTTGTTTAAATACTGCGTAACACCCTCCACTAAAACCTACTGGTCATACCATCATCTAAACTACTATTCTATAATCCTTCCATTGACACTAAATTATTAATATAAAGCATTCTTACTTTACAGCTTTTTTTCACACCTGCCTAAATCTTTTGCACAGTACTATATATATATATATATATATATATATATATATATATATATAATTAAGATTGTAGCCGTATTAGTCCAGTGATGTAGATGTAAAATAACAAACAAAATTAATATCTTTTAAGACCTTTTTTATTGGTCTAGTAGAATTATGGATTGACAAGCTTTCAGGATAAACTCCCTTGTCAATCCATAATTCTGTTAGTCCAATAAAAAAGGTATTACAAGATATTAATTTTGTTTGTTTATATATATATATATATATATATATATAGAGAGAGAGAGAGAGAGAGAGAGAGATCAGAAAACACTCACAGGTCTTTTTCCAGGAGAAAAAAAGTGCTGGTTTATTCAACAAAGTTTCGGCCTTCCTTTGGGCCTTTATCAAGATGCTTACACAACAAAGATATTATTGGCAATATATACCCTTAATAAGTGCGTGAAAAGGTGCCAGAATGATGCCATACCCATGGGGGAGGGGTAACAAAAAACTAAAATAACGACCTAGTCACAGTAAATTAATAGGAGTTTTTCAGGTATTCTTTCTTTCTGCATTTTATTTTAACTCTTATCACATTTGATGTTTATGTCACTTTGATTTACCCTATGTCACATCAAATTTTTCTTTATTACTTTGTAATATTTTTATTTTTTTTTTATTTTTTGTTACCCCTCCCCCATGGGTATGACGTCATTCTGGCACCTTTTCACGCACTTGTTAAGGGTATATATGGCCACTAATATGTTTGTTGTGTAAGCATGTTGATAAAGGCCCAAAGGAGGGCCAAAACGTTGATGAATAAACCAGCACTTTTTTCACCTGGAAAAAGACCTGTGAGTGTTTTCTGATCTCTACATGTGTATTACAGTAACTTCGACGGATTGCACCCAGGCAAACTTGAACTTTACAGTGAGTGCAAATCGTGAGATATTTGTATATATATATATATATATATATATATATATATATATATATATATATATATATATATATAAATAATGTGTGTGTGTGAAAAGTAATCCTATTTTATAGCATATTGAATCACATTTGAATTAAAGTGTGTAATGTTACAGTTTTATATCTAATGTAAAATGACCAGATGCAAGGCACTTATACACATAATTCTGCAGGGTTGTGCTGATGATTCTTTTGCATTCCTGTGGACTGAATTTTTCCTGCACTTTAAGTTAGTTCTTGCTGTCATACCCTGAGGACCTGAAGAGTATGCAATGCACTGCACATTACCAAGGGATTAATCTAATGAATATTTTGTTGTGAGCTCTGAATATCATTATTTTTACTCTGAATGTATGGGTTTTTATGCTGTACTAAAAGGTACACAAAAATAAGCAAATCTGTGCTATTATTTGATCCTGAGATTTCTTGAACAAGTCTGGTCTCCACCCATAAATCAAACTGCAAACTGCAGTACTTACTTAAACATTAAGCCTTTGTATCAGGCAACAGCAAGTGTTAGCAACCCTGCTCCAATGTTGAAGCAGAGAAAAGTTTTTCCTGGAGACAAACTGTTCAGTTAAACAAATACTGGTAAGTTAGAAATCTATTTTATTTAATACTTTAGTAACTTCAGAAATGTGTTTTATTTACTTTAAACAAGCTCTATCACTTAACTTTTGATTTTCAGCACATTTTCATGTTTTATTTCGAAAGAGTTAAATCTTTCCTTATACTTCTTAGTATATTGCTCCTGAATAAGCTTATATGCAAATCAGCTATAGTCTGTGAATGTAGAATTCAATTATGAATATAGATAGATGACATTCAAAGACATTTCTGGGCTCCAAACAGCTTTGTAGATTTAAACAAAATATTTATATAAGCAGAGGTGGGTCCTATTTAAATGACAAAGAGTATAGTGGGATCTATCCCCACTCTGTTTATTTCCCTATCTGGAGTGAGTCAAGCAGTGGCAGTACTAATGGTTTATAACTGGCAAGGAGGTACATTTAATATTCTGTATTAGATGTGTAAGCATGTGGTGCATCACTAATGTAATGGAACTATTTAAAAAACAAATAACGATACTAAAATAAATCATTTTAAAGCTTTCATACATACCAGCAGAGATGACAGTGCTCAGCTTGTAAGAGGACAATCCCTTAACATCACCACACAACAGACATCAGGAAAGGGAGATTTGCTGTTTCATATTTTTATTATTATTATTATTTATTTATATAGCGCCAACTAATTCCTCAGCAATATTTGTACATTTCTACAATTATATAAATAAAAAGATTAAGGTTTATATAGGTCCTCTTAATGCTGAGACAGGTGATTAATGAGGACAAGGCTATGGCTGACAACTTAAAACGCATTCTTCTGTATATACAAAGGAAGCAACAATTGCTGGCTGTGGGCAAACAGACAAAATCACTGAATTTCCTCCATTATGTACATGGATTACTGAGGACAAAGTTCAAAAGCGACTGGAAAATTATATGGTGAATGATGAACTTAGACCTGATGACATACGGTTCACTTTTAAAAGGTCGCATTTTAAATATTGTGCATCACACACCGCATTAAACATGTCACATGGATGAGAAGGGGGACATGTAGCCTCCTTAAAAGCCGCATTGCAATCATAACTGAATCTGGCTTTAAATCCCGCTTTATACAGTTGATCTATTGAGACACTGTTTCAAGACTCACCGATTTCCGAGACACAGGCTGTGAGGACTGGGACCTTTGTGGGAGTTGACATCATGACCCTTCATTACAAGGGGCTTGTAGACAGCTCATGGAATGCCTTAAATTTTCTGGTACATAATTTCATTTTTTTTGTGGCATTCAAAGGGTTAAGCTACATATTGAATAAAGGCGTAAAAATCCTAGATATGTTTGTTCGATATGTAGCTTAACCCTTTGAGTGCCACACAAAAAAATTAAATTATATACCAGGAAATCAAAGGCAGTCCATGAGCCTTCTAAAATGTGACCTTTTAAAAGGATACCAACAAGTTGGTACAGAAGAAACCTCATTTGCCTGAACTGCAGACAACATATGTGTCTTTCTAACAAATCAGACAGCTGTTTTCCATCTCTAGCCTCTTTCAACTTCGTTCATGCAGCCTTCTCTCCCAGGTATGCATGCAGTGTGGCTTTTAAGGAAGCGATATGAGAATCTCGCACTTATATGCAGGGTGAGATTCTCATGTCACCCTTTTCATCCATGCAACATGTTTAATGTGGTGTGCAGCCACACAATATTTAAAACGCAACCTTTTAAAAAGGATACCATGACATACAGCCAGGATTAATTAAGGAACTTAGTTCAGTAATATCAAGACCATTATACTTAATATTTATCTTTCATCAGGCATAGTACACTGTGATTGATGTAAAGCTGATATAGTATCATTGTTCAAAAAGGGGGCAAGATCCAAACCAGGATAATATAGACCTGTCAGCTTGAATTCCATAGTGGGTAAGATATTAGAAGGGTTACTGACTGGCAGTATTCAGAAATATGTGAAGTCCAACAATATTACTAGTAGAGCCAGCATGGTTTTATGAAGAATAGATCCCGTCAGACTAATTTACTTGCAATTTACGAAAGGTTAAGCAGTAGTTTGGACAAGGGAATTGCTGATTGATGCAGTGTACTTGGATTTTGTGAAATCCTTTTATAATGTGCCTCACAACAGGCTGCTACATAAATTAAAAGGCTTTGGTTTGGGAGGTGATATCTTTGTATGGATAGAAAACTGGTTAAATGATAGATGACAGAGAGTTGTTGTAAATGGAACCTTTTTCATTTCAAATTAGTCTAAACTTATGGGGGGGGTCACCGGATTCAGCCTCATCAACTATGTTACTATATTACATTTCAATATTATATATACATACACATACACATATTAAATGTGTATGTTAGTTTCACACAATTTAAAAAAATTTCCAAGACCACTTTTCCCCTAAGCAGCCACATGACAGACCATCATTAAAGGTCCATACTACTGATACTTGACTTGATAGAGTATTGTAAAGGATGATTTGTTAGATTTGTTCTTAGAGGCCCAAGCCCTGAAGAAACATTGATTTGTAGCTTGCTTGGCACAAGATCTAAGGAAACATTTATTTGCAGGACTTTGGCTTGGTAGAAACAAACCCCCCAAACTTTTTTCTTTTTTTTGTGGGACTATGTTTTTTTTTAAAAAAAAAAAAAAGCGCAAGCCCTGAGAGAAAAGAAAAAAATACCCTGATATAGGAGCGGAATTTGCAGCTGCTGCTCTTGCTGATGCTGCTGAGATGTTTAAGCAGCAGGATGATTAGGTAGCTGAAGGGGAATGGGATCAACAACAGCAGTAACATGGTTAATGGATGATGAAGGTTCCCCTTGCCACGACTGGCTCCAGTGATGCGCCTGAGACAGTAGCAGCACAATAAGTAGCCCCCAGTCTATGTAGAGAAAAGAAGAAGTTGGCCAATATTTTTTCTCCAACTGCCCCTCCTCCAAAATCATGGGTGTGTTGTTATTAGAATAGACATTTTTCCCTTGACAGCAGGAACTGTTCCTCTCATCAGCAATTGCAATGTGCACAGTGTGTGTGGTAATTAACATCTGAGGGCACAACTGTATCCAAACACCATGACACCCAAAACCAAGTACTGCCACTATACCCCTTGTCCAGACCCTGCTAAGGACACATGACAACTTGCTGACAGTTTAATAGTAATGATGAACTCTCCCTGCCAGCATCTTAGCATGTTTGTGGGGTGGATTCTCCTCAGATGCCGCCTGATGCCCTGCCTGCTATTCTCCTCCACCACACTGGCATGTGTGGTCAGTGCACCACACAGTGTGCAATGGGTGGAGACAAACTGCCACATCCTAACATGATCAACAGAGTGGCTATCATTGAACAATGAACAAGGTGGATTGGCAGAAGATGTAGTTACTCTAGAGGAAGAAGGTGATGGTGAGCTAGTTGTTTTGATCGTCATGAAACTTCCAGTCTATCACAGTGCCAGATTTGCCATAGAAAGACATTATTCACTTCCTAGCTGTCGCTCTCGCTGAGTCACTATTCTTATAGGTCACCATGTTGGTGAGGTCACCACTCCGCCCACCTGTCAGGGTTTTTAAACCTCAGCCTGTGTCATTTCCTTTGCCCTTTTGTGGTGTACCTGAGCTTATTGCTGTGTTGGTCCATTACTGTTCCTGTGTATTACCTGGCTACGTCTGACTACCCGTTCCGGTTCTGACTCCTGGCTACGTCTGATTACCCGTTCCGGCTCTGACTCCTGGCTACGTCTGACTACCCGTTCCAGTTCTGACCATTGGCTGCCTCTTGGTTCACTCTCCGTTGTTGCACTCCTTTGCCATTCCGTGCCTCAGTTTGGTTTCTTTGTTGCCTGTGCCTTCCACTCTGCGCTCGCTTCCGTTAGCGGCACTTGTTGGTCATTCCGTGTGTTTGACCTCCCGTGGCCATCCCGGTTTGTGTGTTGCCTTACCTAGCCTCAGTACTGGTTACCAGACTATTGTATACCCTATCGCTAGGGTATTGTTGCGCTCCTTTATTCCTCTGTGTGTGTGGGAGTGCTCTGCACTGCCCTCACATCTATTTGTGTGAGTCCCAGGGCCATTCAGATCTTGCTCATCTTCCTAGTGAAGGGTGAGGAAAGTGAGTCCACTGTTCCTTCCTGGTCTCGTGAAGGTGTGCCATTCAGCCGTATGCGTGGAGTACTCGCACTGTTATTCCATCTACATGTGTGGGTCCCAGGGCCTTTCTATTGTCGCTCATCTGCCTAGTGAAGGGTGAGGAAAGTGGGTCCACTGTTCCTCCCTGGTCTCGTGAAGGTGTGTCACTATCTGCTGTCACTTCGTGTCATTACTATTACTACTGTTGTGTCATTTGTTGCCACCAGCCTGTTTCTCCATTTCCTGTCATTATTGTACTTAATAAAGTTTTATCTTAAGCTCATCTGTACTTGTCAGTGTGTTAATTTCCTAGTCACCCCGTGACACAATCTCTGCCTGGGTTTCTCTATTCTTTCTCCTTTTTCATCTCCACCTCGCTTCTTGTTGTCAGCGGTGTTTGATTTCTGTGGTGGGTGCTTGTCTTTAACCCCTTCGCGTCCGATGAGGTATCCGGACTGTCACGCTGGTCCGGCACTTAAGGACCAGTGACAATCCTGGCACGTCAAGAAGTTCATGGCTCCCAGCGCAGCTGCACGCCACTCCGGAAGCCCTGAACCGGAAGTAAGAATTTTAAAAGAAGCCCCGTGGTCACCAAGTGCCGGCCTCACGTGCACACGCCTGTCGTTAAGGGGTTAACTTGTTTGACATAAATGTCATGATTATAAAGATATCGATGGCCACTCCAAACCTGAACATATACAAGTCAACTGTTGTTTAACATGTCCATAATGTAAGTGGATTCTCACCTCCCGTTTCTCTTGAGTTTGACCACACCGATTATCCACTTGTATGTGTTCTACTTAGAGACATTTCCAAAAACTCCTTACAATCAAGAACAAAAAGATACAAATGTGCACCACGTATCCACATCGAAGATACTTCAGCGTGTATTTAAAAACATCAGTTCTTTATTGTTCCAAAACATCAGTGATCATGAGTAAGTGTGTACGCGCGTGAAATGGGTTGATCAGAGCCTAACGCAGAGATCTACTTATGGGGTGCCCACAAGTTATCCTTTATGCCTGCCGTTGAAGTAAGGTACAATTTGTCTGTTAGATGTTTTGGAACAATAAAGAATTTATGTTTTTAAACACACGCCGAAGTATCTTTGATGTGTATACGTAGTGCACCTTTGTATCTTTTTGGTCATAAATGTCATGGTGTTTTCAGGGTGGTTGTGCCAAGGCGTGTTCCCTCCTTTCCCCTTCTAACTGACTTGTGCACAGTGCTGTTGGTGATGACTGCCCAAAGACAAAAATAGTTCCACAGCCATGATATGGAACAGGTGGAGAAGAATGGCCCTTTCTTATTCTCCTCCTCATTTCCCATCACTGTCTGTGGCAGTTAATAATGTTGCTGCTGTTGCTGCTACTGCCTCAGAATCAGCACTGCAACTAGGACCAGGACTCGAAGTATTGCTGGAGATGGCAAGTGGAACCTGTCCTAGTCCCGCATAACTTGGTGACCCCATTCCCACTGTACCCACCTTGGTCTGTGGCTCACTAGCTTACTTCTTAGCATCCTGCTGCTATTGAAACTCAGCAGCAGAAGGTAGTAGAGCAGTTGCAAATTCCGCAAATTCCAAAAGCTCATTACTAGTTGTGGTGGTGCTGCCCATCCTTATCCCTGTCTCCCATTCCATCTCAGTTTCTGCTAAAAAGGCCATCAATGTCTCTTCCACCCCAGCTTCTCCAGCATCATCATCACCACCACCACTAGTCCCTAACTGCTGCTGCTGCTGATCTATTACAGAAATCTCACTGCTGCTTGGAGGAGGTGACGAACAATGTGACAGAGTGTCCCCTAATGTCACACTTGTCATTTCTTGGTGACGTGAAGAAGGAAGACTGGCAGCAGTAACCACAGTCACAGGCAGCTGATCTGTGCTCCTGGTTTTGTCTTCTTACAAATTATATCACTTTGAGTACTAGTAGTGATATATATAGATAATAATAACCTATTTAATACAAATTTGAGATCCAATATGAAACAAATGATAAGATGGGCAAATAATAACTTGAAATATCTTTAGATGTTGATTTGTGGTTAAATAGTCCAAAGCACTAAGTCTTCTATGATGATCAATTTTTATTTGGGAATCAAATAATATTAAGCTCTTTGTTCTGATGCTGAAAGGGTAACAGGACATTTGCAGCTTCTTTGATCCAGCATATAAGGGTTGGGAGGTAGGGGTGGGTGAAAGTTGTCACGAAAACCACGTTGTTATCTGTTTTTTCGTGGGAAAATCCGCTTTAAAACTAGCGGTTACAATTTTCGCCCATTAGCCAAAATTTTTCGTCATTTTTTCAATGGCTAGAAAGGTTCCGCCCATTGATTTATGTTGTTTTCGCATTTCTGCTATAAAAACATAATGTTTTCGCTGAAGGCAGACACAATAGAAGCAGCTACAGAGCGAGTTAGACGTGCTGTGCTGCTGTGATATTTTGCAAAAAGTGAGGCAGGAGAGGCTCATAGCGACTCCTATCACTATGAGCAGTGTAAAAAATAATCAGTGGAGGAGCTGGAAGGACCCTTATGTGTCCACTGAGTCTGAGGAGGAAGAGGAAGAGAACACTACTGAACCAATGCTGTCCAGTCCCCCTAAATCACCCCAAGGAATCTTGGGGAATTTAATGTGAAGGGATGGAGAAGAGGGAATGGGAAGGAAGGAAGAAAAGGGAATAAGAAAGGAGGTAGAAAAGGGTGGTACTAGTGAGAGCAGGACAGGTCAGCTGTCTTTGCCTGCTGCAAGATGTGCTGCCCCTGCTGCCAGTGCCACCATTGCTGAACCTGCAGCCAATAGTGTTGTACCTGCTGTCAGTGCTGAACCTGCTGCCACCAATACTTAACCTGCTACTAGTGTTTCTTGTAATACTCAAGGGGGGAAGGAGAAAATGATGCCAAGTGTGACAGCAGGGGACCCTCTGTCACATTGCTCGTCACCCCCTCCAAACAGCAGTGAGATGTCTGGAATAGAGCAGCATTATGTAGGGACTAGTGGTGGTGGTGGTGGTGGTGTTGGAGATGCTGGAGTGGACAAGAAATCGATGGCCTTTTTATTAGAAAGTGAGAAGTATTGGGAGACAGGGATAAGGATGTGCATCACCACCACCACTAGCAATCAGCTTTTGGAATTAGCGGAAATTGCAAGTGCTCTAATTTCTGAGATGAAAGGGCAGCAGGGTGCTGAGGATAAGGCTAGTGTGCCACACACCACTGTGGACACAGTGGGAGTGGGGTCAACAAGTAATGCGGTACTAGGACAGGTTCCATTTGCCAGCGCCAGCAATACTCCTGGTCCTAGTTGCAGTGCTAAATCTGAGGTAGTAGCAACAAAATTATCAGCTGCCACAAAAACTGAAGGGGAATGTGGAGGACAAGAAGAAAGAGGCCATTTTTCTCCACCTGTTCCCTATCCCTCCCCCTTAGAAGTCATGGGTGTGGGACTATTATTCTCTTCCAGAAGGCACAGTGCAGTCATCATCAACAACTGTACAATGCAAAATTTGTGACAATTTAGTGAGAAGGGAAAAGGAGGGAACACACCTTGGCACAACCTCCCTGATAACAAACATGAACCGCAGACACCATGACATTTATGTCAAACATGTTAAAGCCAGACACCCATTACAGAAATTTAGCACCACTGTTACTGTACCCCCTGACTCTCCAGAAAGGTGGAGATCAAAGAAGAGGAAGAATAAAGAAACCCAAAAAGACACTGGAAGTTCCATGATGAGCGAAACAACTAGCTCGTCATCATCATCACCTTCTTCCTCTAGGGTAACAAGTACATCTCCTGCCAATCCACCTCGTTCATCGTTACCTCCCCCGCCAAATGATAGCCACTCTTCTGATGTTAGGATATGGCAGTTCATCTCTACACATTGCACACTGTGTGGTGCACTGACCACACATGCCACTGTGGTGGAGGAGTATCAATATCAGGCCATCAAGCGGCATCTGAGGAGATTCCATTCTGCAGAATATGCTAAGATGGTGGCAGGGAGGGTTCATCATTACTATTAAACTGTCAGCAAGTTGTCATGTGTCCTTAACGGGGTCTGGATACAGTTGTGCCCCCAGATGTTATTTAACACACATACCTTGCAGTTGCTGATGAAAGCCATAGTTCCTGCTCTCAAGGGAAAAAATATTTTCTAATAACAACACAACCATGATTTTGGAGGAGGGGCAGGTGGAGAAGATTTAATGGCCAACTTCTTCTTTTCTCCACATAGACTGGGGGCTACTTATTGTTACGGTTTTCTGACACTCAGACAGGGTTAGAGATAAAACACAGTTTTATTAAAATGAAAATAAGGAACAGTGCCCCTGAGGGCCAGAATCGGTAATACAGTGCAGAGTGATATACAGGCTTGATATGGCAAGAGCAAGCAAAGTATAATACAACACAATAAAGGGTTAACACCCAAGCAGGTAGTCAGTCTCTGTGGTGGTGATTAGCCAACGCCCGGTATACACAGTCCCAATAGTAGTGATGTAGCAGCTAGCTCAAGCAGCGCGGCCAAACTGAATCACGACCAGATCTCGGTCTGGTTTTGCCCAAGGGTATAGAGTAACCAACTGCAGCAAGAGCCAATGCCCCTACAGGGGTGAGCAACCAGGAGAGATACTGCAAGTGCCAATGAGATCAGAGCCTGGCACCCCTTAGGTGCTGTAACGGAGGAAGCACTGCCCAAGCTGACTATAGGAGCCAACGCACAAACAAGTGCGGATGGATGGACACATACACAGTGAGCGATTAGGACCAGAGACAAGCACCCTTCCGGTGCCAACACGGAGCTTCCACTGCCAGAGTATCGTAAGGCCCTTTACGCCACGCGGCGCAATGCACAGGAGAATGGCACCAAGCAAATGTACAACTCTGCAATGTATAGCTAGGCTCGGTATGCGGGAAAATGCTCAACCGGTGTAGAGAAGGCTCAGTAACGGAGACCACAAGCTTGGCAGGCGTATGCAACGGCTCGGTATCACGGAGACAACCGGAACAGCAAGAGTTAAGACCAGCACAGACACTAGGGTTTCAGCTCAGCAGTAATCTCTCAGGCTCAGTGTACGGAGGAAACCAACAGGCTCAGAATCGGAGGCCACAGAGAACTAAAGTGTGATCAGTTGGTGCTAGCTGCGAGCAGGCTCAGAATGTCGCCAGGCACAAGCGGAACACAGAACTGGATGGATCACGGAGCAGGAACGTCAGCTGGAGTCGGTAGATCATGGAGCAGGAACGTCAGCCAGAACCGGGTCAATCACGGCGCAGGAGCGTCAGCCAGAGCTGGGTCAATCTCTGAGCAGGAAGTCAGCCGGAACCGGGTCAATCACGGAGCAGGAACGTAGAGTAGTCAGACGAGCCGAGTCGGTACACAGGAATACAGGATCACAGCAACAATAGCGCAGGCACAGGAACACCATGAAAGGGCACCTGACAGGTGCCATAAGACCCAATATAAAGGGACACCCTGGGCGGGCCAATCAGCCTCCTCCAATGGACGAGCACCAGCACAGAGAGTGACAGGCAAGCACGGGCACCGTGATACTTATTCTTCTATTACTGACTCAGGAGCATCACTGGAGCCATTCGTGGCAAGTGGAACCTTCATCATCCTTCTTCCATGTTACTGCTATTGTTTATCCAATTCCCTTTCAGTTGCCTAATCATCGTGCTGCTTAAACAACTCTGCAGCAGCAGAACGAACAGCAGTTCTAACTCAGGACTCAGGAGGACATTTGACAATGACCAGTGGCTACTGCCCAACATGACCTGCTGGCACTAGGCCAATAGGGCATTTTTATCTTTTTCTCAGGGCTTGTGCTTTGAAAAATAAAAAATAAATAAATTGAAAAAAACATAGTCCTACAAAAAAATAAACAATTTTTGGGGGGTTTGTTTCTAACAAGCCTAAGTCCTACAAATCAATGTTTCCTTAGGGCTTGTGCTGAACAAGTTTAAGTCCTACAAATCAATGTTTCCTCAGGACTTAGTCCTCTAACAACAAATCTAACAAATCATCCTATATGAAAAACTCTATCAAGTCAAGTATCAGTCCATCCCAGTGGCATCTTATGTCAAGGGGTTCCTGTCTCTGTAACTTTAAATACAAATGTCTTATTTTATTTTGTTATTAACTGTCCCCCAATAGCAGTCAAGAAACCCCCCCCAAAACAAATTCCCTGTTCAAATGATTCATTAATTTATTCACCAACACAGGCACCCTCCGCAGAGCCCTTCATACCATGTCTTATGGTTTTTATTTTATTTAGGATTTCTTTTTTATTAAGTGACCCCCAATCCCAGTAAACAACCCCCCAAAAATCATTGCCTGTTCAACTGATTATTTCCTCACACCCCACCAACACAGGCACCCTCATGCCCCTTTTATACTGTACATTTGGGAAATAAAATATTATTTGTAATGTGTTGTGTGTAACTTCTATGTTCCCATTGATTTCAATGGGCTAAAAAAGAGGAAAAAAGCAGAAAATCGGCACTTTTTACAGGAATTTTTTCTCGAAGTGGAAAGTGCCATTTTTCTCCGGTTTCTGTTTGAGGCAGAAATTTTCACCCGTCCCTAGTGGGAGGTACAAATTATAATACAATGCTACTAATGTTGACTAAACCTTATATAAAATGTTTATACCCTGATGTCTCACACTTATAGAATTTATTATGAGATGATCTGATCCATACTGTGTCATATTACAGCATCAAAAATGGCATAATCACTAGATATAAATAATATTTGGTGTATTCATGTTTGAGGTCTAACTGAACTTTGAGGCACTTGTGAAGTGTCTGTCATCTATTGAAATTGATCGATATAATTTTGATTTGTAAGAAAGTCTTTGTGAAGGCGCGCACAGAACGAATAATCCCACACTCTTTCACAAACAGAAATAATCAATTGTTATGCTGTATAGCATGAAGTTCCAGTTGTAAATGAGATCCTGCTGCTTAAAACCAATAAAGATCCTACCCTTCCTTAGCAAAGAAGTTGATATATACAACACGTTTTCAGCGCTGATCTCGTGTTCCCCATATAATATTGATTTGTGTTTCTAACTTTTTAAGATTTAGATTCAAATCCATTAATTTTTCACACTATTCTCACAAGTACACAAAGGGGTCATTTGAGAGGATGTTATACCTGCCTTTCACACACACTTCTTACACGTCAATCAGCATTTGGAATACTGATTGGACAGGAGTTAATTGGTGTGACCACCCATTTTTAAATTTGAAAGGGTATATAAACTTTAGAATATGGACCATTTAGACAAAGGATTTCCCCTGATGAAACTTTTCCCAAGGAGAAACGCGTTGGACAGTGCAACAGCGTACTATTGGCACAGATTGAGAGTGCCATATACGATACTAAATATAGTCTTTTGAGTCTTAGCAGCGATCATGTGCTAATTAATAGAGAATTCCATCGGACTCCAGAACAATTAGGATTACAATGTGGCTTACACCACGAGGGAGTAAGATAGCATGATATTTTCACACTCTGTTACTTAGTAAGATAATTTTAAGAGCAGATTGTTCTCCACAGGCGGTACTGTAACAATAATCTATGAAGAAGTGATGCACTAAATATTACTAGTGTGAGAGGTAGAAGGGCATCAGCAGTAAGGATGATCCAGCACTGAAGGGGTGTGGATTAGCCGCAGTATCAGTAAGTCATACTATCTTAAGCGGCTTTGTTATATATCACACATCTGATTACCCCAGACTTCCTAGCTAAGAAGAATTAAGGAAATCGATCAGCAGGGCGGCTGCAGTAACCTTATGGCTCAAGTTATACGAAACGGTATAACAGCTTTTTCCATACTGTGTAAAAGATGAGAAGCACCGAGTGAGCCTATATCATATGCATTTACATGGTTAATATGCAATGATTGTGAAGTGCTAGCTATCCAAAATTAAGTATATGTATCTGCTGTATTTATAAGGCTACTTTACAGACTCAAAGGCAACATTGTTGCACTGTGTTTTTAATAAGCATACGGTAATTAAAGTGTCGCTTTTTGTGTTTGGTTTTTTGTGTTTATATTTTTAATTCAGAACATAATAAAGATTTAACATTTTTTGAGTCCAGGGCCTAGATGCATTACCGGTCGAAGACGACTACAAATGTCGATGTTCTGTCAAAGCAGTGCCGTAGGCACCTTCGCAGTATTCACAAAGCGTCTACGACATCACTTCACCGGAACTCTGTCAAAAAAATACCCACATCGACATCAATCCGACATGTCTTCACCATGTCTATGAATTTGTATTCTTCAAATTGACAATTGCTCATTTCCATATGGAAATGAAGCATAATCAGATACATTCGTATGCAAGGGGGTGTGGTGATATTATAATGTGACACTTCAACTCATTCAGTAAACTCCGATAGCAGCTTCTGCTGTCAGAGTTCACAGTCTACACTTCACCTACCTCAGGCTGTTGTAGCTGGGATCTCCCTTGTACTTTTCTATGGAGTAACATCGGGGAGCGCTAAGACAGTCTGAACAGAATTCTCTGTGCTTCCCTACCTAGCCAGTAGGGGAACACAGAGAAGGTTTTCAGCACCATGGACAGCATTGAATGCCATAGGGATGTGCATTTCTCACCCCTCATTCATTTCTAATTCCCTACCTCCTTTGTCCCGTTGCAATTACTACTTTTGCTCCACGGGACAAAGGAGGTAGGGAATTAGAAATTAATGAGATCTTACTAAATATTCAATTTATGAAGCAGCCCTGCGCTCTGATCACTTAATCAGTCACCCGGTTTGACCCTGGTGACGGATTAAATTATGGGACCGCAGTGCTTGCTTTACCTGACTTGAACCCACTGACGGGTTCATTCATTCATTCATTTCTTGTTGCTGTGAGCGGCAGTAAAGCCGGCAGCAACAAGAAGGCTCTAAATGGCTTTGGGGTTGCCCCATGGATCATCTATCCATTTGGATAGCTGATCCATGGTAAGTGGGCTAACAGGAGGGATCCTGTTGCCCCCCTTTGAGGTCTGATCGTGAAATATCGGCATAAAAACGCATATAAGCTATGTGAAACATAGCTTATATGTGCTTAATGTTATTAAAGTGCAAATTTTGGCCTCATGTTGGGGGGGTGTCATGAGGGGTCATCATGACACCTCCTTGAGTTCTAATATGTATATGTTTAATATTAAACAGTTTTTTTAATAAAAAATACATGTTTAAAACACACACACATATACAGGCAAGGTATGTAGTCCATACCTTGCCTATTAACCCTTTGGGTACCAGAGGGGTAAGAAACACATGCTAAGCAATGCTTTCCTACCTGTCTGGTACTCAAAGGGTTAAGTGTTGAATAAAAGATAGGTTCGACTACTATATGTCAGTCAATGACGTGAATGTCAGATGGGATTAGTATGTCGAATAAATGCAATATATGTCGACATACTAAAGGGGGGGTGTCAAGGGGGGGACATTGTGTACTGCTTGGTGTACTAGTTTTGTTTATCATAACTCTTTGACTGCTACAGGGTGAGCAATGCACATCCCTGTGACATTCAATGCTGTCCATGGTGCTGAAAGACTTCTTTGTGTTCCCCTACTGGCTAGAGAATACTGTTCAGAAATTCATAGTGTTGGTGATGTGTGAGGGAAGGAGAACCCTTCCACACCTACAGCACTTCGAAAATCCTGTATGCTAATATGGACCTCCTCCAACCTTCCCCTTCCATCCGACAATTTTTGTGAATATGTCAATGTGTGTGCAGATCGAATTGTTGGAGTGATTAAAACACATTGACAATATCATACTGACACCACATCGACCTTTAGTGCATCTAGGCCCTAGTATTCTAAGCCGTAACTGAACTGGTCTCTGTCAGAGGGTAATGATCTATCTGTGGCAGGTGTGATGGCTCTCATCTGGCTGAGAGAGACTTATTCCTTCTGTCACTTTCTTCTATGTTATGTTATATATGTTTTTGAGACTTGCAGTTATTCTTTCATATTTCAATATACAGTAACTACCTTGAGCCATTAGTTTTTTTCTATTGTCTAATAGGCAAGCAAGGTTGATAAAGCAGCCTTGGCGCTGTGAAACGCATATCTGTAGAGACTTGTTTTAATAAATTTTATATTTTTTTATATAGCGGAACTGCTACTTTCTCTTTTTTTTCTTTTTATTTTTTGTTCCATGTTATTCATTAATATTTTATCAGTATTTCTGATTTATATGAAGATCTTGGGACAAATTATATCCTTTGGAGGATGTTAAGAAATGGATAAGCCACACCTAAGCAGGGATGGTTAAAGTACACTGTATGCACTATTGGTTGGTGACAGGTATATGACTGATTATCAACATCTTTCAAATGTGAGTTTATATATTGTATGCTTACCCATAGTGTACTTATCTGTCTGATAGGCGCCCCTTCTTGTTTTTTCCTTGTTTCTGCATTTTCTCCAGCCTGACCCCCAAGCCTGGTTACCAGTGTGCACTGGATTCAGGCTGGGAATCAAATAGTGTTTTTGGGGGACATACAGTAGTTACACTGGGAGTCACAGATCATCCATATTCACTATCTTCCCCCCTCCACCATCCTTGCTCAAACACTGCCAAACCCCTCCCCACACACCTGGTTCTACTGCCAGTCACAGGTCTGCACATACACTAATTGACCACTAACTGGTTTCAACTGGTAACCACAGAATCACACATATATTGTTTGCTTCTTCATCATTGTTCCAGTGGTAGCCACACACTCCTGGCATCCAATATGGTATGTCAACCCACACCAGTGGAGTACCATTTTTCTTAGACTGGAAGGAGGTCCTGAATACACTAGTAAATTCCATGGTGTTGAACCATTTAGTATCTTTGAAGTGTGATGTATAAAAAAAAATTACCCCTCATTTGATGCAGCTAATTGTTTACTTTCCAGAATTGTATGATTTATCTACATTTTCTTCATTTTTCTCATTGTTATAATCATTTTCGTACAGGCAAGTTATACTAGAGAAATGTATAAAAGATGATAAATTGTAGTTGGCAAAATGTTGTGTTTCTGGCACCCCCTACAGTATGTCAAACTCATACCAAAAGGGTGGATTTTTTTCTTGAAAGAGTAGTATCTAATGATTACAATCATAATTGTCATGTATTTTCAAAACCATCTGTATCTTTGAAGATTTAGAAATGTAAACTAGCTCATTTGTTTCCTATAAAGCCTCCTTCTGGTAACACTTATGCACTTCATCCTAGGGATAAAAAGGCAAGGGACCCCTCATTTGATGCAAATAAATATCTACTTTCCAAAATGGTATACCTTTTTTAGAAATGTAAAAAAATTATTTTTTTCCTTTGGAGCCAGTTTCTGGATACATTTGTACACACAAGGCTAGGGGTAAGAATGCAAGTGACCCCTCATTTGATGCTACAGATTATCTTCTTTCCAAAATGGTATGCTTTATATACCTTTTATTAATTTATGTTGTTACAACCATTTTAGTATAGGCTAGTCAAGTGTGAAAAATTGCTAGAAAAATAAGACTTTGTGGTAGGTGTAGGTGCACATTAGTTCATAAAGTTGAAAATACCATTTTGCTTTCTTTGTAATTAGGGCTCTGTGCTAGCCATGGATTTGAGTAAAACTATCCAAAAGGGCTTTTTCAAACAACTGAAACGTTCACAGTCATGGTAATGTTTTTGATATAGTTGTGTGCTTTGAGTAGTCTTCAATGCATTTTGGTACATACAAACATGGTTATGCTTCAATGTATTGTTAAACATATTAAAGGAAGCCCATCTCTATCCAAATATGTCTGTTGATTTTGATGTTGGATTAGCCATTTTTCCAGTAAAATAGGTGTGAGTTATGAAGCCATTATGATACATACATATATGATACATATATGCATACTTGAAGGCATTTCCCTGATCTCAGGGGTCTATTGACTAAACCGGGTCCATGATTGGAGTTTGAAATTTGTTGATGCAAGGAGATGATAGGGGAGATTCACTAAGGTGTGATGAAGGTGATAAAGTGGAGATAACTTCTCCAGTGGTATCACTTCTCCATTTCCTATGTTATTATATGGACCCTATGCACTGAGATTGCTCTAGTTTAAAAGATCTTAGTGCATAGGCTCCATAGAATAACATATGCATTGGATAAGTGATATCACTGGAGAAATCATCTCCACCTTATCAACTCTTTATCATACCTTAGTAAATAACCCCCAATGTTATCCCTGCATAGTGTAATCAACTGACCCTACTAGTGGCTTCTTCTTTATCAAATCTTGCAGCCAAACACAACATTGAACTCAATAATCAACCTTATATTACTAGGTTTGTGATGGATTTTCCCTTATCAGAGATTGAATCCCAGCATATGTTTGTTTTGCCAGTGAATAGTTTAACTCAAATATGTGGTTGGCTACCACCTTAATGACCACACTAGTGGGATTGACTGTAATAATGACAAAACTGAATTGAAGGACAAAACAGTATTCAACATATCACTACCACTGCATTCAACAGTACAATCACTATGTGCACCAAACGTGCCAATAGAAGTGATAAAGGGAAAGGAAGGGCCTGTTGGTGGTAGCAAAGTAGTATATTTGTGGCAGCTATTGCAGCAATTGATGATGATGATTGTTTATTTTCTTCCAAGAAGGAATCCATTAGTAAAACTGATTTTTTTTTGCACTACTAGCATTACTACTAGTAGTACTGCAAAGCCTAAATATGATGAGCAATATCATTCAAGTATTGTTGACAAAGCAGAGGAGAAGGATTTATTAGTGGTAAGTGCTGTGCCAGAAAATGAAGAACAATTCACTAGCACTGCAAATTAGTGTTCAAGCTTCTGTAAATCCCTGTCAGGGGAAAAGTGACAATAAAACATTTGAGAAAAGCCTGCAAGTATATGGATGTTGTGGTGGCTGGGTATGGTGATTGGTGATTGTGGTCATCATGAAGAGAATGATGATGATGACCTAATTATTAATAATGAGGCTGATGTTAATTTAGAATATGCCTCTCCAACATCACACGTTAGATGTCTTAAAGAAACTGCAGCAAGTGAAAGCTGGATTTGTGCCTGCTGACAATGGCTCCAACATCATAGTTCCCTGAGAATGCAGATATGGTACATATACCCTGCTTTACTCATGTCCTCAACCTAGAAGTCACTTTTTGTCAGAATGTGAAACCATCAAATAAATAAATGCTGACTATCTCCAGTAAAATCTGAGCACATTTTAGCTGGTCCACCTCCCCCATCACCAGCTGGAAATAAAGGTCCTTACTAGGTAGAATTCCACATTGTACATGCTAGAACTTCTGCATAGGCAGAACAAGAACATCAGCTTAACTGGAAGGCTTTGGAGGGGACTTTTGTGACTAGGTCAATGGTAGCTTATGTCAGACTTCTGTGAGTTCATGAAGTATTTTGAGGAGGCCACCTTGTTGGTACAAGGATAAGTGAAATGTTCCCCCTGATTTATTTATTTCAGGAAAAAACTATAGAGCAGCTTGTGACTGGTATATTAGCATGCTTTCATTAGAATCCTAGAATAGGCTATTATTTTTATATATATATATATATATATATATATATATAGAGAGAGAGAGAGAGAGAGATTGAGAAAGCAATGAGGAATACATTATTGTTACATTGCTAGGCCCCAGTGTCAGTATAGAGCATTTGAATTTGTGCAAAAGCATGATCTGCATTTTGCTGATTAATCATATTCTTTGAAAGCTTATAAAGAAATACTTATTAATCAATTTTACCATTGTATTGTGGAGGAGGAGAAAGAGAAATTATGAGCCCAGAAATAAGTAGGAAGCATAAGGGTCATACCTATTTGTCATAAACACTCCCAAGTGCACCACAGGCATCAACCATCCTACTCCCTATCCAAGCCAAAGGTGTTACGTGCTACAAATGTAACTAAGTCACTTGTCCATTTATATCCTGGAAATAAACACAGGTGAACATTCTGGCCAATTGACAACAAGGCAACAACTGTTACCCATCAGGAAATTGAAGATAGTCCCACTCCCAGACAACAGGGAATTTCAAGCATTTTTACTCCCAGCCAGCAGGCAATTGCAAGCAGTACCACTCCCAACCAGCAGGCAAGTTTAGCCAGTCACCAATAAAAGGCAGGTGGCAGCACTCCATGTAATGCCTCCACCACTTGCAAACAGTGCATCTGCAGAAGTGAGCATGTGGTAGTATGTTTACATTCATTGCACATTGCCAATGTTGCCAATGTTGAGTAAAGCAACAGAATGTAGGGCATAAGGGAGCATTTTCAGACAGCACACCCTGTTGAATATGACAAGGTGATATCTGTGGTGTGAACTATTTTTATTAAGTGTAGAGGAAATAATTATCCAACCACAGAGTGAGTGGCATATATTTGTTATGGAACAGACAAGGATCTCAGTCAGCACATAATTTCTTGGGGTACAGTTTAACATAACCAGCCATCTGATGTTGGTAATTTGGACAAGCATTATGAGTGCTGTCATAACAGCTGTACGATCCCAGTACCCACCCCTCCTCTACTCTTGAGGGAGTATGATGAGAAAAAAGAGAAGATGACTCAGGAGTAGGAACTAAATTTGTAGCAAATGCTATAATGTCACAGATGGCTGGCATATGTTTCTGGGTGGCACTGGTGATGTTGGCATACTACTTAGTTTGACTTCGATCAATTTTTTTAAAGGCTTAACTTGCCATACAAGCCTGCTCATTTTTTTATAGGGTTTGCAATGCTGTGTAAGCCTGTTCATAATTTCTCTGGTACCATAGAGAAATCTAGGAAAATGAAAACGATTCTCATGAGAACCATTCAATATTTAGCAGAAAAGAAACATGACTTTTCTATGTGTGAAATGTCCTGCAGGAAAAGAATATAATATGGAAAAGCCCTATATTTCTTTAGTCTTTGGCTGGTACTAAGGAAGCATACATAGGTCTGTCTGGGGGCAGGGAATAACATCAACACTAAGGGCTGCTGCATATGTCTGTTAATGCAACATGCTATGTTGTTATCACGGTGCCCGTGCTATATGGGCGACATTTTGACACATGTTACTTCCTGATACCTTTTATTGGCTACGATGTTTTGCTCCTCCCAGTGACAGTCTTTAAATACTCAGTGCTGTCACTTCTGCACTGCCCATTCGTGGTGTATTCTGCCTGTTTACGTTCCTTCTCTGTGTACCGAGCCGGATTAGCTGACGTTCCTGCTCCGTATATCGACCCTGCTTAGCTGACATTCCTGCTCCGTGTATTGTTCTGGCTTGGAGGACATCCTGCTCTTGCTGTGTGGCCCGAGTTACACACACTATCTCTCTTGGTCTGTACTAGACCTCCGGTTGCCTCGGTTACTGTGCAGATAGTCCTAGTCTCTCCACAGTGCCTATTCACTCCCACTCCGATAGAGTGTTCCGCTTGCACCACGGTACGCTTGGTCTGTTTACTGCTTCCCCTGAGGTTGGGTTACTATTGGGTGCCTCAGGCTGTCTTTACCTCTAGCAGTTGTCTCAGACCGGAGAGTTCGTTAACCCCTTGCGGGGCGGTGCTGTGCACTTGGGTCAATATCCACGGTAGTCTCAGTTTGGAGTTACGTTGCACCTTACGGTGCTGTGCACTTGGGTCATTATCCATTGCTGTCTCAGTTTGGCATTACGCTGCACCATCCGGTGCTGTTCACTTGGGCCACGAAATATTGCAGTCCCAGTTTGGCGTTCACTATACTGCTGGTTGCCACCTTCCTCTGGTGCCCAGTAGCCATTCGCAAATCCTGGCTTCACTTGTTCCTCTGTGGCTACAGTTGCTATTGTCACTCTCTGTGTAGAGAGTACACTGTGGGCCTTCCACTATTAGGGCATATCCGCTGTTCCTGGCCTAATAGTATAATTCTGCCATATTCTCACTGTATCATATGAACTGTACCTGACCTGTGTCAGTATTGTATATTGTTCTTTACATACTGGACCTGTGTGGGTTAATCATATCTTTGTAACCTGTCCTGTGTCAGTTTTATATTTATCTGTATGCTGGACGCACGAGGGTTACTGTTATTCTGTGTGTGCTAATAAAACTGTGTTTTACCAAAACCTTCCGCTTCTGAGTGTACATAAAACCATAACAGTTGTGTTTAGCTAATTGCTTACTTACAGTTGTGCAAAGAAAAATGTATCACTTGTGGATGAATCTCAATCATCCCCTGGATGAGTTAAATGTGTTCACTCTGTAGCTGGGCTTACAGAGAGGAAGGGATGCATTTTAATTTTAAACAGAGAGGATGAGTAGGTGATGGATCCCTCTGTCTCTGTTACAGCCACCCCTTGAGTCCAGTCCAAAGTGACTGGAGGAGCCTGCACAGTAACATAAAGTAAAAGGTACCAAGAGGGATAATAGAGATTCATCGCTATGCCTATATTTTTAGCAATACATTTTAAATGATTTTTTTTTTTTAAATCTCCCTATAATTTTCTAAGAAACTATGGAGCATTTAATTGATGCTATGAGTCATTGTAGCCACCTGTATCATGTCTTAAGGTGCACATATTCATTACTGAATATAATGGTCTGTTGTGCACATTTTTGTCTCAGATGTGAATCTTGTGTTTCTCTTATACTGTATATATTTTATTTAATGTGAAATCATATACTTAACATATATATTTATAATTAACATATATGTACTTTTTATCCCAATTGTTTTGTTCTGTTCTCTGTGATAATTTGAACATGACATATGGTTGCAGTACTTTAAATTTAGCCACTCAAATATCATTAGACAAAAAAGTAATTTTAAAAAGTAAATTTCCATCTTACTATTTTTATCTACTGTATATATTCTGAATACAACCTAAATTCTTCTGTGGCAAAACATTTGTTAGTGAGAGAAGCATAAATAATGCAAAATGCTCTTTCAGTGCTAAATAAAAACAGCTTGTAGAATCTGTTAAACCTAATTAAATTCAACATTTGGGATTTGACCAGTTGTTCAGATCTAGTGATATTTCTTTTGGGAGTATCTTTATTTTTAGCTTGTATTTTGATAAAAATACTTTCAGTTATTATTAACAAAGGAATTGTATTTTATATTTAATGAAATATGTAAAGACAAATATTTTATGTTAATTAGTATGTTTTTTTTGTTCAGTTACTAAAAACCTTGTACTGAAATGTTAGAACATTCTATTGTTGTTAACAACACAGTTTATTGCTATAAAATATAGACTCTAGACCTTAAACTTTGCTTTAATGATTGAAATATCTCAAGAGGTATGCTCAGTAATGTTATTTTATTTTTAAAGGAGCAGTAAACTTTTTTATGAAAACATTTATGTTATAGAGGTTTTTCTGCTAAGTAAAATAAGGGCACTTTTTCACTGCTGTTAGTTGTTTTATTCAACATTTATAACAGTTCAAATAATCAGGAAGTGAATTTACTGTTTACCATCTGGAAGTTCTAAACTGACAGCATGAATCAGCAGTCTCTACCACATTCTATGGAGAACTGTAAGTCAATGACTTTCCTCTCCATTAGAATGTAACAGAATTACTGATTGTAATTTGACCTCTAGAGGGCTTTTCTAATGTAAAACTACTGGAAATATGCATCTCTCAGTAGTGGGAGTACCCTTATTTTACTCATTAGGAAAAAAGCAGACAGAGAGAGATATGGAGATATATGGAGAGCAGCAGGAAGAGATAACAATATTACCTGGATAGAGACAAATAGAAGATTATAATCCACAGCAGGCCAGAGATGGGACTCCAAGATAGCAATAAGCAGTTGGAAAATAATAAATTATATTTATAACTCAGTCTAACTCTCTTATGGAGACTTAAAAACCAGACTTTAAAACAGACACACTGCAGCATATACATTGCTAGTTATGATCTCTTAAATAAGGAGGTCTAGGGCATGTGATTCAACACAACTGAATCCAGTCAGGCAGAGTTGCACATTAGAGAGAGAGAGCATTGAAGATGTGAGCTTAGGGAGACAGAGAAGATGTGGGCAGCAGCAGGAAGAGATAACAATATTACCTGGATACAGAGAAAATAGAATATTATATTCCACAGCAGGCCAAAGATGTGACTCAAAGATAGCAATAAGCAGTTGGAAAATATTAAATGATATATATAACTCAGTCTAACTCTCTTATGGAGAATTAAAAACCAGACTTTAAAACAGAAACACTGCAGCAGGTTATCTGTAGTCCAGTGGTCAAGGGAATAAGTCTAGGGGGCTAAGAAATGTATATGGGGTTCTAGCTACACGCCTGGTTTAAACCCCAGGCTGGTTTACACCTCTCAGTCTCCCAGGACTCCTCCGTGGGTATCCCCCTCTCTGGCTGATATCTTTTACCGTGGGATTACTACTCCTCTTCCAAGATACAGTTTCCTCCACTGAATATCACTGGGCTAATTGGTGTATTAAGTTCCTGTATACTGAACTAATCAATAGTACTGGGCACGGGCTTATGGATCAACGTATACATTTATTATAAACAAATAAAATCAAGTAAAACAAAATAGCAATGCTTATATAAATTGACTGATTGATATCAGAAGCTCTTGAGAAAGTAGGCAGGTCCTACGAAACACGTAGAGCGGTTATTCTGTTAGAGCGGTATTATCTGTCTGTTTTAATCAGTTTATATAAGCAATGTGATTTTATTTGATTTTATTTGTTTATAATAAATTTATACGTTGATCCCCTTTTGGTATCCTGTAAAAGGACTATTTGTGAGAATATTCGATCATTAACATTGTATTCTATTGCTATTAGTGTTTTATGGTGTCTCCTGGAGCATTCCAGGGTTGACATTTGTACTTTAATTGTCAACGTTGCATTCTATTAATATTATTGTTTCTGGCGCTTCCTGGAGTATCCCAGGGTTGATACTTGTAGTAGTATTATACCTAAGGGATACAAATATGGGGTTCTATGGCTACCACTGGACACGGGAACAAGGCTGGAGGGCAAGTGGTAGCCACAAATTCCCATAGATGCTGTGTGACTCACAGTCTTGTTCCTCTGGGAGTGGACAACATGTATAAAATATGTGTTAGGGACCAGGAACGAGACAGACACAAAAATGCGAAGTGCAAAACACCTTTAATACAGTAACCAAAGCCAACAAAGTAAAATCACGTTCCAGGAGCGTGAACCAAAAGACAAGCCAGTGAAGGGACCAAGGCAGGTACTCAGACAAGCCAGGGTCAGGAATACGGGGATCAGCGATGTCAGGAACAAGCCAGGAGTCAAGAGCCAGAAGGCACAGATAATCAGGAATACAGGAGAACACACTTGCAACCAGAAGCAAACACAAGGGCAAGGAGGAAGTGAGCTTAGCTGCTTTAAATAGCTTAGAAGGGGTTGGCTGTTAACAATCAGGTGAGTAACCATGGACACAGGAAGTTAAGGCAGTTCGTTAATCATCAGCTGACACAAGGAAGGAAAGGCAGCAGTAATCAACAGCATAATGTTAGACCAGATCAGCCAAACCTTGACAATATGATACATAGCTAAGGGAATAATTGTGTAGTGCTTGGTGTACATTTTTTAACCCTTTGAATGCCACAGGGATGAGCAATGCACATCCCTATGGCACTCAGTGCTGTCCATGGTGCTGAAACTGTTCTCTCCACTCCCCTATTGGCCAAGTAGGGAAGCAGAGAGTATGCTATTAAACTTCGGAATTGTCATAGTGTTGTTATGTGTGAAGGGAGGACATCCCTTCTTCATTGGCAGCACTTCGACAGTCCTATATGCTAACAGGAACCTTCTCCACCCCTCCCCTTGCATTCAAACATTTTAGTGAATATGTCGATGTGTGTTTACATTGAAATGTCGAAGTGTTTCAAACACATCAAGAAGATCATATCACCACAGAATTGACCATTAGTGAATGTGAGAGATCCACACATAGGTAAAAGAAGTTGGTGAGAATTTCTTTGCATTTTTCTATTGCATTTGTTTTTTCACTTATGAATGTACTTATTAGACTAACCACATCATATTTTACTAAAAGGAAGATCTTGGCAAGCAGCCCAAATTTTCCGGCACTGAACACACCCTGGGGCATACACACATGCCCAGGGAAGGCAGTAAGGAGGAGACATACAAAGGGGAGTGATTCTCCTGTGAAAATCACTGCAAAGAGTTGTCCCTCCCCCGTCATTCGGCTAAAGAAATCAAAAAAGATGGCTGCCAATTGCTCACTCACAAACACCATAGAAAAACACACATCCACCACTTATTCTGAACACCTAGAAACAATGAGCAGTGATGTACAGCACAATATGTGTATAACTTCATACATTCAACCCTAAACATAACTATACCATTGCCCTGTATGAAATTGTGTTTTATTTAATGTTTTAATGCATGTTGTATGGGATACACTACAGTTATCATGAGTATTGGCCAGATAGCAGGGGCACATTACCAAGAATACATTATCACATTACAGTTTGTTTTAAGGGACTCTGACACTGCCTACATATAATGCATATAAATATATACTAGGATCAGCTCTAGGAGATATCCACAATTCTCACATTCCATTTATGACTTCTGCTTTGAACTGGTGCAACTTTGTATAGCTTTACTTAACATATACTTCTACTTATTCCAATGCGGCACATCCAATTATTATGCATAAACCCATCACAATCTACTCTAAACAGTTTTGACAGCGATTTAAGCACTATTTTCAGTCCTCATCTCACTCAAGCCATCAGAGATCAATGGGATCTGGTTCATGCTATCAACACCATCTTTCATACACTGTACAGTCCCTACTCTATCACTTAACCCTTTTAGTGCTAGTGAGGTACTTGCCGCCACTTCCTTTAACTTTCATCCACTCAGTTGGAGCCCTGCTGCAACACCATGAACTTTCACCAGCTTCATGTAAAACTGTGCTACAATGCATGTCTGCAGTTCACTTCTAATTCAATGCCTTTTGGCAGAGCCTTCACTCTTTCCTCATGAAGGTGGAAGCCTCTTTCGAAATGCATTGAATTAGAAGTGAACTTCACACATTCATTCAAGCCAGTGCAAGCTGATGGTGCTGCATCGGCCCTCCAGCTCAGCGGCAGAATGTACACACAACAGATTGCATAGTTTTACATCAACTCCAGAGCCGGCCCTTTGATACTGCCATAAGTTTGCTACTCCTCTATCTCCTTCCTCTCGCCATGTACCGGTCCTTCTAACCCAGCAACCTCCCTTCCATCCCCTTCCTCTTCCACAATGTACAGGCTCATTCCTACTCTTTTTACCCATCCACACCTCATCTCATAGTCCTGGTTATTCACCTTGCTGCCCCATTATCTGTCCTACTAGCCCACTCTTACTTCTGCTCATTGTCTTGCATTGCCCAATTTCCTTCCATTCTGCTGGGCCACTCTGTAAGTATTTGCCCCCACTTCCTTCTACCTTTATGTTATTTTACTGGCTTATTCACTGTCCTGGCCTGAGGGACATCACCTCCAAAGGCACACTTCCCCAAACCCAGGCCAATTATGTATATGCCGAGAATTTAAATGCCACATTCTTTGCTTTGCCTGTCACTTGCCTTTCCATACCCCATTCTAAGAAGGCAATTGATGTAAATTTAAATTAGGGCACTGAAAGGGTTAAAGTGGTTTGAAAGATGCTATCTACATTTAAAAAAATACAAAGTTATAAAATATCTACAAATTTTACATGATATTTTATTACTGTCCATTTTTTACATTTGCAGCAGGCTACATACCAATCTTTCACATAGCACACCACTTTAACCCTTTCCTAACCAGGGATGTCTGCTCCTGTCCTCAAAGGCTTACAATTTATAACCCTTTGAGTACAGGAGCAGAAAATGTTAACCCTTTCAGTACAGGAGCAGACATCCCTGCTTATGAAAGGTTTAAAGTGCTGTCCTATGTGAAATATTGCTATGTAATGGTGCAAATGTAAAAAATGGATAGTAAGAAAATATCATCTAAAATGTGCAATTCTTCCATTTCTGCAAGGGAATGTAACCAGGGGAGTTCCTTGCCTTTGAAAGACCTGGGTGTAATTGACCATAGGCCGTTACTAGGGGCTCTTACAAGAGCCATGGAAAATACCCCAAAAGAGACTGGAAGGCACTGGATGAAGTCCCAGATCTGGGCAGCTGGACAGCTACAAAATAAGGCTAGGCATGTTAAATTCCACGCCATCCATGTTGTAATATAGGCAGCATTCTGATCAGCTGCCTACAGGTCTATGTTAAATGTTATGTGAATGTTTAATGTGTTGCATTGGTAAGCAATGTGTTGCATACCCCGCTGGCACTCAAAGGGTTAAATGTGTATAGAGCAGCTGTTGCCCATGGGGATTAAGTCCTTTGACTACTTCAAGGGTATTCAACACAATAATTGACAATGTTTTCCCTACATTTGCGCCGCTAAAAGGGTTACGTTTTTGACAGAAAAAGACGTAGCCATGCAGTGTAATGTGTTACATACCTCTTTGCAACTGAAGAAACCAAACACATTGCCCATTTTCATGCTTTTCATTAAACCTCTTCAGTGCCAAACAGGTATCCAACACATTTCTCTGCATGGATACCTCTTTGCCTCTGAAACACTGAAGCCTTTCAGTGGTGCAAAAGTACATAAACCATTGTCAAGAAATGCTTTAAATACCCCTGAAGCACTCAAAGAATCAAAGGACTTTATCAGCATGGGCAACGCCGTGCCCCTTTTATATATATATTTGTGCTCGGAGGGGCTTGCGGAATTGTGATATTGATATGACAATGAATAGTTTGGCACCCTCTGGGAGTTAGTGCACCCAGGGGAAGAACTGACACAGTTTGCCTGATTACAGGGCTCAAATTGTATTAATATTAAGGGAAAGTGGTAATGGGAAGAGCAGGGTGCATGGACGATAAGTGCACGGTGGGAGAGGCTGCTTACCCTCTTATGCCGGATTGCAGCCCTCCAACAAATAGAGGCCCAACCTTGCACTTGTGCTCTGGGCTTCCAGGTGTGATACTGATATGACAGTGAATAATTTGGTGCCCTCTGGGAGATCGAGCCCCTGGCAAAAGATCTGATGTGGTTAGCCTGATTAGAGGCTAAAGAGGAGCCAGTAGTATGGTAAACAGATAACTTTATTGCTTAAGCTTTAACATGCAAAGAACAGCATAATCAACAAGTGAGTGCCTTGTGTGATAGACTGATCTTGTGCTCAGGGTTAGAAATATATTGAGTAAAAAATTTAGTGAGCCACCTCCCCAGCCTCTGAATGATATGAGGTGGCACTTTGTTCTTAGAGGCTCAAGAGGCAGCACCAGCCCTCTAGAAAATTGTGAAAGGTCTTTCCCTAAATGAGATATTAGTTGCCTAACATTCTTGGCAAATATCGAGATGGATAGGTGGCCATTTTAGATGGGAAGCAAGGGGTTGTCTGCATGATTAGGTTCGATAAGTGTGGAGAGATTATGAAGTGCCCTGATGGGACACCATCTGTCAGACGTAGGGCAGAAGGGAATTGTGGCCCTTTTACTGATTTGACCTGTCTTGAAGTATAGAAGGGTGAGTAGATAGTGATCAGAGTGGAATGCAAGATGAGCTTTGGTGATAAAAGGTGTAGAACCAGATTTGATAGTAAATTCCCCTGGCCTAAGAAAGCCAAAAAAAAGCTATACAAATTGATGTTAGGTGCATACCACCCAAGAACCTGGAACTTTATTATTGGCTTAAAAAAGGGACAAAGCCTGACAGCAAAAAATATTGTATAGGGAAAATGCCAGAAAATTTAAAGTAACTGTTGAAAGCTATAAAGCTATGGCACATAATTTGCCACCTTTCATTAAGTAGATTTCCTATCATACATTGTTTCTTATGCTTACAGCTGCTGTTCAAACCTGTCAATCTTCGCTTCTTACCTTCCCCTCCCCAGTTCCCGTTGTCATCTCCTACTCTGACGGAGGAATCCTGGGTGTGAGGGGAAGAGGCGAAGATTGCAGGCTGTGTAATGATCTTATGTTTCACAGCTTACATCTCAGGCTACACTGCATAAAATAATAAACAAAAAAAAAACACTTAAGCAAGCAAAACATTTGTTACAGGTTATACTTTCTTAAGTTATGTATTTTTTCAATAAAGAATGCTAAAAAGTTCAAACATTATTCAAACATTTTATTGTTATTTCATTCTTTAATAAATGTTTGTTTAATTTGTTATACATACTGTGTTTTATTATTAATCTGTAATCTAATCTCCTCAATACTGCCAGGCATCAACTAGTGCAGGTACATATATATGACATTCACATGCTTGCAATAATAAACAACGCTTATTTGACGTGCGACATTATGAAGACACCATAAATATGCACACAAAATTTTTTAATGCTACGTTTTGTTTGACACCCAATAGTGTACAGCAATTTGAAAGTGAACCATGCTAGAGTAGTGGCCGAAGTGGTTGGTGCTGAGTAGGTCGAGAAGTTGACAGAGAGACCCAGTGACTGGAATGCAGGGGCATGCCGTATGATGTGAGAGATTAAAAAGAAAGAAAGAGAGGGACGGAAACCCATCTAAGTGTCACGGTTCCCCAGAAATAATCAGGAGTCAGTACGGTATAGTAAAATGCAATTTATTAATAAACAATAAGGTAGCACACAAAAGTAAGGAAGCAGGAAAAGCAGAGCGTCACTAACCCACAACACTACAATCAGAAATGCCCTGCGTCATTCTGCAGCTTCGCGCCCACCGATGATGCAACAATAGTCATGCGACCAGCTCCCGCCATTGCTGCATCAAGGTAGCAAGCATACTTCCGTAAATGACGCATCTCGCGATGCGTCCCTATACTGCGTCATCTCAGCAACATTATCATACCGCCAGAGGCCATGGACAATTACTGCATCCACCAACGGCGCCTAAACAAGTACCAACCAGGGATGCCTGGAATATGCCAGCTGCATCAAAGTGGGGGATATTTCTCCAGCATTGCTTGGAGCGGGGCGCTGGAATGTAGGTATGCTGACACTAAGAGCATATCTGCATGAGACAGAGAGTATCAGAATATATACCCCACATATAGTAAAGGCTATATTGGTTGTATATTGGTCTTAAGTGGCTTGTGCTATTTTTATGCATTGTTCGTTCTAATAAAATTTTGGAATTATACATTGGATTTTTGAAGAGTTTCCTGGAAGCATGTTGCAGAACTTCAGTGACACCAAAGAAGGTGTATCTATATGCTTTTGACTTGGTGAAATCTGGTGAGCCTTTACAATATGGGGGGGTATATATTCTGATACTCTCCCAGTCTTATGCAGATACGCTCTTAGATGAGTTTGCACCCCCGCTCTCTTTGTTTTTGTTCTAGTACCCACAAGACTTTGCCCACCACTGTTGTTTAAGGGAGCTGCAACCCACGTTGAGCTGATAACTGCGGTTGGAGAAATATTTACATTCTCCTGAAAATATTGAAGATTATAGTATTCATATATACAATACTTTTACGCTGTGCAACTGCATTTTTTATTATTTATTATACTACATTCTACATTGTTCTGTCCATTGGTGTTACAGGACTTTTTAAATATTTGACGCCTAGACCTACACGTATATATATTTTCTGATGTGAGAGTTTGATGAGGCCTTTGAAGAATATTTGGATGTGACAGCTGGAAAGAAGGGAAGGCTGGTGTGGTGCGTGCAAGGTCAGGTGGTGCTGGAGACCCACTATGTAAAACTTAATAGTGGTGGGAGAAAGCGAGGGAGCAGAGTGGCAGTATGCAGCAAATGCCAGGATCATAGCTGAGTAATAATGAGGGTGAGTATGATGAATGAAATTGAGGAAGGAAGACCATGCTGTTGCATAGGCCCTATGGGTATTAGAGGCTACTGCCGTATTCCTGATCAGAGAACCTATTCAATGTATCACTAAATCTCTGAAGTTAGGGATTATGAACCAGTTAGGAGTTTGCTTGTCAGTGGCAACTGAAAAATACCCGAAAATCAAAAGAAGACAGTGCATCAGTGTCAGTGCAGTATTAGGAACTCTAGGAATGAATTAATTAGTACTGAAAATTTGTGGTATAGATAAAGCCAAATTAATTTTCCACGGAACATCAAAATGGAAGGGGAGGGGAACCTGCCTTTGTTGATAATGTGGACAGTAGCGTTATTGTCGGTGATAAAAGATACTGAAGTACCTGACCACTGGTTGACCCAAAGAGCTGCTGTGGCCACAACAAGGATGAAGTGGACTTAAAATAGGGAATGGAACTGGTGTCCTGAGGCCATGGTTCTGAGAACCATTCTTGACCATAGATGGCTACAGAGCCATGGCCTGGAAATGCATCTGTATAAATGGTCGGTGATGATGGTGAGAGGAGCGGTGGGAGTTAGAGAGCGGCCGTTCCAGTGTGACAAGAAATTGTCCTACATGCAAAGATATGACTTGCCAGATTGATAGAGTGGACAGTGGCTATACAGGAATTGGTATGATAAGAGGGAGAAACTAAGGAACGCCCTTGTGGAATGATCTGCATGGCATAGCTGAGGTAGGCGAGCAGGGATTGGATGTCTGTATGGGTGATGGAGTCTTGCTCTAAGAACTGATGGACTATATGTTGTATCCTGAGCAACTTGTTGGGTGGAAGGTTGGCTTCGAAAGTGACCAAATCCAGCAGAACTCCTATGAAATCAACTGCCTTAGTTGGCCCTTTAGTTTTATGACTGGCAACTGGGATGTTCGGGTTATGGAATAAAGCTAGGAGTTTAGCTAGACTGGAAGTAAGGGCAGTTGCTTGCTCGACTAACAGGAAATCTAGATAATAGATGACGGGCTGGCAATGGCCCTGATTTACCAGTATCAAATACAGGATTTCCGCCAATATGTCAGATAGCTTTGGACTGCTCTTGAGGAAGCAACAAGAGGTGAGACAAAGATCAAAGAGGAGGAAAAGTAGAGAAACCTAGGTAGAGAATGGAAATTCCATGAAGGGTGAAACGACTAGCTCACCATCATCAACTACATGTTTACTGCCAATCCACCTCGTTCACCGTTACCTGCCCCACCAAATGATAGCCACTCTGTTGATGTTAGGATGTGGCAGTTCATCGACACCCATTGCACACTGTGTGGTGCACTGACCACAAATGGTAATGTGGTGGAGGAGAATCGCAACCAGGGCATCAAGTGACATCTGAGGAGATTCCATCCCACAGAATATGCTAAAATGCTGGAAGTGAGGGTTCATCATTACTATTAAACTGTCAGCAAGTTGTCATGTGTCCTTAGTGGGTTCTGGACAAGGGGTATAGTGACAGTGGCAGTACTTGGTTTCTGTTGTCGTGGTGTTTGGAAACAGTTGTGCCCCCAGATGTTAATTACCACACACACTGTGCACATTGCAATTGCTGATGAGAGGCACAGTTCCTGCTGTCAAGGGAAAAATGTCTATTCTAATAACAACACACCCTTGATTTTGGAGGAGGGACAGGTGGAGAAGAATTATTGGCCAGCTTCTTCTTTTCTCCACATAGACTGGGGGCTACTTATTGTGCTGCTATTGCCTCAGGTGCATCACTGAGATAGTCATGGCAAGTGGAACCTTCATCATCCATCACCCATGTTATTGCAGCAGCAAGATCTGTAGTTGCAAATTCCACAATTATGGACTCAGGAGGACATTTGTCAATGGCCAGTGTGTCAGCAGTGTTCAAAATGACCTGCTGGCACTAGGCCAGTAGGGCATTTTTTTTTTCTCAGGGCTTGTGCCTTGAAAAAAAAAAAATATAAATAAAAACCATAGTCCTACAAAAAAATAAACAATTTTTTGGGTTTTTTTTCTATCAAGCCTAAGTCCTACAAATCAATGTTTCCTTAGGGTTTGTGCCAAACAAGCTTAAGTCCTACAAATCAATGTTTCTTCAGGGCTTGGGCCTCTAACAACAAATCTAACAAATCATCCTCTACAAAATACTCTATCAAGTCAAGTATCAGTCCACCCCAGTGTCAGCTTATGTCAGGAGGTTCCTGTCTCTATCACATACAAATTTCCTATTTTATTTTATTGATTGATTTTTTAATTAACTGTCCTCCCCAATACCAGTCAAGAACCGCCCCCCAAAACAAATTCCCTGTTCAACTGATTCATTCCCCATACTCCACCCAGCAACACAGGCATCCTCCTCAGACCCCTTTTATACCATGTCTTATAGGGTTTTTAATTGTATTTAGGATGAATTTTTTTATTAACTGCCCCCCAATCCCAGTAAATAACCCCCCCAAAAAGCAATCCCTGTTCAACTGATTCTTTCCCCACACACCACCAACACAGGCACCTTTTATACTATGCTTTTGGGAAATAAAATAATATTTGCTGTGTGTAACTTCAATGTTCCCATTGATTTGAATGGAATGAGTTAGGCAAAAAAGTGGAAAATCTGCACTCTTTTTGTGGGAAATTATTCGCAAAACAGGAAGTGCCATTATTTGCCAATGTAACGAATCAGTGACCTGTGCCCTGAAAGACTGAGTTTGGATACTTGCTGGAAAAATAGAATAAGTATATTGTGTGTGGTGTAGTGTGGTAAAGGAGAGGATAAAAAAACAAATCTCTTTGGGTTTTGTTTTCCCTCTCTTTGCTGTGATACAAGAAAATAATTTAAGTGTGGTGGGAGTGGGTAATTGCTGTGTTTGTAATTGGTGGATTCCTGGCTTATATAGCAAGGAGTGAGAGAGCTCTGTAAGTTGATCAGTGACCTGTGCCCTGAAAGACTGAGTTTGGATACTTGCTGGAAAACTAGAATAAGTGTATTGTGTGTGGTGTAGTGCGGTAAGGGAGAGGTTAAAAAAACAAATCTCTTTGGGTTTTGTTTTCCCTCTCTTTGCTGTGATACAAGAAAATAATTGAAGTTTGGTGTGGAGGGAGTGGCTGATTGCTGTGTTTGTAATTGGTGGATTGCTGGCTTATATAGCAAGGAGTGAGAGAGCTCTGTAAGTTGATGAGTGACCTGTGCCCTGAAAGACTGAGTTTGGACACTTGCTAGAAAAATAGAATAACTATATTGTGTGTGGTGTAGTGTGGTAAGGGAGAGGTTAAAAACAAATCTCTTTGGGTTTTGTTTTCCCTTTCTTTGCTGTGATATAAGAAAATAATTGAAGTGTGGTGTGGTGGGAGTGGCTGATTGATGTGTTTGTAATTGGTGGATTCCTGGCTTAAATAGCAGATACACAGTGAATACTTGAATGTGTGAATCTTGCATCAGTGTATAAGTGCAGAAGTGTGGTAAGTGTGGGAATTTAACCAGGGGAATTCAAATACAGGGGATTACACAGGGGAACACATTTATCAATCTTATTGTGCAGCTATTTTTTGCCTGCCTGCCTGCCTTTTTAGCTTGTGGTAACTGGAACATATAAGTGGTAGCATGATTGTCCATTTAACTCAGTACACAAACTGCCATATGTTTGCACACCTGGAACAACCGTTCCAGGGTGCATACCTCTGTGGCAGATGTGAGCAAGTGGTCTCTCTGGAAGCTCCTATTAGAGATCTGGAGGGGCAGGTTGCAACATTGAGAGAGACAACCAATCTTGAGAGGGGTCTGCTGACTGAGCAGCAGGAAGCGGTGGTAGGTAGTTCTGGGGGTGGAGAATGCACAAAGAAAAAACAAGTAGCCAGATGGGTTACAGTTAGACATAGCAAGGGGGATGGACAGAGGAATAGGGAGCACACTCCTGTGTTTGCTAATCCTAACAGATTTGCTACATTGAGTAATGATGTTGGGGATGCTGACACAGGAATGTCTTTGCTGGAGAGGACTGTTCTCTCCAACAGCAAGGTGAACAGCCCCTCTAGCACGGATGGGATCCGGGACTCAGGCAGACCTAGACAGATGGTGGTGGTAGGGGATTCTATTATTAGGAAGACAGACAGGATAATCTGTCGCCAAGATCGCCACAATCATACAGTTTGCTGTCTCCCGGGAGCTCGGGTTCGACATGTGTCTGATCGGGTTGATAGATTGTTGGGAGGGGCTGAGCATGACCCGGCTGTCATGGTACATATTGGTACTAATGAAAAAGTCAGTGGAAAATGGAGGTCCATTAAGAAGGATTTCAGGGACTTAGGATATAAGCTTAAGCAGGGGACCTCTAAGGTAGTATTTTCTGAAATACTACCTGTGCCACGCCTACATTACAAACTCAACAGGAAATTAGGGAGTTAAATGTGTGGATAAAGACTTGGTGTAAGCAGGAGGGGTTTGGGTTCCTAGAGCACTGGGCAGTCTTTTCCCTTGGGGGCAATCTTTATAGTAGTGATGGATTGCACGGGGGCCACGGTGCTGAGCGATAGGATGGTTAGACGACTGGAGGAGACTTTAAACTAGAAAGGCGGGGGGAGGGAGCTGCAACACAGGCTGGGGAAGGTAGTATAATTGAAGAAATGGGATTATAGGAGGGGCATGGGGGTGGAGAGGGGGAATGGGCTAGTTCATATAATAGGGAGTTGCCATTGTTACAGCCTGATAAAAGACAAATACATTTGACAAAGAACAAAATCTTTAGGAATGGCAGAAAGATAAAATGTATGCATGCAAATGCTCGCAGTCTGGCTGTTAAGATGGGGGAACTAGAAAAGATTGCAGTATATGAGCAGTATGATCTGATTGGAGTGTCTGAAACCTGGTTAGATGATACGTATGACTTGGCACTCAATCTAGAGGGTTATTAACTTTTTAAGAGGGACAGGGTTAATAAAAGGGGAGGAGGGGTATGCCTATATGAAAAGCGGGCCTTAAAACCTAGTTGAAGGGAAGATATTGAAAGGTCCAATGAAAAGGTAGAGGCCTTGTGGGTTTAAATACACATTGGGGGCACACGTATTAAAAAGATATTGGTGGGGATTTGCTACAAGTCACCTAATGTTGGGGAGTTGGAGGAAGCCGAACTTTTACTGCAAATGGAAAAGGCTGCTAGGTCAGCAAAGGTAATTATAATGGGAGATTTCAACTCTCCTGAAATTGACTGGAGCAATATGACTTCCAGCACACCAAAGGAAAATATTTTTCTAAGTATGATAAATGATAATTTTATGTCCCAACTAGTAGAGGAGCCAACTAAAAAAGAGGCCTTGCTTGACCTAGTGCTCTCAAACAATTCTGACATGATAAACAACGTTCAAGTAAGGGAACATTTGGACAGCAGTGACCACAATATTGTATCCTTTGAAATTTGTTATGAGAAACCCAATAGCAAGGGTTTAACCAAAACATTCAATTTCAAAAAGGCTAATTTTACAAAGTGGGATGTATTTTTCAAAGATAAAAATGCACAAGAATCATGAATGTATTTAAAATGCTCTTGGGCAAATATACACATCAATATATACCATTGGGGAATAAGCACAAGAGAAGTAAAGTGAAACCAATGTGGCTTAATAATGTGGTTAGCAGGGGAATGAGAAATAAAAAGCAGGCTTTTACAGTGTTGAAGTCAAACGGGTCAGATGCATCATTTAAAAAATATAAAGAATGTAATAAAATCTGCAAACAAGCAATTAAGCTAGCTAAAATAGAAAATGAGAGAAACATTGCAAATGAGAGCAAGAAAAACCCTAAACAATTCTACAAGTATATTAATAACAAAAAAGTTAAGGTTGATATTGGTCCTTTTAGAACTGAGACAGGTGAATTGATTAGTGAGGATAAAGCTATGACTGACACCCTAAATATGTTCTTTGCTTCAGTATATACAAAGGAAGCAGCAATGACAAGCTATGGGCAAACAGACAAAACAACGAAATTTCCTCCAACATCTACATCACTTACTGAGGACAAGGTCCAAAAGAGACTGGAAAGGGTTATAGTGAATAAAGCTCCTGGACCAGATGGTATACACCCAAGGCTACTTAAGGGACTTAGTTCAGTAATAGCAAAACCATAATACTTAATATTTATTGATTCACTTTCATCAGGCATAGTGCCCTGTGATTGGAGGAAAGCTGATGTAGTTCCATTGTTTAAAAAGGGAGCAAGATCCAAACCAGGACATTAAAGACCTGTGAGCTTGACTTCCATAGTGGGTAAGATACTAGAAGGGTTATTAACTGACAATATAGTAGGAATCAGCATGGTTTCATGAAGAACAGATCATGTCAGACTAATTTACTTGTGTTTTATGAAAGAGTGAGTAGTAATTTGGACAGGGGAATTGCTGTTGATGTAGTATACTTGGATTTTGCAAAAGCCTTTGATACAGTGCCTCACAACAGGTTACTGCATAAATTAAAATGCTTCGGTTTGGGCGGTGTTATCTGTACATGGATTGAGAACTGGTTAAACGATAGATGGCAGAGAGTTGTTGTAAATGGAACTTTTTCAAATTGGTCTAAGGTTATAAGTGGGGTGCCACAGGGTTCAGTCCTGGGACCAATGCTTTTTAATTTGTTTATTAATGATCTAGAAGTGGGAATTGAAAGTAGCATCTCAATCTTTGCTGATGACACTAAGCTATGTAAGGAAATACATACAGAGTTGGATGTTTTTTCCATACAGAAGGATTTAGATAAACTAAGTGAATGGGTAGAAAAGTGGCAGATGTCATTTAATGTAGATAAATGTAAGGTTATGCATCTGGGCTGTAGAAACAAACTTGCTGCATATACTCTAAATGGGAAACAACTTGGGAAATCCTCATTAGAGAATGATTTAGGAGTACTAATAGACAATAGACTTCACAGCAGTGTGTAGAGTCACTCAGCTGCTGCAAGAGCAAATAGAGTAGTAGCCTGCATAAAAAGAGGTGTAGAAGCAAGGGATGCTAATATTATCCTACCTCTGTATAAATCCTTGGTTAGGCCTCATCTAGAATATGGAGTACACATTTGGGCGCCTGTTCTAAAAAAAGACACTACTGAACTGGAAAAGTTGCAGAGATGTGCAACAAAACTGATAAAGTGATTGGAGGATCTGAGTTATAAAGAGAGACTAGCCAAACTGGGTTTGTTCACATTATAGATGAGACGTCTAAGGGGTGATATGATTACCATTTACAAATACATTCAAGGTCAATACAAAGAACTATCCAGTGAATTATTTATGCAAAGAGCTGAGCTAAGAACAAGAGGTCATCCATTAAGACTAAAGGAAAGGTGCTTTCAACTAAAACAAAGGTAGGGATTCTTTACAGTAAGGGCGGCATGGCTATGAAATTCTTTGCCTTGGAATGTTGTGCTTGCAGATAATGTAACTGCAGTCAAAAAACCAATGGATGCCTATCTAGCACAGAACAGTATTGAAAATTATGACAGGTGGTTTCAAAGCAGATAGGATATTGATCCGGGGAACTATCTGACTATCATTTGGAGTCAGGAAGGAATAATTTCCCCCACACACACACACTTGGGACTAGATTGGAAATGGCTCCAAAGGGTTTTTTTTTTTTTTGCCTTCCTCTGGATCAACAGGGTGTTTTTGGCATGGGCTGGAATTGATGGACTCATGTCTTTTTTCAGCCTTATCTACTATGTTACTATGTTACTTTGTAACAGAAGCTTAAGTCCTTTCTGCTGACTTAGACCGTCGTTCTGGGTCTCTCCCTCCTGGATACAGCTACAAGCTGGTAGCCTGTCTGGTGAAAGAGGATAAATGACTGGATCTCTGGAACTGCATCCTCAGTTGGAAACTGCTGGGCTCCTACTGTCAGCTGTAAGGGGGGTAGTTGAAGAAAGGAGGCTGGTGCTCTGTAACACTGGAACCCAATCTGGAAACATCCACTGCAACTGCTGGAAACAGAGAGCTCTTAGCTGGTTTCGATGGGTGTCCAATGAGACACACACCACCAAGGAATCATGATACAGGACTCATTCTTAGTTCCAACGAGAAACCCTTTATTCACTCCAAACACAGCTTATTTATACATTTGACTTACATTGACAATACATGGGTGAGGGGCAGGCATAATGCAATCCAAACACAGGACAAAGGATGAACAACAAATGGTCCAGGCAAATACAATGACACAGACATGATTGAATTAACACACAGCAGGGGGTCTCAATACAGTTCACAAATATACAGTGGCTGGAGTGGCTACAATACATATATTCAGGGACAATGGTCCAAGGTTGGAGCCATTGTCCAACTACTTTGAATGTCACTTTAACAGGGTGGTCATCTCAGCTAGCTAACAGCTATAAGCCTACAGTCAGAATATTTCTATATAGTAACATTTACTAGTATTTTATTGTTTTGTATTGCTTTAACCCTTTGCAGGCCAGAAGAGTTTGCAGCACACAAGCATTGCATTGTTCTTTCCTCTGTCACAGCTGCTTATTCACATAAGGGCTAGCTCAAGCCTCTTAGTCCATGAGGAGGGCTTGCGAGGTTGTATGACCAATCCAACAATATTGTCCGATAGGGTAAAATGTCTCCAGTCTCTTGGGCCAAGGGTTGGTTAGTCTCAGGCCCAGACAAGAGCTCCAGAAATGTTTCACCCATCCCTGCCTGCGGCCTCTGTGAAGAGGTCAAAGCAAAGGGGCCTGCAGCATCTGAAAAGAGGCAAGGCAAGGGGCCCTGTGGCCTCTGCAAAGAGGTAAGGCAAATGAACCTTTGACCTCTGCGAAGAGGTAAAGCAAGGGGACTTTTGGTCACTGCAAAGAGGTAAGGTAAGAGAAGATTTTTGGGCACTATGAAGAGGAGAGGATAAGGGGACCTTCGGTCTCGCAAAGAGATAAGGCAATGGGACCTTCGTACTCCATGAAGAGGTAAGGCAAGGGCTGACAGCCTCAGAGAGGAGGTAAACTACTGTGAAAGGGAAAGACTAGAGGACCTACTACCTCTATAAGGGATAAGACAAGGGACCTTAAGCCTCCGAAAGAAGCAAATCTAGGCCTTTGGCCTCTGTGAAGCGGTAAGGCTAGGAGATCTTTGGTCTCTGTGAAGGGGTAGGGTCAGGAGACCTTCAGCGAAGAGGTAAGGCTAGGTAAGCTTCTGCCTCTGTGGATAGTTGAGGTTAGGATTATTGGCCTCTGTGGGGAGGTGAGACTAGTAGACATGCTACCCCTGGAAAGGGAAAGCTAAGGGACTGTTGACCTCTGGAAGGAGGTAAGACTAAGTGAGCTTCTGCCTATTTGACTGAGATCATGCTGGTCGACTGATGGTAACCTTACCCTTCATGATGTTGAATATGTAAATGATGTTGAGACACAGAGTGGAATGTGGCATGCAACATTAACTATGTGTGAATTGGGGGGACGGGGGCGGCAGTGAGGGAATGTATGTCTGTGCATGAAATTAATAGACATACCTGATAGTAGCCTGACTTCTAGAAACTGACATCTGAAGCAGACAGACAGGCATATGATAAGTCTCGTAGTATACTGATGAATCACCTGTGCCACTGAAAGGACAAATGGCTTCATAAAAAAAACAAAACCGTACCTGAACAGCTGATGGTAGATGCTCCTGCCGGAAGTGAATGTGTTTGAGAAGGTAGAGTCGTGGATAACTCAAGCCTAAAATGATCTGGAGGAAATATATATGAGCATGCAGTCATTACATCTTCCCAACCTCAGGGGAATATGACTTATGGTTAGTCTACCTGGGAGCGCTTATATAGGCAAGTGCTGGTGTAGGTGATGAAAACATTATAATGTAGTGGGGATTAGGGTGCAAGGAAGGATGACTTGCAGCTATTTGGTACACACACAGCACCAAAAACACAGTGCCATAAAGGGATCCCATACATTGCAACCCAATGCATGGGATTCCTTTCTGGCAGTCAAAGGGTTATGGCTGTCACTGTGTTTCTACTTCCCTATTGACACACAGCTGTACTCCTACTAATGGCTACAGATTTACACCACACAGTGTGATCTCCTCCAACAAAATAACAGCCAAATAATTTACTTCTCTTGATTCCCCTCCCTACAAACTTTCCTACCTGCACAGAGCCATGTCTGCTGGTTGCCTAGCAACCACCCCACCTCCTCCACTATACAGGAAGTTGGGAGGAACCAAAACCTGTTTTTGCTGATGGGAGAAATACCCTGACCTGCTCTGTGCGTCATCACACAGGACTAAAGACCACTGTTGTGTATGTATGTCTCACACTATGGGGACACTGTGTAAGTCTCAGTATGGAATGTGTATGTGTGTCTCACTATGGGTTGTGTATGTGTGTCTAAGTATGATGTGTATGTGTGTCTCATGACAACTGTATGTGTGTCTCAATATGGAATATGTGTGTGTGTCTCACTATGAGATCTGTCTGTATGTATGTGTGTGTGGCTGTGTGTGTCTCTCACTATGGCCATAGCTGGGAACTTTTGAAATACCATCACTCACAGATCTGATATTAACCCTTGAAGTCCAGTGGGGAAAAAAGAGTACATTTCATTAACTGTTTCACTGCCAGAGGGGTAGGCAATGCATTGCAAATTAATAACAAATATACACTTATGGATGGTTATATGTGTGTGTATGCCTCACTATGGGATGTATATATGTGTGTATCTCACTATGGGATGTGTGTGTGTTTGTGTGTGTGTGTCACTATGCCATGTGTATGGGTGTGTGTCTCTGCATGGGATGTGTATCTCTCTGTCTCACTATAGGGTGCGCATGTGTGTCTCTCACTATGGGATGTGTGTGTCTGTGTATGGGATGTGTATATATGTGTGTCTCACTATGGTGGGGTGTGTGTCTGTATGTGATGTGTATATGTGTGTGTCTCACATAGGCGTGTGTGTGTCTCTGTATGGGCTGTGTATGTGTGTGCTCACTATGGAGTGTGTGTGCCTTTGTATGGGATGTGTGTGTCTGTCTCTGTATGGGATGTGTCTGTGTGTCTCACTATGGGATGTGCATGTGTGTGTATCTGTATGGGATGTGTATATGTGTGTGTGTCTCACTATGACATGTGTGTCTCTGTATGGGATGTGTGTGTGTTTCACTATGGCGTGTGTGTGTCTCTTTATGGCATGTGTATGTGTGTGTGTGTGTGTGTGTATCTATGTATGGGATGTGTTTATGTGTGTCTCACCATGGCATGTGTGTGTCTCACTACAGGATGTGTATATGTGTGTCACTATGGCATGTGTCTCTCACTATGGGATGTGTGTGTCTGTATGGGATGTGTATATGTGTGTGTCTCACTGTAACGGTTTTCTGACACTCAGACCAGGGTGTAAAGTAAAAACACAGTTTATTGAAACCAGGAGTAAGACAATGCCCCTAGGGGCCAGTACAGGAATAGCAGTAATAGCAAACACGAACAGAGCGAATGCAATACAGCAAATATGATAGGCAATGGATAGATATGAAATAACCCCAAAGGGTTAACAAGAGCAAGAGGAGAGCTCAGTCCTAGTTTGGCCAACGCCCAGGATATATAGCAGTCTCTGTAACACAGTTCTTGAGTAACAAAGCTGGAGCAAAGTAGCAGTCTCTGGAACACAGTTCTTGATTAACAAAGCTGGAGCAAAGTGTCTGCACTGAATTCACTCTCAAATAGAATAGGAAGGCACAAGTGCCAGAGCTGAGTTAATACCACCGCCGTGGGTTATGGAGAAGTGCTATTGCCAAACTGTAGTACAAGAACCTGAAGCGCCCTTAACTGAGAATGGAAGTTAACTCTGCGTGTGCCCAATGGAAAGTGCCCTGACACCCCTTGGATGTCAATAGTGATAGTAACTGCACAAGCACTGACAGCCAAGCACTGGATAGTGCAGATGGATAGCGTAACCTCTGTATGTCTGTAGGCCGGAGCCAGGACACCCCTCCGGTGCCGTACGGAACTTTCCCAGCAAGAGCAAACGGATAACAGTGCCAACAGGCGCAGCTCCGATGTACACCGAACACCGGACCGGCAATGCTCTGCAGAAGGTAGTGAAGCGTATCAGAGGTACTAAAGGAGCGGCTCTTAATGGATATATGTATGCTTGGCAAGATAACTGAGGCACAAGACTGGAGACTACGAAGCACAGCAGGAGTTAACGGGTTCTGTACAGAGAGACAGCGACAGACAATGTATGGCAAAGCAATCTCTATCTCAGCTAGAGAGGTGAGAGGAATAGCGAGTCACCCAGAGATCAGAATGTCGCGGACGCGACCGAGACCGTGCAGGTACACCGGAACAGCAGGCTGGAACTGGGCGATAACCGGAACCGGAGCACAGCAGGAACAGCAGTCGAAGAACAGGATCAATCACGGAGCAGGGTCGTCTACCAGAGCCGGGTCATACACGGAGCAGGATCATAAGCCAGAACCGGATCAATCACGAAGCAGGGTCGTTAGCCAGAGCCGGGTCATACATGGAGCAGGATCATCAGCCAGAACCAGATCAATCACGAAGCAGGGTCGTCAGCCAGAGCCGGATCATACACGGAGCAGGATCAACAGAAGAGTCAGACAAGCCGGGTTGGTACACAGGAGAACTGGAACACAGCAACAAGGCGCAGATACTGGAACACCACGAAAGGGCAAATCACAAGTGCCCAAGCCCCAGTGTATAAAGGCACATCCTGGGCGGACCAATCAGCATCCTCCAATGCACAGGTAGTACAGTCAAGATTGACAGCATAGCACGGGAACCGTGATACTCACATAGGTATGTGTGTGTGTCTCTGTATGGGCTGTGTATGTGTGTGCTTACTATGGAGTGTGTGTGTCTCTGTATGGGATGTGTGTGTCTGTCTCTTTATGGGATGTGTCTGTGTGTCTCACTATGGGATGTGCATGTGTGTGTATCTGTATGGGATGTGTATATGTGTGTGTGTCTCACTATGATGTGTGTGTCACTGTATGGAATTTGTGTGTGTTTCACTATGGCGTGTGTATGTGTCTCTTTATGGCATGTGTATGTGTGTGTGTGTGTGTGTCTATGTATGGGATGTGTTTATGTGTGTCTCACCATGACATGTGTGTGTCTCACTACGGGATGTGTATATGTGTGTCACTATGGGATGTGTGTGTGTGTCTCTCACTATGGGAATACTATGGCAGTTCAAGTCAGCTGGGGGGGCGGACAGCTAAAACAGAACGTGATCACATGCATTTTACAGAACTTTCATACACAAAAACAGACGGGCAACGCCGTCCCACACTGCTAGTATATATATGCATAGTTGGTGGGCAGGAGCGAAAGAGTAAAGTATGTCAAGGGAACCTGATGAAAGGAGGATGTGAAGAGTAACCGGGTAGTGATGGAGAGTTCTGTAGATGGGAGGAGCCTGGGGTTCCAGAGGAAGGTAGTGCTAGGTCTAAAGATGAGGGGAGGAGTAGATCTAGTGTCAGTTCAACCAATAACAGATCCCTGGAAAGGAAGTGATGGTGCAAGAGGAAGTCAGTTTCTGGCAGTAATCCAGACTCTGATAGTAACAAGAAGATATTACAGCTTACCTTGGTTTCAGAGTCATCTACAGGCGAGATGCTTCAAGCATGCAGCAGGCCTCTGTTTTATGTGTTTGCTTCCTGTAGTCTCCTCCTACCTACTTCCTCCTACCTACTTCCTCCCTCTGAGCTGCTCCTCCTACCTACTTCCTGTGGAGAGGTTTAAAAGGCAGACTGAGTCCTGACTCAGTTGCCCTTGCGTTGTTGTTCATAGCAGTTCTATTACCTTTGGCTCTGTGTATGACCTGGCTAGTCTTCCATCCAACCTGGTGCAGACCTGTGGCTCTGTCTGACTATTCTTTTTCTTATCCCTATAGTGGACACCCAACCTGGTGCAGACCTGTGGCTCTGGCTGACTACCTGAACTGTTTATGACCTGGCTTGTATGACTATCCCCTCTGGTGCTGACTTGTGGCTCTGACTACTCTTACGTTTGTTCCTTGTACCTAGCAAACACCCAGTCTAGTGTGGACCTGGGGCTCTGGTAGACCAGATTCTGACTGCAGACATGAGTCAGAATTTGTTCCATTCTAACTGAAAGCGTGAGTCAGAGTTCGCTCCATTCTGACTGCAGGTGTGAGTCAGATACCAGTCCCTACTGACTGCAGGTGTAACGGTTTTGTAAGACACTCAGACCAGTAGGTTAGAATAAAACACAGTTTTATTAAAAGACATGAAAATACTGCCTCCTACAGGCAATATAGTATGACAGGAAATTGACAATAATGTATAGATGCCCTCTCAGGCCCAGTATACAGGGAAATTAACATATACTGTCACAGGACAGGCATAAGCAAGCATACAAGTACAACATGGGTTAAAGTTCATGGAAGCAATCAGTCTCTGTTGTGGTGTGTTTGACAATGCCCATAAGATGGTAAAGGAGTGAGACTGTGGTGCAAGATGTAATAGCACCAGTCAATAAGGCAAAACTGAGACTATTACTGTGCTGAGCAGGTAACTGAGGCCACAATACTCTGCAAGAGCTAGCACATGTAGTGCCGTGAGCACCCATCCGGTGCAGTAATCGGAGACTATGTACACTGCAAGAGCTTAGGTGTTTAGAGCCAACAGCACCCAACCGGTGCGGTAATGGAGACCAAGTACACTGCAAGAGCTGAGGTGTTAAGAGCCAATAGCACCCAACCGGTACGGTAACGGAGACCAAGTACACTGCAAGAGCTTAGGTGTTTAGAGCCAATAGCACCCGACCGGTGTGGCAATGGAGACCAAGTACACTGCAAGAACCGAGGAGTACAGAGCCAATAGCACCCAACCGGTGCTGTAACGGAGACCAAGTACACTGCCAAGGCTAAGGTGTTAGGGCCAATAGCACCCGACCGGTGCCGTAACGAGATCACTGCAAACAGCAAGGGTTAACGGAAGCGCAGTGTTAACGGAGGCCCAGTGTAATGGAGGCAACAGTGCTCTGCAAGAGTTAATGGGAGGCCCAGTGAATCGGAGGCAACAGCCTGGTCTGTTCAGTATCAGCACATCGGAAGTCAGAATGTCGCCCGAGCGACACAGGATCAGGATAGCATCTGGAACACACTCAGGGTCGTCAGAATAGCCGGATCAGGTCACGGAGCAGGAACGTCAGCCAGGCCAGGTCAAATCACGGAGCAGGAACGTCAGACAAGCCGGGTCAGATCACGGAGCAAGAACGTCAGCCAGGCCGGGTCGAATCATGGAGCAGGAACCAATGAGAGTAGTCAGACGGGCCAAGTCGGTACACAGGAACGCAGGAACACAGCAACACAGTAACACTGGTACAGGAACACCATGAAAGGGCACCTGACAGCGCACCACAACAAGGAGTGACAGCCAGATCATGAGAACCGTGATAGCAGGCTTGAGTCGGTAAGCCTGTCATGTTGGATCGAGATCCTGTGTTCCTGCTCCTGTTCTTGGTTCCTGATGAGACTACCAGTGGCTAAGGCCTAGTCTCCAGCATTGTGGTTTAGCCTCACATCCGATTATTCCTGATAGCAGTGTTGCTGGCTTTAACCCTTTGCCTGTTCCTTTGTATGTATATATGTATATATTTTCTTTGTTCATTTTGTCAATAAAATTGCATTAACTTTACAGTACTGACTCCTGAACTTTTCTGGGTATCCGTGACAGAAGGGAGGTTTGCAGGTTTACCAAAGCTGTCATTAATTGATTAGTCAGGTAATGGGGGGGTTGAAGGATAGGGAACAGTGTGTGGTTGTAAATGGACAATTATCCAATACAGTTAAAGTGGAGAGTGGAGTACCTCAGGGTTCAGTATTAGGTCCGCTGCATTTTAACATGTTTATAAATGACCTGGAAATAGATATAGAAAGCAAAATATCAATATTTGCAGATGATACAAAATTATGCAAGGTCATTAATTCAGAACAGGATATTTTCTCTCTACAGAGGGACTTACATACAATGTCAGATTGGGTAAACAAATGGAATATGAAGTTTAATGTGGGGAAGTGTAAAGTCATGCATTTGGGAGGAAATAATCCCAAGGCTGCTTACAAACTTAATGGAATCATTTTAGGGGACTCGTTGCTTGAGAAAGACCTGGGTATCCTTGTCAACTACAAACTTTGAAACAGTGACCAGTGTCAAACAGCAGTAGCAAAGGCAAACAAAATCCTGTCTTGCATAAAAAGAGGTATTGAAGCAAGAGTGGCTAACATTATTTTGCCATTGTACAAATCATTGGTAAGACCTCACCTTGAGTATGCAGCGCAGTTTTGGGCACCAGTTCTGAAAAAGGATATACTGGATCTAGAGAAGGTACAGTGGCGAGCAACAAAATTAATTAAGGGAATAGAGCACTTGACGTATGAGGAACAACTAGACAAACTTGGTTTATTTACTCTAGAGAAAAGATGACTAAGAGGAGACCTTTCACATTGTACAAATATATGAGAGGTCCATAAAAGGATCTCTGCTGTGAGCTATTTATTCCAAGGCCTGATCAGATGACCAGGGGGCACTCCTTGAGATTAGAGGAAAGGAGGTTTAGACTTTAGCAGAGAAAGGGTTTTTTTTACAGTGAGGTCTGTTAAATTGTGGAATTATTTGCCCAAGGAGGTGGGTATGGCAGATACCATGGATACATTCAAGAGAAGATTAGATACAATTCTTTCCAAAGGGAACATACAGAGTTATATTGTTTATTAGTAAGCAGATCAGGAAGGTCTGATAAAGACTAACTTATTTGGTAGTAGGAAAGCTATAAAATTACTGTGGTATGAGGAGAAGGTTGAACTTAATCGACTTGTGTCTTTATTCAACCTAATTTACTATGTTACTATGTAATGAGGATATTTTGGTCCAATTCAAAACAAATCTACAAATCACATACACAATACATTACATACATAAAAACAACAATTAAGAACAACACAGGATTTTTTACAAGGGGTAAACAATGCATTCAGGACTAGGGGCTGGCGAAAATGTTCTTCTCAAACCAAAATTGTCAAATAATGTAAATTCCAGTTTAGCAGAAAAGTGCATTTCTTCTGCTTTTTTCACCTATCTCATTGCATTGAAATCAAGGGGAACATTGAATTTACATGCAGCACATAGCAAATATTATTTTATTTCCTAAAAGCATAGTATAAAAGTGATAGGAGGTGCCTGTGTTAGTGGAGTGTGGGGAAAGAATCAGTTGAACAGAACATTTTTGGAGGGGCTTTGAATGGTATTTGGGGGACACTTAATAAAGATGATTTGTTGGACTTGTGGTTAGAGGTCCAAGCCCCGAGGAAACATTGCTTTGTAAGACAGACTAATTAGAGCCACAAGCCCTGAGGATACATTGATTTGTTTGGCACAAGCCCTGAGGAATCACTGATATGTAGGACATAGGCTTGTTAGAAACAAGCCCCCAGAAATTGTTTTTGTTTTTTTTTTTTGTTTTTGTTTTTTTGGTGGGCCTCTGTTTTTTTTTTTTATTTTGTTTTTGTTTTCTTTAAAGAACAATCCAAGAGAAAAAAAATGCCAGCAGGTCATACTGTGGTGGACAGTGGCTGGTTTCATTGCGGAATTTGCAATTTCTGTTATTGCTGCTGCTGGTGCTTAGTTGTTTAAGCAGCAGTATGATTAGGCAGCTCAAAGGGAATGGGAACAACAACAGCAGCAACATGGGTGATAGATGATCATGGTTCCATTTGCCACTACTAGCTTCAGTGATGCTGTATCAGCACCAAAACTAACCCCCACCACTTCTTTTATATGTGGAGAAAAGAAGAAGTTGGCCAATAATGCTTCTCCACCTGCCCCTCCTCCATAATCTTAGGTGTGTTGTTACTATAATTTTTTTCCTTGAGAGAAGGACCTGTGCCTCTCATTAGCAATTGCAATTTGTACAGTGTGTGTGGTAAATAAGGGAAGGACTGGGCTAAATGGGTAGAACTGCATTCACAGAAAACAACTGGCACAACTATATCTAAACACCATGATGCTTAGGGTCCCCAGTGTGGAATCATTCCACCAGAAACCAAGTACTGATGCATTCAATATGCCCCTTGTCCATTCCCCGCTAATGACACATGACAACTTGTACACAGTTTAATAATAATGATGAACCCTCCCTTCCAGAGCACCACACATTGTGAAATGAGACATGAACTGCCGCATCCTGACATCTACTAAATGGCTATTAGGTGGTGGGGGAGGTAAAGATGAATGAGATGGATCGCCAGAAGATGTAGTTACATGATCTTCCTGTGCCCAGACCCTAGAGCATGAAGGTGATGGCAAGCCAGGTATTTTGCTCGCCATCGAACTTTCAGCCTCTTGTTGGGTTTCTCTATTCTTCCTCCTCTTTGATTTCCACCTTGACTCTTGTTGGTTTTGGGGAGAGTCGGGGGATGGAGAGATAGAGATGCCCAATTTCTTTGGTGGGTATTTGACTTTAACATGTTTCACATAAATGTTGGTGTTTCATGTGTGTTATCAGGGCAATTGTGTCAAGAGGGCATTCCATCTTTCCCCCTTTTTACTGATTTAAATTGTGCTCAGTGCCATCGCACATGACTGCTCTGTGCCTGCTACAAAAGAATAATAGTCCCCACCCACGACTTATGTGGTGGGGGGAAAGGTGGAGAAGCATGGCCTCTTTCTTCTTCTACTCCACATTCACATTTACTGGCTGGGGCAGAGGATGATGCTGCTCTTGTTGCTACTACCTTACAATCAGCACTGCAACTAGAACCAGGAGTATTGCTGCTTCCAAGTAGAAGCTATCGTAGTACCGTAGCACTGGACCCCATTCCCACTGTGTCCACAGTGGTCTTTGGCACATTTGCCTGCTCCTCAGCATCCTGCTGCCCTTGCAACTCAGCAACAGCAGGAATTACAGCAGCAGCAAACTCCACAAATTCCAGAAGCTCACAGCTGGTGGTGATAGTTATGCCCACCCCCTATACTAGTCTCCCATTCCTTCTTGGTTTGTGCTAAAAAGGCCACCCCAGCTTCTCCTCCATCATCACCACTACCAGTACCTCCTTCTGCTGCTGCTCTATTAAAGACATCTCACTGGATGGAGGAGGTGATTAAAAATGTGACAGAGGTTCCTCTACTGTCACACTTGCCATCTCTTGTTGAGCTGAATAAGGCAGACTGGCAGTACTAGCAGCAGGCACATTCAGCCAATCTGTGCTCATGATGGTGGTGGTATTATTGCTGCTAGGCAACAATTCTGCCTTCATCAGGATATTGTTCCATCTGGACTTACAGGGTCAGGGAAATGTTGTGGGTTCCCTTGACTGCTAGTCTGGCTACTCTGCAGTACTTCCCCTACCAACTCAACATCATTAGGAGGATCTACTGTGGTAACGCTAGTTCCACCAGCTGCTTCACCATCACTACTACTAACACCAACCACATCAATTTAATTCCCTGAGTCTTCCTCCTCATTAGTAGTATGATTACCTCCCTCACTCGAGTCTGTAGCTGCTGGACACTCTTAGTACTAGTAGTAGTGGCGAGACTGCTTGGGGATAGAAAGTGTGATTTTGGGGCCCTTGTTGTCACACTTTGCATCATCTTCTCCTTCCCCACTACTGAGAATCCCAAGACACCCTAGTAGGCACAGCACTAGCAGCAGGCGAAGCAATGGCAGCAGGTGCAGCAATAGCAGCAGGCACAAGCAACTGACCTGTCCTGCTCACACTACTAACCTCTTCTTCCTCTACACTTGATTCAAATTTCCTCAGGATCCCTAGGGGTGATGTAGGGGCACTGGCCATAATTGGGTCTAGGGAATCAGGGCATACAGACCCTTTCATGTTAGTAATTTGTCACTTCTTCCTCCTCTTACTCACTCGGCTCATAACGGTCCTTTCAGCTCCTCCTTTTATTATTATTCCACTTGCTCATACTAATAGCAGTCCCTATGAGCCTCTCCTGCCTCTGTTTCACTACTAAAATCACATCACAACAGCCTAGCACCCTCTCTCTTTCTGTAGTTGCTTGTATTGTGTTTCACTTCCTGGATAAGGTCACATTTTTATACAGAAAAAGAGCAAAACATGTAATTAAAGGGGTGAAAACTTTCCAGTCATTGAAAAAATATGGAAGATTTGTTCTCAGTGGGTGAAAAGGGTGAAGATTTTAATCACTTTATTTAAAAACTGATTTTCCCTTGAAAAAGCGGACAACCACATGGTTTTCACAGATTTTAGAGGTGGGAGTGTGTGTGTGTGTGTGTGTGATGATATACAGGATATCAACACACACATATATTCTAGTAGTCTTGTCTTGTTCACAGAATAAGTAGAAGTAACCTACTCCAGTAGGTCTCCTACCTTGTGGAATAAGTAGTGCCCCCATCATGAACCTCTTTTGAGTTGCTTAGAGGGTATAAGAACCTGCTTGTTTTGCATTTTACTGACATCACATTATGGCTTTTATTCCAAACTGATTGGTTAAAGTATCAAAGTAAACATTAACAAACATAACTCAAGCATTCTTTTTAAAAAACGTAACACTCTTTAAAATTATTGTGCTTCATTTTGCAAATAAGAATGCTGTTTCCTGCTGAGTCCATTGTAGGTAATGAAGCCACAGTTAGGGTGACACGTTGTGTATTTAGCGGGCAGTATGACCTGATGTTCCCTTATGTCCATATGTCTATTTAATAAGAATAGTTTGTATTTTCATTCATGTTTCACTGTTTTATGCACTTATAAGAGATAATTGGGGTATATTTTGCATTCAGCGCTATCTTTGTCCTATTTTTGAGGGTACATCTTTTCTCCATTCTTTAAAATATTTTCAGCTATATTTTACTACTTTATACCTGCCACACTATTTTTATTTGTTCTATGGGATCTTTATATTTTTGTACTTAAATAAAGCTTCTTTCTATGTGTGATACCTTAACTTGGTGTATCGTTTCATTAGGCTGCTGTAGTAGGAGAGACTTTTTGGTCTCTCCTTTTGTTTCTGTTTACATTGTAGGTAATTAGCTTATCACTAGTTTTATCATGAAATTCTCCCATACAATTCAGCAGGAATCAATGAGCTAAAACAAGTGAATAATTTATTACTTATAATGGACTCCTGTAGGTTCCTGAGTTCCATCATGATTCCATTTTGTTAGGCTTCTTTATGCTTCTGATTACAATTGCATCTGGCCCGATGTTTGCATATAAACCTTTAACATTTTGAAATTAGCTTTAAAATATAATTACTGAACAGCTCACAAATAATCTATCTAATCTCTCAATTGACCCCACCAAATTGTCATCAAGATGCTCTTCAGGCACAGGTTCCTCTAGCAACTGTCCTGTAAAATATTGCGCTGTGCTGCTATTTTGAAATCAAAGCAAGCAGTTCTAATGTGTACAGGGCCGGATTTCCCAATAGGCAGACTAGGCAACTGCCTAGAGCTCAAAATTTTGAGGAGCATGGTAACTGTGCTGGCTATTCTCTGTTGTGGGTGTGGCCAGAGCAATTTCAGTGACCTTTCACCAATTTTATACTACATTTCAGTCAATTATTTAACCCCTTGGATGGTAGAGTGATTTCGTATGTATTACTCCACAATGCATTGGAGATGTATCTAGCAACCAAGGGGTTAAAGCTCTTTTTTTGTTTTTGCTTGTTATAGTTCTAGGGTATTTTGTGCCAGGAAAGTGGATGGGACTGCAGGGGGGGTCATGTTAGGAGTGGGAGGGTGGCTATGGGCGGAGCTAAGGGCACCTGGAGTGTCTTGCCTAGAAGAGCTTGGAATGTAAGTCCAGCTTTGAATGTGGAAACTTTAAGGGGAGAATTTTGTAGCAACCCCCTAGATTGATAAGACAGACAAGACAGCAAATGATAGTTTTAGGCAAAATAAGTTAAAGCTACCATCAACTCTGTTTGTTTGTGTTATACATGCAAATTCATTATAAAGTTTAACCTATTGAGGATCTGAAGGGTGTGCAATGAACTTGAACTCAACCATGTTTTATTCAAGGGGTACATTCCCATGATAATTCCCAACAGTATTTACCTGCCCATTGATCCTCTGGGCTAACACAGGTCCAGTGTCTGAAGAGAATATAGGAGGCTGGGCATTGTAAAATATGCTTTAGCTCATTTACCCAACAAGGATAAATTATTAGGATGTATTTGGAGGAAACCAGAACTTTGTTACACAAAACTGAAATTAAAGTATATTTTGCAGTGCCCCTCCTCCCACAAGCTCTTAAAACTCTGGGTACCCCTCCCCTCCAGCACAGAAAATCATTTAACTATAAGGTGCAAGATATTTTAATTGCTTTTTAAAGTGAAAAAAGTGTGCCTTACAGCGTGAAAAATATTCTACACTGGGTGATGGTGAAGAAATTAAATTACTTACATAACATATGCAAATAATAAGTAAATTTTTTTAAAGATAATTATGTATTCCTGCAATTACATTTTAGGATACCATGACTTTCAAATAATCAATGATTCTTATCTTTATATAAGAATTTACTAAATAACTTTTGTGTTATTTTAGAATTCTGAGTTGTATAAACCATGGGAATTTATGCAAGTACATTTCATGATAGCAGAGGCAAAATCATTTTGGAGTCAACAGACCCTTCCCAACCCAACTGGATTACTGCTCATGCTGAGACCTGCAAAAGTAAGGACTATTAAAAAATGTATTAATGAATAGATAACGGAAACATATAGGATCTCTGCCACTTAAATATGTAAACAAATGCAAATAATTAGTTTTATTTTTGCGGGTCTGTAACGTCAGTTCCATATTAATCAGTTTGACATATTCATTGGTATGGGATGTCGGCAGATGTGCCATGTGTGGTCAGTGCAATATACAAGGTGCAGTGGGTGAAAATGAACTGCCAGATCTGAATATCTGAGAAGGAGGAGAAGGACCCTGAGGGTGCTGAAGGGACAATGGGGATATTTTCTCACATCCAGATCCTATCATAAGAAAATCACAACAACACAGTTGTTACCATTGTCATCAAACTTTTGGAATGGTGGGGGGGTTTCACTTGTCTTTGTACATGCCTTTCTCCACAGTTCATTGTGCCCTTGGACAGGGACAAGGGACACAGTAACAATAGCACTCGGGTTCATTTTTTGGAGAAAGGGTTTCACATGCTTAACATAAATGTCATGTTGTTGGTTTTGCTTGTGATTTAAGAATGACAGATGTGCCAGGGTGTGCCCTTCCATTTACCTTTTCACTACCATATTGTACATTGTGTACAGTGCAGTTGCAGATGATTGCCCTGAGTCTGTCACAAAGGAAAAATAGTCCCAAAACCATGATTTCAGTGAGGGGGAGATGGAGAATGGCCTTCAGCTGCTCCACCACCCTCACTCTCATACTCACCACAGCCAGTCACATACTGCTCTCTAGAACTACTTGGTGATGACAAATGTGTCTATTGTTGTCACACTTGTCATCACTTCCGAAAGGACACTGATACCAGTAGCAGAAGTCACCATTAGCTGGCCTCTGCTCCTTCTGATACTGCTATACAGTGACTTACTTTTTATTATACCTCCCCAGATCCCTAGAGGATATGTTGGGGAACTGGGGATCATTTGGCAGAGAGATGTGAGCTTCCTTCACTGCTGCTGCAACTAGACTGAGCCACCTCTGAATCAACAGCTGCAGCCCTCCAGCTTCTACTGCTGCTCATACTGTGGTAGTTAGCATCCAACTGGTACCTTGCCTTGAACTCCAGTATAAATTAAGTGTTACATTAACTTTATTTGTGCCCAAATTAATATTTTTTGTTCATTAATCTATAACAGTTCTCCAAAAACAACTTTCTGTACCCTTATGTCAATTTTAAATGTCAGCATTCTTCAAAATTACAAAATGAGGCTACTTTAGCATTATATTTACCTTTGTGAGATTAACAAATTACTTTCTGGGTCACCAGACAAAAGCCCGAAATCTTTCAATGTGAGCAACATGATCAGACTGTTGTACTTGCTGTATCATGTTGATGAATAATGATGTGCCGAAGAATAAGGACAGACTTAGCAAAAGAGGTTTTTCAGGAACACATTTATCATTTAGTGAGAGAGGAATGACTAATTAAATGCTAAATTACCAAGAAACAAGGGGCCATTAAAAAAAGTGATAAATGTTACCATTTTCCCAGGAAAGCTGTTCCTCTGTGTTTATCTGTCTTTTAACTCTAATAGAAGGATTTTAATTCTCATACATTCAATAAGCCAGTGATTCTCAACAATAGTCATTGTGACATGCCAAATGATCATGGTTTCAATACAAGCCTACGTGTTCACAGGTAGATAATGAGTGGCTCATTTTATTTGAGCTACTTGTGCTTAATTAGGGATATACTTAAATCCTGACCTGTTGATGTGTCTCAAGGACTGTAGCAGAGAATCACTGGATTAAGCTATAAACTAAGTGCTTTATAGACAAAACATTTTTTTTTAGTGATGAACGTCAATGGAATCAAATTAGATATATCTATGTCAATAAGCTGTGAAGAAGGCAGGTCAAAATTCCAGCTCAAAAATTGCATATAAAAACGAGACTTTATTCAATTTTTAATAAAAAGAACATAAGTCCTAAAAAACAGGGGGAGCAGGACACAAAAGCAACTTGTAGAACGCTAGATGAGACCCATCTAACGCATTTCACGCTCAGAGCGCTTAATCATAGATACTGCTTGTGTCCTAAACAGCATTTTTAAAACTCGTAACAACATTATGATTGGACACTGCAGAATGAATCACAAAATAGCGATCCAATAGGCATCGTGGGAACAACCCTGTTCGGCACGAGAGAACGCTACATTCTCTGGTATACAACATTGCGGGTACCACAATTGATGTAAGCCGCAATGTCATACTCCCTACCTTCCAAAGAGTTCCTAAAAACTTTTTGTGGGGTAACGTAATGGCAGGTCTTGCATCTCGATGAAGCACATGTATACATGCCTTTATGGCATAACCATGTGGGTTTCCTCTGTTTAGACATAAATAAACTAGGTGACACTATATTACCAATTGCACGCCCTCTCCTGGCCACAAAATTACAACCAGCTTTGACTATCTCCACCAAACTATCATCTGCATGCAGCACAAGTAAATAATTCGTAACAATATTACAAATTTCACGGTATTGTGGGCTGTATGTTGTAATAAACTTCAACCTATTACTATTATACCTATTATCCTTACTCTTACTAGAACCCTCCAGTAAATTGTCCCTAGTCTGACCCCTGGCTACCTTGAAAGCCTTGGTTAGCAAACCTCTCGAATAGCTCCTCGCCTTAAATCTCCGTTCTAGATCTTGAGAAACGCACACAAAAGCCTCCTCCTCAGAACAGTTCCTGCGCAACTGCAGGAACTGTCCCTTAGGTATATTATTGATCTGTGTCCGGAGATGTCATGACCGGGCATGTAGAAGGACATTGCCAGCCACAGACTTCCTGTAAATATCCGTTATAATTTTACCTGTTTCTATATTGCCTGTAAGGGTCAGATCCAGGAATGTAACAGTGGAAGTATCAAAAACATGGGTGAAGCTCAAGTTCAATGAATTATTGTTCAAAAAGCTCATAAATAATTCAGCCTCCTGCTTACTACCTGACCACACAAATAGTAGGTCATCAATATACCTCCCATACTACATAATTCGCTCCCGATGGGGGTTTCCAGCCACCAGGACGTGGTTGCTCTCCCACCATCCCATGAAGATGATCGCCAAGGATGGTGCAAAGCTGGCCCCCATGGCTACACCATGCCTCTGGAGGTAAAAATCCCCATCAAAAGCGAAAAAATTGTGACATAGGAGGTAAGCCACCACCTCTACCAGGAAATTCACCAAACTGGCAGGATATTTGGACCATACCTCCAATTGGCATCTCAAGGCCGTCAGCGCCAAATCATGTGGAATAGATGGATATAATGCTACCACATCCGCCAACTGCCATGAGAAGCCACCTAACCAGTTCAATGGAGACACCTCAACCAACACCTGCCTAGTATCCCTGAGAGCACAGGGCAACACCTCCACCACCGGATTCAAATAGTAGAATCCGGTATATATATAACCGGTATATTCCATCTCACGGTTGCCTTACCCGGTATTGGCAAGGTCGGTAGAGCCTGCTATTGCTATTCCTTATAGCCGCCTAGGTTGCCTTGCTCGGTATTATAGGCAAGGCCGGTAGAACCTGTTCTATTTCTCAGTTGCTATATATATTGTATGTGTTGTATGTGAACCCTATGGGGAGTGCTTTAACTTTTCAATAAAGTTATGCTTTTACCTAAACCTGCTGTCTGAGTGTCTTAACAAACCGTGACAGTACGAAAGGGCCATGACCTCAGACACTAAGAGTGATGGTAATATGCAGAATATCCATTGGAGGATGGATTTGCACGAGCAACGTTTGGATCAGTTGGCAGTTGCCATTCAAACTATTCTTGAACGCACAGTACTTGCTGATAAGTCCGGTTCCAACCCGGTGGTCTTGCCCAGTCAGACACAGGAGAATGATACTAGGGCCCTTGGGGCTGCAATAAAAGGGTTAACGGCTTCTGCACCCTTACCACTAAGATATGATGGAGACCCCCAACTCTGCAGAGGGTTCATCAATCAGCTGGAAATTTTTATGGAATTGACAGCACATTCATTTCAGAATGATCGCAGCAAGGTTGGGTTCATGATATCCTTGCTGACTGGTAGAGCATTGGCTTGGGCTAACCCCTTGTGGGAAAATGCTAAACCTTGCACTAAGAATTTCAGTGAATTTGTGCAATCCTTTCGGAGAGTATTCGAGCCTCCTGGTAGAACCACCTCTGCTGCTAAACGTCTTATGGAGATACAACAGGGCAGGCGCATGGTGGGCGATTATGCCATCGAATTTTGCACCTTGGCAGCAGAGGTAGGGTGGAATAACGAGGCTCTGTTGGCAGCATTTGCCCAAGGTTTCAGTGACCAGATCAAAGATGAAATCGCAGCCTACTGATCTTGATGATTATATTGAATATGTTATTCTAATTGACTCCAGAATACGGGAGAGAGTAACTGCCAGAGATCGTAAAATACGATCTAAGAATAATGGGTCTAGTAACACATTTTTCCCACCCACCTCCCCCTTGGCAGCTAAACCTAGTGTACCTATACAGGAACCAGGGGAACCTATGCAAGTGGGTTTCACTAGGTTAACCAAGGAGGAAAGAATATATCGCAGGAAACAAGGGTTGTGTTTATACTGCGGTAAGAATGGGCACTTGTCCGGTACGTCCGGGAAACGAACACACCTAGGGTACCTTGGGGGACAGGCCCTAGGTGGTGTGCAATCGTCCCCAATGATTGGTGCTCTTAAACCCACCATACAAGTGGTATTGTCTTGGGCACAGCGCTCGGTGGAGGTTTTGGCCCTAGTCGATTCTGGTGCAGCTGGGTATTTTATGGATAAAACCTTTGCTGAGTTGCATGGGGTGCCACGCATTGAAAGAGAAACCCCTCTTGCTATTGAAGCGATTGATGACAGACCCCTGGTACCCGCTCAGGTTATGTTTGAAACTATGCCATTATCCATGACTATTGGGGCTCTCCACAGGGAGGAGCAGCAGTTTCAGTTAATTAACTCTCCTCACCATGCCGTGATATTGGGGTTTCCTTGGTTACAGTTGCATAATCCACAATTCGATTGGCAAAAATGCGAGATTTCTGCTTGGTCTCAGTTCTGTATGGAGAATTGTGTCACCCATCCCGTTAAGGTCTTGTGCACTTCCCCTTCACTACCTGATGTCTATCAGCAATTTAGCGATGTTTTTAGTAAGGGAGAGGCTGGCGCCTTACCTCAGCACAGACCATATGACTGTCGCATCGAATTAACACCTGAAACTGTGCCACCTAGGGGACGCACGTACCCATTGTCTTGCGAGGAGAACCAAGCTATGGAAGAATATATTTCTGATGCCCTTAATAGAGGGATCATTAGGAAATCTACCTCTCCGGCCGGGGCCGGGTTCTTTTTTGTTAAAAAGAATAATGGCGAATTGCGACCTTGCATTGACTACCGTGGGTTAAATAAGCTGATGGCAAAGAATGCTTACCCAATACCACTCATCACCGAGCTTTTTGATAGACTCAAGGTTCCTCGATCTTCACCAAACTGGACCTACGTGCTGCCTACAATTTGATACGAATCAGAGCCGGTGATGAGTGGAAAACTGCCTTTAACACGAGATCTGGGCACTCCACTCTGCCATTTGGTCTGTGTGATGCCCCCGCAGTTTTTCAAGAACTAATTAATGATGTCCTCAGAGATACGTTACAGTCATGTGTTGTAGTGTTACGGTTTTCTGACACTCAGACCAGGTTATAAAGTAAAACACAGTTTTATTGAATCAGAATGATAAACTGTGCCCCTAGGGGCCAGTATAGGTAAGAACAATACTGACAAATACAGACAAGGTATGGGTAATATAAACAGGAATAAATACAGCTAAAGGCTGTAGCAACCCCCAAGGGTTAACAGGAGCAACTGGTGAGGCTCAGGCTAGATTGGCCAACGCCCAGGATAGATATCAGTCTCTGGAGAACAGTCTCTAGATGTAGAGCAAGGAACACAGGATCAGCACTGTATCACTCTCGAAGCAGAAGCGGGATTCGCCCCTGTTGCCCTGAGCTGAGCCAGTACCACCACCGTGGGCTAGGAGGAATGCTACTGCCAAACCTGAAGTAACCAGAATAGGAATCGCCCAGAATGTGAGTAGTGAATAACCCTGCATGTGCCAAATGGATTGTGTTATGAAGCCCTTGGGATGCCACAGTAGATGATAGTTGCCCAAGCTACGAAGAGCCGATGCACAGAGCAGTGCAGATGGAACTGTACACTTTGAGAGAATGAGAAACGGAGCCAGGACACCCTTCCGGTGTCGCACAGAATCCTATAGCAAGAGCGAACAGACTACCGGCGCCAACCGGCGTGGTCACGGTGCACCCCGAACACCGGACAAGCGAAGCTCTGCAAGGACTGGTATAGCGTTAAAAGGAGATTCAAAGTGTAACGGCTCAATGAACCAACAGAGGCTTGGCAAGCTAAACAAGTGTCACGTAACTGGAGACTACAGGCACTGTACGGGTTAATCTGGTACATTCAGAAGAGCAATGCTCAGCGAGTAAATGGCAGGCAACCTTGGGCTACAGCTGAATGAGTGAGAGAGGAACAGCGAAACAGTTCAGAATGTCGCCAGCGCGACCAGAGGACACTGGAGCAGCAACCAGACAGGAGCGATAACCGGAACCGGATGGAAACAGCCGCAGGAACACCACTGGAGAGCGGATCAATCATGGAGCAGGAACAATAGCCAGAACCAGGTCGAATCACGGAGCAGGGTCGTCAGCCAGAGCCGGGTCAAATCACGGAGCAGGAACAGGAGAAGAGTCAGACTAGCCGGGTCGGTACACAGGAGACACTGGAATTCAGCAACAAGGCGCAGCAACAGGAACACCACGAAAGGGCAACTGACAAGTGCCCAAACCCCAGCATATAAAGGCACATCCTGGGCGGGCCAATCAGACTCCTCCAATGCAAAGGTACACAGTCATAGATTGACAGGGAATCACGGGGACCATGATATGTAGTCTACCTCGATGACATACTCATCCACTCTAAAGACTTGTCACAACACATCAAGGATGTGTCTGAAGTACTGCGGCGATTACGAAAAAATAAGTTATTCTGTAAAGTGGAGAAATGTGAGTTCCACAAAACCAGTGTACCGTTTTTGGGGTTTGTAATTGGCAAAGACGGTATTGCCATGGACAAGGAAAAATTGACGGCAGTCCTACAGTGGCCTAAACCTAAGAGTCTGGAAGCCATCCAACGATTTCTAGGGTTTGCCAATTATTATAGGAAGTTTATTAAGAATTTCTCTTCCATTGTGAAACCCCTGACTGACCTCACACATAAGGGCGCTAACCCAGCTCTTTGGCCGGTGGCTGCAGAAGAGGCCTTTGAGAAACTGAAGGTAGCCTTTGCTAACGCTCCTGTGTTATCCCACCCCAATCCATTACTTCCGTTCACCTTAGAGGTTGACGCCTCAGATATTGGGGTTGGGGCAGTACTCTCTCAACGATAAGTCAAAGGTGGCTCACTTAGACCCTGTGGGTTCTTTTCAAAGAAATTAACGGGAGCCCAAAGCCATTATGAGATTGGTGATAGAGAGTTATTGGCCATTATCCTCGCTCTCAAGGAATGGTGTCATTTACTTGAAGGCACTAAAAATCCTGTTTTGATTCTGACTGATCATAAGAATCTGACATATCTCTCTGAGGCTAAAAGATTGTCCTCTCGCCAAGCGAGATGGGCATTATTCCTTTCTCGATTCAATTTCATTGTATTATACTTGCCTGGATCAAAGAATATTAGGGCTGATGCTCTGTCAAGACAATTCGAGGCTGAGATTGACAGAGAAGAAGCACCAGCACCTATCATCCAACCTGACCGTATTTTGGCCACCATACGTACGAGTATCACTTCTCCACTTGGGGATGAGATTTTGGCCTCTCAGGCCTCTGCCCCCCATGAAACTCCAGTGGGCAAATGTTTTGTCGCTGAACCGCTCCGTACTCGATTACTTGAAACCTACCATTCCTCTATTGGTAGGGACCAATTGTTATGGTCCCTCTCTCAATTATTTTGGTGGCTTTCTATGAGATCTGATTATGCTGATTTTACCAATGCCTGTGCCATCTGTGCCTGTGCCAAAACCCCTAGACATCTCCCAGTGGGATTGCTCCAGCCAGTGCCTAATGGCGAACGTCCTTGGTCTCATGTTCTATCGATTTTATGGGAGAATTGCCCAGGTCTAGAGGGTATTCTTTTATATTGATGGTGGTAGACAGGTTTTCTAAAATGGCTCACTTCATACCTCTCCATGGCCTTCCCTCTGCTAAAGAACTGGCAATGATGTTTGCTAGAGAGGTGTTCCGGTTGCATGGGGTACCCAGGGTACTGGTGTCCGACAGGGGGAGCCAGTTTGTATCCAGATTCTGGAGGGCGTTTTGCGAACAGATGGGCATACAGCTTTTTCCTCTGCATATCATCCCCAGACTAATGGGGCCGCTGAGCGTGCCAATCAAGGATTGGAACAGTATCTGCGATGTTTTGTGACTGAACATCATGACGATTGGGCCGACTTGTTGCCTTGGGCGGAGTTTGCCAGGAATTGTGCGGTTAATTTTTCGTCCGGGAGCTCTCCATTTCTGATTAATTATGGTTTCCAACCCTGCCTGCTCCCGGATTGCTTTCAGACACAGCAGATTCCAGCTCTAGACGAGCATATCGAGCAACTCCGTTCCACATGGGCAAAAGTTCAGAGGGCACTAGGTCAGTCCTTTCAGCGCCATCAGCGCCATGCTAATCGCAGGAGGCTTACAGCGGTTTCCTTCCAAGTTGGAGATAGAGTATGGCTGTCTTCTAAAAACTTGAAACTCCAAGTCCCATCTAATAAGTTGGCACCTCGGTTCATTGGTCCTTACAGAATCATTCGCAAAATTAACCCTGTTTCCTATGCATTGGATTTACCTGCATCCATGCGCATTCACAATGTATTTCATGTGTCTCTCCTTAAGCCTCTGGTGTGCAACCGTTACACTACGACACCCGTAATGCCAGGGCCTGTTGAGGTTGAAGGGCAAGAGGAATACGAGGTACAGAGTATCATTGACTCCCGTAGGCTTAGAGGAAAGGTACAGTACTTGGGGCATTGGAAAGGCTATGGTCCTGAGGATAGATCTTGGGTGGACAGTAAGGACCTTCATGCACCAAGATTATTACGAAATTTTCATGCCAAGTACCCTCAGAAGCCTATACCCCATTCTAGGAGAGGGGGTCTATGAAAGGGGGGTACTATCACGGTGCCCGTGATTGGTGCTATACACTGTCTATCACCTGCAGGGGCTCCTATTGGCTGCCTATTGTATGCCCGCCTCTGACTGCCTATTTATACTCAGCTCAGGCACCCTTTGGTTGCCCTTTCGTGGTGTCTCTGACAGTACCTGTTTGTTCTTCCTGTCATGCTGTTTGGGCCTGTTCCAGTGTTCCAGAGTCTAGAGCTACAGAGTCCTGTGTTCCAGTCTGTCTCGCTGCTTGAGGCCTGTTCCAGTGTTCCAGAGTCTTCAGCTACTGAATCTTGAGTTCCAGTGTTCCTGATTTCATCTGTTCCTGTTCCAGTCTGCTTGCCACTCCGGTTGGACCTCTCCGTGACGACTGATGCTCCGGTTGTTTCGTCTGGCTTGTTCCGGTTGCTGTTTCTTCAGCGGTGTTTGCTGTGCTCCACCTTCACTTAGTCTCAGAGTTCCCATCCGGTAGTCGCTTGGCAACATTGCTCACTCTCTCGCCTCGGCGATATTCCTACTGTCTTGGTCCCAGAGTGCGGACGCTGGTTAACTCCAGTAAACCTGGTGGCATATTATCCTGTTGGTCCCAGCGTGCGGACGCTGGTTAACTCCATTAACCCTGGTGACAGATTATACTGTTGGTCCCAGCGTGCGGACGCTGGTTAACTCCATTAAACCTGGTGGCAGATTATACTGTTGGTCCCAGCGTGCGGACGCTGGTTAACTCCATTAAACCTGGTGGCAGATTATACTGTTGGTCCCAGTGTGCGGACGCTGGTTAACTCCATTTAACCTGGTGGCAGATTATACCGTTGGTCCCAGCATGCGGACGCTGGTTAACTCCATTAAACCTGGTGGCAGATTATCCTGTTGGTCCCAGCGTGCAGACGCTGGTTAACTCCATTAAACCTGGTGACAGATTACACTGTTGGTCCCAGCGTGCGGACGCTGGTTAACTCCATTAAACCTGGTGGTATATTATCCTGTTGGTCCCAGCGTGCGGACGCTGGTTAACTCCATTGAAGCTGGTGGCAGATTATACTGTTGGTTCCAGTGTGCGGACGTTGGTTGTATCCGTTTAACCTGGTGGTCTCCTCCTTTGGGGCTGTCCTGCCCGGTATTGGTGAGGCCGGTAGAACCGGTACATTCCATCTCACGGTTGCCTTACATGGTATTGGCAGGACCCGTAGAGCCTCTTCACAGTATTCACTGAGGCTGCCTTGCCCGGTATTGGTAAGGCCGGTAGAACCGGTACATTCCATCTCACGGTTGCCTTACCAGGTATTGGCAAGGCCGGTAGAGCCTATCCTCAGCATCTCCCAAGGCTGCCTTGCCCGGTATTGGTAAGGCCGGTAGAACCGGTATATTCCATCTCACGGTTGCCTTACCCGGTATTGGCAAGGTCGGTAGAGCCTGCTATTGCTATTCCTTATAGCCGCCTAGGTTGTCTTGCTCGGTATTATAGGCAAGGCCGGTAGAACCTGTTCTATTTCTCCGTTGCTATATATATTGTATGTGTTGTATGTGAACCCTATGGGGAGTGCTTTAACTTTTCAATAAAGTTATGCTTTTACCTAAACCTGCTGTCTGAGTGTCTTAACAAACCGTGACAGTACAAAAGGGCAATGACCTCAGACAGGAAACCCACATGGTTATGCCATAAAGGCATGTATAAATGTGCTTCATCGAGATGCAAGACCTGTCATTACGTTACCCCACAAAAAGTTTTTAGGAGCTCTGTGGAAGGTAGGGAGTATGACATTGCGGCTTACATCAGTTGTGGTACCCGCAATGTTGTATACCTTTTCACGTGTACACAGTGCTCCAAGCAGTATGTGGGTCGTACGGGTAAACCCTTGCAGAATAGACTCAGAGAGCATATTTACCAAACAGAGAGAGGCTTTTTAGATTCAGCGGTGGCCAGACATATCCATAATGAACATGGGGGTGATGTGTCATGTTTAGGATTTAGTGGAATTGAGAGAGTAGGGTTGCTCTGGAGAGAGGGGGGCATATGCAGGATTTTGGAGGAGAGAGAGGCATTCTGGATATTGTCCCTCAACACCAGGGCCCCAGCTGGTCTCAATTTAGAATGGGACATTAGTCATATCTTTTATTATTTTTAGGATTATATGTATGGAGGTATTGGCCTTTTATTTCATTTTTTGTCCCATGTATATATTCATGAATCGCCCCTTGCATAGTAAGGTATCATATACATTTGACATTTTGATTGATTTATAGGATGTTAATTTGTGGGTATTTTATGGATTGATGGAATAATGAGTATATGGCTATTAACAATTTATTTGGATTAGTATTAGTGTTGAGCGAGCATGCTCGGCCGATGCTCGGTTCGGCTCGAGCATCGCTCTGCTCGGCACATGGCGGTACTCGTACGAGTACCGCATGTGCTCGTCCGCCATGTTCGGGTCTCCTCCCCGCACGTTTCGCGGCTGCTGCACAGCCAATAAACGTGCAGGGAGGCTCTGACATCAGTGTAATGCCAGCAGCCATGTTGGCTGCTGGCATTACACTGATTGGCTGGCCAGAACCCGTGATCGGGTGCTGTATAGCACCTGACCAGCGAGTTCGGCTCAGTCTTAGCCAGGGAGAGATGAGGATAGGAAGGGAAAGTCAGTGTAGGGAGAAGAAAAGCAAATTTGTTAAAAAAAAGACCCAAAAGTCCTTTTTAGGACTACTGTGTGTGGGGGCAGCAGTTTATTTTGTGTGTGGGGAAAAAAAACAAAAAAAAAAAAACTTCATATATTCTGTTTAGTGTGCAAAGTTGCAGATTAGAGCACATTCTGTTTAGTGTGCAAAGTTGCAGATTAGAGCACATTCTGTTCAGTGTGCAAAGTTGCAGATTAGCAGCACATTCTTTTTAGTGTGCAAAGTTGCAGATTAGAGCACATTCTGTTTAGTGTGCAAAGTTGCAGATTAGAGCACATTCTGTTTAGTGTGCAAAGTTGCAGATTAGAGCACATTCTGTTAAGTCTTCAAACTGTAAAATATCAAAGTCACATATTCCATTCAGTGTGCGTCGCCACAGTTTAGCAGCACATTCTGTGTACTGTGCACAGTTTCAGAATAGGAAAAAATACTGTTAAGTCTTCAAACTGTAAAATATCAAAGTCACATATTCCATTCAGTGTGCGTCGCCGCAGTTTAGCAGCACATTCTGTGTACTGTGCACAGTTTCAGAATAGGAAAAAATACTGTTAAGTCTTCAAACTGTAAAATATCAAAGTCACATATTCCATTCAGTGTGCGTCGCCGCAGTTTAGCAGCACATTCTGTGTACTGTGCACAGTTTCAGAACAGGAAAAAATACTGTTAAGTCTTCAAACTGTAAAATATCAAAGTCACATATTCCATTCAGTGTGCGTCGCCGCAGTTTAGCAGCACATTCTGTGTACTGTGCACAGTTTCAGAACAGGAAAAAATACTGTTAAGTCTTCAAACTGTAAAATATCAAAGTCACATATTCCATTCAGTGTGCGTCGCCACAGTTTAGCAGCACATTCTGTGTACTGTGCACAGTTTCAGAATAGGAAAAAATACTGTTAAGTCTTCAAACTATAAAATATCAAAGTCACATATTCCATGCAGTGTGCGTCGCCGCAGTTTAGCAGCACATTCTGTGTACTGTGCACAGTTTCAGAATAGGAAAAAATACTGTTAAGTCTTCAAACTGTAAAATATCAAAGTCACATATTCCATTCACTGTGCGTAGCCGCAGTTTAGCAGCACATTCTGTGTACTGTGCACAGTTTCAGAATAGGAAAAAATACTGTTAAGTCTTCAAACTGTAAAATATCAAAGTCACATATTCCATTCAGTGTGCGTTGCCGCAGTTTAGCAGCACATTCTGTGTACTGTGCACAGTTTCAGAATAGGAAAAAATACTGTTAAGTCTTCAAACTGTAAAATATCAAAATCACATATTCCATTCAGTGTGCGTCGCCGCAGATTAGCAGCACATTCTGTGTACTGTGCACAGTTTCAGAATAGGAAAAAATACTGTTAAGTCTTCAAACTGTAAAATATCAAAGTCACATATTCCATTCAGTGTGCGTCGCCGCAGTTTAGCAGCACATTCTGTGTACTGTGCACAGTTTCAGAATAGGAAAAAATACTGTTAAGTCTTCAAACTGTAAAATATCAAAGTCACATATTCCATTCAGTGTGCGTCGCCGCAGTTTAGCAGCACATTCTGTGTACTGTGCACAGTTTCAGAATAGGAAAAAATACTGTTAAGTCTTCAAACTGTAAAATATCAAAGTCACATATTCCATTCAGTGTGCGTCGCCGCAGTTTAGCAGCACATTTTGTGTACTGTGCACAGTTTCAGAATAGGAAAAAATACTGTTAAGTCTTCAAACTGTAAAATATCAAAGTCACATATTCCATTCACTGTGCGTCGCCGCAGTTTAGCAGCACATTCTGTGTACTGTGCACAGTTTCAGAATAGGAAAAAATACTGTTAAGTCTTCAAACTGTAAAATATCAAAGTCACATATTCCATTCACTGTGCGTAGCCGCAGTTTAGCAGCACATTCTGTGTACTGTGCACAGTTTCAGAATAGGAAAAAATACTGTTAAGTCTTCAAACTGTAAAATATCAAAGTCACATATTCCATTCAGTATGCGTTGCCGCAGTTTAGCAGCACATTCTGTGTACTGTGCACAGTTTCAGAATAGGAAAAAATACTGTTAAGTCTTCAAACTGTAAAATATCAAAATCACATATTCCATTCAGTGTGCGTCGCCGCAGTTTAGCAGCACATTCTGTGTACTGTGCACAGTTTCAGAATAGGAAAAAATACTGTTAAGTCTTCAAACTGTAAAATATCAAAGTCACATATTCCATTCAGTGTGCGTCGCCGCAGTTTAGCAGCACATTCTGTGTACTGTGCACAGTTTCAGAATAGGAAAAAATACTGTTAAGTCTTCAAACTGTAAAATATCAAAGTCACATATTCCATTCAGTGTGCGTCGCCGCAGTTTAGCAGCACATTCTGTGTACTGTGCACAGTTTCAGAATAGGAAAAAATACTGTTAAGTCTTCAAACTGTAAAATATCAAAGTCACATATTCCATTCAGTGTGCGTCGCCGCAGTTTAGCAGCACATTCTGTGTACTGTGCACAGTTTCAGAATAGGAAAAAATACTGTTAAGTCTTCAAACTGTAAAATATCAAAGTCACATATTCCATTCACTGTGCGTAGCCGCAGTTTAGCAGCACATTCTGTGTACTGTGCACAGTTTCAGAATAGGAAAAAATACTGTTAAGTCTTCAAACTGTAAAATATCAAAGTCACATATTCCATTCAGTGTGCGTCGCCGCAGTTTAGCAGCACATTCTGTGTACTGTGCACAGTTTCAGAATAGGAAAAAATACTGTTAAGTCTTCAAACTGTAAAATATCAAAGTCACATATTCCATTCACTGTGCGTAGCCGCAGTTTAGCAGCACATTCTGTGTACTGTGCAAAGTTGCAGATTTGCAGCACATATTCCGTGTAATATGAAGAAGGCGGGTAAAAAGGGACGGGGAAGTGGACGTGATCCTGATAGTTCAGGGCGCGGGTCAGGACGCGTAGAAACTGCGCCTGGTGCCAGAGCACAAGACAGAAAGACATCCACCATACCTAGCTTTATGTCTCATTTTACAGGGCGTCGCAGGACATCACTCTCGAGGTCCGACCACTGCGAACAGGTGGTCGGTTGGATGTCAGCTGATACTGCTTCCAGTCGGATAAGCACCACCCTGTCTTCCACCAAGTCCACTCTCAGTAGCCAAGAGTCTGGTCAACATAATCCTGACTCTGATCATCCTTCCTCCCACCATAGAGGGTCTGGTCAAAGAAGTGATCCCACACTGGGATATAGTGAGGAGCTCGTCTCATCACCAATCCTTCATTTGACCCTCTCTCCAAGCACGCTTGCAGAGGAACATGACATCTTGTGCCCTGATTCACAACCTCTAGAGGGTACCCAATCACAAGAAGATGACAGATGTGAACGGCATTTAAGGTCAAAGGAAGTAGTGGATGATGATGATGATGAGACACAGTTGCCATTAAATCAACCACTATTACTGTCTCAAGACCTTGATGAGGAGGATGATATACAGTTGTCAATGACTGAGTATGTGGTGGGATCAAGACATGAGGAGGATGATCAGATGTGAGGAAGTGGAGGAGGACTTGGTGGACGATGAGGTGACTGACCCCACCTGGGAAGGTGTAGAGCCGAGCGATGACAGCAGTCCTGAGGGTGAGCCATCTGCAGCACCGCAACAGGCTGGAAGAGGCAGTGGTGTGGCTACAGAAAGAAGGCGGACCGCACCAAACCGGCCCGCAAATGTTCCACGGAGCACCCCCTTGCGTAAATCTCCCTTGCCAAGGGGTAGGTGTTCCGCGGTATGGCGTTTTTTTAAGGAAAGTGCGGACGACAAAAGAATTGTAGTTTGCAACCTGTGCCACACCAGAATGAGCCGAGGCATGAAGACTAGAAACCTCACCACCACCAGCATGATCCGACACATGGCATCCAAGCACCGTAGTAAGTGGGAGGAACGCCTGGATCGCCAATCTGTGTCTGCAGGCCACACCACTGCCTCCTCTTCCCCTGTTTTCGGTGCCGGCCAATCGCCTGTCGAAGGCGCAGGCCCGCATACCTCCCGCCCTGCACCTGTACCATCTGAAGCACCATCAGCGACCACATCCACTTCCCTGTCCCAGCACAGCGTCCAAATGTCATTATCCCAGGCATTTGAGCGCAAGCGAAAATACCCAGCCACCCACCCACAGGCCATAGCACTAACCTCACACCTTTCCAAATTACTGGCCATCGAAATGCTGCCATTTAGGCTTGTGGAGACTGAGTCCTTCCGCAGCCTGATGGCAGCAGCTGTCCCTCGGTACGCGGTCCCCAGCCGCCACTACTTTTCCCGGTGTGCCGTCCCCGCCTTACACCACCATGTGTCCCGTAACATCACCCGTGCCCTGACCAACGCAGTTACTGGGAAGGTCCACTTAACGACTGACACATGGACAAGTGCTTGTGGCCAGGGACGCTACATTTCCCTGACGGCACACTGGGTGAATGTCGTGGAGGCTGGGAGCGACTCGGACCCTGGGTTGGCACAGGTGCTACCCACGCCGAGGATTGCGGGCCCTACCTCCATCAGGGTTTCCGCCAGCACCTACGTTATTGGCTCCTCCTCCTCCGTTTCCACCTCCGAATTCTCTGCACGCAGCGCCACTCACCCATCAGCCGGTAGCTGGAAGCAGTGTAGCACTGCAGTGGGGAAGCGTCAACAGGCCGTGCTGAAGCTGATCTGCCTTGGGGACAAACAGCACACGGCCTCAGAGCTGTTGCAGGGGATTAGTCACCAGACCGAGCAGTGGCTCTCGCCACTCAACCTGCAACCAGGCATGGTTGTGTGTGATAATGGGCGTAACTTGTTGGCGGCTTTGGAGCTCGGCAAGCTCACAAACGTACCATGCCTAGCGCATGTATTTAATTTAGTGGTTCAGCGATTTCTAAAAACCTACTCCAATTTGCATGATCTCTTGACCAAGGTGCGCCGCGTGTGTGCACATTTCCGTAAGTCATCTACTTCAGCCGGCCTGTTGAAGCTGCAGCAGCGCTTACAATTGCCAGCTCACCGGCTGCTGTGTGACGTGAGCACGCGCTGGAACTCCACCTTCCACATGTTGGCCCGGCTTTGTGAGCAGCAGAGGGCAGTAGTGGAGTACCAGCTGTTACACGGTCGTCGCCTCTCCGTTCAACTTCCTGTAATCAGAAGTGAGGAGTGGGAATGGATGTCAGACCTCTGTGAGGTTTTACGCAATTTTGAGGAATCGACACAGATGGTGAGCGGCGATAACGCTATTATCAGTGTAACCATCCCACTTCTGTGTCTACTGAAACGCTCGCTGCTCACAATTAAAACCGACGCTTTGCATGTGGAAGAGGTGGAAATGCGGGAGGAAGAGCTTACACAAGGTGATAGCCAGAGCACCCTCACTTCGTCTTCTCAGCGACAATTGGAGGAGGCGGAGGAGGAGGAGGAGGAAGACACGGTTGCCTCCGCTACAGAGGGTAGCCATGGAACTTTAGTTCCATCTCTTCAGCGTGGGTGGGCAGAAGAGGAGGAAGAGGATGAGGAGATTGAGAGTCATCCTCCTGGTGAGGACAGCGAAATCTTGCCTGTTGGTACTCTGGCACACATGGCTGACTTTATGTTAGGCTGCCTTTCCCGTGACCCACGCGTTATACGCATTTTAGACAACGCGGATTACTGGGTGTTCACCCTTCTGGACCCCCGCTACAAAGAGAATTTCTCATCTCTCATTCCTCTGGTGGAGAGGACAAGCAAAATGGTGCAATACCAGAAGGTTCTTGTCGAAAAATTGCTCCAAAATTTTCCATCTGACAACGCTGGCGGCAGAGTACGTGCTACCTTGGCCAACCGAGAAGGGGAGAAAAGGGGAGCACACAGCAGTTCCGACAAAGGCAGGGCAACACTCTCCAAGGCGTGGGACACCTTCATGACACCCCGCCAGCACCCTCACCCTGATGCGCAGCCTAGTGTCACAAGGAGGGAAAAGTTTTGGAAGATGGTGAAGGAGTACGTAGCAGACCGTGTCAGCGTCCTCAATGATCCCTCTGTGCCTTACAACTACTGGGTGTCCAAGCTGGACACGTGGTATGAACTGGCACTCTACGCCTTGGAGGTGCTGGCCTGCCCTGCCGCCAGCGTTCTGTCTGAGCGGGTATTTAGTGCTGCTGGTGGCATCATAACAGATAAGCGTATCCGCTAGTGTTGAGCGAGCGTGCTCGGCCGATGCTCGGATCGGCTCGAGCATCGCTCTGCTCTGCACATGGCGGTACTCGTACGAGTACCGCCATGTGCTCGCCCGACATGCTCGGGTGAAGAGGATCTGTGCCGGAAGAGGCACAGATCCGAAGACGCTCCGCTGGACCACCAGGGAATGGAGGTACGGGGGCATTGCGGAGATGAAGGGGGCATTGCGGAGATGAAGGGGGACATTATGGAAGAGGGGCATAGACTCTATGCCCCTCTTCCACAATGTCCCCCTTCATCTCCGCTATGCCCGTCTTCCACAATGTGCCCCTTCATCTCCGCTATGCCCCTCTTCCACAATGTCCCCCTTCATCTCCTATGCCATAGAGGAGATGAAGGGGGACATTGTGGAAGAGGGGCATAGCGGAGATGAAGGGGGACATTGTGGAAGAGGGGCATAGAGTCTATGCCCCTCTTCCACAATGTCCCCCTTCATCTCCGCTATGCCCCTCTTCCACAATGTCCCCCTTCATCTCCGCTATGGCATAGGAGATGAAGGGGGACATTGTGGAAGAGGGGCATAGCGGAGATGAAGGGGGACATTGACCAGGCACCCTCCGCTCATCAGAGCAGGGGGTGCCTGGTTTAATGCTCGAGTGCTCCCATTCATTTGAATGGGGCTCGGGTGCTCGGCCGAGCACTCGAGCATCAGGGGGTGCTCGGTCAGAGCACCCGAGCACCCGAGCATCGGGGTGCTCGCTCATCTTTAGTATCCGCCTTTCCACCGACAATGCTGATAGGTTGACACTTATAAAAATGAACAAGGCCTGGATTTCCCCTGACTTCTCCACTCCACTGGAGGAAAGCCCCGGGGGAACATAAACTCACTTTATATATGTTATTTACAATGATGGGAATACTCTGTATTCCCATTCACCCCTTCCACCCAAAAAACGGGTATATGGTTGACTCTCTTCCATATACCCTGGGATATAAATTTTATATAGGGCCAGCTCACCAGCGGGCCCTGTGATATAATTTTTATATAGGGCCAGCTCACCAGCGGGCGCAGTTTGACAATTTTTCTATAGGTCAGCTCACCAGCGGGCCTTCTCATATAATGTTTTATTGGGTCAGCTCTCTAGCGGGCCCTCTCATATAATGTTTTATAGCGTCAGCTCACTAGCGGGCCTTCGCATATAATGTTTAGGATGGTCAGCTCCGCAGCAGACCCTCACCCATAATGTTTTAGTTGGTCGGCTCAGCACACGTTTCCCTCTTAATCATGGCCTCAGTTCAGAAAAATCAAGGAAATTTTTGGGAGAATTTGCCTCTGCGCACGTTTCCCTCTTAATCATGGCCTCAGTTCAGAAAAATCGAGGAAATTTTTGGGAGAATTTGCAGATGATATACAAGTAAATATACAGCAAATACTGTTTGGTAACAATTTTTCGCCTAAAGTCGTTTTTATCTGCCTTTTTGTGTGTTTTACGGTCAGTCTGTAAAAATGGCGTACTACGGGCGAAAGATCATTCCCAGCAGCGATGTTGGAGTCCAAGATGCATCCAGACATCCTCCCTATGCTGTCCCTGAACCATTTCTGTGGTGTTTCCATCCTTTTCTGCCCTTTTCCTATGGACCAGGCACCCTCCCCTCATCAGAGCAGGGGGTGCCTGGTGTAATGCTCGAGTCCTCCCATTGACTTCAATGGGGCTCGGGTGCTCAGCCGAGCACTCGAGCCTCCGGGGGTGCTCGGTCAGAGCACCCGAACACCCGAGCATTGGGGTGCTCGCTCATCACTAATTAGTATAATTGGGCATGTTTGATTTTGCCTTTATGCCAGATTTGTGTAGTTGAGATTCATGTGATCTCAATGTATATTTCTCGGTCTATCAGTCCAAGATTAACCCACAAGCTAGAACTGGCTGTCCTCTTCTTTTTTGATAGGTAGATATATATGTTTATTTTCTGTGTTTGGGTAATGATAGCTCTTTAACTGTCAGTCTTTTATTATGAGATACGTTTTATTTCTCGAAGTTTTTGACTTGTTGCTACATAGTTGCGTCGCGGGCCAATCCTGAACGATGAGTGACAGGCCTACAGAGAATGTAGCGTTCTCTCATGCCGAACTGGGTTGTTCCCGCGATGCCCATTGGACCGCTATTTTGTGATTCGTTCTGCAGTGTCCAATCATAATGTTGTTACAAGTTTTAAAAATTCTGTTTAGGACACAAGCAATATCTATGATTAAGCACTCTGAGCGTGAAACGCGTTAGATGGGTCTCATCTAGCGTTCTACAAGTTGCTTTTGTGTCCTGCTCCCCGTGTTTTTTAGGACTTATGTTCTTTTTATTAATAATTGAATAAAGTCTCGTTTTTATATGCAATTTTTGAGCTGGAATTTTGCTCTGTTCGTATAGTATTTAATTATACACCAGTGAGGAGGGTGCTCACATGCTTTAGGAGTTGTTTGGGATTACATGCGACAGTGGTGGAGTGTCTGTCTTCGGTGAAGCACCTCGCTGTATCTGGTGAGTTATTACAACCCTCTTTATTATTGCTCATGATCTGAACGTGAAGCAACACTATTTTATGTGTCTGAAAAAGGCAGGTCCCACCCCTAGAACCTATTTGAATCTTTGTTACATAAGGGGAAAAGCAAACTCTTTATCAATGCTTGTTATGGCCAAAATCAATAGAGACAGATGCAACAGAATGAAAGATTTCTAAATCAATTAATTCCAACAAAAATGAAAACTGCAATGATAAGCTTACCACACAAAGAATGATTTTTCTGGCAAACGAGAAAACAAAATCTCTTACACAACAAAACTTTGATTACTTTGTTCTTTAATAGAATAAACTTAGCAAATCACATCACTGCTTTTGAAATGATAATGCCATGATGACATTATAAACAGGAAAATATTTTGTCATATACAAACTTATGATAGGTCATAATAAAATATAATTTTTTGGGAATCTTATAATGTAGAAAAAGAAAACAGTAAAAAAAGTATTTTTTTAAAGAATTATGTAATTAGAAATAGAGAGTGCTATGGTATGATGAAGATGAAAACACCACTGTTGTATTTTTGTTTGAAACTACAATGGCAATAAGTCTTCAGGAAAAAAGAAAGAGAGAGAGAGAGAACAAACACAGTGTGATCTGTAATAGTCGCTTGTTATATCATCTTCAAAAATAATACAAAACATCATCATCACACTGTCATTCCATCATCTTATATAACAATGGAGTAACAGTTCATGTACTTCTATATTTTTATGTATTAGTTTATTTGTGTTTACTAATTAGCTTTTGTATTGATTTTTTTATAATATTGAGTTGGCATTGGCACTTAAGATACATCTCCAAATAATATCCCATAAAAAAATGCTTATAGTTTTGTAGAGGTTAAAAAATAATCTATATACCAGAAATCACATTTCTCAAACTGCTATGGTTTGAGAGATATTCACTTTAAAAGTTCCCCCCTTCCTCCCCTTCTCCTGATGTCAGCTGTAAAGCTGACAGCAGGAGATTCAAGTCAGCCGACTCAAGGAGGCTCTTCAGCAGAGCTGAAATTTAGTTATTTAAAAATAATTACTTCACTGGAACGGTCTACAAAGTGTGCTTGCAAAACAGGCACACTTTGTAGACCTTTTCAATAAAGTAACTATTTTCCAGTAACGCGATTTTAGCTCTGCAGCAGAGCTGCCGGCTGGTCTCCGGACCAGCATTTCCTGCTGTCAGCACAGCGCTGACGTCAGGAGCAGGGGAGGGAGGGGGGAACTTTGAATGCGAATATCTCTCAAACCATAGCAGTGTGAAAGATACTATTTGTTTCATATAGTTTATTTTTTTAACCTCCTCAAAACTATAAGAATTTTTATGGGACAATACTGACCCTTTAAGAGAAGATTAGATATATTTTTTTCAAAAGGGAACATACAGGATTATTCTGTGTATTAGTAGACAAAACAGAAAGTTCTGATAGACTAAATCCTGGCAGCAGAAAAGCTATATAATTCTCATGCCTCTGGCTTATGAGACAAAAGTTGAACTTGATGGACTTTAGTCTTTTTTCAACCTAATTTACTATGTTACTATGTTATAATTTTTTCTTTATTTATAATTTATTTTTTATAAGGGTTCGAGAATGTCTGCAATAGCCTGTGTGCCTCAATCTAAGACATACACTCCAGCAGTGTCTTCTGTGTGTATTCTATACAATAAGACTGATGTTCTAAGAATAATTATATCAATTCTGGGGCAAACCAACTGCATCATAGGAAATAAATGAAATGCTTTGGATACCTCTCTAGTGTTTAAGAAGTTAGTTAAAAGCTTCATTTAAATCAGTGGCACTATTTATTTGTTCCTATGGTGCAGTTGGATTGCTTCAGAATTGCTCCAATTCTTAATTCATCAGACTTCACATTTATACCAGTCTCATTCAGTTTCTTACTACTGAGAACATTGAATGGTTGTCAGTAGTAAGAAAGGATCCCAGGTTGCCCCAGACTGTGTATGTACATGGCACTGTCAGTCAGTACTGGCAGTGCACCTACTTCTTTCATCACCGCTATGCTCCTGATCTGATAACAATGAGTAAAACTTTAAACAAAATTGCTGCCTGACACAGCTGGCTTGAATCTTCCATGGACTGATAGTGATGTTGTTGTGTAGTAAGGCACATGAAATCGTGACATTTATAAATGCTATTTTCCCTAAGTAGTTATGAAAGTGAAAAGTTCTGAAAAATAGCTGAAGAGCCTAGAATACATTTGTATTGAATTTATTTCCAATGGAATTAATTATATGCCTGGTTAGAAGATCTGTCATACTTGCCAGGGATATAACAGAATGACTGAAGGTGGGGACAGTTTAGGGGAGATAGAGAACTTTGGGGAAGGTATGCCAATATCAACTTTTCTCACCGCACATTTATACTTTTGGCTTTGACCATCCAATCTTATGAGTAAAGTTAGATATGGAATGCTGAGTGGGATGTGCCTAGACTTTTGGAGAGTACTGACTTTTCTACTTACTGAAAGTACTTACTGTGTTAATTGTCATAGATACAACAAAATGGCTGAAGGTGGGGGAGGAATAGTTAAGGGAGACAGAGGAAACTCTCCAGACTACACACATATGTAACTATTTGAACATTACTAATAAATGCTAGTTTGAGCTCTCCAGGAACCTGCATATTATATTTTGTCTGTGTCTCTCTCAAGGCATTCATAATATTGGGATGTCTCCATCTATCAGCTGGGTATGACCAATCAAAATTCATTAAAAGGAGGCTTTGTAATTCCTGCTCTCAGTTTTCTCAGCCAGCTCCATCCTCCTCCTCAAGATCCAGAGGTCAAAGCTTTCAAGATCAGAGAAGATTTGAGACAGGAAGACAATTTGACTCTAGATGCTGATTTCCTCAAGGTTCAAAAGGGGGCTACAGAACAGATGTCAACAAGAAGCCCCAATACAAGATTCAGTTACAATGAGGCACAGTGGACCCCAGATCCATTCCAAGTGGGGTGGGGCAGGCTGGGGTTCTTCCTACTTGTTTGGAAGACTCAGGTTAAGCCAGATGCCTGGATCTCCCAGATATTGGTACTGGGGTACCTGCTGGAGTTTCAAGATGTCCCAAAGATAAAAATTTCAAGTTACCAAAGGTGTCTCAAGATCCCAAGAACCAACAAGCTCTTTTGTCCTCTGTAACAAATTTACTTAACCAAGTGATAAACCAGGTACATACCCTGTTCCTCTGGAGTACAAGAATATCACTGTTTTCCCTGATCTGTCGGCCTACATTATGAGCAAGCTGCGTGAGTTTGCCTCATTCACCAAATATCTTAGGGAACAGAGAGTCCCCTATAACTTGGGTTACCCTGTTAAGTTCTGGCTACTCAAAAATGGCTCCTGTTGGGTGGCTTCAAACCCATTGGCCTGCTACAAGATGTTGATGGAATGGGGCATGATGCCCCCATCACTCCTGGATTCATCTCCAGCTCCTTCCCTCAAGGGGCCTCTCCCAACTTGGTTGAAGGTGGAGGGCCAGAAGTGCAAAGCTAAGATAAGACATTGACTTTTGGTCATTCATAGTGCTCTCACCATCGTTCCTGGACGCTAGCTGACATCTGGAGTTTGGGGACTTTGTGATCTGCCAACCATACACCACTGTGGCCTATGAACCCTGGCATGTTTATGGACCCTCTGTTTTACTTGTTTTTACCTTGCTTCTTACAGTTTTTTTTAATTCTTATTTTTATTGTTTTGTTTTTCTTATGTTATGTTTGGTTTTTTACTCGGCATGAGAGCTGTCGTGGGGGTGTGGGTTTCCGGTTGTGGGAGGCTTGCTAGCCTCCAGGAGGATGTGCCTGGCTCCTCGGCAGTGTGTAATTTTGGAGGCTGGGGATGGTGGGGAGGTGGTGTTATACTTGTTCCTCCTTCCTCAGAGATACAGGGGTTAGACACTGCTTGCTGTGCTTCATTTTCCTGGTATGTATATGTGAGCACATGAAAAGGAAAAAGAGCGCAAACATCTGAGATCGACCACCTGATAGAATGAGCAAATATATTGCACTTACACAATACTTGCTTGCTTCAAAGCATTTAATGTAATTGCATCATCAGTCAGGGTACTCTCCTTGTATATAAAGTGCAACACTGTATTTTTTGCAGATCCGCTGAGTCTGAGGCAGTCCCCGGTCTCCAAGCGAAACGGTCACGTCAGAAAGAAAACGAGAAACTCTCTAAGGGTAGACTGTATGGAGTCGATATCCAGAGCAAACCCCAACCTAATGCTACTCACCGGATCGCTTACAGATGTCAGTAACACATGCTTAGATTCAATACACTGGTCCACAGAGCACGCCAAACATGCTATGTAATAAAGTAGATGAATTAACATGTATAAAGTACACTGTAAAATACAATTTCCCAATGCATTTTGCCAGTGTTAACATTGGCTTCATCAGAGGTTAATGATCTAAAGTACAGGCATCCAAACTATACGTCTAAAGAGTACTGTAACAAAACAATGCCAATATAAAAGAATACAAATATAAAAATAAATAAAATATATATATTGTCTTTCCACCTTCATTGAGTATTATGCCCCATGGGGACATGAGTTGGGGGAGCCTGGCAGGACTGCAGGCCCTGTCTGGGGGCCAGTTCGGGGTGCCACGACCAGGGGCTGCCTACTTAACCTTTTGGTTGCAACCCAGTATTTTATAGATATTTGCCCAACTATGTACCGGGTGGAGGGGTCTTCCCCCTACGCTGAGCTTACTACCTGTGGGGTTGGCGGGGGTAAACTCCTCTTACCAAGACTTTTTTCTGTCATTAATATGTGACACTGCTGATTGCGATTTGCCTACCCTCTTCATTAAATTATTGGTTTAATGATTTAATGACGTTCCCTTGGCAGGGGCTGGCTGGTGATCGCTCCTTCCAATACCTGTTATAAGGTGACTATTCATTGCATTTGTTCATTACATTGGTTCAGGCATCTGCTGGCCCTACACTACTACTGGTTATTCAGTTCATGGCTGGGGAGGAAAGGACATCTCTATGGCGGCCGCATGCTGGGCTGCCTGCCCTGGGTGCAAGGCTTCCCCTTTTGAGGCCCCCTGCTGCCTGGGCTGGCTTCTCACCAGGAGCTTGTGGGTACTCTGCTTCTGGTGCCCCTGGTTTCGCTGTTGGCTGATGCTTTCCTGTCCTGTTTCTCTCCCGTTCTCTTATAGTTTTCCACTCCCCCTCCTTTTTTTTCTTTTCTTCATCTTCCTTCCCCATGTGGCCCTTGGTCCCACTGACCCCGTTCTCTGGTTACAGTGCCTCATCCTCCATGTTTGGGCATCTGCTTGTGGGTCTGTTTTTACTCCTACTTGTTTCCTGATCACTTTTTTCTCCAGACACATTGGGCTATTTCTGTTGCCCTTTGGGCGTGGTTGAGTGCCCTTCTTCCTTGGTCCCTCCTGTGTGTTTGTGTGTGTTTTTTTTCCTCTCCTTCACCTTCCCCTCTCTTACCTTGCCTGGTCCCTTCTCATTTTTTTTCTCCCCTTTCCTTACTTACAAACCTCTGTCTTCTCTTATCTTTCTGGAGGACGCTGGTTCCCTTGGTGGATGGTTGGCCAGCCCCAGCCTTGTTTTGTACCTCAACAACCCAGCTCCCCATGCTTTTTCCATGATATTCCCTTGCTAGGAGTATTCAAATTGTCAGCAATAATGTTAAAGGCCTCAATACCCCCCAAAAATATAAACTTGCCTTCACGTCTGTTAGGGCCTCCAAGCCCAAGATACTTTTCTTTCTATTACCCCACTGTTTTCACATCTTCTAACTCATCTAAAATGGCAGGGTTGCTACCCTCATTGCCCGATCCTTGAAGGTTCTTACGGATGCCCAGGGGCGATACATATTGGTTTGCAATATTAACTCCATTACTTATACGTTGGTTAATGTACATTGTCCTAATTTTGGCCAGATTATGTTTTTGTTGGCGCTCTATGAATGGGTGTCTCTGGTTCGACAGGGCATTCTTCTATTTGGGGAGACTTTAACCTGTTGCACGACACTTTGGTTGACAGATTGGCCTCTAACTTAGTGCCCTAGCTGAGTAATGATAACTCTCTTTCTTGGAAATTACAAAAATTATTGCTTTCTTTCTAACTTTACAATGTTTTGCGGGTGCTCCATGCACTAGAACATGACTACATGCTTTTTTTCCCATCTGCACTCTACTTACTATCTCATTGTCATGTTCCTTGTGGATAAATCTCTGTTGTAACAGGTTGTTATGGCGACTATTGGTCTTCTCACCAGTCAGATCATGCTCCAGTGGGGATCACTCTGACTAATAACTTTCCAAGGAGGGGAGTATAGAGGCTTAACAAGCCTCTCCTCAAACATCTGGCAAGTGGACAGCATAAACTACAGCCTTCAGTGGATTTATCTGATCTCATCACATCGCTTTGCCTCCAGATTACCAAATTGCAGCAAAACCGTGTTGAATTTACCCTCTAGTGTCTTAAAGAAAAATTGTACTCTAAGAGTAATAGGGAAGATTAATTGTTGCCTGCAAAACTGTATTGCCGGCTGGCTAAGTCTCAAATATCCTTTCTAACTGGTCCCTGTGGCTCTAAAGTTACTGATTCCCATTGAATTGAGGAAGAATTTGCTAATACTCAACATTGTACTGCTTGAATTCAGAACCTGCCTCCCCCTCACCATATCCTTCATCACTGGCTTCCTTGGGCAGCTCTCTTTACCCCAACTCACTAAGACCCAGACAGAGCAGACCCTTTACTGAGGAGAAAGTTGGGAGGGCAGTTAAGCTTCTTAAATTGGGCAAGCCCCTCAGTCCTGGCGGGTTTTTGAGCCTGTACTACAAAAAGGTCTCTCACCTCATCTCACTAAGCTGTTTAATTCTATCCCCTCTGCTTCCTTGGTCCTGTAGGAATTCTTAAAGGCCACCATCCTTACCTTGCCCAAGCCGGAGAAGGACACAACTTCTTGCAGCAACTTTAACCCCATTTCTCTCCTCAACACAGATCTTAAGTTTAAGATCTTGTCAGACCATCTAACCCCTCTCCTTCCCAACCTAGTTTTCCTGTATCTAGGTTTTGTTCAGAGACGTCAGGCTCCTGATAATACCAGGAGACTGTCGAACCTTATTTCTTTCTCCAAATCAACCAATACCCCGACTCTGCTGTTGGCTTCGGATGTGGAAAATGCATTTAACAGGGTTCACTGGGGATTCTGGAGATGACCCTGCATAAGACTGGCATGACAGAGTGGTTTCTTAGGGCTATCATGAAGCTTTATACTGTTCCAACAGCAGCTGTGCTTTCTGATGGGTTTTTGTCCCTAACCTTCTCCATCTTCAATGGCACCAGACAAGGGGGCCCCCTTTCATCTTTGTTGTTATCTTTGGTGATGGAGCCCCTGGCCAATATGTTTCAACAGGACTCTTTGGTGCGGGTGCGGCCACCGATGAAATTAGCTTGTTTACAGATTATGTCATCTTGACCCTTACTGGTCCGCTGGCTTTTTTCTTTTTATATGGTAAATCCCTCTAAGTCGGAGGCGATGGGACTTCATTTACCTGCTGCTGATATCTGATATGAATATTCTGAGGCACCAGTAACCTTACTCCTGGCAAGATACCTTAAGTATCTTGGAGTAAAGATTCCATGGTCTCTTCCTGGCAATTTTCTCTTGAACTTCGAATCTTTTATGCAATGGACACCCTACTGCTCTAGTGGCTGTGCCACATAGCGGCAGTCAAGATAGCCATTCTAACTTGGCTACTGTATGTTTTTAGAACTTTCCCAGTTATACTCCCACCTTCTTACTTCCTTGCCATCCAGAGACTGGCATCCTCCTTTATTTGGGGGGATTCTCAGCCACGGATCTCCTTCACTGTATTGCAATGGGTTCGAAGTCACGGGAGTCTAGCGGTTCCCAACTTTCGCTCACAGTGTGTCAGCTCTGGACCAGGCCCTGGTGTGGCAGGTATCTTACCGAAATGTCACCATCTATTTGGTGACCATCAAAACGTCACATTAAAAATGTCGAATGAATCAAAAGGGCGACATCAAAATGTCATCCAAATCAAAAGAGCAACACTCTAATATTGCATGTTTAAAGGTCTCCAAATGGGGGGGTGTGGCTTGACCCTTGAGCGGAATGGTCACATAAGCTGAGCTCTCTGCTCCCCGAGGACTTTTTCAGCTGCTTAAATCGGCTTTCTTCCCCTGGATATACTCTTCCCTGTCCCCTCTGCCTCTTGTACCATGGTCAAGGGTAGAGTTTCCAAAAACTCTTTGGCCTTGCCTCATTATTTCTCCTCTAAATCTGGCCGGAAGACTTCTGGTGCTTCTACCAAGATGGCGTCCGTGGAAAACGCCTCGAGGAGCTCGCTGGCTCCCTACTCTCCCGCCTCGGATACTGAGCTGCCTGAGGAAACCTGGGTGGGCTTGTTGGAGTCGGACGAACCAACCACTAAAAAAGACCTGAAAACTTTACTGCTGAGTTTACAATCCTTTTTAAAAGACGAACTTGCGGAAGTTAAACGCGATGTCGCTCACTTCGGGGCACTTGTGGACCTGTTGGAAATGGATGTCTCTGCCCAGGTGGCCCAAACCACTGAGCTACGAGCTGATATGAACGGCTTACGCCGACAGAGTCTAGATCTTACTCTTAAACTGGACGATCTAGACAATAGGCAGTGCCGCAGTAACTTGCGCTGCCGTGGAATCCCGGAATCGGTGACTTCGACAGAGTTACAGGAGTATCTCCAATGTCTCTTCCGCCACATTCTACAGAAAGAGGATCCCACCATCTTCCTGCTGGATAGAGCCCAGAGATCTTTCCGGTCTTGACTTCCAGACACGGAGAGGCCTAGAGACATTATTGTGAAATTTCACGGCTTTACTGAAAAAGAGGCTGTCTTCCAGGCTGCCCGAAATGTACCTAGTATCGAATTTGAAGGAGCATCCATCCTCCTCTTTAATTATCTCTCTCCCCTTTCCCACTTATGCTACAAGTTTCTCGTGACGGCATTACCCACGTACTTCGCTACAAAGGCGACTACCGGGCATTTCTCATTGCATTGCATATTGATGTTCCAGAGCAAACTGACCGAGCCCTGTCACACCTCGTTTTTGGAAAGAAGGACTCTGTCCCGACTGGTGATTCTGCTGGATGGGCTACAGTCTCCAAGAAACTAAAGACTCGGTCTCCTACCGGGAGTGGGGGACCCGGATCGCCTGCTATACCTAGCCCTGGATGAACTTTTGCTCTGCTACCTACTGGCCTACTCTCTTGGACAGTTATATCGTCTATCCCAGTTCCCTGCTGATAGGTTCTGTATTTGGGACGTATTACTTACACTGTTTATGGTTTGATGTTTAACTGTTCTGTAATCTATTTGTTCAGTGGATATTAACACAGGGTTGTTGGCACCCCCATTTCTTTAATGGATCACCGATGTTCATAGATGTTTTGTTCTTCATACCACAATCCCACTGAGTAAGCTACCCTAGGACATGGCGGAGTCCCTTATGGGTTCTGTGATGTTGGCCTTAAATTGAACCCTCCACTTTTGCCATTTCCTATTCCCTCCTTATTCCCCACTAGGATATCCTTTGCACATTCACATTATTGTGACAATAGCCCTTAACTACCTGTTCCCCCTTTATGCCTACCATCTCATATCGAAGCGGGGGGTGCTGTGTTGCTACCGATGGAACAGCTCTCACTTTTGTCTCCATTTATGTGTATTTTGTTTTTGTTTTGTTTTTCCCCCATGTCCTCCCAGATTACTCCATATCTGAGGATCCTGGTGCCGGCTTCCTCCCGGGCTTCCGGACTTATTTAGCTAAATTCTCGTTTACTCCTCCCCTCCTTCCCCATATAGCCTTGTATATCGCCTCTGTGATCTCTTCCTCATTTATTAAGGTGCCTTAAGACTCTTTTCCCTTGCCCACACTTTTCCTATTCTGTATCTCTTATGACACTAAGTTCTGTCGTATCTTTGGTGGCCCTGGTGCAGCCGGTGCTGGGATCCCCTTCTTTGTTATATTTACTGCTGTGCAGGGTCTTGGGGGGGGATTTGGTTCGGAGCTCCCCCTCATCTACCCTTATGTTTTTGGGATAAATTGGTACCTGTCCTACTGTTATAGGTGTTTATTTACCTTCCTGACATCTCTGCATTTATGAGAACTTAGCCCCTTACATCTGATTCCCTATCCACCTGATCTCGTCCCTCTTCATATTTTATCCGCTATATTATATAATAGTCCTCAGGGACCCTACATGGATATTTTCTTGTTAGTTCCCCCGTTTGCACTCTCACAATGGGTTTATCCATGGTTACCTCATTTTATTGTATATTTCATGACCGGATATCTTTGTTTGAGCTATCATATGCAGTATTCATGGTCTATGTGTACCTACCTGTTTTGCTTATTAGTTTGGATGGTGGACCCGGCTGGTGTTCTACCCTCTTCAAACTAAGTGCTACTCTTCTTTTCCTTTTTCCTCTCTATTCCTTTGCTTTTCTTCTCTCCCTCCCTTTGGGTCTTCCCGTATCGTGTATGGCTTATACAGCCCTAGTATGTTTTTCTCTTGGGTCTCCCTACTTATTTAAGACCCTTTTACTCACTCTCCATGGCAGGAGCTCATAAACACAGGGATTCCTTCTCCCTTGTTTCCCATAATGTGAAGGGATTGAATTCACCAAGGAAATGCTCCATGGTGCTCCACGAATTTCATCGGTTGAGGGGTGATGTGGTCTTTGTTCAAGAGACACACTTTAGCCGTAATAGGGAACTTTCCCTTACTAATAGATTTTACTCCCAGGCTTTTTTGGGCTCTGGTCCTACTAAAAAAAATGGGGTCACGATCCTTCTGCATCGCACCCTCCCTTTTCTTCATGAACAGACACTTAGAGATCCAGATGGGCGATTCATTTTTGTTAAGGGTCTTTTGGACAATGTGCGGTATAACTTTGTCAATGTCTATTCCCCCAATACTTTACAAAGCGCCTTTGTGTCTAAAGTATTTGATAAACTTAATACCTTCCAAGATGGGTTGCTAGTGATAGGTGGGGACTTTAATTTGCCTTTACTTCCATCTTTAGATTGTTCAGGGGGCCGCTCTTCTTATCCACCTACTCAGACCCGTAATCTGCAACGCCTGTTACTCCTTCATCGTCTTTTGGATGTTTGCAGAATCTGTCACCCCACCGACCGTGATTTCACCTTTTACTCCCATCCTCATGGTCTATACTCCCGGATAGATTATTTCTTTATCCCCCATTGTGCACTTTCCTCTGTCATTTCTGCTGAAGTAGGTCATATTACCTGGTTAGATCATGCTCCGGTTACACTTTGAGTATGTAGATCTCAAGACTTTAGAGGTCGGCCTCCTTGGAGATTGGATGATTCCTTGCTCTTGAATTCTGACATTTTATCGGCGGTTTCTACTGCCTTGACAGATTATCTTCGATTCAATGATGATGGCGTCACCTCTGCTCTTGCTGTCTGGGAAGCCCACAAAAGCGTCCTCCGCGGGGTATTTATTAAACATGCGCCCATCTGTAAAAAAACTTGTGATCGCCAACTTAACAATACCATTGCCGAAATTGCTAAGCTGGAAGCATGTCATAAACTCACTCCTGACCCCAATACGCTTCTTTCCCTCGCTCGACTCAGAACTCATCTGCGTTCTTTGCTAGACATCTGTATCGAACAATTATTCTTGCACATGCTTCAATGCTATTTCGAAGGGGGAAATAAGGCTGGCACGCTTTTGGCAAATCAATTACGTGCTAAACAAGGGTCGGCGTATGTACACTCTATTAGATCCTCTACAGGTGATTTAGTTTTCGATACTTCTAAGATTGCATCGTTTTTCAGGGACTTCTATAAGACCCTTTATAATCTCCCTAAGAACTCAAACACTGATCCTGCTTTCCTATCACGGCTGCGGACTGACTTGCACTCCGTCCACCTTCCTACTATCTCCCCGGAACTTGAAGGCAGCTCTGGACTTGCCGATTTCTGTGGAAGAAGTTGGAAAAGCCATTGATGCCATGCCAAAAGGGAAGATCCCAGGGCCTGATGGCTTTACTCAACCCTATTACGCGCACTTTAAACATCACTCTGCCCTATTCTTACTAGAGCCTTTGCTCTTTTTCCATCTGAAATCTCAAGGCATGCTGCTATTTCAGAAGCTCACACCACTTTAATACCGAAACCTAATAAGGATAAATCCGATTGCGCAAACTATCATCCAATATCCTTGCTTAATCTGGACACTAAATTATACGCTAAGATTATAGCTGAACGAATAATACCGCTTCTCTCTTCACTGATTCATTTGGACCAAGCAGGCTTTGTACCTAGGCGTGAAACCAGGGATAATACCCGTAAACTCTTAAACATTCTCCATTTGATTACTTCTCGTAATTTTCCCTCTCTTTTCCTCTCGACTGACGCAGAAAAGGCTTTTGATAGGGTGAGCTGGACCTTTCTTTTCGACACTCTGACTGCTTTTGGATTTGGACCTGGCATAATTTCTATGATACAAGCTCTCTATTCCAACCCTTCGGTGAAAATCAGAGTGAATGGCTGCCTTTCTGATTCCTGTAATATAACTGATGGCACTCGTCAGGGATGTCCTCTTTCCCGTATACTGTTCATCTTGGTCATGGAGCCTTTTGCTCAACATGTTCGTTCCAGACATGATACATACGGGATTTCCTTGGGTGGCATTAATCATAAATTATCCCTTTTTGCGGGTGATGTCCTGTTCACCCTGTCAAACCCTGTCAATTCTATGCCCGCAGTTATAGAGGAACTTCAACTTTTTTCGGATTTTAAAATTAACCTCACTAAATCTGAGGTGCTGCCTCTTTGCCTTTCCTCGACCGTTAAAACTCTCCTTGCCTCTTTATACCTTTTTAAGTGGTCCTCAAAGTGCATTAAGTACTTGGGAATATGGATCGCTCCCACAATCCAATCCACCTATGCCTTAAATTACCCCCCACTGCTGAAATCAATTACAAGAGATCTTGCTAGTTGGACTTCACGTTATATTTCCTGGATGGGTCGTATTAACTCAAGATGAACATTTTGCCTAGAGTGCTTTATCTCTTCCAGACTCTTCCCCTCCAGATCCCATCTTCTTTCTTTTCGCACCTACATTCTATTATATTTAAATTTATATGGAACTCCCGGGCACCCCGGCTTCGTCGAGCCTTAGCTTTTCGTCATAAATTGCAAGGGGGTTTGGGAGACCCTGATATTAAGATATATTATCATTCGGCCTTACTACTGTCTATTTTGGACTGGCAGCATCATGTTTCTTCTAAGTTATGGGTCTCCATTGAAAGATCTTACTTTCCAGATATGGATGTCCTTCATGAATTTCTTCTCCCCCCGAGATACAGACTGTTTAAACCCCTAGGACATCCTGTATTCGCTGCAGTCTTACCTGTATGGCAATTGTACACGGCCTCCTCATCCTTCTTCAATCTCCCTTCGAGGGCTTCTCCAGCTTTTTATTCTCATTCCACCGCAGTTTCTCTCTTAGCCTCTGACTTTCCCCAATGGACTGCCTTGAGAATTATTCGCATTGGCGCTCTTACAGACAAGGGGAACATCCTCTCTTTCGCTTCCCTCAGTTCTCGTTTTCCTCTCTCACAGGGTGAGATGTGGAAATTTTTTTGAGTTTGGCATTTCCTAGAATTGCCAGCTGTTAAACCTGCTTGGTCACGTCAATTGACCAAATTTGAATCTCTTCTTCTTCACCCCCCCCCACTTCTGGTCATTATCTTGGTAAGATATACTCAGCTCTTATTGACTCCACAGATTCTCCTATTCCCCATTATGCCCGCACCTGGGAATCCAAACTGGGGGAATCGCTAACGGAGGCCGATTGCCGTTGATATGGCGTATGGCCAAATCTTGCTCTATCTCCTCTCATCTTCTGGAAGCCCATTTCAAATTTATATGTCGATGGCATTATACCCCGGGCCGCCTACGCACTATGTTCCCTACTGTCAATGATAGGTGTTGATAGGTGGGACTGGAGAGGGTACTCACCTCCATATTTGGTGGACCTGCCCTATTTTGCAGGACTATTGGTTGAAATGCCTGGGATGCATTGAACGTAGCTTACATATCCAATTGTCCAGAGACCCTTGGCAAATTCTCTTTTATATTCGACTTCCGATTATGCCCTCCTCATCTCGTCTATTGTTGATGGCCCTTCTGGGCCTTGCTAAAGCTCAAATCCCAGTACATTGGAAATCCACTTCTCTCCCCTCTTATCAGAAATGGGTTTCCAAATCCAGGTACCATGTCACCCTCATCGCTCTGAAACATAGGAGGGATCCTACCCCACTCATGAATTTCTTTTTGTCTTATTTTGACCCGTGAGTCAGAATATGCTGGCACATGAACGGGAAGTGCCCATCCCCTTCTCTACCTGTTCCCTTTCCCCTTCTCTCTTTCATCTCCTTTCTCTTTTCTCTTTCTTAGATTTATTTCTTATGTTTTCAATATCTTCTCTTTTTCTCATCTTTATTTACTGTTAGCCTGATGATAAAAGGCTCTGCAATGTTGGGTATAGCCCCCCCTTCTCTTCAGTTATGTAACTTCCATTGTTTCCTTACACTGTGTGGGAGGGTTGTTTATAGCCTAGTCACTGGAACCATTGCTCATGTATTGCACCGTCTCATTTTTGACTGCTTGATGGTTTCTATTTTATACTGTATTTGCCCTAATCTTTTTTCTCAATAAAGGATTATTTAAAAAAAAAAAAAAAAAAAAAAAAAAAAGGTCTCCAAATGGAGGATGAACATACATTGCAATGCCAATGCATCAGCTTAACATGGTGTGACATTAGGTCGCCAAACAGAAGATGTGCCCAGCATACACTGCAATGCCAATGCATCAGCTTACCATGGTGTGACATTCGAGACATATGTGGCTGCGGAGAAATCATCTACATCAGAATGTCGCAAATCTTTTAAGGCACAATACCCTCAGAAGTCTGCATCAGAATGATGCAAATCTGCTAAGACACAATACATTAGTTTTGCCAAATAGATGGTGACATTTCAGTAGTGAACCAGTGTGGCACTGCTCTCCTGACTCTAAATGTTGGCTCCAAATAGATCCCTACTTCCTGTCGGAGGTCTTGTGGCTTCCCCATTTGGTTAGACCTAGGGTGAACGAGGCTGATGTGTTCATTGGTCTTACTCTGAAGTTGTGGGATAAGCTTAATAAACATCACTGCTTAGCTCTTTTTCCGGCACCCTCTCTCCTGCTATCCTATGTTCAGTCCTGTATAATGGCTATTTCTTTGGCATCCTGTGATCCAGTGGTATTACACACCTGCAAAACATTTACTTCCCTGCAACTCTGAATTATGTTGAGTCTCGTAGGGAGGAGTTTGGGCTACCTAGCTCGGAAGCTTTTGCCCACCTTAGAGATGCTCATTTCCTTCATATGCTGCTTAAAACTGGTGGTCTCATCTCCTGTCGCTCCCCTTTCATCTCCATGTTGCTTCAAGCCTCAGACCTTACTAAAACCATTTTGGCAATCTACTCCCTTTTAACTTGCCCTTCTGATGCCAACTTCAAAACTGCACACATGAGGCAGTGGGAGGCGGATCTAGGTCGATCTTTTGATCAGCAAGAGTAGATGAACGCTTTTGATTTGTCTGCCAAGATGTCTAAATGTACCAATCCCACAGAAGCAGCTATGAAGCTTGTGCTGCAATGGTACTTCACCCTAGACCAGTTGGCCAGGATATATCCTAGATGAGATGTGATGTGCTGGAGGGGCAGGCAGGTTTAGGGGTACTTTCGTCCATATCTGGTGCGAGTGCTCCCTGGTTCGTCCTTTCTGGGAGGCCTGTTTTTGAGACTGAGTGAAGTGTTGGGCTGGACCCTGCCTCTTAAACCCAAAAGAGCCTTGTTTCTCTCAGATCTGGGTACTTTTCCTGCAGCTACAATGTATGATTCTAGCTATGGTCAGGATGTGTTTGGCAAAGCTGTGGAAATCCACATCTGTCCCCACTTGGACGATGGTGGTGGATAAGGTTAATTCAAATTTGGTGTATGAGCAAATGACTCATAACCTTTCGGATACTGTGTTGATGTTCCACAACATCTGTGATGTCTGGGTTGATGGCACCAGTCCTTGACTTTGAATGGGAGAAAGCTAGTATCCCCCTGCCTCCTGCCCAGACTGCTCCCTTCTCCTCCTCTTCTCTTCTCTCTCTCTTGTCCCTACTTCACCTCTCAATACCTCTTCCTCCTGTCCTGCTTCTCCCTCCTCCCACTTTTTTTTATTTTTTTTGTGTGTGTCTCCTCCACATAGTCCCTTCACCTTTGGGTACTCCCCTCTGCCCATCTTGTCTAGGGCCTTCACAGTCCAATACTGAGAACATTGTTCTGTGTTTTACTAATATGCCAACTAATAATGTTATTTTGTGTTTACGGTATCTGCAGTACCCTTTTGTACTGTTCCTGTGTTAATTTGTGTTCCTATCTTGTGACATGTTCTTTGCATATAAAAATCCAAATAAACCTGGGTAATGAAAAACATGTTTTAAGACTAACAGCCTACAAGCTGAGTGGAGCTCATTGAAGTAAACTTGACTCTTTATTGTATGTATTTTGGAAGGCTTTAGCTCCTCCCCTCTTGTTTGGTAGCTCCTTGTGGTAATTAAGGAAGGTATAACTACTTCCCTTATTTTCCTCAATACAATTCACTCCTATGGCAGAATGGTGACTCTGGATTCGAAGAAAACACTAGGGGGTACCACATAGTAGCACATTTTCAATATCAACAATCATTCCAAAGGTATCTGGATTGGTAATTGCAAAAGGATTGGCTACTGACCAGTAACCATAATGTGTCTGTGCTCTCACACAAATAAATCCACTGGATGACTCATTCTTCTAGTAGCTGCTCCGTCACATGAGTTACTTTATTCAACAAAGAATGAAATGGTGTAAGAAATACAAGGCAACAATAAAAAGGATGCTCATAGGCTTCGATTCAGATGTGGCCAGTAAAACCAACGTTAAGTCAGAAATGGCTAGAGGACCGACTATGTCTGACTTACGTTGTATTCAATACAAAGTCTACCAGAATGGTTAACGAGAGTAGGCCCAACAAAGCCACGTAGCTCAGAAACCTGCATTGCATCTTTTTTAACATCACCGTGCTTCCTGTTCAGCTGCTAACTGAAGAACAATACGTCTAATGTCAGCAAAAAGGATAATGGTAGATATTATCTAGCAACTCTGATTGTTGTCAAGACAAGTTTGAGCCAACAGCCAGCGTATCAATTCACACATATATATACATATATATATATATATATATATATATATATATATACACCCCAAAATAACTGTTATGTTCCACCAATATGTTACACATGGACCCACACAGAAGTAAAAACCTAACCCACTGAGTGTTAGAGGGATGATCAAAGCATCGCTCAGCAATGCATTAAAAATGTGTTAAAACAATAGGGTTACATTTCACTGCTCCACAGGGATCAGTTCACATATCAAAGTTACTGAGAGAAAATGGGTGTATGTACAGCATACAGGCCTTGAAATCAAAAACATCAGGGCCCCATAGCAAAGAAATTAAATATAATGACAACCAAGTACATGAAAAATACTGCAAATCACATGTATTCTGGAGAGTGGGAATGGCAAGAAGGTGATTTGTTGTGGGTAGAGGCCATAGTCTTCTTTCTCCCTATGCCTGTATGTTGTGTATGCAATCATTTGTTCTCACTGGAACTGTGATGTTAAGATTTGGCTGTCATATGTATCCTTAAGAGTGGGGGTGGCAAGGAGAGATTTCATGCCATACACTCTTGTCAGGGCACATATGATAACTAAACATCAACAAACTTATGTTGCTCACATCAATGTACATCAGGACTGACAAACGAACACCATCAAGGACCAGAAACAGGCCATGATTGAAGGTTATCCCTGATTCAGTACAAGTGGGTCAGTACAAAAGAAGTAGCTACTGAACAACTCACCAGTGCTGAATCTGGGACATCCTTCACATCTGGACTGCACTGGATACCATCCTGACACTCAGGGATTCACATGTTAGTGTCATTGTCCTGCATCCATCCTGTCTTTGCTTACATACATAATCACAACATGTCATATCGCCACACAACATATAAACCTACAGCACTGCAGGAGGAAAGTGAGGAGGAGGTGGATGATGTCCCTTCCCAGTGACTACCCTCTTGTGGAGCAGGACGAAGGGACCAGCAGGCGGTCACAATCACTACCACCTCTGCCATCACCGCCAGCTCTTTCATCACCAACCCCTCTTCCATCAGCCCAATCTCCACCAGCTACAACAGCTCCACCAGCACCAGACATCCGGCAATCACCCACTCCCTACAGTGAATGGATGCATCCAGGGAGGTGGATGCCTCTGTCCACCTCAGGACAGTATTACATGGCCCCACCATCACCACCAGGGAGGTGCTGGATGCCCAAGACAGTCTAACGCACTATATGGGGCATATGGGCCCACACCACGGCCACAGCTATGATGGATCCCCAGCATGGGCCCAGGTATGACCCAAGGTGGGAGAGAAGCAGCTATTTATGAACATCTGAGCCTGATGGGGAGCCCCAGTGCCCTAAACAAAAGAGGATTTTATATCCCCACCACAAGTCCAACAAGAGATCCAGACTTCCTTGTCCAGTTCAGATTTGTTAGATGTAGTGAGTACACAGCCAAGGGATCAGCCATCCTCAGCACCACCAGCAGTAGCCTCACCAGCATCAGCACCAGCCTCAGCAATGGAAAATGATGAGGGAGTTGGGGATCCAACAACATCAGCCACATCCACTTCCATCAGTCAACACAGCATGGGGATGGAGAGGGAGGGCCTGGTCATCCAGAGGTGGCAGCTCAGTGAAGCCCAGAGGACAAACTGTTACATCAGGCAATGCAGTGAACACAACTCCTTCACATATTACTTATGTGTCAAGTATTGTACCGTTGGTTAGCAAACACAGCATGTACACTGTTCAATTCCAACTCACAATCCACTTGTTGAAGCAAAACAACATGACAGTGTTGCTTTTGTCCATGATATGAGTTGAACTTGAACAACTGACACCCACCCCTTAGCATAATAGGTGCCGGACTGTCCCTAGTCATTCCCATCCATTGGTATGTTTCCCAAAGTGTTATCCAAACAGGTATTTGGGTTTGATGAGTAACTTGAAAGATAATCATCACCTATCAGCAATGATAGTTTGATACTTGGGATCAATGTGGTTTTGGGATAACAGACAGGAGCATGGGTAAGCCACTTTTCTCGGCAATTGATTACACCAAGCAGGGACAACATGGGTGGTTAGCAAGTGGGATGTGGCAAGGAAAATCCTTAAAAATAATGTGACTAACCACCTAAGACTAAGTGTAAGATGTACTGCTGGAGCTATAGATCTGGTTTGCCATGGAAAACTCTGATCAAAGAGCAATTTTATATCTCCTTGATCTGATTCTATCTCTTTCAGAATCCTAAAGGTCACAAGAGTGTCTGTTTGTAACTGATCTTTAATAAGTTGAGACACTCATGAGGAGATACAAATAGCAATGTGGGTTTGAAAAAAAGATATCCTTAAAGGGATAGTAATACTTCATTTTATCTTTATTTTATTTTGTAAGCATTAAAAAAACATGAAGAACGATATAAGTCTTATCTCTCAAACCTTTATGATTTGAGAAATATTCACAAGCAAAGTTTCCCCCTCCCGCCCCTTTTACCTAGAGTAAGCAATCTCTTCTCAGATGTGGAATGCAGTTCATAGACCAGACAGATAACAGCAAGGAACAATATTCTTCCTATCAGAACAATGAAAGCCCTGCCCCCCTTGACAAGCTTTTCAGCTTTTTCCCTTATCTTAATTGAATATTGTCCCTCTCTGCAGTCTACCTGGGCACCTGCCTTCTGCTCTGGCTGAGCAGTGTTACATCAGTAAAAGGGGCAGGAGGGGGACACTTTGTCATTGAATTACTCTTGAACTATAACTCTCACAGTATTGAAATAACACTCTCCAAAGTCCAAATACTATGATGATTAATTAGAGCTGCTTTTATTATGAAACATTACTATCCATTTAAGTGTCCAATTCCACCAAATACAAATGATAAGTATTATAGTACACTCTATGATGGATTCATTTGGGTAAAAGACCCATGCAGACAGAGTACTCCATGAGAGTTTCCGATGTTAAATTTTATTCTGTAGATAGGATTTCCATTGACACATCTCCTTGGGATATTTTGACTATAGTGGAAGAATGCTAGTTCTGCAGGGTTATCTGTTTTATTTTTAACTTTAGCCTTTACACAACTGATGGTCTGATGATAACTCAAATAAACATTTCACCCCTGTAATGACAGAGTGGTACCTGATGTGGGATGTTCCTCTCTCACTAACATGGTGCCACCACATCAATGTTTTTTCTATCATAAACAGCTCTATTGTGGGGGATTGCACAGGCTATGATTATGTCACATGCCTTTCTGGGTGCATACTGCAGGCCCCCCCCTGAATGATCCAGTCAATGTAATCTTGCTTTCAGCAGGCCAAATGTGCACTCTATTACATTCCTTGTTCTGGTGTGAGCCTCATTATAGCTCTCTTGTGCAGGTGTGTGGGGATTGTTTTGTGATGTGAGTAGCCACGGCTTGTAGCCATAGCCAACATCACCTGTGGACAGAGAGTGACGTGGTAAGGCAGGGAGCACATGTTATGTGAATGATATATTGTCGTGTATCATGACCATGCTAAGCTGTATTTCCATGACTCGTTTGAGTGCACCTGTGTCTGTGATGTGATGTCTGTTATGTTGCTGTTTGTGTGATGTGTCGTAATGCTGTGTAGCTGTCAAGTGCATGTGTGATGTTGTCAGGTGTATGTTTGGTTTGTTCTTGGAATGACAGATGTGCGTGTTGTATCTTAACCCCTGTTGTGCTGGCTTGTGTTTGGATACATTGTGTAGACATTGTCACTTGGGGTTTACTAGGTTGATTGTAGGGTATTGGTATTGTTTGTGCTATAGCTTGGCTTTGCAGGGGTTAATTTTGCCATTGGTATACTTGTGCTATGTGCTGTGTGTTACATGACCTGCTGTTTCTCTACTTTGTTTAATCCGACTGTGGTTTTTCTTATCTGTTGCATCGTTAACGGTAAACAAAACATGGTCTTAAATTTCTGCTGTTAAATTTATCAATTTATCGTCCGTTAGCAGTACTGCACACAATTGAATGACTGTTTAACCCCTTAACGACCCTTGACTGTCATAGTACGTCAAGGGTCGATTTGACTTAACGACCAATGACGTACTATGACCGTCATCGAATTCCGGGCTCCCCCCGCGGCTGCACGCTGTTTGGGGAGTCCGGAACGCAACAGAGCAAAAAAAAAATTGCTCCGTTGTCGTTCAGTCGGGTAGCGCCGCAGATTCCCCGGTCCTTAAGGGGTTAATTGTCCTCAATGGGTGATGTATTATTGTCTGTTGTGATTCTAAAACGGCCATCAGCTGTTGTTAAGATGTTTGCCTGAATTGCTTACCATGTTTACAAAACTGCCATCGGCTTTTTTTTTTTTTTTTTTTGGCGTCAGAGGTTATTGAATCAAACCCATAGTACCTGTATAGGTTAGAAAGGCCATAAGTGAAACAGAAGGGTATTTATTAATCATACTGAAATATAGTATTAATGTTAGCATGTGGGCATACGGTCTCCAATAACATCGAACAGGTTAAATGTGCATATAGACACAAATTGGACTAATAGACTTTTTATATTGTGACTCTTTGATGTTCAGTTCTATGGATTTGGAAATCAAGTAGTCTGCATGTGTGTAGGTAATGTTTTTCTTCCAGTTATTAATCAGTATGAGAATAAACATTCCTGTATATCATAGAGCTTGTTAAATGTTTTTTGCTATAGTAGATTTGGACATTTAGCCCACTGTAAATATTGATGCATTAGTATTTTTAGGATTACAATAAGTAGGCAGAGTATATTTGTTTGTTTAGACCACTTGGATGCAGAAAATATGTTTGCTACATCCAAATAGTTATTGGTAAGTACTTGTAAGGAGAAGTATTAACACCTTAAGGACCCATGACTGTCCTGGACCGTCATGGCTTATTATACACTTAAGGACCGTCATGGAATTCTGGGCTCCCCATGCAGCTGAACGCCGTTCGGGGGGTCCGGAATCGGATTCCTAAAAAAAAAAAAAAAAAAATGCCCCATGCTCCTTGAGTGACCGCCGCGTGCGTGCGCGGCCAGTCCTTAAGGGGTTAACCAGATTACCTCCACCTGTTGCAATGATCAAGCACAGGATCTTCCTTCTCAGTTAGTAAATCCATAGGTAACTTGCATCAAATGTCAGAGGATGAATTTTATTGGTGAATATATTGAGAGAACAGAATTTTGCCATGTTGCATCAAGCAAATGAGATATTGCACTAAAGTTAATCAGTGAACTATAGTAAGAAAATTAAATGTATCATCTTATTTTTCAGCTTTTTTGTTTCAGAAAAACAGCAGCTCCAATTAATCTTCATAGTATTTGAGCCATAGAGAGTGTTACTTCAATACTGTCAGAGTTGTAGTTCAAGAGTAATTAAATGATAATGTTTTTTAATTTTTAGCTAGTGTATGCCACCTCCCCTCAGATCTGGAATCTGGTCCACAGACCAGACATCTCACAGCAAGGGCAATCTTCTTACTGTGAGAACAATGAGAGCCTTGCCCCCCAATGACAGGGTTTTCAGGTTTTTCCCTTATGTTAATTGAAGATTGTCCCTCTCTCCAATCCACTTGGACACCATCCTGCTGCTTTGAGCTGAGCAGTGTTACATCAGTAAAAGGGGCGGGGGATACTTTATCATTCAATTTCTCTTGAACTACAACTCTACTGAAATAACACTCTCCATGGCCCAAATACTATGAAGATTAATTGGAGCTGCTTTTATTATGAAACATTACTATCCCTTTAAAATGTATATTATAGCAGTATTTTCTAACTCTTTCATGTTTCATACTTTTTTTATCTTTTTTTTTCATTGAGTAATCTTCACACCTATGTTTGTAGATTCACAACAGTCATATTCAGTGTAGGAAGCTGGATAAACTGGTAGGTAGATCAATAACTTTGTTTAGTCAACTGTATATGACAGCTCCCTTTCCAGTGCTAGCTGTGTTTTTATAAAAATGTATGAGATAGTTTATTGAACGGATTTATCAGTGATGACTAGGTAGATTTGCATAGCTATCATAACACATTTCAGTAGTTATTGTTCAATATATATTATTGTGGTGAATTCCATTTATTAGTAACTGTGTCCATAGCCATAATTTACAATCAGCATTGAGTAATTGTTATCTGCATTTGTATTCATAATGGAAAGTGCTAGCAGTATAAAATTTTCCAGAAATGATTTGGGGACAGCCAACTATAAAATGAGATGATGGCAAGTAGCCACATATTTGAATGACCTTGATTTTGACAGAGACATATTATGCTAGGGGAACAAAGTGTATAATAAAAGTTTTTAAGATTTCAAACTAGGAAGTAGCATAATAACCATAATAGCTGAAGCTATTGCTTTACCATTTACGATTTAAAGGGATAGTAATGTTTCACAATAAAAGCAGCACCAATTAATCTTCATAGTATTTGGGCCATGGAGAGTGTTATTTCAATACTGCCAGAGTTGTAGTTCAAGAGTAATTGAATGATAAAGTATCCCCCTCCTGCCCCTTTTATTGATGTAGCACTGCTCACTTCTGGATGGATTACAGAGAGGGACAATCTTCAGTGAGCATAAGGAAAAACCTGAAAAATGTGTCATGGGGGCAGGGTTTTCCTCATGCTCACAGAAATAAGATTGTCCCTTGCTGTGATCTGTCTGGTCAAGGGACCAGATTCCACATCTGAGGCGAGGTGGCTTACACTAGGTAAAAGGGGCAGGAGGGGGATACTTTATCATTCAATTACTTTTGAACTACAACTATGACAGCATTGAAATAACACTCTCCATGGCCCAAATACTATAAAGATTAATTGGAGCTGCTTTTCTGTGAAACATTACTATCCCCTTAATAATATTAAATCATGCACATATACTAATTTTTTTAATTAACTTTGTTTTGCAAAAAAAAAAAAAAAAAAAAAAAAAAAAAAAAAAAAAAAATATATATATATATATATATATATATATATATATATATATATATATATATAAGGCTATTTGATGTAGCCTATAATTGTGGGAGGGCCTTAGAGCTCTTATACTGACCTCTGCTTGCAGGTCAGCACGGTGGCGTCTCATAGCGATCCCACCTCACCCACCCTCAGTTAATATATATCACACACATATTTATCATACATCATCATAGGCCCTCTCTCAGGCCTATTCTGTCGGTCAGAAAGGACACAATGCTTCTGACTTTTTCTCTCTCTCACTGCGTGTATCATAAAAGATGATAGCAGAAGCAGGCACTCACAGGTCTTCATAAAATAGTAGAAAATCTTTATTGAAAACAAAAAAAGAAGAAAATGTCAACGTTTCGACCCAAACAAGGGCCTTTCTCAAGACAGTATGATACAAATGAACTGACCCTGCCCTTAATATACCTAAATAACCACGTGTTGAAAAAAACGCTATCCTTGTTTCTATTCTTATTGATGTCATAATCATTATATACAGTAATGAAATCTAGTAATATATAGTGAAAATTGCAATTTCACATTATAATTAATTGTCCAAATACACAGTTAGAGCATACTTGTCCAGATCGTCTAGAAAATAATATCTTTATCTAAAGCGGGTTATTTGGAAAGATAAGCTACGGTCCGGTATCTGAACAGTGGAGCCTCTAACAGTTTTAGTACTCAATGCATGGATAATTCTTACCACAACCAAATAAAAAAAGCCATACCATTGTGTCCAAGGAAGCAGTAGTAGTTGATACCATGATCTGCTCACATCCGACGTAGTCCACGGGTATGGTACTTGAAGACTCCTATTTATTGTTCCCCTGTATGTCAATTCCTATTACAGTGGAGTCCAAACTTTGTTGGCACTCTCAGCTGAACGTATTCTTAGCACAGGGAGCAACTGAAAAGCCATTGTGCGCTGTATCCTGTATGTCGAATAAGCGTATCCGCTCCTAGCGGTAAACGAAGGGAATCTCCAATCTGAAATTGGTTACTCATGTTGCAATTCCTTACCTCGTATAACCCCTGGAGTCACACACAGCCTACATTGATGTAGAGCCAGTGTGTCCTATTGTGGGGAACAGATGATCAATCATTACTTGATTATTGAACATTAATATTTTTGCCGTCCCCTGGGCTCTACGAAACCTACACTTATGCAGAGTCTGGGAGCCCTATTACAGGGACAAGTCACTTCCAACGATGCATGCAATCAGTGTAATAAAGCCTCTCCAAGGAGGATAATATTTCCCCTATATTGCTCCCGTAATAAATTTAAGTCTTAAATCATTAAAGTTCCATATTTAGGGATCAAGTCTGGGGCTCCACTGTTCAGAGTATGAATGAAAAAAGTCATTACCTTTAGAGGAAGCTAGTAAATGTTACTTGTTCATTTAACCCTTTTTGGGTTATTGTATCCAGGTATATAATCCATTTAACCTCTTTTTGCAATAGTCTTTTAGTTCTGTCTCCTCCTTTAGGCATAGATGGTATCCAGTCGATGACCGTGGATTTAAGTGATGTTAAAGGATGTTGTAATTCTGCAAAGTGTATAGCCACAGGTTGATTTTTAATGTTTGACCCACTCTTTTTCCTGGGGTAACGAGAAGTTTCCAAGGCTGCTTTGATGGCTGCCCTATGATTGCCCATCCTTTCTTTAAAAGTGGTAATAGTCTTTCCTAAATATAGTAGTCCACAGGGGCATCGGATAATATAGATCACAAATTGGGAACTACACCCCAAATTATACCGAATAGGTATTTTAAATCCTTTATGGGGATGATAGAAAAATCCATAATTCTGTTAGTCCTATAAAAAAGGTATTACAAGATAGAGGAGGGTGAGAGAGGGATGGGGAGTGGAGCAGGAGAGGAGGAAGCTCAGTCAGGTCAGGTAAGGAGAGGAAGAGGACTAACAGCTGGGTGGAGAGGACCCAACTAAGGAGAGGCACACAGAGGCCAGGGACAGCTTCAACAGTAAGTTAAGGGGTAGATGTTGGGGAGCACCCTACACAGTCAGGGTCAGCACAGGCAGAACATGACAGCCACAGATCTGACATATCCCGGGGTGGAGCTGATGAGGAGAGACTATGGGACTCTAAACACTCCTACAAGAGTCACTCAGCTGCTGCAAGAGCAAATAGAGTACTAGCCTGCATAAAAAGAGGTGTAGAAGCAAGTGATGCTAATATTATCCTACCTCTGTATAAATCCTTGGTTAGGCCTCATCTAGAATATGGAGTACAATTTTGGGCGGCTGTTCTAAAAAAAGACATTACTGAACTGGAAAAGGTGCAGAGACGTGCAACAAAACTGATAAAGGGATTGGAGGATCTGAGTTACAAAGAGAGACTAGCCAAACTGGGTTTGTTTACATTAGAAAAGAGACGTCTAAGGGGTGATATGATTACCATTTACAAATACATTCAAGGTCAATACAAAGAACTATCCAATGAATTATTTATGCAAAGACCTGAGCTAAGAACAAGAGGTCATCCATTAAGACTTGAGGAAAAGCGCTTTCGACTAAAACACAGGCAGGGATTCTTTACAGTAAGGGCGGTAAGGCTATGGAATTCTTTGCCTCGGGATGTTGTGCTTGCAGATAAAGTAACTGCATTCAAAAAAGCAATGGATCCCTATCTAGCACAGAACAATATTGACAGTTATGACAGATGGCTTCAAAGCAAATAGGATATTGAGCCGGGGAACTATTTGACACACAAACACACACACACACACACACACCTACACTGGAAATTGCTCCAGAGGGCTTTTTTGTTGCCTTCCTCTGGATCAACAGGGGTGTTATTGGCATGGGCTGGACTTGATGGACGCATGTCTTTTTTCAGCCTTATCTACTATGTTATCTACTATGTAATAGTGTTCCCGTCCAGAGCATCTTGGATAGGGAGACCGTCTTGTTCCCAAGGGAGAGTTTTGCTGGTATGGGGACTGAAGATGGTCTTCTGGCGTCAGGAGATGAACAGGATCAGCGCAGTCTCCACCTGCCAGAGGACCCTGGACCTATCAAGAAATGCTGAGGGGACTGTAAGAGGCTGGTGAAAAAAGAAAATAGGAGAGGTTGCTATACACACCTTAGGTACAGGAGGTGGTCCCCCTGCCCACATCGCCTTTAACCCCTGGGAGAACATGCTCAGGCAGAATCTGTCATCAAAGGCTGTAGAGGGGGTCCCTGGAGGATCAGACAATGGAGATGACAGCACCCTCCAGACTACCAGTAAGTGCATCATTCCAAAACCACACATCACACAAACCTTCATACCTACTACAACCCAACACAGTGACACCAGAACACATGGCCAGCATTCAATCACACAACTGCACCAACACAGTGCTTAGAGGATTCAAACATGGACAAAATAATGGACAATCCAAGCAGAAATCGGAAGGGTACAGTAGTACAAATCCTATCTAAGTCCATCTGTTGTTCATGATACCCACTCCACACAAACAATGCTCGCCATCACATTGTCATGTGAAGCTCTGTTATGATCCTCCACAATGTTAAACATGTAGCCAGAGTGTTAGAGGGATGATCAACTCATTGCTGGACAATGCATTGGCTACCTGCCTGACACTCCAATGGTTAACCGAGGACTAACATGATACAACAGGGTTAGTTTGCATTGGTCCACAAGGATCAGTTCGCATATCACAGTTCCACTGAAAAAACTGATTGTCTGTACAACACACAGGCCTCTGTAACGGTTTTCTGACACTCAGACCAGGGTATGAAGTAAAAACACAGTTTTATTGAATCTGGAATGTAAAACAATGCCCCTAGGGGTCAGCACAGGAATAACAGTAATGCAATTACAGACAAAGTGAATGCAATACAGTAGTAGGAATATGTGCTATGTATAGACGGGGAATAACCCCAAAGGGTTAACAGGTGCAATAGGAGAGACTCAGTCTTAGATTGGCCAACGCCCAATATATATAGCAGTCTCTGGAACACAGTCTCTGAATAGCGGAAAAGGAGAAAAGTGTCTGCACTGAATTCACTCTCAAGTTGGAACAGGAATGCACACAAGTGCCCAGAGTTGAGCCAATACCACCTCCATGGGCTTAAGAGGAATGCTACTGCCAGAGCTGAAGTAACCAGAACCAGAATCACCCTTAACTGAAAATAGTAGTAACCCTGCGTGTGCCAAATGGATTGTGCCCTGACACCCCTTGGGTGCCAATACTGACGGTTACTGCACAAACTACAAAGAGCCGAAGCACTGGGAAGTGCAGTGGATAGCATACCCTCTGAGCGTATGTAGGCCGGATCCAGGACACCCTTCCGGTGCCACACTCAATTCTCACAGCAAGAGCAAACAGACTACCAGCGCCAGCCGGCGCGGTCACAGTGCACACCGAACACCGGACAGACAGTGCTCTGCGGGAGATAATATGGCTGTAATAGAGGTACTCAGAGTAGCGGCTCAAACGGGTAACCGTATGCTTGGCAAGCGATAAAGGAGGCACGAGACCGGAGACTACAGGCACTGCACGGGTTAAGTGGTTCTGTACAGGAGAGAACAGCTTAGCAAACAGCGGATGGCAACGCAACCTCAGGCTACAGCTGGACGATAGTGAGAGGAACAGCGAGTCACTTAAACAGTTCAGAATGTCGCCGGAGCGACCGGAGCAATACTGGAACACCGGAACAGCAGACAGGACCGGAGCGACAACTGGAACCGGATCAATACTGCAGCAGGAACAACAGCTGAAGAACAGGGTCAATCACGGAGCAGGGTCATCAGCCAGAACCGGGTCAATCACGGAGCAGGGTCATCAGCCAGAACCGGGTCAATCACGGAGCAGGATCAGGAGAGGAGTCAGACAAGCCGGGTCGGTACACAGGAGACACTGGAACTCAGCAACGAGGCGCAGGAACAGGAACACCATGAAAGGGCAACTGACAAGTGCCCAAACTCCAGCATATAAAGGAACATCCTGGGTGGGCCAATCAGAGGTCCACCGCAACAACCTCCTCTCCAGTGTGACCCCTGCATCAACCCCAAGAATCCTCAGAGTAACCAGACAATCGGTGAGAGCATCCACCTCTGCAGTTCCTTACAACCCCCTCCCCCCAAAAAACTAAAGCTCTATTTGTCATCTATTCCCTAAATAAATTGACACTTCTTCGTCCAATTTATGTGTCTGAATGTTTCTGGTTTCTAACAGGTAAAGTGGAAGAGATGCCTCCAATGCTTTGCAAAGCAATAGCGTGAACACATCTCCTGCTCATATTACTTGATTGTAAGGTGATGAATATTTGTTAACTACATACAACACACACAGTGTTGTGCAATTTCAACTCACAAACCACCTAGAAAAGCAAAACAGATGACGTTGTTTGGCCTTGATGTGAGATGAAGCTGTACAACTGACAACTACCTCTTAGCATACTATGTGCCCTACTGTTCCCATTTAGTTTGAGCCACTAGTGTAGTTATTAAAGTTTTTTCCAACCATGCTCTTGCTTTCAAATATACACCCAAAAGATAGATGAGTAAAACCAACATATTCTTGGATTCACACTCTGATTGACAAATATCTATCACACCCTCCTCCTCATTTGAGATGAATGCAACAATATTTATATAGGCTCTGATAATGTGCTAATAATAGCCATGTGTAACGGAAGCTGAGAAGGGACCGCGTCGCCTTCCGCCGTCGTTCCCGGGTCTCTCCTTCTTGACGCAGATAAGCGCCGTTGAATGCACCAGTTGAAGTATGGACAGTCACTGGAAACAGCCACAGGATCGCTGGAAGCAGGGAAGCAGGGAAGAGTCCACATCGCCACCTGACAGCATATGAAGTTGGGACTCAGGAAGCTGGCAGCAGGAGGTCGACGATTCAGGATACTTAGCGCAGATGGGTATCAGAGTGGACACTTTAGACCATAAGCAATACAAGACTCCAGGACTCCTTGTTCACTCCAAAACATAACTCACTTTATTGTCACAAACCACAGATATTTATATACAGTACAGTACATTGGATCACATGGGGAAATCTGATACAATAGGGAACATGATTAAATCATAACACATCAGACAAAAGGCCAGAAGCAGACGGTAAGGGCTGACACAATGGGAGCATTCACAGAGGTAATCAACTCACAACATATAATACAAAGGGCTGGCAACATAGTTTCAGGTTATACAATAGGTGACTCACAGACGGAGGGGCGTGAATGGATTAACACACACAGCAGGGGGTCTCAGGACAGTTCTCAATACAATGACTTGATTAACACCCAGCAGGAGGTCTTGAGTCAAATGGTTGGAGTGGCTACAATACACATGCTAGGGACAAGTACAATTAAACACATACACTATTTGACAATACATAAAACATAAATCTTTTAACATAAAGATAGTAAACACCCCATCTGAGGTCAAAGGAGGCCAAGGGGCCATAGTCTTTAGGTAAAACGTTCGAGGTCCAGACAAGGGCCCAAGTAACAGATAAGATCTGTTACACCATGTAATAACTTAGGCCTACAATAATGTAACAGCTCTTATATTTCACAACAAGGCATTTAAAGGGTAATGGAAGGAACAAGGATATGTTCCACTGTCCAACCTTTCCCCTCTATGAAGTGGCCAGTTCATATTTGGAAATACTGAAATGGTTTCGTCATAGATGAGGAAAGGTGGGATGGTGGAACATTTCCTTGTTCTTTTCATTACCCTCTATATTTCTGGTTCTGAAATAACAGCTTGTACATAAGGGTTGAAGAATTTAAAAATACTGTGTTTGCCTACAGGACAGGAGCATGATGAAGACACTAGTCAGATCTATTGATTGCAGGGAGAACATCTCCTTGCATCTCTACATTTCCAACTCAACCATGTTCCCCATTTATTTAATAGACACATTAGACAAGAGACATGCCCTGATATGTATAACAGATACATAACTAAAAACTATTTTGCTATATGAATATATGGCTAATACAAAATTAACAAACATATCTTTCAGGTTGATAGGGTTCCTTTAATATGGTGAACAATACATTCAAGCATAAACATGTTTGTATTGTAGCAACATGAAATACTTTTAAAAAGCAACAAAAAAGTAAGTTTAAAATGAAAACAGCCTAGTGTAAACAGCAAGTTGACTTGCTCTTAAGTTTTCCAAGAGGTGTTTGAACTCTGAAGAAGGACTTTAAGCTAGATTTTAGACAGTTCATATATATTTACTTGTATATTTTGGGAATATATGGAATGTTGTGCAGAGGTATGCAGCTTCAAGTAGTGCGCTTCATGGAAGTGGAGTCAGAGTTTCACAAGGGTCACTTTCACATTACTCTGTTCCATGATGAGTCATACCATAGATGCCTTTGGGACGGAATGAGAGGTGTTGAAACTGCACTGCACAGGTGTCTGTAATGCTAAGGATGAACCATTATCTCATAAACCCTTTGCGTTCCAGAGAAGTACACAACCCATTTCTCAGCAATACCCCTCTGGAGCCCATAGACTTACAAACAAGGGAATACTAACCAGCCATATAAAAATGTGAATGGGACATTGTAGCCATTCATCATCTGGTATGTGAACTGGATATGCCAATGTCATTGTGCAACACACATACAGGTTAGCATGGTGGGCCTTGCTACCTGACTCCAATATAGTTACTCCAATGCTGGAGCCAACACTGACACAGTAAATCCATCCCTGTTCTGAAACATTTGGCATTGCACAACTATTGTTCTCATGGTAACTGTAAACCTCCTTGAACACCTGGAATGACAAATTGGTATCCAATGCATTGCATGCCATTTGCAATGGATACCCCTCTATCGCTACAAGGGTTCCATGGTTGATGTGGCTACATTCATATCAATATCTGTTGCTTGCTGTCAGTTAACCTCTGGAATAATATGGACATAGGCCAAATGGTGTACCTTTGTTCGTAAGAGGATGGATGACATCCTTAATGGGGCAATTTCATCATGGACGACGGAATGTGAGATGCCAGTTCAACCCACAAGCAAGGTCATGGTTGTGTATGTAAATCATCCTGTGCAGTGAAAGAGATCATTATGTGTAGTGGTAGTGTGTTAGAACACATTCCCCATCCCTAATCATGGTTAAACCTGCATTGTGTTTGATTTATGTGTAATACTCACAATTGAAGAACTCCATGATGAGCCTGTCTTGGTTCTCAGCCCCTTTCATCATCTCCTCATCCAGTGCCTGGGCAACAGGGTCCTCCATGGGGTTTTAGGGCTCCAGCTCCTCAGCTACATGTGTCTCCATATCTATATTATGGAGGATTGTACACACCTGGATTATATTGCAGGTTTTTGCAGGAGCATATTGGAGATCCCCCCTAAGGGATCCAGGTTTAAGAAATAGGTTTTTAGGAGCCAAACGTCCACTTTACAGCATTTTGGGTTCTGGCATGTGTCTCGTTATAACGCTGCTGTGCAGGTGTCTGAGAACTGGGTACTGGGGTAAAGAGCCATGTTTTACATTTATACCTGGCATCCCCTGTGGAAGAGGAGTGAGATGGTGAGACAGGGAGCACATGTTATGTGAATGATGTTGTGTACTACTTGTTTGTCATAACCATGTGAGTAATTCACCAAGATAAGGAATCGGTGCTGACTCAAGCACCACCACACAGTGTACCCCCTACAAGACACACTAGTACAAATATATATGTGCACTTTCTGAACCACTGGTACTTTAATTAGTTCTATCCAGCTACATTTATATTCCTGGTTTATCTATAGTTGTTATTTCAGTTGGAAACTGTGTGGAATATCCTGGGTCTGGACGGTTGTCTGCCATCCCTGTGCTGCTCCAAAGGTCTCTGTGGCAACTGTGGGAGGTGTGGGAGATCCAGCTGTGGCAGCTGAGGTGCTACTACCTGTCTTGGTCAAACAGGTAAATATAGTCTTCTGTCTGACTCATCTGCTGGAGCATCAGCAATAGCAACAGATGGAAGGGGTTCAACAGGCATGCTTGGGGGTTCATGGGGAACCCTAACCCTCACATGCCATTGTTTCCACTGTCTTCTCAGGAATAGATAAGAAAACATACTGGTCGTAATGTCTCTATCTGTCTGCCTCTCTGTCCGAGTGGTATCACTGTAAACACCCAACATCTGAGGTGGTGAGATGTCCCTTTAAGACAGTAGTGGTGTGTTGTACAGGCAGGGTTATCAGGTAGTGATCAATGGGAAGGTGTGTTTTGTCCAGGTAAGTGTTTGGCAGTGTGGCTGTTGTTGTTTGTGTGATTTGTTGTACTTGCTGTGTACCTGTCAGGTGCATGTCTGATGTTGTCATATACACCTTGGGTCTCCATTGGCTAGAGATGTTGTACAGGTGAGTTTGGGATACTTCTGAATTTCCAGGTGTGCTTCTGGTGTTTTATATACATATCTGTTTTTATTTAATAACCCATGTTTTTAAATGGTATATTGTTTTGGCTTGTGTTGGGATGCTTTATCAAATCCTTGTCCCTGGGGGGGGGGGTGCATGACTTGTTTGTAGGGCATGGGTACTGTTGGTGTGTTTGCTTGGCTGTGCAGGGGTCTTTGTTGCCATTGGTGTGCTTGTGCTATGTGGTGTGTGTTGTGTTTGCTGTTTGTTCCCTGCTTTATTTTGTACAACTGTGGGGGATTTTGTCTGTTGCGTGGTGTATGGCCAGAAAAAATGGTGCATATTTTCATCAATTTATCATCCGTTGACACTACCGCACACAATTGAAAGGCACTGAGGTTACCTATTCCATTGTTCTCAATGGATGTAATATCATCCGTTGTGATTTTAAAACTGCCATTAGCTGTTCAGATGGCTAATTGAATGGCTTACAGTGCCTAAAAAAACTGCCATTGGCTGTTTTTTTGGTGTCAGAGCCAATTGAATCAAACCCTAAGAATCAGAAATTCCCTTGGTCATTGAGAAAAGAATGTGGAGATGGGGATGGATACAGACAAAAAAATCATACGAGGAAGATTGGTCAATATGAACTAGAAGAAAATAAAGGAAATGTTATATGAACTTTCAGTGATGCGAGAGGAATCCCAAGTCCATTTTTAGCCCAATGTCTTGGTGCTGAAAACGTTGACCATCTTTATTTCAGATGTCTTTCTCTCATTGGTATTTTTGATATTCCCTCTGAGTATTTTTATTTTGAGGTTATGGATAAAGAGGTTTTTCTGGGTGAAATGTTGATCAGGGGCTGGGCTAAAGTTAGTTCTGTCATTGTATTTATTCATTGATTTTCTGTGTAAATTAATTTTTTTGTTAAGCTTTTTGGCCAGTTTCACAAATATAGCATCCAGTTTCACATTCAGTGCCATGTATCATGTATACATTTGCTGATGTACATGAAAATGATTCTTTAATGTTCTATATTTGTTGCTTTGTTGTGCATTATTGTTTACACAAATGTGCTGACATTATTTACAGTGAGATTTGTTGTACGGTTTGGGCCCATTTAAGGAAGAGCAAATAAGAGAAATAGATGAAAAATGGCACTTCCAGCTAAGCAGGAAATTTTCACAAAAAGTGCCAATTTTAAACTCCCCCCCCCCCAATGTGGCAAGTTTCCTTCTTTTCCTGCACTCTTAGTATAAAATGGGTGCCAGGTTCCTGCAGCATGGCATTCTGTGTTTATTAGACAAAGAGAATGCAGCATAATTTTGCAGCTACTTAGGATAGGCAAATAAAGTGAAATTGAAGTGTAGTTTAGGGAATCTTGTAGGCAGTCTGTGTTAGAGAAGTCTGGGGGACACCAGGGGAGTGTGAAGGGAGAAATGAAGTTGACCCAAAATACCCCAAAATGTTGGTTGCCTGGCACAGTCAACTAGGATCCAAGTTCCTTCCTCATCTGGCTGTTATCCCTGTACTAGGGGAGTCTGGGGGTGTGAGAAGGGAGCAAAGGAGATTTACCAGGAATACTACATTTTTGTGACTGATTGAGAAGGTACATGCAGCCATAAACCAAGTTAATTTCAGATCTGTCTCTTAGCTCTGTATTGGGGAGTATGGGGTGTGTGAAGGGAGCAAAGAAGATTTCCCCCAAATACCCCAAGATCTACTGTTACTGACTGGGAAGACACTGGCAACCATGATGCATTTGACTTCCTGATCTGGCTGATCTCTCTGTTAAAATAGTCTGGGGGTGTGAGAAGGCAGCAAAGGAGATTTACCCCAGAATATGGTGCGACTGATTAGAAAGACACAAGCAGCCATGATTGAAGTTCCTTCCAGATCTGGCTGTTATCTCGGTGCTAGGGGTGTCTGGGGGTGTGTGTGAAGGGAGAAATATCCCAAATCTTATGTGACTGACTGGAAAGACACAGGCAACTGCGATCCAAGTTCCTTCCTGATCTGGCTGTTATTTCTGTGTTAGAGTCTGGGGAGTTTGAGAAGGGAGTAAAAGATGTTTACCCCAAACACTCCAAAATTTTGTGTTACGGACTGGGAAGACACTATGATCCAAGGTCCTTACTGACCTGGCTATGTTAGGGGAGACTTGGGGAAGAAGCAGTTGAACAGGGCATGTTTTTATGTTTGTTTTCTTACAGTGATAGGGACAGGCACAGTTTATGAAAAAAGTGCAACACTTGTCCTTAAAGTAGTAGCAGACATTATGAAAATCCCTGTAAGAGGGAAAGTAAAAAAGAAATTGCTTAAGACCTCTAAAAGCCTAGAAGAATATAAAAGTAGTGTGAAGAAGCTGCTGGTGGTGCTGAGGATGACCTAATTATTTATGATGGTTTGTAGATCTAGTACATATTCCTCTAGCATCCCCCACTTCTTCAGATACACATGAAGTTGAGTGTAAGAGAGATTATGGCATGGACAGTAAGTTGGCTGAAAGGAAAGGGCCCAATCTTCCACCAGTGGAAAGGAACACCTTTGCCTGTTTATGCATTTTTTGAGAAATCAATTGGAAAGTGTGACTCTGGCCAAGTAAAGATGCCAAAAAATACACATCATCCTGTCAGTCATCATCAGCATTGTCTCTGCTTCCAAGTCAAGCCCCCGCTCATCCATATACACTAGTGTTGAGTAACCAGCAACAGGACAGATTATCAACATCCAAAACCCTAGCTATGATGACTCGTTTTTTTTTTTAGATGACATGAACTGCTCATGCTGCCACCACCTCCTCCAGTCATGTTGTTAAAGCAATAAAGGTACACAGTTATTTTGCCATGTACTGCCACCCACACTTACTGAGCTCTTGGAAAGGAATCAAAAACCTCACGAAAATAACCCCAAAGTACGCCTGTGGAATGACAAAGTTACATTATTATTTTCTTGAAAACTGAGGTATTAAAGAACTGTAGCACCTGTGTATCACTTTGATGGCATATCCCAAGCCACAGTTATTTTTCAAGGACTCCTGTGCCAGAATTGTACAAGCATGTGGTTAGTGTGGTGGGCAAAGGGCTGGAAATATTATGTGAGTTATGACAAAAAAATTCACATGATAAAATATATGAGGACGAGTGGGCAGAGTACAGACTATATGGCTATGTTACAGCTTACCTTGACTTCAGCATCATTTCAGGCGCGAGGCTTCAAGCATGCTGCAGGCCTCTGTTTTATCTGTTTGCTTACTGTAGTCTCCTCCTACCAACACAAGGGCATCTGAGTCAGGCCTCAGTCTGCCTTTTAAACCCCTCCATAGGAAGTAGGAGGAGCAGCTCAGAGGGAGGAAGTAGGAAGTTAGTAGGAGGAGACTACAGTAAGCAAACATAAAACAGAGGCCTGCAGCATGCTTGAAGCCTCGTGCCTGAAATGATGCTGAAGTCAAGGTAAGCTGTAACAGTCTATCACTGATCACTGGGTTTATTCTCCTGCCTCCAGTGGGCAACAAAAACTTGCAACATCAGGTAACAATCAGCAATCTTGCCTCTGGTTCTGGAAGTGTAATTAAAAGACAGCAGCAGTATGCCACTTTGTGCATGCAGAGTTTTGATAGAGAATCCCACAAAGCCATAGATGTGTTAAATAAACTGGAGCAGGTGATAGAGGAATGGTTTGTACCCCACTCTTTGAGAGTTGGTTTTGTGTCTGCTGATAATGGCTCCAAAAATAATAGCTACCTTGTGAACAGGTTATATGGTACATGCACCCTATATTGCTCATGTCCTAAATGTAATTGTGATAGATTCCTCTCAGGATCCAAAATCTTCAGGGAGATGCCTTATATCGTCAGCAGAACCTCTTCAACAGTGCTGCAATGCAAAATATATACCATAAAAGAGAGTAACAACGTGCCCCATCACCAGTTGAAAATGGAGGTCCCTACCAGGTGGAATTCCACACTGTACATACTAGAGCATTTGTAAGAGCAGAATAAGGTCATTAGAGCATACACAATGTAAAACTGGAAAGATTTGGAGGGAACGTCTTTGTCACCTGGATAATGGCAATGTGAGCTGCTGAAACTTTTTGAGGACGCCACCTTGCTGGCTAGTCATGTACGGGCAGCAAAAAGCTAAATGTTTCCACTGATATATTTACTTCAGAAAAACTTTAGGGGCATGACTGACAAATCTTACAATAAAAACACACACATGTACCAGCTACTGAAGGACATGTTAGCATGCTTTTAACAGGAACCTCGTATAGTGTCCATTAAAAGCAATGAGGACACCAATTTTTTACTTTGTTGGAATGCTGCTTTAAACATACAGTTCTGAATTTCTGCCAAAGTCTGATCAGTTTGTGACATGAAGTGATGATCTGAATAATTTCTCTAAAGAATTGGATTATGTCAAAGAATATAAAGATATGATTATAGAGTGAGAAGAGCATTGCATTGTGGAGGCAAGCGAGAAAAAATTAGGGCCAAAAAATGGTAGAAAGCATAATGAAAAGGAAGTCAGCAAAGGGTTTATACCAGCAGCATCAACAAGAACATCCCAGCATAGTTCCAAACATATTATCATCACAGAAGTAAATTCTTGGGTTTCAGGGTCAGCAATTTAATATTTTTGCTGGTGGTGGCAGCAGTACATCTCCAATAGTATGGTTTGGTAACTGATACACCGGAACACAAAACTGGTAATCAAAACAGTGTGTGTGGCCAGCACCGATGCGCACTGCTATGGAAACCCTTAATTACCCTACAGCAATTGTTGAGTCTGAGTGGGTTTTAGTGCAGCGGGTTATATTGTAAATGACTGTAGGACATGGCTATCAAGCTGCATAACAGTACCAAACAATTAACCTTATTGTTAACTTCTACTTCCTTACATGTTAGGATTAGGGATGGGCAAAAGTTGTCGTCATGTTCCCGTGGGAAATTTCCCAAAAACCACGTTGTTATCCGCTATTTTGCGGGAAAATCCGCTTTTAAACTAGCTGTTAAAATTTTTGCATCTTTCGCTCATTGGCCAAAATCTTTCGCCATTATTTCAATTGCTATAACGTTTCCACCCATTGATTTACATTGTTTTCGCACTTCCGCTATAAAAACGTGACGTTTTCGCTGAAGGCAGACACAATAGGAGCAGCTACAGAGCGAGATAGACGTGCTGTGCTGTTCTGCTGTGATATTATGCAAAATTTGAAGCAGGAAAGGCTTATAGTGACTGCTATCACTATGAGCAGGGTGAAAAATAATCAATGGAGGAGCTGGAAGGACCCTTATGTGTCCACTGAGTCTGAGGAAGAGGAGGAAGTGACTAGCAGTACTGAACCAATGCTGTCCAGTCCCCCCTAAATCACCGCAAGGGATCTTGGGGAATTGAATGGGAAGGGAGGGAAAAAAGGGAATGGGAAGGGAGGGAGAAAAGGGTAGTACTAATGAGAGCAGGACAGGTCAGCTGCCTGTGCCTGCTGCAAGACGTGCTGCCCCTGCTGCCAGTGCCAACACTGCTGTACCTGCACCCACTAGTGTTGTACCTGCTGCCAGATGTGTTGCCACTAGTGTTGTATTTGCTGCCAGTGCTGAACCTGCTGCCACCAATACTTTGCCTGCTGCTAGTGTTTCTTGTAGTACTCAGGGGAGGAAGGAGAAAATGATGCCAAGTGTGACAGCAGGGGACCCTCTGTCACATTGCTCATCACCTCCTCCAAGCAGCAGTGAGACGTCTGGAATAGAGCAGCATCATGTAGGGACTAGTGGTGGTGGTGGTGGTGGTGTTGGAGAAGCTGGGGTGAAAGAGACATTGATGGCCTTTTTATCAGAAACTGAGAAGAAATGGGAGACAGGGATGAGAATGGGCATCACCACCACCACTAGCAATCAGCTTTTGGAATTTGCAGAATTTACTACTGCTCTAATTTCTTCTGCTGCTAAAATGAAAGGGCAGCAGGGTGCTGAGGAGCAGGCTAGTGTGCAACATACCACCGTGGACACAGTGGGAATGGGGTCACTAAGTGATGCAGGACTAGGACAGGTTCCACTTGCCAGCAGTAGCAATACTCCTGATCCTAGTTGCAGTGCTAAATCTGAGGCAGTAGCAGCAAGAGCTGCAACATTATCCTCTGCCACAGAAAGTGAAGGGGAATGTGGAGGACAAGAAGAAAGAGGCCATTCTTCTTCACCTGTTCCCTATCCACCCCCCAGAAGTCATGGGTGTGGGACTATTTTTCTCTTCCGGCAGGCACAGTGCAGTCATCATCAACAATGGTACAGTGTAAAATATGTGACAAGTTAGTGAGAAGGGGAAAGGAGGGAACACACCTTGGCACAACCTCCATGATAACACACGTGAAACACAGACACCATGACATTTATGTCAAACATGTTAAAGCCAAACACCCCTTACAGAAATTTAGCACCACTGTTACTGTACCCCTGACTCTCCAGGACCGTGGAGATCAAAAAGGAGGAAGAATTAAGAAACCCAGACAGACACTGGAAGTTCCATGACGAGTGAAACAACTAGCTCGCCATCAACATCCCCTTCTTCCTCTAGGGTAACAAGTACATCTCCTGCCAATCCACCTCGTTGATCTTTACCTCCCCCACCAAATGATAGCCACTCTGTTAATGTTAGGATATGGCAGTTCATCTCTACCCATTGCACACTGTGTGGTGCACTGACCACACATGCCAGTGTGGTGGATGAGAATCGATACCAGGTCATCAGGCGGCATCTGAGGCATCCCGCCGAATATGCTAGGATTCTGGCAGGGAGGGTTCATCATTACCATTAAACTGTCAGCTAGTTGTCATGTGTCCTTAGCGGGGTCTGGACAAGGGGTTCAGTGACAACGGAAGTACTTGGGTTCAGGTGTCATTGTGTTTGGATACAGTTGTGCCCCTAGATGTTATTTACCACACGCAAACTGTGCACATTGCAGTTGCTGATGAGAGCCACACTTCCTGCTCTCAAGGGAAAAAAATATATTCTAATAACATCATACCCATGATTGTGGAGGAGAGGCAGGTGGAGAAGATTTAATGGGCAACTTCTTCTTTTCTCCACATAGACTGGGGGCTACTTATTGTGCTGCTACTGCCTCAGGCGCATCACTGGAGCCAGTGGTGGCAAGTGGAACATTCATCATCCATATTCCATGTTACTGCTATTGTTGATCCCATTCCCTTTCAGCTGCCTAATCATCCTGCTGCTTAAACAACTCAGCAGCACCAGTACTAACACCAATTGCAATTCAGGAGGACATTTGACAGTGGCCACTGGCCAACATGACCTGCTGGCATTAGGCCAGTTGGGCATTTTTATTTTTTTCTCAAGGCTTGTGTTTTGAAAATAAATAAATGAATAAATAAAAAAACTAGTCCTACAAAAAAAAATAAACAATTTTTGGGGGGTTTGTTTCTAAAAAGCCTAAGTCCTACAAATCAAAGTTTCTTCAGGGCTTGGGCCTGTGACGGTTTTCTGACACTCAGACCAGGGTGTAAAGTAAAAACACAGTTTATTGAAACCAGGAGTAATACAATGCCCCTAGGGGCCAGTACAGGAATAGCAGTAATAGCAAACACGAACAGAGTGAATGCAATACAGCAAATATGATAGGCAATGGATAGATATGAAATAACCCCAAAGGGTTAACAAGAGCAAGAGGAGAGCTCAGTCCTAGTTTGGCCAACGCCCAGGATATATAGCAGTCTCTGTTAAACAGTTCTTGAGTAACAAAGCTGGAGCAAAGTAGCAGTCTCTGGAACACAGTTCTTGAGTAACAAAGCTGGAGCAAAGTGTCTGCACTGAATTCACTCTCAAATAGAATAGGAAGGCACAAGTGCCAGAGCTGAGTTAATACCACTGCCGTGGGTTATGGAGAAGTGCTATTGCCAAACTGTAGTACAAGAACCTGAAGCGCCCTTAACTGAGAATGGAAGTTAACTCTGCGTGTGCCCAATGGAAAGTGCCCTGACACCCCTTGGATGTCAATAGTGATAGTGACTGCACAAGCACTGAGAGCCAAGAACTGGATAGTGCAGATGGATAGCGTAACCTCTGTACGTCTGTAGGCCGGAGCCAGGACACCCCTCCGGTGCCGTACGGAACTTTCCCAGCAAGAGCAAACAGATAACAGTGCCAACAGGCGCGGCTCTGATGTACACCGAACACCGGACCGGCAATGCTCTGCAGAAGGTAGTGAAGCGTATCAGAGGTACTAAAGGAGCGGCTCTTCGCGGATATATGTATGCTTGGCAAGATAACTGAGGCACAAGACTGGAGACTACGAAGCACAGCAGGAGTTAACGGGTTCTGTACAGAGAGACAACGACAGACAATTTATGGCAAAGCAATCTCTATCTCAGCTAGAGAGGTGAGAGGAATAGCGAGTCACCCAGAGATCAGAATGTCGCGGACGCGACCGAGACCGTGCAGGTACACCGGAACAGCAGGCTGGAACTGGGCGATAACCGGAACCGGAGCACAGCAGGAACAGCAGCCGAAGAACAGGATCAATCACAGAGCAGGGTCGTCTACCAGAGCCGGGTCATACACGGAGCAGGATCATAAGCCAGAACCGGATCAATCACGAAGCAGGGTCGTCAGCCAGAGCCGGGTCATACACGGAGCAGGATCATCAGCCAGAACCGGATCAATCACGAAGCAGGGTCGTCAGCCAGAGCCAGGTCATACACGGAGCAGGATCAACAGAAGAGTCAGACAAGCCGGGTCGGTACACAGGAGAACTGGAACACAGCAACAAGGCGCAGATACTGGAACACCACGAAAGGGCAAATCACAAGTGCCCAAGCCCTAGTGTATAAAGGCACATCCTGGGCGGGCCAGTCAGCATCCTCCAATGCACAGGTAGTACAGTCAAGATTGACATCATAGCACGGGAACCGTGATAGGGCCTCTAATAAGTCTAAGTCCAACAAAGGCCTCTAACAACAAATCAAACAAATCATCCTCTACAAAGTACTCTATCAAGTCAAGTATCAGTCCACCCCAGTGGCAGATTATGTCAGGGGGTTCCTGTCTCTAACACTTTACATACAAATGTCTTATTTTATTTTATTGATTTATTTTTTATTAACTGACCCCCAATAGCAGTCAAGAAGCCCCCCAAAACAAATTCCCTTTTCAAATGATCCATTCATTCACCAACACAGGTAACCTCCTCAGACCCCTTTATACAATGTCTTATGGTTTTTATTTTATTTTATTTTATTTAGGATTTCTTTTTTTATTATGTGCCCCCCAATCCAAGTAAACAACCCCCCCAAAAATCATCCCCTGTTCAACTGATTCTTTCCCCACACCCCACAAACACAGGCACCCTCATGCCCCTTTTATACTATGCCTTTGGTAAATAAAATAATATTTGCTATGTGATCTGTGTAACTTCTATGTTCCCATTGATTTCAGTGGAATGATCTAGGCAAAAAAAGCAGAAAATCAGCATTTTCCGCTGAAATTTTTTCATAGAAAGTGCCATTTTTCTCCAATTTCAGTTTGAGGTGGAAATTTTCACCCATACCTAGTTAGGATATTAAAAAAATAAATTAAAATAATATAAATTTCCATTGAATGGTGGTTCGCACTCACTGTTACTATAATGCAAATGGCCTGGGTGCACATCAAGGAATGATGAATGCCATATATCATCCTTAGAACTGTATATATATATATATATATATATATATATATATATATATATATATACACACACGTACACACATCAGTCACACCACACCAGTCCACTACCACCACCATTCATATTTGTTACATTCGATGGAAGTTCTTACCTTTTCTTTTTTTTTTATTCCTTCTTTAAAAATAATGGCCAGCAATCAAGGCTGACCCTGAAAAGAATTGTAGGCCTCAGATTCTGCCACGTCTGGAAAGCAATGTTTAATTTTTTTATTAAATCCTGAAGGTCTGAAATTCTGTTCTAGATGTGTTTAACCCCTTAAGGACCCATGATGGTCCTGGACCGTCATGGAATTCCGGGCTCCCTGCGCGGCTGCACACGTTCTGGGAGTCCAGAATCTGATTCTGGAAAAAAAAATGGTCCCTGGTCCTTAAGTGACTGCACCATGCATGCGCGGCCGGTCCTTAAGGGGTTAATTATCTCATTTAGAGACAATAGGCCTTTGCTTGAAATGGAGGGGTGGAAATATCTAAACAACATTCATGGGAATATATAGGCTGATTCTCAGACAACCATGGTCTAAATTATATGGGGGAAGATAAAGGGCTCATTAAAAATATTGGAGACAACTGTTTTTTCTGCCAATGGCATTTTTTCAAGCACAGTAAGCTAGTCAAATGCCTGTGCTGTGAAAAAACACTGACAAAAAAAGAACCGCCATGTCATGAAATTAAGATGTGTTTTCACCCTTAGAGAATGATAAAAACACCGTACTTATCAATTCAAATGTCTGCATTAACCATGAAGATCCGATAAGGGACTCAAGTTATCTCAGGAAAGTTAAGACCCAGTTTTTTCTTTTACTTGAGTCCCTTATCGAATCTTCAAACAGCTGACACAGAAACTTGAATGAAAATAAAAGTTTAAAACCTAAGTCCTCAGTGTATGTATTGATATGGGACCCTAAGCCCCATATCAATACATCCAAAGTATGAAAAATGTGTCAAAAGTTAGTAGAATTAACCCTATGAGTGCCAGTGGGTATAATTACCCAGCCGGCATTCATAGGGTTAACCTAAGTTAAAAAAAAAACAAAAAAACAACAACAAACATTACAAGTAACACCATTAATCCTGATGTCCTCAGATTCCTGGTCATCTTCTGTCCTTCTCTTCTTTCTTCTCTTCAGTCTTCTCTTATGTCTTTTCTTCAGTCTCCTTATATCTGTAAAAGAAAAAGTAGTATGATACAATGCAGAATAATACAATACATTGTTCAACCCCTTGAGTGCCAGAGGAGTAAGCAAATCATTGCAAAGCAATGCGTTGCGGACCTCTCTGGTGATCAAAGAGTTAAGCAATGTATTCGTGCCCATGTATATTGAAATATGCCACCATTATTATGTTAAAACATAAGCCATTATAGTAAAGTTGCAATATCATATGTCCAAAAACATGATAAGAATGTACTTAGCTTGCTAAGAAAATAATGTGTCCGCCACTGTGTGTGGCCACAGAGGCGTCGGCTGCGGAGAAATCTCTGTGTGCCACAGAGCCCCCTTTCTGCTGCCTCACGGGCGATCCCCATTCAGCAATTAGGGAATTTGAACAGAGACTGCCTTTATATATGGGCACTCTCTGATCGAATTCACTCATAGCCATTAGCTGAGATTTGCTTATGCACATCCCAGCCAATCAGTTTAAAGCACAGTCACCAGAATGTCTTGAGGGAATTAGATCAGACACTACCCATATATAAGGTAGTATCTGCTCAAATTCCCTCATTGTGGAACGGCATCATCCCAAGGTGCAGCAGAAGGGGGGATCTATGGCACACAGTGATGTCTCCACCGCCACCTCTGCAGCCGCACATTATTATCTTAGCAAGCTAAGTACATTCTTTTCATGTGTTTGGAAATATGATACTGCAACTTTACTATAATTGCTTATGTCTTAACATAATAATGGTGGCATATTTCAATACAGATGGGCACTAATACATTGCTTAACTCTTTGAGTCCCTAAGAGGTCCGCAACATGTTACTTTGCAATGCGTTGCATACCCCTCTGCCACTCAAGGGGTTCAATTATGTATTGTATTATTCTGCATTGTATTCATACTACTTTTTGTTTAACAGATATAAGAAGAAAGGACACTGAAGAGAAGAAAGAAGATACAAGACAGAAGAATGAAGAGAATATTGAATGAAGACTGAAGGAGAAGGACAGTGGATGACAGGTAAGTGTAACACAGATTAGTGAACAATTGGTGCTTGCCGGTATGTCAGGCACCGATCGTTAGCTTCTTATCCTTTGAAGTTCCCAATACTGCCGCTATTTAGAGACATTTTGGGAACTTAATGCACAAAATGGACGTTTGGCCACAAGATCAGTTTTGTGGCCTAACATCCGTTGTGCTTTTAGCTGTTAGGATATTTGGATACTGACCAAGACATTTTCTTTTGTCCTTCGGTATCCATTTTGCCCTACCTGCTTTTTTTTCTCTAACATTTGGATCAAGCCCAAAATGTCTGAGATATCTTGGTTATCACAAGAGTTAAAATTTTTACATCTGGCAGGCCATTATATATATACAAATTTTCATATGATGTTGGTGCGCCATCTTCAGTGATAATAGAATTATTGCTAGAAAAATTCCAAAATCTAAATATCTTAATTTTGGGTTTGACCAATCAGAGAGTCCAGAAAATTTAGTCTGACATCATATTATAATGATCTAGCAACTCATCCTATCAGAGAGGGTGGGTTTTGACTTTCTGATAAGGTCAGTTTGGCTACATAAGGTCAGGATTTTGTATAGCTCAATCTCTTTGTGCTGACTTCCTTGTAGTGTTCCAGTAAGCCTGAGCCCAAAAGAAATCTGGTAAATATATATGTTGAAACACAACAATGGGTAACAGCTACTTCCGGCTTCTGCAAAGAAGGACGCTCAGACGTAACAAAATACAAAACTTCTTTATTCTTGTTAAAAAATGCAGGCATCCAAAGACAGGCAAGAAAAACAGTGACCCCACCAACAAGATGTTCATGACATCGTCTAACGCGTTTCACGCCAATCGGCGCTTAATCATAGACTAAACAAACAGATACACCCACCGTGTAAATAAAGACATAGAAACATTCCCATTGGATAAAATTACAAAAGCAACATGACATCCTGTTGGTTAATCGCATGTCAATCAAAAATAGCAATCCAATCATCAGAGAGACATGCAGTTTTAATTAGCTCCATGTAACACATACAATGCTCAAATTAAGAGAACAGAATAATTTAATTAATTGTGATGTCAAACACCTACATCCAACTCCCAACAGAAGAGGGGGTAAACACATCCCTATTTTAGTCCAAAAAGAATCCATATAAATGAATACTAATACACATATCCACCCAAATAATACCAATCGTTAAAGGGATGATTAGTGATGGACATCACAAAAAATTATAATTATAATTATCAGAAAAATACATCCAGACGCTATGACATTTCAATTGGCAAAAAGTCATCTCAAAAATATTCTTAAAGACAAAAATGCAAAAAAGCAATATACATGGGGAGCAACAACCAAACCTAAATGGTATCTTGTCATACATAGAACTAAGTTCAATTTCCCAAAGTCGAGACTTGAGGAGAAGGAGCCCAACCAAAGGTAGGGGAACATCCAAAGAGAAACCCCTCCAGTAAAAAATATATATATATATATATATCAAAAATTATATCAAAAAATATGACTCACATCCCATTCTGAGTTCAAACCAAATGGGACCCTAGTCTCTAACTTAAAAATCCAAAAAGCCTCCCTACGATTGATTAGTTGATGGATATCTCCACCTCTCCATGGTAACTTGACCCTTTCAATACCACAAAAACCAAAACTAGAAAGGCTCCCTTCATGACGTTCCAAAATATGCCTAGCAATGGCAGACTCCTTTCTCCCCTTCTCAACCTGTGAAATATGTTCCCTAATTCTATGTTTTAAAGGGCGTATTGTTCTGCCCACATATTGAATAGAACATATTAAACATGTGAAGAGGTAAATAATATATTCAGAACTACAATTGATGTAACTCTTGATCTTATAAGAATGTCCATCACGGGTACTCACGAATTCTGTTGATACCTGTGCAAATTTACAACATTTGCATATTCCCGCCCCACATTTGTAAAAGCCTATATACTTTAACCACGTGGGTATGTGAGACTTACTAGTAAATAAACTCGGTGACACATAATTACCAATCGTGGTACCCCTTTTGGCTACAAACTTGCATCCTGTTTTTAAAATAGTTGCCAATTTCTCATCAGTTTGCAAGAGTGGTAAATTACGTTTGATGATATTACAAATCTCCATATATTGAGAACTATATGTGGTAATAAATCTAACACTGTTATCATCCTGAGAGGCCGAATACCCCTTAGGATCCCGAGATCCCAAAAGATCATCTCTAGATATCCTCCTGGCTTCATAATAAGCTCTCTCAACTAGTTTGGAATTGTACCCCCTAGCCAAAAGGGGTACCACGATTGGTAATTATGTGTCACCGAGTTTATTTACTAGTAAGTCTCACATACCCACGTGGTTAAAGTATATAGGCTTTTACAAATGTGGGGCGGGAATATGCAAATGTTGTAAATTTGCACAGGTATCAACAGAATTCGTGAGTACCCGTGATGGACATTCTTATAAGATCAAGAGTTACATCAATTGTAGTTCTGAATATATTATTTACCTCTTCACATGTTTAATATGTTCTATTCAATATGTGGGCAGAACAATACGCCCTTTAAAACATAGAATTAGGGAACATATTTCACAGGTTGAGAAGGGGAGAAAGGAGTCTGCCATTGCTAGGCATATTTTGGAACGTCATGAAGGGAGCCTTTCTAGTTTTGGTTTTTGTGGTATTGAAAGGGTCAAGTTACCATGGAGAGGTGGAGATATCCATCAACTAATCAATCGTAGGGAGGCTTTTTGGATTTTTAAGTTAGGGACTAGGGTCCCATTTGGTTTGAACTCAGAATGGGATGTGAGTCATATTTTTTGATATAATTTTTGATATATATATATATATTTTTTACTGGAGGGGTTTCTCTTTGGATGTTCCCCTACCTTTGGTTGGGCTCCTTCTCCTCAAGTCTCGACTTTGGGAAATTGAACTTAGTTCTATGTATGACAAGATACCATTTAGGTTTGGTTGTTGCTCCCCATGTATATTGCTTTTTTGCATTTTTGTCTTTAAGAATATTTTTGAGATGACTTTTTGCCAATTGAAATGTCATAGCGTCTGGATGTATTTTTCTGATAATTATAATTATAATTTTTTGTGATGTCCATCACTAATCATCCCTTTAACGATTGGTATTATTTGGGTGGATATGTGTATTAGTATTCATTTATATGGATTCTTTTTGGACTAAAATAGGGATGTGTTTACCCCCTCTTCTGTTGGGAGTTGGATGTAGGTGTTTGACATCACAATTAATTAAATTATTCTGTTCTCTTAATTTGAGCATTGTATGTGTTACATGGAGCTAATTAAAACTGCATGTCTCTCTGATGATTGGATTGCTATTTTTGATTGACATGCGATTAACCAACAGGATGTCATGTTGCTTTTGTAATTTTATCCAATGGGAATGTTTCTATGTCTTTATTTACACGGTGGGTGTATCTGTTTGTTTAGTCTATGATTAAGCGCCGATTGGCGTGAAACACGTTAGACGATGTCATGAACATCTTGTTGGTGGGGTCACTGTTTTTCTTGCCTATCTTTGGATGCCTGCATTTTTTAACAAGAATAAAGAAGTTTTGTATTTTATTACGTCTGAGCGTCCTTCTTTGCGGAAGCCGGAAGTAGCTGCTACCCATTGTTGTGTTTCAAGATTTCCTATGTGCTGTGTTGGGAGAGCCGCACTTTTGCAGCACCTGGCGTATTTCTCCAACTTACTGGTGAGTCACGTCTACATCCAACTCCTTATATTGACATTATGTGAGCCCTGGCGTGTTTAGCACACAATCTGTTTTTTCATAAATATATATGTCTTTACTATTAATTCTGTATAGCCCTATGAATGTTATATACTTCCTTTATATTTGAGGAAATATAATATTTTATAATACTTTTGCTAGATATAGACCTGGCCATCTATATAAAGTAAATTATTATAATAAACTATATTGACTGTAGTTTATTCTGGGAAATAAACAGAATTAATTAACAAATGTACCAGGATAACCGTGAGATGACTGATAGTAGTAAGATCAATAAACCATTATATATTAGTTACATCTAATTATTGATACATATAGAATCATATATTTATGTTTCTGAAAAGGTAATTGAGCTTATATTTGATCTGGTGAATTATATGATTAATCATTAATCTGTTATCAGGAATCATTTTCCATGTGTGTGTTTCAGAGAATTTCTTTGTTGCATGTGTGCTTGGGCCTAACTTATGTTCTATTGAGAAAGTTCTCTCACAAAACATAGAAGCCACCATCTTGGGTGGGGAAACCATATAACCCATAATCTATGGATTAACCCTTGGAGTGATGTAGGTGTATTAAATAGGATCTCTATTGTCAATGTTATAGTATATGTTACATGAATGTATTAGTTTAGCTGTGCTTTCTAGTCATATATTATTAGATTTATTTCTGAGTGTATTCTTGGTATAATCTATTATTGACAATAAGATAAATGCAATTTATATATTTTATCCTGAAGATATGCAATACTGAAAACGGTAGATAAATAGTTAACTTCTATTTATCTAAATCTGGGATTTTATATTCAAGAATCTTTTCTGAATTTTGATATATTTTTATATGGTACAAGGAATTTGTTATGAGACCTGTTTTTTTTATTACACTCATATAACAAAAACCTTTACACCTTAATTGGCATAGCTTATACAGGTTCTGGGGCAGGTATTCCTATACAATGCAACCAACTGTATTATAATTAATTATAGGATCAATTAACCCTTTCTATGATGCTGTGTTCAAATATTGTTACCAAATACCTCTGGATACACCTATGTAATGTTTAATCCTGTTTATTGGGTAATACTATTGTCTGATATTGGTTATTGATTTACTGTATGTCTATTCCCTGAGATCTATCTTAATATATGACTAAGTCATATTATACAACACTGGAAGGGAGCACATACACCGACCCGCCGGTCCTCAAACAGCCTTCAAAGAATTAGGATCTTATCAAATTAAAAAAACTCTCCTTATTCCACAGTAATTAAAAACGACAGGTTTCAGTTTTCTCAGTACATAAGCTACACAAGACAGCAATACAGCAATTAAAGGGATACTAATACTTCGTTTTAACTTTATTCTATTTTGTAGGCATTAAAAAAACATGAAGAATGATATAAGTCTTATCTCTCAAACCTTTATGGTTTAAGAGATATTCACAAGTAAAGTTTCCCCTCCCGCCCCTTTTTCCTAGTGTAAGCCATCTCTTCTCAGATGTGAATCTGGTTGTAAGACCAGAGAGATAACAGCAGGGGACAATCTTCTTTGTATGAAAAGAATGAAAGCCCTTCCCCCCTTGACAAGTTTTTCAGCTTTTTCCCTTATCTTAATTGAAGATTGTCCCTCTCTGCAATCTACCTGGGCACCTCCCTTCTGATCTGCCTGAACGGGGGGGGGGGGATACTTTGCTTCTGAATATCTCTTAAACCATAAAGCTTTGAGAGATAAGACTTATATCGTTCTTCATGTTTTTTAATGCCTACAAAATAAAATAAAGATAAAACAAAGTATTACTCTCCCTTTAAGCAAATCAACCACCTAACACGCTTTGTGCTATTTGTACTTAATCATAGGACAAACTGACTGTGCAATATAACGTCACATATATAGTAAGCTGTAAACGTTATCCCCATATATGAAACCAATTATAACTCCTAAAGGTAATTCAAACTGGCCATATAAGTAACCCATATCTTTGATCTACCTTCCTTTCCCCTTCAAAATTTGACTTACGGTGTTTTTTTTCACCACAATAATTCGACAAACATTGCACATTCGACATTTTAACCCTTCCCCTTGAAACTTCGACTTATACGACTTTATTTCACCATTTTAATTCGACAAATATTGTTTACATTCAACATTTAACCCTTCTCCTTGAAAATTCGACTTATTGCGCTCCTTTGAAATTATTTCTCCATTTTAATTTGAATAATATTTCTCCCATTTGATATTATTTATTCTCCAGTTTTACTGCAAAATACAGACTCTTTATGTGTCACAGTGATACCTGTGCAACAAAGTATAACTTGCCATGCTAAGTGTGAAAGACCTCTCACTCCTACTGTTTGTTGGCTAAACCCATTTGATATGTTAATACTACAATAAGAAGTGATATTAACCCCTCCTTTACTGTTGTGAGGAAGGTTCCTGATAAGTGTGGCCCAATTTACATAACAATACCTGAAACTGTTATAAAAATGTATCGTTCTTCATGTTTTTTTAATGCCTACAAAATAAAATAAAGATAAAACGAAGTATTACTATCCCTTTAATGATCCTATTCAGGTACTTACACTGAAGCAAACAATGGTACATCTTTACATAAATAAAGCCTTGTTGGCTGCAAATCAATTAATAGGGTATCCATTCTGTAATATCATTCCCCCATTTATCCAGCGGACTTTGTTCTATTTTTATTTTTATATTTTGTGTACCTCCAACAAATAAGAGTTTCATTTTGGTTCGTTACCATTTTAAATAAACTAATAAAGCTTATTTTTTTGTGACTCTGTGCTTGAAAGGGCCTTTTGGAAAGCGCAGAACTGATCTCTTTTCAGCATTCACACGATGATCCTCCTACAGGATGAGAGTCTGATCTGAAGGGCTGTTTTTTCTCCTTTTTGGTTTTGGTCCTTTTTATAACAGTTTCAGTTATTGTTATGTAACCTTCCTCACAACAGTAAAGGAGGGGTTAATATCACTTCTTATTGTAGTATTAACACATCAAACGGGTTTAGCCAACAAACAGTATGAGTGAGAGAACTTTCACACTTAGCATGGCAAGTTAAACATTGTTGTACAGGTATCACTGTGACACATAAAGAGTCTATATTTTGCAGTAAAACTGGAGAATAAATAATGTCGAATGGCTACTCTGAGCCAAAAATAAAAGCTCCAGGAAACGGTCTATACCCTGTATTTGGCGGCACCTGTGATTGTCGGGTGAGTGAGCAAGAGCTGCCGCTGCATTGCGGTTCTGCTTTGAGGCAGGTTAGGAGCGGAGCGGTACAGCAGTTGTGGGTCGGCTCAGAGGCGGGTTTGGAGGCTTGGAGCCCTACAGACAGCAGGCTGGCCAGTTGTTTCCGGACAGGTGGCAGGAGTGGCAGTGGCATGCACCCGCAAGTGCAGCATCATCAGACTGGTATGTGTGTAAGAAAAACTTGTAGTGAGTCCCTTTAATGTTTTTGTATGTATATATAGTTATTAGTCTTTTTGTTACCTCATGTCTTATATATAAATACAAAACAAAGAGAGGAGAGAAAGAGGGACTAATGTCTCTTGGATATATTCTTGTTTGAAATCCAAGAGAGATGGCCCCCAAGAGACAAGTTCGCCAACCTCATAAATTTAGCGAATCAATATTGTTGCCCTAAAAAATAACCTTTATTAAATTTAATTAAAAACCAGATAGAGTTGTATCCTTTATTCAACATTGTAGGATATCTTAACAGAATTAAATTCCCTCTAGCAAAACTGCTATGAGGGGTTAAAGCAAACCCAGTACTTCAATTATTTAAAGAATGAGAAGCTAATGTAGTATTATAGCAAATGCCTCTATGCTGTGTTGTGAAAATCGGAAAATTTATATCACTGAGTAGATGGTGAACATATTAACCCCTGCTATACTGGATAATGTGGAACCATGTCCTGGCCGCACTTTCTGAGTGTGATCTGTTTTTTAAGTTCAGTAATGTTGTATTGTATTTTTGTAGTCAGAGGTGGTATTTTACAGTGTTCACTATAGTGCACATAGTGTGTGCAACCCTACTTTGTGTTTTGTTACTTATTTTGAGTCCAGTAGTGCTGTTTTTGGGACCATATCTTCAATTTAGATATGTGTACCCTGCCACACACGTACAAAGATGTGTAGACCGCAGGGTATCATTCAAACTTTCCATTGATTCACCGGTGGCTTTTAACCTCTTGAGTGCTAGTTAGGTGAAGAAACATACCTATGTATTATCCAAGGTTTAAAAGTCCCATTATTTTTAAATGCATTGAAGAACGCTGCAGCAAACAAAGGGTTAAAGAGCTTTATTGTTAGGGTTACATGGGGATTTCATTTTAAACAAATATATGTATGTATATGAGTACATCCCATTAATCCATAGCCCCCTTCCATGCCTCCTACATTTTATATGTGCACAGACAGCAATCCATAAATTCTTGTCCCTCGGGATTCTCTGATCTATCTCCATTGTAGCATAGTCTTACCTGCCTTTCACAGGTCACTGAGTGGGGTGTGTGTTCTTGTTTATATTTCACCAAACACTTCATTATGATGAGTTAGGCGTATATTAGTAATTGTATATTTTTGGTTGCACTTTTATGCAGAAGCTTAGCAGGCAGCACCTCCTTTAGTATCCCATCGCCCACATTGTTAACACTTCAACTGCTATGTGCACATCTTTTGATATAACAGTTCAAACACTCACACCACACACCCTTAACACTCAGACCAAACTCACACCACACACCCTTAACACTCACACCACACTTAGCACCGCACACCCTTAACACTTACAGAGCAGACTGAAATGCTGATGTCCATCACACACCTAACCCTTGCTATACAATACAGACAGTGTTAACATTTATATCGCCTAATTAAATCCTCATGCTGCTCTCACATGCTCACATGACCTGTATACTATTGCATTTTTTTTCTCCAAAGAAACATAGAAACATAGAAACATAGAAGATTGACGGCAGAAAAAGACCACCTGGTCCATCTAGTCTGCCCTTTAGTATTCCTTTATTGTTATCTTAGGATAGATACATGTTTATCCCAGGCATGTTTAAACTGTGTTACTGTGGATTTATCAACCACCTCTGCTGGAAGTTTGTTCCAAGTTTCTACTACTCTTTCAGTGAAATAATATTTTCTAATGTTATTCTTGATTTTTCCTCCAACTAGCCTCAGATTGTGCCCCCTTGTTCTTGTATTCAGATTCTTATTAATCACACTTCCCTCCTGAACCTTGTTCAGTCCTTTAACATATTTAAAGGTTTCAATCATGTCCCCCCTTTCTCTTCTTTCCTCCAGACTATACATATTTAGATCTCTGAGTCGTTCTTGATAAGTTCTATGCTTTAGACCTTCCACCATTTTTGTAGCTCTTCTTTGAACCCGCTCAATTTTAGTTATATCCTTTTGCAGATGAGGCCTCCAGAACTGTACACAGTATTCCAGATGTGGTCTCACTAGAGCTCTATACAGAGGGATCACAATCTCCCTCTTCCTGCTTGTTATACCTCTAGCTATGCAGCCAAGCATACGATTTGCTTTCCCCACCGCCTGGTTGCATTGGTTACTCATCTTGAGGCTGTCAGAGATGACCACCCCCAAATCCTTCTCTTCTGAAGTCTTTGCTACCACAGAACTGCCAATACGATAGTCAGATTGAGGGTTTCTTTTCCCCAAGTGCATTATTTTACATTTGGAAACATTGAACTGAAGTTTCCATTGTTTTGACCACTTATCTAATAGTGCCAAATCATTCTCCATATTACAGACACCTCCTGGAACATCAACCCTATTACACACTTTTGTGTCATCAGCAAACAAGCAAACCTTCCCTGCCAAGCCTTCCCTTATGTCACTTACAAATATGTTGAACAGAACAGGGCCCAGAACAGATCCTTGTGGCACTCCACTTGTAACCAGTCTCTGCTCAGAATACACTCCATTAACAACAACCCTCTGGTTTCTGTCCTTCAGCCAACTGCAGATCCACTGAACTATCCAGGGGTTAAGTCCAATTCTTGATAATTTATCTATCAGCTCTTTATGGGGAACTGTATCGAAAGCTTTACTGAAATCCAGGTAGGCGATATCCACAGCACCACCTTCATCCAGCACTTTAGTTACATAGTCAAAGAAATCAATGAGATTAGTCTGACAGGATCGGCCCTCAGTGAAGCCATGCTGGTTTGGGTCCATCAGGTTGTTTTTTGTTAGATGGTCAATTATCTTCTTCTTTAGAAGAGTCTCCATCATTTTTACCACTACAGATGTCAGGCTGACTGGCCTGTAGTTACTAGCTTCTTCTTTACTACCCTTCTTGTGAATGGGTACAACATTGGCCATTCTCCAATCATCAGGAACTTCTCCCGTAAGAAGGGACTGGTTATACAGATTAGTCAGGGGGCCAACTATGACAGATCGGAGTTCTTTAAGAACTCTAGGGTGGATTCCATCTGGACCCATCGCTTTATTTGACTTTAGCCGGACAAGTTCCTCTAGAACATCGGCCTCTGAAAACACTGGGGCTAAAATTATACAACTAGAGGCAATGCTGTGTTCAGCCATTTTCTGATTATGAGGGCCGCCGTCTGAAAAAACTGAGCAGAAGTAGTTATTCAGATGGTCAGCGACCGCCTTTTCCTCTTCTATATACTGATTTTTTCCGTTGTTAATTTTTGTAATCCCGCAGTTTTCCTTCTTCCTGTCACTGATATATCTGAAGAAGGTTTTATTCCCCTTCTTAACAGATTTGGCCATTTCTTCCTCTTTTGAGGCTTTAGCAGCATTTATCATCTGTTTAGTCTTCTTCTGTATAGTTTTATACCCTTCTCTGTCCGCTTCACTTCCAGTCTCTTTATATCTCTTATAGGCAGACTTTTTATCTTTCACTATAGCTCTTACCTCTCTAGTAAACCATAGTGGATTTCTCTTTCTTTTCCTCTTGCTAATTTGTCTAACATGTAATCTTGTTGCCTTTAAGAGGACTTCTTTGAGTGTCTTCCACTGAGTACTCACTCTCGGTGTTTTATCCCACCCTTTTAATTCTTTCTTTACATATTCTCCCATATCCTCAAACTTCGTCTTCCTAAAGTCCAATACTTTGGTTGCAGAATGGGATTTCTCGTAGTCAGTCTGGATTCCGAACCACAAACATTGGTGGTCACTGGAACCTAGATTTTCTCCCACCTTCACCTCAGATACCAGGTCTCCATTTGTGAATACTAAGTCTAGGATATTGTCCCCTCTAGTTGGCGCCTTCACCAGCTGTTTTAGGGACATCCCCGTCAGGGCTTCTACGATGCTCCTACTTCTACATGTGGACGCACAAGGGATATTCCAATCAACATCAGGCATGTTGAAGTCTCCCATAACTACTATATCTCCCTTTACTGCCATTTGGGTAATCTCGTCCACTAGCATGTTGTCTTGCTCTTCAGATTGCCCCGGAGGCCTGTAGACTGCCTTTTCTTATGCTAATCTAATGAAACCAGTTACCAGCTACACCCAAATAGACACCTATGCACACTATGCAGAAACCAAAACAAGCCAAATACAAACTTAAGCACTAATGATCCAAATTAACCAAAGTAAATAAACACACAATTCAAACTAAATACTAAATGCAACACAATTCCAAGTACTACAACATAAGCAGTATTAATGAATGATAGTAAGATTTTTTTATTTATTTTTTTATTTATTTTTTTTTTTTTTTTTTTTTTTTTTTTTTAAGTTTTTTGTCTACAATAGAAAAGAAGAGAGAAGTAAGAGTGAAGTAATAGTAATAGCCTGAGCTTACCTCAAGCTTGACTTAAGTACTGCAGTTTTTGAAACTACACACTTCTGTCTGTCTGCTGCACTTGTGTCTGGCTGCAAACTACTTACAGAGTGTACTTTTAACTTTTCATCATTATGGTCCATAAGGATGATGATACCATTCATATTTAATTCCTCCATACAATCACCTGTAATTTTTCATGTGGTGTATGTGTCCACTGACCACTATACAGTGTATGGTGTGGTATATGTTGTCTGTACAATCAAAATGCACTGTAATGTGCCATTACTGGCATTATAGCTTATGTTCACTCTGACTGTGTACAATCACACCCATGATCATCAGATTCAGTTTTATCCCATGTAAACTTGAGAGTTATGTATTTGAATTATGTATGTATAAACCATTACAATAGTTTAGAATTGCTGGCATAGTAAGAAATTGGTGTGAACGGGTAAGGTAATGTAAATGTTTGTATATATATATATTTTGATCTTTCATCATATTTGTGTAGTGAGGGATGCATGAGCAGTAAGGATGAATGGTTATGTGAAATTATTGGCATATGTTCCCTCTGTACAATCACACTGCAATGTAATGTTGTATATGTGCCCTGTGCTCTGTCCAATCACTGATAGTATAATGAGGTTATGGTATATTTGCCCTGTGTGTAATTGCCTGCCCTGCAGTTTAATTTGGTGTATGTGTCGACTCATCTGTGCAATCACTTCTATTGCAAAGTATTGTGTGTTTACTATGTCATCTGTCAGTCACCTACAGTGAATATAATGGACAAATCCCCATTTTCTGCAAAAAAAATCATTTGTGTGGGACTTTCTAAACCTGCAGATGCAGTGGAAATATGATTTTGATTTATTTATGTTAAAAAATGTTTTTTTTTCAAAGTGAAAATTCCACTACAGGACTCTATTGTTTAGAGTGTGATACTGTGATCCACGCAGAAAAATACAATTATTTAATATTAAATGCAAGTAATGCAACAAGATATTAATTTTATTCAGGTTTCTCCTTTACGTGGTTGGAATGGTTGATTTGAAAATCTTGTAGTGAGCTTAAGATAGTTAAAGTGTTGGTACAGTTGAAGATGTGTCTAGCGTCCAAGGAATTAAGGTCAACAGTAAATCTCCGTTTATAGTGCATATGGTGATTTATAAGGTGAAGAATGCACCTCCTGGATAGAAAGCTGTCTGAAAACAATATTCAGGGAGATCAGTCTCTGTGGCATAAATGTGTAAATGGAATGTGTTAAGTAAAAAAAATTACTGTCACTTTAAAAGTATTGTATTGTTTGTTTTGAACTGCTTAGAGGAGGTGGGTTTTGGAAAGGGAACATAATCGTTGATGATCAAAACCATGAGCCAGCGGTTAAAGCTTTAGGTTATAGGTGACAGTTATTGCCAGGAAACAGTGGATAGGAGTGTGGGTATGGCTGTGGGAAAGAGGGACATAGGGATTTTAGCCTCAGATTGACCGAATCCCCATAAAAAGGGACATTTGGGAGGTATGAATGACTGTTCATACCTTTTATCAAGACCCTATTAAAAAAGAACCAAATGAGCATAAATTATCACAGGAAAACCTATAAAGTTGTGTTTTTCTAGTTTGTTATACATATACAGTGGTATGAAAAGAGAGCCCTACTTATGGTTAAAAAAATGGCATATCATTTGTGTGGGTATAAAAAATTAAATTGAGGAAAATGTATGGTTGAATAAAAGGTATACTAAGAAGGACACAATTGCTCTTGTCCTCTATTGTCAAAAAGCCCTCATTAGTTGTCACTAAGGGGTTAATTCAGTTTCTTAGTCTTAAAATTACAATGTGACAGTATGTAAACTATACATTTATGTGCAATTGCAATACGATTCCAATAGGAATAGATAGGCTTTGATACAGAAGAGGTGCACTTTGTTGTTGACTTGGATTTTGTGTTTGTTTATTTCATCTGTTGACAAGTTCAAACTGTTACTGTATTGGATGTTAAAAATGCTTTGTAATGCGATGGAGTCAATGATGTGAATGTATAAATCTGCCAGTGCAGCTCTAGTGGCATTATACTTCAATGGCAGCCGCTACATTCCAGGGCATGCATTACATCATATGATCGATAGATTACATGCCATTAGACACTCTCCACCACTGTTAAGCTCTAAATGGCAAGAACTCCTTTACTCCTGCCCCATAGCAGAAATCTGAAAGACATGGCCTGTTAGTGGGCCCTGAGCAAGGCCTAAGAAACTCTGGTGTATTTTATATACTTTTTGGCTAATTTACTTACGATTGTATATTTGTGTATGTTCTAGGTTAAGGGTATATTCAGGCTGAAGCGATGAGTGAGCCCAAGAAGAAACTGAGTGGCTGCCAGTATAAGAGAATGAGAGAAGCTGAAAGTAAAAAGACAGCAGAACTCTTAAGTAAAGTTCCAAAAATTGCCTCTTATTTTGGTACTCCAAAGAGTTCAACGGAGAATGCAGAGAAAGAGGCAATCGGTACTGATAAAGATACTTAAATGCATGAGCATGACCTAACTAGTCCATCTGTGTCAGTGTCTACTACAGAGGAATGCAGCAGTGAAGTGATAGCTGAGGATGTGGGTGATACTACACTCCAAAATTATAACTATCCAGCTACATGGATTATAAATGAATCCACTGGAGACTACATAGCAATGCATGGTGTACAGAAAACCAAAAACATAGACTTCAGTAACTCAAAACGAGTATATGCTGATGGTGGCGTTATCAGATACTGTTCTGAGGAACTTTTTAAAAGAAGGCTTAAAAATGGTGAATCAACAGCAAGAGAATGGTTAGCCTATTCAGAGAGTAAAGGCAGTGTATATTGTGTGCCTTGTTTGGTTTTTGGTGACCAATCTAATTCTCTTTTTACTGGATTCAACAACTGGAGAAATGGTGGTGTGCGTGTTGAACAGCATGAAGGTTCTTATTATCATCAGTCTTGTGTTGCGGCACTGAAATTGAGAGGAACTGCCAAGGGGCAAGTTGACAGTCATCTGGTAGCACAGCTTGAAGAAGAGAGACATTACTGGCAAAACGTTTTAAGAAGAGTTTATGTAGCAGTGAAGTATCTCGCAGTTCGTGGATTGCCATTCAGGTGTGATGATGAGAAGTTTGGAAATTTAAAAAATGGCAATTATCTTGGCATACTGGAGGTTATTGCAGTGTTTGATCCATTTCTTGCAGATCACATCAAGTTCCATGGAAAAGCAGGAAGTGTACATACCTCCTATCTCTCCAAAACAGTCTGTGAGGAATTCATAAAACTAATGAGTGAGCAATTAATAACCAAAATTGTGACTGAAGATAAAAAAAGCTAAATATTTTGGCTTAAGCATTGATTCTTCACCAGATCTCTCACATGTTGACCAGTTAACATTCATCATAAGATATGTTAAAGATGATGGGTTAGTGGTTGAGCGATTTTGGGGTTTTATATCCAATGCAGGACATAAATCAAAAAACCTTACAGACGCTGTATTGAGCACTTTAGAAAAACATGAACAATCTAATGACAATGCTGCCAATATGTCTGGGCCATACACAGGAGTTCAAGCCAGAATAAAGCAATTGAATCCTTTGGCTCAGTATGTCCCATGTGCTGCTCACACACTAAATCTTGTGGGATCTTGTGCTGCTGAGTGCTGCAAAGAATCTTCATCCTTTTACGATACGTTGCAGTTGCTGTATAACTTTTTTACAGTATCTACTTCTTGGTGGGAAGTATTATTATCTTGTATGAAACGTGGTGCATGTGTTGTTAAAAATTTGTCCAGATACGTTGATCTGCAAGACACAATGCATGTCAAGCTCTATGAGAAAGCTGGAGTAACATATTAAAAGCACTTAAACAAATAAGTGACGACAAAGAGGAGAAAGAAATTACACGAAATGCAGCAAAAAATATTTTTGACTTGATTAACCACCTGGAAACTGCATTAATGACAAGCATGTGGGGAACCATACTTCAGCGTTTCCAAGCTGTAAGAATGAAGCTACAATGTGTGGAAACTGATTTGGGAACAGTAATTCAAGAGTACAAATCTCTTAAAGGTTTACTAGCATAAGAGATAATTTTGATCATTATGAACAGCTTGCTAAATCCCTTTCAGGACTTGATGACTATGAGTTTCACCATATCAGAAAGAGAAAACCCAACACAAAATATGATGTGAATAAGGAATTTCACATCCATCAAACAGGATGAGAGCACTATCACATACATTCATTTTATGTAGTACTGGATAGACTACATGAAGAATTGGCCAGGCTGACAACTTTCTGTTACAGTTTAAGGATGATTTGGATGATTGTTTTACAGACGAATGTATCCATCTGCAGGATATTTATGTTAATGTTTACATTGCTCTTAGAATGTTTTCAACGCTGAGGAGGGTAAAAAACTACTTGAGATCCACTATGGCTCAAGAGCGCTTAAATTCACTTTCCCTTCTAACAATTGAAGGGGAACTCTTCAATGAGATGGATTGTGAGGATCTCATTAATGCTTTTGCAGACCAAAAATGCAGAAAGAAGACTTTACATTAAATACAGCGCTTTTCTCTGAAGAGATTCTTTGAGAATAACTGATATGCACAGCACTAGTAATAAGTGTTAACAAATCATTGTTTTGGTTATTTAACGGTTATTTATATTGTTATTTATGTTTTATTTATGTTTATATTATGTTAACATGTTCTTATAATATTGATGTTAAATTATATTTGTTATGTACAGACTACATAATACAGCTAAGCTGACATGTTGTCTGTATCCAATAAAGAGTTTGGTATTTGTTGTACCTAAAAATGTTTTTCAAAAGTTTTTTTTTTATATTACAAATACTTGATGTAGAATGCCTCTACTTTCAGCTACAATAGACTCCAGAAATCATGTAGCACTCAGACATACTGTAGCTGTAAGTGATCTGTGTTGTATAATTTAGAACTCACTGCTTGATGTATCAGTATTGAGTTGATCTTTGGTACTGGTACCTTACAATTACTTGGGTATTAAACAATGGGAAGTAAAAGGCAAGTTACATATATTATAAAGGTGATTAATGCTGTCTGTATATATACCACCACCGGGCCCGCACCTCACTATAAATAATTTTTCCCTCTAACTCTGGGGGAAATAGGTGTGGTTAATGGAGGGGTGTGGCTAAGTGGGAGGTGTGGTTAGGGTGGGGCAAAGGCAGGGCTAGGGGCTCCAGAGGTTGTTGTGCCTAGGGGAGCCTGAGATGTAAATCCGACCCTGCAGGCAGCTGACATACTGCTAGCCAGTTCTGCCTTCTTCAATTTACTTCCTCAGAGTGACAATGCCAGGAATCAGACTTATTGGGTCAGAGGTGTGCTGGCTCTCTTTAATACTGGTGCTGCTTACTTCCTCTTCCTCCTCTGTATCAATAGCAGCATCAGCAACATTAGGGTCCATAGAGCCTCTTCTGCTGGTCATAGTGCTAGCCAGAACTTTAAACAAATTTTATTTTAATTTTGACTTTTATGTTTATGTTTTTTCTCTATCCCTCTCTATCTAACTGCTTTTGTTCTCTGTGTCTCCAAACTGCACCACTGAGGATAATGTGAAATTCTCCATTTTTATACTATAGAGGTGTGAAGTTTTGCCACCACTGGAAAAAGAAGGTGGGAAATGGAACCGTTCTCGCAGTAAAATCTGTGGTCTTAGGGAAATGGAAGAACATTTCTGGGTTTCTTTATTGGTGAGAATTCTCAGAAGAAAAGTGGAAAATTCCCACAGGAACAAAGCAGGACTTTTCCCCCATCCCTAGTCCTATTATCAGTGTTTGTTCATTGATCAGTTTTCTATTAACCTCTTAAGTGCCAGGGGCAGGGGTATACTTTATCATTCAATTACTAATCAATTCAGCTGCAAGAATCACCAGATTTGCTCCCAGATACCATCCCTCTCATCTCCTCCTGAAATCCCTCAATTGGCTACCTATAAGGTATTGTATTTCTTACATTTCTGCTCTTATCTCTCACTACACCCCTTCCCATCCCCTATGATCTTCTCAAGGGTTCTTCCTGTCCTCTTCCTAGACAACTCGAGCCATCTCTCAGCTACAAGCTTTTTCACTGGCTGCCCCTCGACTTTGGAATGCCCTTCCTATCACCATTCACCAATCATCCACACTCATCACTTTCAAACATCTCCACAAAACCCACCTGCTCAAGGAGGCATCTCAATAGCAATATCCTCCTCTTGCACACAGATAGTCACATCAGAATCCTCCTGCACTTCTTTCACCACACCTTGTGCTTGCACTTATAATCCTCCTCCGACTGCCTCTGTATGTCATCATGAATTCTAATTAGATTGTAAGTTACTTGGGGCAGGGTCCCAGTGTATGATTCTCTAGCTGCACTTTCCCCCACAAATAATGAAATAATGAATTAAGCTTAATGCTCTTAACCCAGTTCTGTATTTTTGTATTGTATTATTTCAACTTCTGTTAAGCGCTATGTACATGTATGGTGCTATATAAATAAAGATACATACATCTAAATAACAGACAGCGCTAGCCTGAGAAGCTCCCTGTGTGCGAAACCACACATGCGCAGTAGAGACTGCTGGAAAGGTGCAGTCATGCGTAGTAGGGACTGGTCAAACACGCTGATCCGGAGTGGGGAGTGCTGGACAGCTCTGTGCTCCGAGCTCCAGGGCAGCAGCCAAGGCCACTGGGTGGCACTTTAGCCCATGCATGCAGGCTTTCCTACTAGTACATACATACAACTACAACTCTGACAGTATTGAAATAACACTCTCCATGGCCCAAATAATATGAAGATTAATTGGAGCTGCTTTTATTTTGAATCATTACTATCCCTTTAACTTAGTTAACTATCCTACCAGGATAATGACTTGGCCTTTCACAGTAACTTTAATGACTCCTGAACTCTGTAATGCACATCAAGTTTTCCAAATTTCACCTTTCTTTCACTTCTACCTCTGTACACACATATGCAAGTGGGATATCTTATTCCTTTCCCTGAGCTCTCACAGCTTGAGGCAACCAATGGGACACATCAAGTTTTATGGAGTGATATGCATCTGTGAGTGATCTTTCTTATGATAGGAAATTATGGCCAACGTTCCATCCCATATGCAAATATCAATAGATGGGGTATTTGTTGCATAGGTAGCTATTTTCTTAAAGGGATAGTAATACTTCATTTTATCTTTATTTTATTTTGTAGGCATTAAAAAAACATGAAGAACGATATAAGTCTTATCTCTCAAACCTTTATGGTTTAAGAGATATTCACAAGCAAAGTTTCCCCCTCCCGTCCCTTTTTCCTAGTGTAAGCCATCTCTTCTCAGATGTGAATCTGGTTGTAAGACCAGACAGATAACAGCAAGGGACAATCTTCTTTGTATGAAAACAATGAAAGCCCTCCCCCCCTTGACAAGTTTTTCAGCTTTTTCCCTTATCTTAATTGAAGATTGTCCCTCTCTGCAGTCTACCTGGGAACCTCTCTTCTGATCTGGCTGAACGGGGGGTACTTTGCTTGTGAATATCTCTTAAACCATAAAGGTTTGAGAGATAAGACTTATATCGTTCTTCATGTTTTTTTAATGCCTACAAAATAAAATAAAGATAAAATGAAGTATTACTATCCCTTTAGTGCCAAAATTGCCACTGTTTATGGGCCAAGACCAGGAATCTTTCCCAAATAGCAGTTTGTGCCCATGGCCAGAAACAGGCAGTGAAAATGGGGGGCTATATTCTGACTCCAAATATCAGACAGATATTTCCCTGAATCAACATCCTATCTGCTTTGGAGTAATCTGTCATAATTATCAACATTGTTCTTTACTAGTTAGGTATCCATTACTATTTTGAAAGCAATTAGAGTCTCTGCAAGCATAGCATCCGAGGCAAAGAATTATATAACTTTACTGCCCTTGCTGTAAAAAAAACTCTGTATTTAAGTCAAATGGAATTAATAAAGTGGGGAAAATGATTGATAAATAAAATTATGAAAATGTATGTGGGAATGGGAAATAATAAAAAATGATTGCGTAAGCAGGGCTCAAAATTTCCACTCGCCTCCTTGCATTTGGCGAGGAGAAATTGTGTGAGGGCGAGTGGAAACTCATCAGATTGCATAGAATAGCCTGATGTTCAACGCATGTTTTATTTTCCTATATAGCGAGCTTACGAACAAGTTGTGCGCATTGCTGTGTATTGGCTGGGCAGGAACTCTGTTCTGTGTGTCCCCTCTGTTGTAGTGTGTTCTTCTCCCCCCTCCCCTGTAGTGTTTAACTGTGCCACTGGATTGCATGTCCCCGGCGCAATACCATCCTATGGACATTGGCTCAAACAGAATATCCATCCGATATACATTGTACCACCCTCCTGCCTAAATTAAAATGTCAAGGGGTGTACAATTATTTACATTATTTATCAAGCTGTTTGCTGTTAGCAGCAGCTGTTAGTCTTCTCTTGTCTCTCTTTTTCTTGTTCGAAGTGGAATAATGGCGTGTATTCCCTGGCTGTGAGGATGAGTTCATGTTTGTGTCAAACGGGGGCCAGGATTGCCACTCCAGCCTCTTCTGTCTGGTGAGTATCCATGTGCAACTAAGGATGCAGTATCTGCTCCCATAGTACACGTGTGTGTATAGACAGAGCAGACTCATTTCACTCCCCTCTGGCAGTTAAGGGGTTAGATACTATAAGTTAAACACATATATTTGTGTTGGTATTAACTCATTTAGGTATACCAATGTTTGTCAGACCTGAGTCAACATGTCACTTACACATGCACCCAGTGCTTAAACCAGAGCCAGCCCGTCCATAGGACCCTGGCGGCACTCTGCTGCCCCAAAGCTATGAAGTGTCTCTTTAACTTGTTTCTATTCTGCCAGCTGGGCCCACAGTCACAGCCACCTACAAAAAGGAACACGGCATGCACCACTGTGCACCACCAGCCAATGAGAGAATTTGCAAAACGGTATGGTCCTCTCCTCATTGGCTGGCTGGTGTGTGTGAGACAGCGGGGACCATGGAGGTATGTGCAAATTTTTGGAGGAAGGAAGGAACAGCACAAACTCCAGTGAGACTGAGTGAGTTCCGCCAACGCCAACTCCTGTTCTCTCTCTCTCTCTCTCTCTCTCTCTCTCTCTAACTGATTTACCCTTTGAGTGCCGGAGGGGTATGCATTGGATACCCCTCTGGCACTCAAAGGGTTAAGTCCTCAAGAAAAAGACAGCAGCCAAAGCAGGTATGCACTCAGAAAACCACCCCAAGAGCACCCACAAGCAGAACTCCCCAACCCTCAATGCGGAATTGCGCTCAGAAAGCGTTTTTTCCCCAAACTGGTGACCAAGGAGCTGCGTCTGCTTTCCGTTCACTCATTGGCTTTAATTCTAGGACTTTTTTGTTAGTTTATGTTGAGGGTCTGGATGGAAAGACAGTAAAACTCATTGCAGAGGAAAAAAAGCAAGAAGCTTCCTTATCCAGATAAGGAAATTGCTTCTGATGGCCTTTGGCACTCGCCTGGTAGGCCATGTGTAAGATACCTATTTCACACATCAGACCTATTATAAATTCATTAATATGGACGGTAGGCTGGCTAACCCTGATCACTCCCTAACTGAGGATATTATGAGGTTTTCACAGTCTGTTGCACATTTCTACTCAGATCTTACAAAACTCATTCTGGACGTGGTGTTCATATCTTATTCCCTCATCCAGACTGCTAGGCCAAGAGAAGAGAATCCCCTGGGGCCTACATTGCTAGCTGGACTGGTAATTTATGCAACAGCAAAGGTGCTGAAAGCTTGCACTCCTAGATTTGGCAAACTAGTAGCAGAGGAAGCCCACAGGAAGGGTTATCTGCTTTATATCCTTTCCAGAATTATAGCCAATGTGGAAGAAATTGCATTCTACAGAGGTCACAAGGTAAGGCGGTTATTAAGGTGATTATTTTGTGATGCTGCTGTACACTGGGAAGATGCTGCTATTTGTGATGCTGACATTCCCACCCCCCTTCATTATGTGGCTCAGTTTCCTATCAAAATCCAAAACTATTCAGGAAACAGTACTGTGAATGCCGATGATACGTACAATACTGTACAGCTAGGCATGAGTGCACATACAAGTAGAATGGGTCATAAGTATACAGAACAAAACAGCAGTTATTTTGGGACAAGACAACTGTACACTACTGGTCATAAACACAAGGAGGATGAATCATTTCAGGGAAAAATGAAATGCACCATATGGAACAAATACAATTCAATTTCATTAAATAAGGTTTTTTACACTTTGCATTCTAGAGATGTGTCCATAGTATTGCAGACCTCTCTAGCATTCAAGGGGTTAAAAGTCCTATTTCATTTGATGGAGAATTTTTATCTTTCCATTACAGTGCAGTTGTTTTACCCCATAACAGCTCTATGTGCTGAATAGCAAAAAGGACAGGTGGTCACCCTACCCAAGACATGTTCTCTCAGGTGCCAGTGAGTGTTTGGTGTGCTGTATGCACACCAAACACTGTCATTAGCTTAGTTGCAGTCTGTGGATGTCATCCCCCCAACTCCCATAGTCTCCTGAATGCATGCTTTGGCAGTGGGGGGGCAGCATTTCATCCTTGAACCCAGGCAGCACAATGTCTTGGGCCGGCCCTTGCTTAAAGCAGAACTACCACCTATTTTAAACTTTATGGCAAATAATTACCCATCTGGCGACTAGCTGCTCAGTAGTGCTAGACGCCAGAATAATTACCTGGTTAATGAGAATTATACCCTGCTCTGGGGCTGACAGGCAGTAGAGAGCGCAGGCATCTTTCCATAGTGACGTCTGCGTGCCTGAGCTGTCAGTCCCTTTTGGTACAGAACGGCTCCTAGCAATTCTTCCTTGAGCAGGCCGGGGCTGACAGCACTGGCATGTAAACTTCACTAGGGAAAGATGTTTGCCCTCTCTCCTGCCTGTCATTCCCGGAGCAGGGTATCATTCTCATTAACCAGGTAATTATTCTGGTGACTAGCCCTACTGAGCAGCTAGTCGCCAGATGGGTAATTATTTGTCATAAAGTTTAAAATAGTTGGTAGTTCCGCTTTAATCTCTCTGTGCACTATGTATGGAAGTGTAGTGGGTCATACCAATTTCACCATAGGGAAAAAATAACCATTCCATAGATCCTATCCTATTTAATTTGGGCTTTTAAAACCCCCTTGAATGATACAGAATTGTGAAATGCATTGCAGCTGGAATTTGAATTTTTGTTAGTACCTCTATAGCCTGATCTTTTACAGTGGTGCTGTTGTGAGGCCATACTATGGCCTTTAAAATGTTAAACATTGCGTTGCTTACTATGGCCTTTATGTATAAAGATTAAGTGTGGCAAATCAACTGTACCATGTTGTGGGGAGCAGTAGCGGGTCCTGTAAACACTTTCACATTATTTAAATGAAGCATTTAACTGCAATAATGCTTGAGAGGCTAATGCGTTTGTACCCTGTCCCATGTGCTGAATAGAACAAAGAACAACAGTGTCATTTCATCAAAGAGAAATTTAGATGGATGGGGTTAAAAGGCGGAGATATGGGTGGGGTTAAAGCTGGGGATATGGGTGGGGCTAGGCATGGAAACTGGTGGTGAGTAACTTTTCAGGCCTGGCTAGTAGCTCAGGACTTCAAATTTTGAGCCCTGGAATAAGTATTAATCTCCACCCTTAAATGAGATCTGGTGCAACCAAGTGCCTTCAGAAGTCACAAAATTAGTTGAAAGGATGCCATCTGTGTGCAGTTTAAGGGCCTGATCCAAATGTTTGTGGTAAAAATGCCAGTAGGGCAAAATGGATACCGACCAACAAAAGAAAATGTTTAAATCAGTATTCAAATGTCCTACCGCTAAAAGCACAATGAACGTTAGGCCACATAAATGTTTTTTTGGCCAAACGTCCATTTTCTGCATTAAGTTCCCAAAAAACTGCTAAATAGCATCAGTATTAGGAACTTAATAGTAAAAAACTCTAACGATCGGTGCCTGACATACTGCCAGGCACTGATTGTTATCTTATCTGAGATACACTTACCTGTTATCCACTGCCCTTCTCCTTCTGTCATCCACTGTCCTTCTCCTTCTCCTCCATTATACATTCTTTTCTTCTTTCTTCTATCTTCTGTCTTATCTTCATTCTTCTTTCTTTTTGCTGTAAATAAAAAAATAGCAGTATTAATACAATGCATAAACTATTACATCGTTTAACCCTTTGAGTGGCAGAGGGGTAGGCAACACATTGCAAAGCTTTGCAATGCATTGCGGACCTCTCTGGGCTCAAAGGGTTAAGGAATTTATCAGTGCCCAGGATCATATAAATATGGCGCCATTATTTGTCGTTGAAATAAGCCATTCCAGTATTAAAACTTGCACCAATATGATATATCAAAAAAATATAATAATATGCTTAGCTTTACTGTCTCCACTGCTGTGTGCAGCCACAGAGGCAGCAGCAGCAGAGACAGTGCCATGTGCCACGGGTTCCCCTCTTCTTCCTCTCGGGCTAATGCCCTTTCAGCAATGAGAGAATTTATATATGGGCAGTCTCTGATCCAATTCCCTCACAGCCATTGGCTGAGATGTGGTTACGCACATCCCAACCAATCAGATTAAAGTGACTGTGCTTTAAACTGACTGGCTGGGATGTGCGTAAGCACATCTCAGCCAATGGCTGTGAGGGAACTGGATCAGAGATTGGCCATATATAAAGGCACTCTCTGTTCAAATTCCCTCAATGCGGAATGGGCATCGGCCCGAGAGAGAGAAGAGGGGAACCTGTTTCCCACGGCACTGTCTCTGCTGCCACCGACTCTGCAGCTGCACACAGCAGGGTAGATAGTTTATAAAGCTAAGCATAGTATTATTATATTTTTTGACATATCATTTTGGCAAAAGTTTTAATACTGGAATGGCTTATTTCGAGGATAAATAATGGAAACATATTTATATGATCCTGAGCACTGATACATTACCACACAAAAAGCTGCGTGGTGTCAACACTGCTCATTACCCTGAGAACGCCATCCCCATAGTGAAGCATGGTTATAGCCACATCATTTTGTGGCGAAGCTTTTCACTGGGACTAGGAAACTGGTCAGTATTGAGGGCAAGATGGAAGGAGCTAAATACAGAGTAATTCTAGAGGTTAAACCTGTTTCAGTCCAGAAGTGGCCTGGTACTGAGGAGGAGGTTCACCTTCTATCAGCACTAAATATACAGACAAAATCACACTGAAGCAGCTTAAAACAAGAACCTGTCTTAGAATTGCTTAGTTAAAGCCAAGACCTCAGTTGGACTGATAATCTGTGGCAAGACTTTAAAATTGCTGTTAACCAACAGTTCCTATGCAAACTGATAAATTTAGATTGTTTTTAACAAGAAGAAACAAAATTTACAGGTACTAGATGTGCAAATCTGGTAGAAAGGGGTTAACCGACATGTGCTACACCACACTACCCCCAACCATCCGATCCAGATAAATGGTTAATGTCTCTCTGCTCCAGCAAAAGAATGGTTAGATATGATTAGTGAAAAAAATACCCTGAAATTATGTGTGACTCTGATCCAAGTTTATTCCTGATCTGGATTTTTATCTTCCTGATCAGGGGGTGTGAGAAGTGAGCAAAGGAGGTTTATCCAAGATTCCCCAAAATTTTGTGTGACCGAGTAGACACAGGCAGCTGTTATCCAAGTTCCTTCCTGATCTGGCTGTTATCTCTGTGTCAGGGGAGTCTGGGGGGGGTGAGAAGGGAGGAAATGAGAATTACTGAACAGGTGGTCCAAGATTCTTCCTGGGCTGGCTGTTAACTCTGTGTTAGGGAAGTCTGGGGGTGCAAAAAGGGAGCAAAATACGTTTACACCAAATACCACAACATTATGTGTGACCGAGTAAACACAGGCAGCTGGCTGTTAATTCCTGTGTCTGGGGAGTCTGGGACTATGCAAAGGGAACAAAGGAGAATTACCCCAAATACATCAACATTCTGTGCGTCTGACTGGGCACACACAGACGCAGCTGATCAAATATTTTTATTGATCTAGCTGTTTCCTTTGTGCTAGGGGAGTCTGGGGGTGTGAGAAGGCAGCAAAGGAGCTTTAACCCAAATACCCCAGACTTTTGTGTGGCCCAGGAGACACAGGCTTTTGTAATCCAAGTTCCTTCCTGATCTGGCTGTTATCTCAGCAGAGACTGGGATGTGAGAAGGGAGCAAAGGAAAATGACACCAAATACACCAAAATGCTGTGACTGACTAGGAACACAGACAGAAGTGATCCAAGTTTCTTTCTGGACTGGCTGTTATCTCTGTGCTAGGAGAGTCTGGAGTGTGAGATGGTAGCAGGTTTAACCCAAATACCCCATTTTGTGTGATTGAGTAGACACAGACAGCTGTGATCCAAGTTCCTTCCTGATCTGGATGTTATCTATATGTCATTGGAAACTCAGGGTATGAGGATGGAGCAAATGAGAGTTATCACAAAATGCTATGTGACTGACTAGGAACACAGGCAGAGGTGATCTGTTATCACTGTGCTGGGGGTAGATCTGGGAAAAGAAGAAACTGAACAAGGAGTGTGTGTTTTTGTTTTCTGTTGGCAGTGATAGGGTTAGGGGAGATAATTAATTAAAAAAACTTGATAAATTAAGAGACATGTACCCAGATGTGAGCTGTGACTAAGGCAGACTGATACTAGATGAGAGTATTTTGTAGAGGGCCAAGGCAAGACATTACACAAAATCAGTTATATTGTGTACATCACAGTAAAAATACACTCAGTAGTTGAGTAATGTTCAGCAAATGCACAAGAGGTAGGAGGAGGATGAAAGGATTAGGATCAGTGCAGGGATGTGTGAGTAAAGTCCCAAACTGACTGCAGCCATGCTGTAGTGTGTGCAATAAATGATGGTGATCCCTCTCTGAGGAGGATGCATTTTGTCTTAGTCCTACCAAAATGTCCACCCCCACATGCACAGTACTATTAATATACCATCCAAAAACACAACAACTCACATTCCACTGTTGATGGCGTAGTGCAAAAAGGTGAAACAGCTCAACCAACTGCTGCATCTGACAGTGAGACAAACAAGCACAAAATCACCTGTCCCCTCAAAGGGGAAAAGTAAAAATCATTTTTTGGGACCTCTAAATGAGTAGAATAATATAAATGAATTGGGGAAGAAGCAGCGGGCAATGCTGAGTATGACCTAATTACTGATGCTAATTATGATCTAGAATATAGCCCTCCAACATCCTCTTCTTCTTCAGATATAGATGAAGTTGAGCCAGAGAGATAATGACATGGCCAGAAAGTTAGCTGAAAGGCAAAAACTCAATCTTTACCACCAATGAAAAGGACCACTGTTCCTGTCTATAAACTGTTTCAGCAAACAATTCAAAGGTCTGACCCTGTACAAGCGAAATTGACAAATAATACACAGTCATCATCAGCATCATCACCAGCTCCTCCAAGTCCATCATAGAAAACACAGGCAAAAATGGCAAAGTTCTCACAGGAAATTTATTGGCAGTGGTAAAAAGGCAGAATGTGTATTTTCTATATGTAATTTCTATGGGCTGGAATTTTCACGATAAATGCAAGACATTTCCCCCCCCCTACAAATATTTACACTGGAGATTTTTCTGACTTTTTCCCCATTTCTAGTCACAAGCTTATAGTTTTAATGATTGCTTGCTTCCATGGGATTTATTAGCAGCTTTGTTATATGTTATAGAAAATGTCCATCTATTTTCAAAGGATTCATTGACTTAATTAGGGATATATAATTATTATTATTACTATTTTACTAAGAGAGACTTGTGTACCCAAATTCTTAGTGGTGAATTATGCTGTATTAAGTTAAACTAATTTGGAATTTTAAATTAGGTCCAAGCCATAAGAATTCAAGGTACAATACTATCTTACTATACATGATGCTATCATTTTTTTTGTCCACTAAATATCATTATCAGTATCTGAATAATCAATTCAAAAAGCATCTTGGTTTAGAATTTGCATTTTACTATTTATTTTTATATATCTATTAGCTAAACTTGAAGTTCAAACAAACTAAATTAGTTTTAATAGGTAGGGATACTAACTAATATTACAATAGATCAACCAAAAGGATAAGATAATAGAGATTCACGGATTAAGAATTATAGTATATTACGAATTGGAGTTATATGTGGCATTTATAATAAACAATAGCCTAACAGACTCGTCAATATAAGGGTTGAAGTTAAGATAAAGAAATAATTAAACCCGTAATAGTGAGCCTGCTGAGTAGTCGGCATTGCACATGGTATAGCTATAAACTGCAAATTAATGCAACCCATAAATAGCTGATCCGGTGACTATAAATCGGAGCTGTAAGTGGCATTTATAATAAACAATAGCCAAACAAAGACAAGTATTTTAATAATATATAATAAGATCCGTTATTAAAAAGGAGCAATGATGTCGTAGAATATTATACATGATGTAATCCCAGTGTTAACTTTCACTAAATAAGATCCTTATATTAAAGAGAGTGATATACTCAGTTAATTAGTTAGCCTACACTAACTCCTTTGAGACCCAGTGAAATAAGGGTCATCAAATACGCCAAATATGTTAGGTTACATATTGATAGCTAAAGTAACCTGACGTGAGCTGATAGGTTGTAGAATGAAATTAGAGTTTTAATAGGTAGAGCTACTAACTAATATTATAATAGACCAAAAAAAAGGATAAGATCCTAAGGGTTCACACATTTAAGAACTATAATATATTATAAGATATTAGAAGCTGTGTTGTAAACATACTATCTCCATATTTCCCAATCAAGTAACTTGAAGATAGAAACACAAAACTCTCTCAGAGACATTACAGCTACAACAAATGTCTTATTATTTATTGATAAAACAAAACTTGGGCCAAAAAATCAGGTGGGTGTAACAATACAAAATGACCAACTAGATGTTGAATGATAAATAATTATATACATGGGGAGAATTTGGTTTTAATCAGAATCACCAAAGTTTTTGGTGGATCTGTATGTTTTAATTTAGTGACAATAATAAAGTTTAATATTTTTAACAGTTGTGAGGATAAATATATACGTCAATAACACATGCAAATTGATTTACATGACCCGAAATTTAAAATTAATCCCACAGATGCAGTATATTTGTTCATATAAGAAAACTAAACCTACAAACCAATATCATACTGATGGAACATGATCTCAGCTGCTCCTTCTAACTCACTGGATGGAAACACCACCTAATGAACAACAAGAAAAAGAAGGGAGCTTCCTAGTGCAATAAAACTTACTAATTCAAGACCTCCACCAGTACACCACGGTACTCACAATAAACAAGATTACTAAAAGTAATCAGCTGGACAGATGGGGGGCACTGACTGCCCCCACTCAGTCTTCCCAATGTTGGCAAATGGATGCTGCTTCTTCGAATGACTCATGGGACTTCTCACGACCAAGACAGGTGATAGTGTGCCGGTTGTAGGTACAACCAGCAAATTCCAACGGGATCTCACAAGCCACCCGATTCGGCTACTTCTTTCAAAATTGAAAATTAGAGTCCATGATATAAAAAATATATGTTTATTAATATAAAAAAATCTATATATATATATTTTGCCAAAAACATCAATACATAAACATGATATTACAACTTTCGGAGCTCAAAGCTCCTTTATCAAACAACAGGCAAAGATATATAATATTAAAAACATACACTAGGGCTTGGTAAAAAAGAGAAAGTTTCTTTCTATTTTGTGCCAAGCCATAGTGTATGTATTTAATACTATATATCTTTGCCTGTTGTTTGAGAAAGGAGCTTTGAGGTCCGAAATGTGTCATGCAGGTTGTAATATCATGTTTATGTATTGACGTTTTGGGCAAAATATATATGTATATAGATAGATAGATAGATAGATAGATATAGATATATATTTTGTATATATTAATAAATATATATTTTTTATATCGTGCCCTCTGTTTTTAAATTTTGAGAGAAGTAGCCAAATCGGGGCGGCTTGTGAGACCCTGTTGGAATTTGCTGGTTGTACTTACAACCAGCACACTATCACCTGCGTTGGTCCTGAGAAGTCCCGTACGTCGTTTGGAGAAGCAGCATGCATTTGCCAACTCTGGGAAGATTGAGTGGGGGCAATCAGAGTCCCCATCTGTCCAGCTGAACACTTTTAGTGTTCTTGTTTATTGTGAGTACTGTGGTATACTGGTGAAGGTCTTGAATTTGCAAGATTTATTGCACTAGTAAGCACCCTTACTTTTCTTGTGTTCAATATCACATTGAACTAGTCTAACAGAGAAAATACTAAAACCTACATTAATAATTTAAATATCAGCAGTTATATTTGAATCTCTGTATCTTTTTTCTTCTTTCTTGATATGTATAATATAGTACAGACTTGCAGTGTGATTTAGGATAACAGGTCATTAAATAGCTAATTGGATATTCTGACTCAATCCTGATAATCCAGAGCACTAGGGACTCATAGAGCAGCATTAATACAGCGATCTCAGTTTGAAGTGCTGCCTATCATTAATCACTTAATATTTGTAGATTTTTAGATATTGTTTCTCTGTATCTTAGAAGATCTAGACAATGCTTCATTAATCGATTCCCTAGGGTAACCTTTCTCTAAAAACCACTTCACCTCCACTGGTCCTCCTTGATCTTCAACCGTCCTGACTCTGCCTCTTGGGTCCACAATGGACTCCCTCTATCTAGGGACTGCAGGATACTTAAAGGGGGCAAATATAAAGTAAAAGTGCTCCAAATAAGCAATACCAGAGAAAACAAAAATCCTGACTAAGCAGCTTGTTTTGACTGGGAAACGAGTTGGACAGAGAGATAGAGTACCCAGATAATTGTATTGTCTGTATGCTTTTTGTTTTTTATATATTTTTTAGATTTTAATATATCGGTGAACCGCTTATATATTTTTAAAAATAAATATTTGTTAACTGTCCCCATAGTCCGGTATTGTTTATTTGGAGCACTTTTACTTTATATTGGTCCCCTTTAAGTATCCTGCAGTCCCAAGATAGAGGGAGTCCGTTGTGGATCCATGAGGCAGAGTCAAGGCGATTGAAGATCAAGGAGGACCAGTGGAGGTGAAGTGGTTTTTAGAGAAAGGTTACCCTAGGGAATCGATTAATGAAGCATTGTCTAGATCTTCTAAGATACAGAGAAACAATATCTAAAAATCTACCAATATTAAGTGATTAATGATAGGCAGCACTTCAAACTGAGATTGGAAATGAAGTGGCCTAGAATACCATTACTGGGGGTAATCCAGTAGAGGCGCTAACACCTTGAGGTGGGATCTTGCCTCAAGAAAAGGTGAGCGGGACTATTGCCCACTTTGAGAGGTGTTGAGAGCATGGTAAATGAGACAGTTGTCAATTCCCACATATACAGGTGTACCCAAAATATCTGTATTTTAAAATTGTTACAATTGTTATAATTGTTACAGTTGCTGTATTTACATATTAGCACCGTAGATAATAAGTGGTAGGGTTGTAGATGTTGATGATGTTCTGTGTTGCTACTCAACTATAGTACATGTTACTAGGTGAGGTTTGGACTTGGAAGCGGTGGTGATGTTGATAATGACTGACATGATGATTGTGTATTTTTAGACATCTTTAATTGTCCAGAGTCAGACTTTCCATCCAGTTTCTATTGCCAACTACCGTGCAAGCACTGCTTCTTCTTTCCATTCCTTGCTACCGTACATGTGTGGCTTTTCCATGTCAAGGGATGCCGACATCACGCGTCATGATGTTCAATGGCGCCTCGCAATAAAAGGCTCTTGCGGGCAGGTCTCGGGTGCTCTTTCGTCGAGTTCTCCAGCATTGTCACTTTTCTCCCTTGCTTTATATCAGTAGAATTCCCTGGATTTTGATCCTCGGCTTGCTCTCTTGGTTTTCTCCCTTGTCTGCTGTCTGCACTGGACCTTGGCTTTGTTTTGTGCTTGCTGTTCTCTGTGTAGCTCACTGTTAACAGAGTTAGTATTCAGGTGGCTAACATATTCTTCTGTTTTGCTTTTAAGGCAAAATATTTCCTCCATCCCTGGACAACAGTACATTTTCAGTGGGCAACAAGCCCAACAATTCTACATGATCTTCCTCTGTCTAGTCTGCCTCCTTCTATTCATTCCACCTCCCGAGTTACTGTAAGGCTAAAGGTCCCAACCATCTCCCCCTATGTACAGCCATTCATGAGGCAAAGATTGAACTTAACATAGTAACATAGTTAATTAGTTTAAAAAAAAGACAAAAGTCCATCAAGTTCCACTTTTGCCTCGAAACCCAGAGACATGAGGATTATATAGCTTTCCTGCTGCCAACTAAGTTTGTCTTTATCAGGCCTAACTGCTTTCCCTACTAATACACAGTATAATCCTATATGTTCCCTATTGAAAGAAATGTATTTAATCTTCTCTTAAAAGCATCCATTGTATCTGCCATAACCACATTCTTCGGCAAGAAATTCTATAATTTAACAAACCTTACTATAAAAAAAAACTATTTCCTCTGCTGAAGTTGAAACCTCCTTCCTCTATTCTCAAGGGGAGGTCCCTGGTTATTTGATCAGGCCTTAGAATGAATAGCTCACCAGAGAGAATCTTATATACATGTACATCATGATAAGATCTCCTCTTAGTCATCTTTTCTCTAGAATAAACCACGTTTCTCTAGTCGTTCCTCATATGTCAACTTGATGGACTTGTGTCTTTTTTCAACCTAATTTACTAAGTTATTATGTATGTTACAGCCAGCAACAACAAAGCTATTAGTAATATTGACTAATAAAGTAGATGCCTCACATATTCTTGCCCCTCTCCTGTGAATTACATTTGTATGTGACAGCAAATGTTTCTATTCAGTTTCTTTTTCTGGTCACTGCCTTATTTCACCGTTCTGTTTTGACTTCAAAAACATAAATATTTGTATATAAATAAATGTACTACATTGGCTTGGGGTTGAAGCTGTGTTTTTTCTTGTAACAATGGGACGTCTGTTCTGTTTTGAGATGCGTTCTGGAACAAAACAAAATATAATGAACTATTCCATCTTAGGTGTTTCATTCCAAAGCAATCTCGAAACCAGGACTATTTATTTCCATAGCTCTGTTCCATAGCTCTGTTGTTTCTTCAGAAATATGATTTTTTTTTTTTCTTCACCAGATCCGGCAAACAGATGGACAAACCAAACTGCAAACATTCTATTCACCTCTAGTGTTTACTGTAAATCTGTTTGTCGCAGTGGAATGTGGCCACTCTGTTTGTATTTTTAACTATATGTTTTAGTCAGACTATGAAATACTGTCACCTTCCACACATATCACCAAAACTTAACGAAAGTCTGTTTCCACAAAATAAACAACAAACTGTTATTCATTTTAAGGGCAGCATCTAGACTAAACAAAAATGTCATTTCTGTTATAGAGTTACCAATAATTCTACTTTTAATTCCTCTTACATCTGCACAAGGAAAATGGTCTTTCTTACTCTTACTTTTTTTATACATCCCATCATCTGATTGGTCTGATTGGCTACTTATCACTTTCTGTGATTGTTATAATTGCTACTGGCAACTAATCACATAGGAGAGAGCTGTGTGTTATGATTCTTCTCCAGTCATATGCTTTGTCATGGCTTACAGGCTACCCAGTAAACTGTGTGCTACAAGGAATAGATAGGGTCATGAACTCACCTTATCAAGGTGAGATTTTCTTAGCTGGCTATGTGTCTAGTAAAGAGCTTGCTGAAAAATGTCAACTCACTATTTATAGTTTCTATGACCCCCACAAGATTTTGCCCTATTATTCCCTTTATCTTGTACCAGCTAGTACGGGGTTATTTGATAATTCCATTTGGCGACAATACTTCTTCTGACTTTAAGTGCTACCTGGTAGGATCTTCTGTGCCAGAAGTTAACTTATCATCTTTTTTGTTTCCTTTTCTTTCTATTCCAGAATATATACTTGCCGCATGTCTCTCATTTGTCTTATAAGATATTTTTTAGATGTTGATTTATTATGCTGCAAAGGGACCGCGTCACCTTCCGTCGTCGTTCCCGGGTCTCTCCTTCTCAACGCAGATAAGCGCCGTCGGATGCACCAGTTGAAGTATGAACAGTCACTGGAAACAGCCGCAGGATCGCAGAAAGCAGGGAAGCAGGGAAGAGTCCACGTCGCCGCCTGACAGTCTACGAAGTTAGGTCGCAGGAAACTGGCAGCAGACGGTCGACGATTCAGGATACTTGGCGCAGATGGGTATCAGAGTTGATACTTTAGACCATAAGCAATACAAGACTCCAGGACTCCTTGTTCACTCCAAAACAGAACTCATTTTATTGTCACAAACCACAGATATTTATATACAGTACAGTACATTTGATCACATGGGGAACCTGATACAATAGGGAACTTGATAAAATCAAACACATCAGACAAAAGGCAAGGGCTGACACAATGAGAGCATTCACAGAGGTAATCAACTCACAACATATAATACAAAGGGCTGGCAACAGAGTTTCAGGCTATACAATAGGTGACTCACAGACTGAGGGGTGTGAATGGATTAACGCACACAGCAGGGGGGTCTCAGGACAGTTCTCACTCCAAGGATTTGAGTGGCCAGAATATTCATTTCCTTAACAATGGCCAGGGGTTGAATAATTAAGCAAAAGGCTTGGGAGTCTGCAATACATAATGAAATAATTAACCCCTCACTGCCTATTCCCTTGGAGTAAACCCTCAACATACTACATACAATAACTAAAACGTTCGCCATACATTAAACATACTATGTGATCCAAAGTCTATGAATTTAAGTCTTTCTCTTAGGGAATAGCTGGCCAGTTTGTACGCCAAGGCACAGCACAGAGTCCAAACAGTAATAAATGTCCATAGTCTTTGAATAAATAGTTTGAGGTCCAGACAAGGGCTCAGTAATGGGTAGGATCCATTACATTTCTCCCCCTTTTTGTACCAAGCCAGCGGGGACAGTAGTAAACGCTGACTTGGCGCTGTAGGAGACCATTGAGGTTGTGAGCCACTTGTCTGGACAGTTCATTAGTCTGGAGGCCTTAGTCCTAGGCCAGTCTTAAAGGAGGAGCCCCTTGTCCTGGGCCAGGGAAACAATGACTCAGCCTGGTGTCCTGTGCCAGGAGAAAATGCAAGCCCCTTGTCCACGTCTGGAAATAGAAAGCAGGTCTCTTGTCCTGGACCAGGGGTACAGTCTCAGTTCTTAATCCTGGGCCAGGGAAATTGGTGCCTGGTTGTCCTGGCAATCATCAAATTGGGTGGCCTCTCCTGGGCCATGCTCCATGCAGAGCTGGGGTTCAATGTTCCTGGGTCTGGGGCCAGGGGCTCAGGGTCCAAAGCCAGTCTATAAGGGGGATCTTCCTGGGGCAATTGTGTCTCTGGCTTCTGTGCATCAGAGTGTGGGGAGAGAGGCATATCTCCCCCTTTTAGTTGGGCCACTGCCCCAGAGGAACAGGAGAGGATGTTTGTCCCACTCTCCTGGGCTGGGGCAACGTTCTGGGACACATTCCCACCCCCCAGGCAGAGCTCAGGAAATTCAGGGGCCCCAGCAACATCCCTGATGAGGACGGTGGTCCCACTCACCAGATCAGGGCCCAAAGGGGAATTGTTGGGGAGCGCCTTCTTGGGGCTTCTGGTGAGCTTGCTCCCACTCACCAGTGTCAGGGCAAAACAAGGGGTGGTGTGCTCACTCCTACACACCACAGCAGGGGGTTCACAGGACCCGATGAATTTGCTCCCATCCACCAAGCCAGGGGTCACAGGGAAAGGGAACACAATCGTTGGGCTGGGGATGAGGACTGTTGATCCACTAATCTCAGCCAAGGTTTCACATGACCTGGTGCGCTCGCTCCCACGCACTAAGCCAGGGGTTACAGGGGGACTGGAGAGCTTGCTCCTACTCTCCAGCATGAGGAACTTGGGGCAACATCCAGGGTTTCCAGGGGCAGTAGCAGCACTGCAGAGTGGCAGCCTGCTGTACCCCTCTTCTTCTTGGCCCCTCACATCAGGGCCATCTCTTGTCTTCTGGAGGAGGGCAGTCTCAATCCTCCTCGCAATCTTAGTCACATACCTGGAGAAGACACTCTTCCCCTTCTCCAGGGCAGTAGCAACAGGGGACGGACTGGGGCTGCTGGTGGGGACCTGCATCTCCTTCACCACAGCAGGGGTTTCCCAGACCCTGGTGAGCTCGCTCCTACTCACCAGGCCAGGGGTCACAGGGGGGCTGATGGGGCACTCTTCTCTACCCATCAGGTCACATAACACATTCACAGGAGGGCCAGCAGCGCTGCTCTCTTGCAGCCCGCTGGGGACCTCCTCTTGTAGGCCGTCATGTTCAAGGCTCTTCTCTGCCTTGAGGGAGACCGCAGTCCCATCCCTCAAGGCGGCATCATCCATGGCCCTGGGGAGCACAAACTGCTCCTCTCCCAGGACATTCTCCATTAGAACAGGGGGCATCTCTCTGGGGCTGTTGGTGAGCTCTTCTACACTCACCACAGCAGGGGAATCATGGGGGCTGATGGGCACTCTCCTACCCATCAGTTGGGACATACAATTGCTGCTGGTGGGGACCTGTGGCTCATCCACCGCAGCTGGGAAAACAGGGGAATGGGCAACATGCCTATCAGGGGAGACATCTGTCCCATTCCCTGATGCAGAGGCATCTTCTTGGCTGAGAAGGAACAAATTCCCACTCCTCAGCTCAGGCAACACACAGTCCAGGGGCAAAGGGGTATCAGGAAGGACAATTTTCCCACTTCCTGATGCAGGGGCAACAATAGGGGCACTGGTCAGGAACGAATTCCCACTCACCAGTGTGGAGTGAACAGGGGCCGCTCCATCTAAGTCCTCAGCTCCACTGAAGTCCTCATCAGATGAGTAACTCCCCCAGTCTTTTTCCTCTCTTTGTATCTCCTGGGCTTCCTCTATCCAGCCCATGTACATTAGCTCCAAGTTCCATTCCTGCTCAACTAAACGGTCTAGGTTCCCCTCCATGTCTGGAGGAAAGTAACTTCCAAACATGGCCTTTCTTTTCTCCCAAATCTCCCAGTAGCGGCTGTAATTCCTCTGGCCGAAAGTAGCATCCTCCTCAAAGGCCATCCATACCAGTTGTTGGAGTTTCAGGCGCAAGTTGAATGGGAAAAAGTTGACCATAACTCCTGTATACTCCTTGTGAAGGCACTTGATCATTTCCAAGTATCTGTCCTGGACTTGGAGCTCCTCTGTGATGCAGGTGGTGACCTCCCGGTAAAACTCCTCGGCTAAATCACCTAGGAAGGTCTCCCATTGACATCCTATGTAGTGGTACCGCATGTCATACACTCCTATGGCCTCCGATAGCCGTGCTTTCGCCGCCATTTCTTAGCTGGTACACCCGATAAAAGAAGGAGAAATCCCACCGCTGCCACCAATGTAACGGAAGCTGCAAAGGGACCGCGTCACCTTCCATCGTCGTTCCCGGGTCTCTCCTTCTCGACGCAGATAAGCGCCGTCGGATGCACCAGTTGAAGTATGAACAGTCACTGGAAACAGCCGCAGGATCGCAGAAAGCAGGGAAGCAGGGAAGAGTCCACGTCGCCGCCTGACAGTCCACAAAGTTAGGTCGCAGGAAACTGGCAGCAGACGGTCGACGATTCAGGATACTTGGCGCAGATGGGTATCAGAGTTGATACTTTAGACCATAAGCAATACAAGACTCCAGGACTCCTTGTTCACTCCAAAACAGAACTCATTTTATTGTCACAAACCACAGATATTTATATACAGTACAGTACATTTGATCACATGGGGAACCTGATACAATAGGGAACTTGATTAAATCAAACACATCAGACAAAAGGCAAGGGCTGACACAATGAGAGCATTCACAGAGGTAATCAACTCACAACATATAATACAAAGGGCTGGCAACAGAGTTTCAGGCTATACAATAGGTGACTCACAGACTGAGGGGTGTGAATGGATTAACGCACACAGCAGGGGGGTCTCAGGACAGTTCTCACTCCAAGGACTTGAGTGGCCAGAATATTCATTTCCTTAACAATGGCCAGGGGTTGAATAATTAAGCAAAAGGCTTGGGAGTCTGCAATACATAATGAAATAATTAACCCCTCACTGCCTATTCCCTTGGAGTAAACCCTCAACATACTACATACAATAACTAAAACGTTCGCCATACATTAAAAATACTATGTGATCCAAAGTCTATGAATTTAAGTCTTTCTCTTAGGGAATAGCTGGCCAGTTTGTACGCCAAGGCACAGCACAGAGTCCAAACAGTAATAAATGTCCATAGTCTTTGAATAAATAGTTTGAGGTCCAGACAAGGGCTCAGTAACGGGTAGGATCCGTTACAATGGCGCATACTTATAATATGAAAATTTCAATCAATGCTAAAGGACTTAATTCTCCTCAAAAGAGGGCTATTCTATACCGAGAATGTAAGAGAATGAAAGGAGATGTTTGTTTTATTCAGGAAACTCATTTCAACAGAAATAGATTGCCAAATCTAAAGAATAAATACTTTCCACATCATTTATTAAGTTCTTTCAGTTGTAAGAAAAGAAGGTTTGCCATTTTATTATCTAAACATGTTCTGTTTCTTTAATCTGATGTACTTGAAAAATGTCAAATCCCCCTGCACCTGGTATTCAGAAGGGGTGTGAAATTGGGGTGTTCTGTTTATTTGCATGTGACCTGAAATTGGCTGCATTGCTGACGTGTTGGACAGAAGTAAACATGGTCCATAATGCACCTGTTTCCTTTCAACTGATTCAGAATGGTACAGCTGGTGAAGTGGGACAAGAGCTTTCCTAGTCACCTTCCTGAATTTTACATGACTCTATATGACCAAAGACTACACACCAACACCCCTACATTACATGGCATGATACCAGATTTTTTATATGTAATTCTTTGCAAAGTCACTGGTAACTGAGGCATAAAAACTGAATTAAAAACACCTTTGCCACCCCTATCTGTCCTATACTGACTCTCAACACCTCCAGTGCTGAAACAGATCAAAGTACATTACAAAGCAGTGTGTTTTAGTCAGCCACACTGGCAAAAGGGGTGTTAACCATTCTAAATAAACTATTAAGCCCCCACAAGCACACTATACCCACATTCAAACATTAACTAATATTAACCCCTCTGTTGCACAGAAACAGAGAATTTGACGGCAGATAAGAACCATTCGGCCCATCTAGTTTGCCTATTTTCAGACCTTATTTGGTCCTTAGTTTTGTCTTATGTTCAGGACAGTCTTATGCCAATCCCATGCATGCTTACATTTTGTCACTGTATTAACTTTTATCACTTCTGCTGGTAGTCTATTCCACTTATCTACTACCCTCTCAGTGAAGTAAGACTTTCTTACATTACGTCTAAACCTATGTCCCTCTAGTTTTAGACTATGGCCTCGTGTCCTAACATTTTTACTCCTTTGAAATGTACTTCCATCCTGCACATAAAAAGACCTTAATGCAACAGAGGGGTTTGCTGTATTCAGTGTGACAGAAAACGATTTCGTCTCAGTATCCACCCTTCTTTTGATCCTTTTTAGTGTTAATAAATTATATAAGATCCTGAGATCTCATATGATTTCCAAAAGCCTATGATGAACTTTGAATCCTGGTGACACACATTTGTTGATTTCTTTTAGCTTTGGAAGCAATTTTTGTACCATATATATACTGTTAGACACACAATATGTTTACCGACACCTTACTCTAGACCAAGCTGATGTCACAGTACTCAAAGGTCATAGCTCTCTAGGAGGTCAGTTTCTTTGTCCTGTCTTCCTGAATCAATGTAATTAGATCTAGGCAGTATGTTTGGTTGGTTTTATTTGAACAACCAGTACTACTCTTAATTGTTCTTATTTTTTCATTTATATTAATTTAGTGTCTTTTAGTCACGATGGATTGACTTATAACTATATCTTTACCAAATACCACTACTATAAATATGCAGAAGCTGTACTGAACATTGTCCTATTTTGATATCCTGGGTAGGACTTTACCAAGTTTATCACCACTTATCTTACATATTTTGCTTGCATCACTATTTATTAAGTACCACATCCAAACTCAGCCAGCTATCTCCTTGACTCATAACGAGCACTGAGTATGAGTGTTTTTTTGGATGTTACATGATTATTAAATACAGTTAATTAAGGTTAAGCTTTCACTAATCTGTTGGTTAGGGATGGGTGAAGATTTTCGCCTCAAACTGAAATCGGTGAATAATGGCACTTCCCATTTGGTGAATAATTTCCCATGAAAAGTGCAGTTTTTCTGATTTTTCGCCTAGCTCATTCCATTGAAATCAATGGGAACATTGAACATACTCACAACACATAGCAAACATTATTTTATTTCTCAAAGGCATAGTATAAAAGGGGCATGTGGGTGCCTGTGTTGCTGGAGTGTGGGCAAAGAATCAGTTGAACAGGGAATTTGTTTTGGGGGGTTTGACTGGTATTGGGGTGACAGTTAAAAAAATAAATAAATAAAATAAAATAAGAAATTTGTATGTAAAGTGATAGAGACAGGGACACCCTGATGTAAGTTGCCACTGGGGTAGACTGATACTTGACATGATAGACTATTTTGTAGAGGATGATTTGTAAGATGTGTTGTTAGAAGCCCAAGCCCGGAGGAAACATTGATTTGTAGGACTTAGGCTTGTTAGAAACAACCCCCCAGAAGCTGTTTATTTTTTGTAGGACTATGTTTGTTTTTTTGTTTTTTAAAGAACAAGCCCTGAGAAAAAAAAATGCCCTACTAGCTTAGTGCCAGCAGGTCATATCATGTTAGCCAGTGACCACTGGCCTTTGTCAAATACCCTGGTGTAATTGCGGAATTTGCGACTGTTGTTCTTGCTGCTGCTGCTGCTGCTGCTGAGTTGTTTAAACAGCAGCATGATTAGGCAGCTCAAAGGGAATGGGACAGCAGTAACATGGGTGATGGATGATGAAGGTTCCACTTGCCATGACTACCTAGGCTACCTGAGGCAGCAGCAGCACCATATCTAGCCCCCACCACTTCAGGTATATGTGGAGAAAAGAAGAAGTTGGCTAATAATTCTTCTCCGCCTGCCCCTCCTCCAAAATCATGCTTGTGTTGTTACTAGAATATACATTTTTACCTTGAGAGCAGGAACTGTGCCTCTCATCTGCAACTGCAGTGTGCACAGTGTGTGGTAAATAACACCTAGCACAACTGTATCCAAACACCATGGCACCAGGAATCAAGTACTGCTGCTGTCACTATGCCCCTTGTCCACACCCCGCTAAGGACACATGACAACTTGCTGACAGTTTAATAGTAATGATGAACCCTCCCTCCCACCATCTTAGCATATTATAAGGGATGGAATCTCCTCAGATGCAGATTGATGTGCTGCTTACAATTCTCCTCCACAACACTGCCATGTGTGGTCAGTGCACTGTGGAAACAAATAATGTTTCGATTAACATTGAGGATAATGTAGTTGAGCGATCTAATATGGAAACTTTTCTGTTTAATGATTATTGCTGTCTATTAGATCTTAACAATATACAATTTGAAAGCAATGTGAAGACAAGCAATGATCTACCAATAGAAAAACTAAATTTGAAACTTACCTCTATGTCACATTTTTATCCTATCAGCTGTAGGGGAGCAGTTATTGATAGCTTCCAACAGCTGGTGGAACGGGATTTGATGATTTTGCACTCCAGTTTATCTAGAGAACCCATGGCTCATAATTTGAGTATAGAGGAGAGGCAGGCATTGCAACATTTGGGTGGGATGGACGAGATTGTGATAAAGGGAGCGGATAAAGGCGGATCAGTTGTGGTTTTAGATACTAGCTATTACCATGCTGAAGCAATGAGACAGTTGGGTGACCAGGGGGCTTATGAGAGATTAACTCATGACCCCACTGAGGTCTTTAAAAGACAGATCCATACACTTATTGATGAGGGAGTTACCTTGGGAGTGATTGAAAAGAAAAGTGAGGAATTTCTTAAAGTCATAAAACCAGTTATTCCTATATTTCATCATCTCCCTAAGGTACATAAGTCCTTGAATGAAGTGAAAGGTAGACCCATAGTATCGGGCATAGGATCATTGAATGAGACCTTGGGTGAATGGGTTGACCTACATTTGCAGCCCCTGGTCATTAGACTGTTTAGTTATATTAAAGACACCACTAATATTCTGCAGATACTGCAGAGTGTGTGTTGGTCAGAACAACTGGTCTGGCTTTCATGTGATGTGAGGTCACTTTATTCGTCCATCCCACACAGATATGGAATGCAAGCATTCCGTTACCATCTAGATCTTTATAGTCCATATGGAGAAAATTTGAAGGGCTTTTTATTGGAAGCCACTTGGTATCTGTTGACTCATAACTACTTTTTGTTTGATGGAGAGTTTTACCTCCAAAGACGCGGGACTTCAATGGGTGCAAAATTTGCACCATCCTACGCAAACCTTTTTATGGGTTGGTGGGAGGAGTCCCGCGTCTTTGGAGGTGATAACCCCTATAGGAAAAATATTGTGGTATATAACCGGTTTATCGATGATCTCCTGTTTGTTTGGAGGGGTACTAAAGATGAAACTATGTCATTTGTTAACTATATAGAAGATCTTGAGAAAAATTTAAGTTTTACTTATGAATGTCATGAGACTACTATTCATTTTTTGGACCTAATATTAAAGGGAGATGTGGTAACAGGAGAGATACATACAGATGTTTACCGAAAACCTATAGCAGGTAATAGTTTACTTAGGGCAGATAGTTGTCATCCTGCCCACACCATTAGAGGTATCCCAGTTGGACAATTTATGCGTTTAAAACGCAATTGTTCCTCTGAGGAACAATCTGAGAAACAGTTGAACTTTATAGAAGATTTACACAAAGGGGATATCCAAGGTGGATGTTGGATAGAGCCAAGAAAATAGTGGATAAAAAAGAAAGGAAAGAAATAATAAAATATAAACCGAAGATAAGAGGTAAGATTAATAAATCATCAGTAATATTCTCTACTCAATATAGCCTGGAGTTCAACAAGATAAAAAACATATTAATAAAACATATACCAACTTTGAGTGCAGATTTAGAACTACATAAAGTAGTTTTGGAAGGTTTCAAATGTGTTGCAAAGAGAGGATTAACCCTGGGGAACTTATTATCACCAAGTATGTATGTAAGTGATAGAAAATCAAATTCAGGGAACTGGTTGTCCACGATTGGAAATTACAAGTGTGGCAGCAATAGATGCAATTGTTGTAATTTTATGAATATCACGAAAGAATTTTATTCTACTACCAATGGCAAAAAATATAAGATGCGAATGTATATAAATTGTGCCACTAGAGGTGTAGTATATCTACTGTCCTGCAACATTTGTAGGCTCCAATATGTGGGGAAAACCCTTAGAACGTTACGAGAACGTTTAAATGAGCACTTGAGTGATATGAGGAACCTAAGCTTTAAATCCTCGGTAGCTAACCATTTCAAAGAAATCCATTGTGGAAATACAGATTCTTTGAATATACAAGGGATTGAGAGAGTTGTATTAGGTAAACGAGGTGGAGATCTAGATGCAAAGTTGTTACGTCGAGAAGCATTCTGGATATTCACCTTAGGTACCAGATTCCCTGGGGGTTTTAATAGAAGCTATGATGTTTCTTGTTATGTCTAAATATTTTTTCAAATTGATGCTTTTAGGCAATATATAGAGTAATAATTATTTACATCTTATAAAATATATTAATTCCATCAAGAGTTCTTCATTAAAGAGGCATATAGAAAGAGTGAGTTATATGAGATGATTTATTCTTTACTTTGGTATCATAAAGATGTTTTTATTGTATATGTATGATGTCAATTTTGTCTAAATATTTGTCTTAGGGGCTAGTCATCATCTTCCGTCCATTTTTGTTATTGCATTCAGGATTTACTATCAGTTAAGTTTGAAACTAACATTAACAGTTTCTTGATTTTAGTATTGTAGATCTATACAGATAAATTTTGTATCCACATTGCCTTTAAGAGAATTTCCCTTTAAGACATTGCCTCTAAGAGGATTAGATCTGAGAAATGATGGGAGGTTCTCTTTATGGGCTTGGATGGTGCGAATCATGTGAGTAAGATATAACTTTTCTGATAGGCTGTTGCAATTTCAAAAAGGCGGAAGTTGTAGACGCACGATAGAGATCAGGATTAAGCGTTTTCTATGTGAAACGCGTTGATCAGATCGTTGGGGCATCTCTCTGTTAGAGTCACCAGTGTATAGCTCTGCCATACAGCCCATCACCAACTTCACTGTGATTTTACTACAACAACAATAAAGGTACGCAAAGATGATTTTATTCAATCCAAGAGTGAGTGTCTTCTTTTGGTGCGGTCATGTTTGAATTGATTGTGAAGTACTACAGCATTTTATTTGAATATATGGCTTATTTTTTTGAAGTTCCGTTGAAACATTGGAGCCGCCAACCATGTGAAATGGTCAGTGCACTACACAGTGTGCAATGGGTGTATATGAACTGCCACATCCTAACATCTACAGAGTGGCTATCATTTGGTGGGGGAGGTAACGATGAATGAGGGGGATTGGCAAAAGGTGTACTGTAGTTACCCTAGAGGAAGAAGATGATGGAGAGCTAGTTGTTTTGTTCGTCATCGAACTTCCAGCCTCTGCCTGGGTTTCTCTATTCTTTTTCCTCTTCGATCTCCACCTCTCCTCTTGTTTCCTTTCTGTAGAGTTGGGGGGGTAACAGAGGTGCTCGATTTTTTGGTGAGTTCTTGGCTTTAACATCTTTGACATAAATGTCATGGTATCTGTGTTTCATGTGTGTTATCAGGGCCCTTGTGTCAAGACGCGTTACCTCCTTTCCGGTTCTCACTGACTTGTCACACATTGTACTCAGTGCCGTTGGTGATAACTGCACAGTTCCTGCCCCAAGCGAAAAATAGTCCCACACCCATGACTTCGGGGGGAGGGAACAGGTGGAGAAGAATGACCTCTTTATTCTCCTCCACATTCCCCTTCAGAGGATGATGTTGATGCTGTTGCTGCTACTGCCTCAGAATCAGTACTGCAATTAGGACCAGAAGGATTGCTGCTGCTGGCAAGTGGAACCTGTCCTAGTCCCGTACCACTTGTTGACCCCATTCCCACTGTGTCCACGGTGGTCTGTGGTACAATAGCCTTCTCCTCAGCATCCTTTTGCCCTTGCAACTCAGCAGCAACAGGAATTAGAGCAGTTCCAACTCCTCAAATTCCAAAAGCTCACTGCTGTGGTGGTGATGGTGGTGATACACATCCTAATCCCTGTCTCCCATTCCTTCTCAGTTTGGGCTAAGAAGGCAATCAATGTCTCTTCCACCACAGCTTCTCCACCAACATCATTACCACCACCTCTAGTTTCTCTGCACTGCTGCTGCTCTATTACAGATATCTCACTGCTGGTTGGACAAGAAATGTGACAGAGGGTCCACTAATGTCACACTTGTCATTTCTTGGTGACCTGAAGAAGGCAGACTGGCAGCACTAGCAGCAGGCACGGGCAGCTGATCTGTGCTCCTTATGGTGGTGGTATTATTGCTGCACCTACTAGCCACCAGTTCTGGTTTCTTCAGGATCATGTTCCACCTGGACAATGCCGTGGGGGGAAGAGGACTCCCAGGGTCAGTTGAATGGTGTGGGTTCCCTTGACTGCTAGTCTGGACGCTCTCAATTGCTTCCTCTACCACTCCCCTAATGCTATTCCCACCAGCTGCTTCACCATTACTGTTACTACTACTAACATCAACCACGTCAGTTTCAGCCATTGGTCTTCCTCCTCTCAGTCACTAGTAATGATTATCCCCTCCTTCACTCCTAACACTAACAAGCTGCTGGACCTTCTTAGTAGAAGTAGCAGTACTAGCACTGGCAGGACTGCTTGGGGGTGGCAATTTTGACTTAGGGTCCCCTGCTTTCATACTTGGCATCATCTTCTCCTTCCCCCCTCCTGAGTATTACAAAACACACTGGAAGCAGGTTAAGCACTGGTGGCAGTAGGTACAGCACATCTGACAGCAGGCACAGTACTGGTGGCAGCAGAGGCAGCACTGGAAGCAGGCACAGCACTGATGGCAGCAGGGCCAGCATGTCTGGCAACAAAAACAGCAATGGTGGTAGCAGCAGCAGGAGCAGCACGTCTGGCAGCAGGCACAGGATTGGTGGCAGCAGGGCCAGCACTTCTGGCAGCAGGCACAGCAATGATGGTAGCAGTAGCAGTACATCTGACAACAGTCACAGCAATGGTGGCAGCAGGGGCAGCATGTCTGGCAGCAGACACAACAATGGTGGCAGCAGGGTTAACATGTCTGGCAGTAGGCACATGCAGCTGACCTGTCCTGCCCTCACAGTACCAACATTGCCTCTGTTAATAATCAGTAGCAACTGCCAAAATGTCACTAATGAGTGCCACTGGATGGCATAATTTTATTGGTGGTGGTATGCCCCCACCACCTAGTACTGCTGGCACTAAGCCAACAGTGCATACAATTTTTTGAATTCTCTGAATTTTTTTTCAGGCCTTGTTTTTTGAAAGTCTGAAGCCTGCAAACATTGGAATGCAACACTGTAAAGGGACATGACAGAGCTTTATATGATAACATGATTGGGTGCATTGTTTGTTTGGATTGGGTATCATGAACACAGCAACAAGGGGTTAAAGATGGACTTGGACAGGATTTGTTGTGCTGTTCCCTTCCTATTTGTGCTTGCATTGTCCAGTATTTTGTCCTTGTTTGAATCCCCTCAGAGTTCTGTTTGTGCAGTTGTGTGAATGAATGCTGGCCGGTGTGACTGTGTTGGGCTGTAGTAGGTATGACGATTTGTGTGGTGTGTGGGAATGATGCACTTACTTAATGGTAGTGGGAGGGTGCTGTTATCCCTAGCGTCTGATCCTCCAAAGATCCCCACAATGGTCATTGCCAAAATGCTCAGCCTGAGCATTTCCCAGGGGTTAAAGTAGCTTGGGCATGCATGGCGACCTCTCCCATTTTCTTCTTCAACAGTGCTTCTTTATCAAGTCCAGGGTTCTCTGGCAGGTGGAGACTGCATTCAACAGGTTCACTACCTGATGCCGGATGACTTTCTTCTGAGCCCCAAGACCAGCGACCCTCTGTCTTGGGAACATGACATTCTCTGTATCCACTATTCTCTGGACTAGGACCCTATTCTCCTAGTAGGAGCATTTGGAGTCCGATAGCCTCTACTCATCAGCTCAGATGGTATTAGAAGATGGGTCATTTTTATAAATGAAAATCTATCAACACTTCTGCTTGATAGACATGTCATACAGTCATTAACAATATAACTAGGTGCAATGAAAACCTACTTTTACTGCACGCTTGCTGTGGGAAACTAAAGTTTCAACTGCAGTATGTGTCAGTGCTGGCCACACATACTGTTTTGTTTGACAATAGTCAATGGGATTCTAGTTTTGGCTTAGAACTTAGTTTTCCTGCAAGAATGCAGTAACTATCTCACATGCAGTGGGACCACTCATTTGAGCTGTACTCGTTTGTGTGTATCAACTACAACCCATACTCTAGAACTAAGTCTAATAAGGATTGCCACAACCACTGCCACAAATGATAGAATGCCATCCCTGAGACACATGAATTGCTTTCTATGATGATAATGGCATGTATTCAGACAAATGTTGATGCTGCTGATGTTACTTACTTATTTTTATTATGGTTTCTATTAGTTTTTTTGGCACTACTTTTCTTTCTCTCATCCAAAATGCTTTCCTCCAATTGGATGTAACTTTCTGTGGTCATCGTATTACTCTCTTGCTTATCCTATGCAGAGGCTGACTCTCGTTGCTTTCGTTCTCCATATTAATCCTTCTCATACCAGATAAGTGCATTTCTGAGTATTTAGGGATACTATTTTTATTCTGGGGACAGTTATCTAGTTATTACTAGGTTTTGGACATTTTCTAAAAGACATGTTGGTCACTAAGGAGCATTTGGGGAAAACCTAAGTAAAAAGATTAAGGGGCTTCCCTTATTCCTCTCACTCACTGTTCCTCTTGCCATATAGGTCTACCTATGGAATATTTGTAGTCTCTATGAGACTCTTGCACTGAACAAGAGCCTGCATGGTTTAAGATACAACTCTCTTCAGTGACACAAATCCCTTCCTCAGTTCAGGGGGTGCTTCATTCCTGGAAACATATGCCCACCTTTAAAGCAGTTGACCCTGTGTTCATCGGACATACTCAGGTTATTAAGGAAGAATTGTCCTCAGAGGACAATGATGATGAAGACTATGAGGACATGAACTCTTCCTATTCTTAGAAGATTCCTACGAGGCTGATCTACTATACTTGGCTGAGGGGCTCATCACGGCAGTGCTGGAGACCCTTCAGGTCTCTGACACTGTTGATGGGGGTATCTTCTTTCCAGATATTTCCCAGAGGCATAGAAAACCTTCACCTATATTTCAACCCAATAACACTCTAGATCAAATCCTTTTGGATGAGTAGAAAACTTCTGACCAGAGGCTTTTCCATAACGAACACCATACCCTTTAACGGCTGAGGCTCTGGTGCAGTGGGCCTCTCCTCTTGCAGTTGACCCCTCTATCTCTTGCCTGGCTAAGAATACTGCCCTCTCCCTGGCAGATGCTGTGGGACTCAAAGATCAGAAGAATAAGAGGCTTGACTCCCTTCTCAAAGCCAATTTTTCGGCTACTAGGGCAGCATTGAGGCCAATTGTAGCCTCTACTTGGGTCAGCAGGGCTGTAGCCATTGGATGTGAGCAACTGTCAGAGGCTATGAGTGCTGATGTTGCCAAAGAGGACTTATTGGTTCTGATGGCCAACATTATGGAAGCCAATACCTATGTCACAGGGGCCCTGTTTGATGCAGCCCAGTTCTCTTCTGTTTTCTCAGTTGCTGCATGCTGCACCTTGTGGCTTAATATTTGGTCCAATCATCTAAGAAGTCACTGGTTTCTTCGCATTTTTAGCGCAAGGCTCTTTTTGGGTCTGACTTGAAACAGATCATCAGTGATATGACAGGTGGTAAGATCACCTCATTGCCTCAACTTTCCTCCAAATGTTCCTTTCTGGCAAGGAAGGTGCTTAATTTTTATCCTTCCTCCAAATGGGGTACAGAGGGTGTATATTCCTCAGACCACTCAGATGCCTCCTAGAAAAAGCCAGACGTACCTGGCAGCCCAAGTGCTCAGCTGCAAAGGCTAAGTCTGGAAAACCCACCTACGTATGCCTTGTGGAATCCTTGTCTGTTATTGCCTGTAGGAGGTGGTCTCTGCCTTTTTCAAGATGCCTGGGCATCCTCCGTAATGGACCAGTGCATTTTGCAGGTGGCATCAGAGGTTAACGCATAGACTTCAGATCCCTTGCTCAATATAATTTCTTATCCTCAAAGGTTCCAAAAGCACCAGACAAAGCAAGACTGTTCCATGAAGCCATGACCTCTCTACTGGAAAAGTAGGTTCTGGTGCTAATCTCAGTCCCTGTATGCTCTTCAGATTTCTATTGCAACCTGTGGTCCACAAGAAGGAAGGTGGCTGTTGTTCCTATTCTGGGCCTAATATGTCTCGGCCAGTACATGGCTGATATGTGCTTCAAATTGGAATCTTTGCATTGATATTGCAACAATGTGTCAAGAGGTATACTTGACCTCTCTGACTCTTCAGAATGCGTATCTGCATGTCCCAATCCAACCAGACAGTCAGCGCTACCTGTATTTTGCTTTCAGTTGAAATTATTTCCAGTTCACAGCTCTGCTGTTTGGCCTGGCTCCAATGCCAAGAATCTTCACAAGGGGTCCAGGGTCACCTGTGGTAAGAGGATGTGAAGAGACTGGCTTTGACAGCATGGAATTTGAAACACCTATCCTGAAGCGGAAGGGGTTCTCCTCTGAGGTTTTATCCACAATGATTCAGGCATGAAAATCAGGCTTTTCCAAAGCATACCATAGGATCTGGTCTATTTCTCACAAGTGGTGCATGGACAAGAATGTGTCTCGTGGGTCTTTGACCTTCCCTTGGTGCTGTCTTTTCTTCAGGATGGAGTGAACAAGGATCTCAGCTTGAGTTCCCCTAAGGTTCAGATTTCAGCGCTATCTGTTCTTTTTCAAAGGAGGACTGCTATCATCCCAGATGTCAGATTTTTTTGCAAGGGATGGTTCCTGCTTTCCCTTCCTTCGAGGATCTCAGAATTTCACATCAATCAGGAGATCGTTGTCCCTTCCTTTTGTCCTGACCCTGCTTCTAAGGAGAGAGATCCTCATCTGTTGGAAGTGGTGTGCTGCCTTAAATTTCTATATGCACCATATAAGAATTTGAGGAAGGCTGACTCTGTTTGTCATCCCTGAAGGTCACAGAGCTGGTCAGGCCACTTCCAAGGTAACCATTGCCTCTTGGATTAAGGCTACCATATGCTAAGTTCTACCATATGCTTAGAGATCAGAAAGAAAGCAGTCCCCTTCAAGATCACAGTGCATTCCACCGGGGCTCTGGGTGCTTCCTGGTTCTGCAAGTACCAGGACATGGCTGAGCAGCTGTGCAAGGCTGTGGCTTGGCCCACCTTACATACTTTCACCAAAGACTGCCACATCAATGTCTTGGCCTCAGGTGACACTAGCTTTGGCCAGAAGGTTCTTCAAGCAGTTTTGCCTGTTTGAGGGCCTGTCTCTTCTTTGGTCTTACTGCTCAGTTGTTTTCTGAGCCTCACTGGCTCTTGTTTGGTACGCTGTGCTAGTTCCATATCTGTTGACACTTGTTTTTTTCTAGGTTATTCAGATCCTGAATAGTCTTAGGAAACTCTGGTATCATGGGGCTGTGAGAGAGGTCTTTTGTCCTTTCTCTCTCTGGGAATCCTACTTTGGTATCTGTGTTACATATTAGATGTAAGAGGAAATAAGATGTTAGTGTTCTTACCTGTTAAATCCTTTTCTCTTTAGTCCATATGTACCACAGGTCTCCCACCTGGAGAAAACCCCTTACCTGTGTTTCTTTAACTGGCAAAGGAATCCTCTTAAGATCTTAGCCCTGGGAGATTTTCTTCTCTCTTTCCTGCTTATTACTTTTCTGTGGGTTTTTTGTCACATGAATTCTGGGAGTAGGCGGGGGCTGAGCTGAAGGAAGAGGAGAGAGTCTTCAACCCAAAGCCCCTGTCATGTGTGATGTGACAATACTACTAAGCTTTCCAAATGTTTGCCATGCCAATTTTTTAGTCTCTCCATTTCCATCATGGTGTTTCCATCTGTTGACATTTGCTGTCCAAGGAAAACATACCTGTCTACCTCTTTTACTTTTTGTCCATTTTCTGTGATTTTCCTTGCTATGATAAATGTGTTACACATGACTTGCATTTTGTTGATATTCATCTTCAGACAAAAATGTTTGCTTTCCTCTTGTAGCTCTCCAATGCATTCTTGGAGTTCTTCAGGACTACTGGCAAAGAGTATGATATTGTCTGCAAAGCATAAGTGATGTAGGTAGTCTACATTGATCTTAAAGGGATAGTAATACCTTAATATTAATATTCCCCATATTGTAGCTATTTGAAAAAGAATTGAATTGCCCCCAGGTTCAGCTCTCAAACCTTTATGGTTTGAGAGATAACTGAACGCAAAGTCCCCCCTCCTACAGAAGTCTGTGTACCAAGGAAGTGCTGGTGGCAGATGTCTAATAAAACACCCCCACCCTAAACAAACATGCATCTCAGAGGGCATGGACTCCGCAACACCTTCTGTGACTATGTTGCAAGCAATGTATGGGCTAGATATAGTTGTACCACCATCAGCAAAGAATCTGTGACTATGTTACAAGCATGGTATCGGCGTCAGGAGATGATAGAGGAGGCAAGTGTTAGTACTGCAGTACCGCCAGCAACAGCAGCATTAGCATTACACCAATCTGGACAGAAACATACAGCAGCATGGCCTACAGAAATCTGTTATGAGGAAGTTCTGTTTGTGGCTCTATAACAACAAAAAGCACCCCAAGCAAACATGTACTGATCTCAAAGAGAATGGAATCAGCAGCAGCAACATCTGTGACTGTGGGGGCTTTAGGAGGCATTGAAAGAAGTGAATTTCAGTATAGTATTACCACCATCAGCATAGCATCTATGAATGTGTTACAAGCCCAGTATGGGCTTCAGAAGGTGATAAAGGAAGTGAGTGTTGGCATTGCAGTATCACAAGCACCAGCATTCTACCATACATCAGTAGGACCTACAGATGTCTACATACAGAGGACGTAATGGTGGTGGCTGTCTACCAAAAAAAAGCCCCTCCCCCAACAATTATGCATGGATCTCAGAGACTATGAAAGCTGCAGCGTCTGTTACTGTGTTACAAGTATGATGCGGTCTTCAAGGGGAGATGGAGGTGTCGAGCCTGGGCATAACAGTACCACCATCAATACAACATAAGTGATTGTGTTACAAGCATATTATCGGCTTAAGGAGGTGATAGAGTAAGTGAATGTTAGCAATGCCACTCCACCTTCAGCAACACCAGCAATAGACCAATCCGGATAGACACATACAGCAAAATGGCCTACAAAAGTCTGTTTACTGAGGAAGTATTGTTGGTGACTGTATAACAATAACCTCCCCAGCAAACATGCATTGATCTTGAAAAGTATGTATGCAGCAGAAGCAACATCTGTGACTGTGTTACAAGCACTGAATGGGCTTCAGGAGGTGTTGGGGAAGGCAAGAGTTGGCATTTCAGTATGTGCAAAAGCAGCATTTGTCCAATATGACACACTTATATATTTATGATTGATAAGTAGGTGGGAGAATCATCTTGCTCAGTGTGAAAATTCAGAGATGGGTATCCAAGCTTAGGCAGACTAACCTTTAAGAAAGCCATCTGCTCCACCAAGTTCAGTGAGAGCTGTGAGAGCTAAGGGTTGAGGAAGTTGCCCATCAATGAGAAAACCTTCTCACTTTGCACCCTGGTGGGTGGGCATGAAAGCAGCTCCTGGTCCACCAAGGAGATGTATAACGAGATAACAGCTTTATGGTCCCAGTAGCTTAGGAGTCAGCAGAATAAGGGAGTGGAAGTTTGGAGAGGCAAACTTTAACCATGTGTAAGGTGCTTCTCTTGCTTCGGAGCACTTTGTTTGTACCACTAGTAAACCCATCATCACTAGTTCGCACAAATATGCTAAACGCTGCCAAAATGTGAGCTGTCTGCTACTCATCCATATCCTCAGCATGTAGAAGAATAGAGCCCATTTGCCTTACTGCCCCATTTCCTCTCCTCCTGTTCTCCAAGACTTTCGGTTTCCACCAGTGTTCTCTTAGTGAAAGAACAGTATGCTGTTTGCTAGGGGCAAATCAATTTACAGTGTTAGCTATTAAGATCCGATAAGGTACTCACTTTAATGCTTAAATTTAAGACCTAGTTTTTTTCTGACAAATCCCTTATCGGATTTTTAGTCAACCCACGCAGCAATTGAAAGCATAAAAAAACAAAACCTAAGTGGATATATTGATATGGGGCTCTAAGCCCCATATCAATACACATAAAGTACATAAGAAGTCTTCAATGTTAGTAGAATTAACTCTATGAATGCCAGTGGGGTATAACCCAACTAAGTAACAAACCAGCATTCCCTGAGAAGTAACACCATTAATTCTTATGTCCACTGGTGCTTCAGCATCCTGATCAGCTACTGTCGTCTTTCTTTCCTGTTCTTCTCTTCTGTCTTCTCTCTTGTATCTTCTTTCTTCTTCTCTTGTAGCTGTAAAAAGAAAACAAAGTATCAATACATGTTTGCATAAAATATCCCGCACACTTATAAATAGTTTAACCCCATGAGTGCCAGAGGGTTACGCTTTGCGCACCTCTCTGGGACTCGAAGGGTTAACCATGTATTAGTGTGCAGGTGAACATCATATAATATGCCTCCAATTATTAAAAATGGTCCCACTTTGGTTAAAATAAATATTCCGATATTATTAAAAAATTAACATAGTTTTTTCCTATTTCTCTGCTGCTGTGCGGCCACGGAGGTGGTGAAGGGGGAGAAACTGACATGCAACATATACCACTCTTCATAATCTCATGGGCTGATGCCCGTTCCACACTGAAGGAAGGTGAACAGAGACTGCCTTTATATATGGGCAGTCTCTGTTCCAATTCCCTCACAGCTATAGGTTGGGATGTGTTTATGCACCTCCCAGACAATCACCTTAGAATGGCAGTGATTAATAATATCGGAATATTTATTTTAACCAAAGTGGTAACATTTTTAATAACTGGAAGCAAGTTATATGATGTTCACCTGCACACTAATACATGTTTTAACCCTTTGAGCCCCAAAGAGGTGCACAACACTTACCCCTCTGGCACTCAAGGGGTTAAGCCATGTATAAGCGTGCAGGTTATTTTATGCAAACATGTATTGATACTTATTTTTATTTTTAGAGCTACAAGACAAGAAGAAAGAAGATGCAAGAGGAAGACAGAAGAGAAGAAAAGAAAATACATAATGAAGATCGAAGGAGATGGACAGTGGATGACAGGTAAGTTTAACACAGATAAGTTAACGATCGGTTCTTGGAACTTTGTCAGACACTAAGCGTTAGCTTTTTCCTTTGAAGTTACCAATATTGCAGCACAAAATAGATGTTTGGCCACAAGACCTTTTCTGTGGCCTAATGTTCTTTGTGCTTTTAGCCAGTAGGACAATGAACACCAACTTAGACATTTTTTTTTGTCGGTCGGTATCCATTTTGCCCGTCCAGATTTTTTAACGGGCTCAGTTAAATTGAGCCCTATATCTGAAGATGCTGTAGTAATGGAGATGGCCAATGCTATTTACAAATATATAGGTTATTTTAATAGACTGGAGTGAGAGGGCTTGGGGATACTTTCTCCCCAGTTACTAGAAAATAGTAGGAGGGGTAGGGAGAGGTGTAAATGAACAGGGTTATAATAAGTCTGACACCACACTTACATAATAATATCTGAAAAGTTATTATGTATTTTGTACTGTCTTTTTCTTCAAATAAATATCTTGCTTTTCATTAGCTATTGTAACTTTAACCCCTTAAGGACAAGTGTGAAGCACATTGCTTCACAATGAATTGAGTACCCCACTGGTCCTTAACTGATGGAAAAATACATTTGTTATTACTCTATCAATAACAGATTTATTTATTATTTAATATTCACAAATATTATTTTTTCACGCCTGTTATTTTGTCTCACTGTAGACACAATGGGGAAGATTCACTAAGGTGTGAAAAAGAGATGATAAAGGGGAGATAACTTCTCCAATTATATCACTTCTCCAATTCCTATGTTATTCTATGGAGCCAATTCACTAAGATTTGTAGAACTTGGAGATCTTACTGCATAAGCTCCATAGAATAAAATAGGAACTGGCGAAGTGATATAACTGGAGAAGTCATCACTAGTGTTGAGCGAGCATGCTCGGCCGATGCTCGGATCGGCTCGAGCATCGCTCTGCTCGGCACATGGCGGTACTCGTACGAGTACCGCATGTGCTCGCCCGCCATGTTCGGGTCTCCTCCCCGCACGTTTTGCGGCTGCTGCGCAGCCAATAAACGTGCAGGGAGGCTCTGACATCGGTGTAATGCCAGCAGCCATGTTGGCTGCTGGCATTACACTGATTGGCTGGCCAGAACCCGTGGTCGGGTGCTGTATAGCACCTGACCATCGAGTTCGGCTCAGTCTGAGCCAGGGAGAGCTGAGGATAGGAAGGGAAAGGCAGTGTAGGGAGGAAAAAAACAAAAATTGTGAAAAAAAAGAACCAAAAGTCCTTTTTAGGACTACTGTGTGTGGGGGCAGCAGGTTATTTTGTGTGGGGGGAAAAAAACAAAAAAAAAAAAAAAAAAATATTCTGTTTAGTGTGAAAAGTTGCAGATTAGAGCACATTCTGTTTAGTGTGCACAGTTGCAGATTAGAGCACATTCTGTTTAGTGTGCAAAGTTGCAGATTAGAGCACATTCAGTTTAGTGTGCAAAGTTGCAGATTAGAGCACATTTTGTTTAGTGTGCAAAGTTGCAGATTAGAGCACATTCTGTTAAGTCTTCAAACTAAAATATCAAAGTCACATATTCCATTCAGTGTGCGTCGCCGCAGTTTAGCAGCACATTCTGTGTACTGTGCAGAGTTGCAGAATAGGAAGAAATACTGTTAAGTCTTCAAACTAAAATATCAAAGTCACATATTCCATTCAGTGTGCTTCGCCGCAGTGTAGCAGCACATTCTGTGTACTGTGCAGAGTTGCAGAATAGGAAGAAATACTGTTAAGTCTTCAAACTAAAATATCAAAGTCACATATTCCATTCAGTGTGCTTCGCCGCAGTTTAGCAGCACATTCTGTGTAGTGTGCAGAGTTGCAGAATAGTAAGAAATACTGTTAAGTTTTCAAACTCAAATATTAAAGTCACATATTCCATTCAGTGTGTATCACCGCCGTTTAGCAGCCTATTCTGTGTACTCTGCACAGTTGCAGAATAGTAAGAAATACTGTTAAGTTTTCAAACTCAAATATTAAAGTCACATATTCCATTCAGTGTGTATCACCGCCGTTTAGCAGCCTATTCTGTGTACTCTGCACAGTTGCAGAATAGTAAGAAATACTGTTAAGTTTTCAAACTCAAATATTAAAGTCACATATTCCATTCAGTGTGTATCACCGCCGTTTAGCAGCCTATTCTGTGTACTCTGCACAGTTGCAGAATAGTAAGAAATACTGTTAAGTTTTCAAACTCAAATATTAAAGTCACGTATTCCATTCAGTGTGTATCACCGCCGTTTAGCAGCCTATTCTGTGTACTCTGCACAGTTGCAGAATAGTAAGAAATGCTGTTAAGTTTTCAAACTCAAATATTAAAGTCACATATTCCATTCAGTGTGTATCACCGCCGTTTAGCAGCCTATTCTGTGTACTCTGCACAGTTGCAGAATAGTAAGAAATACTGTTAAGTTTTCAAACTCAAATATTAAAGTCACATATTCCATTCAGTGTGTATCACCGCCGTTTAGCAGCCTATTCTGTGTACCCTGCACAGTTGCAGAATAGTAAGAAATACTGTTAAGTTTTCAAACTCAAATATTAAAGTCACATATTCCATTCAGTGTGTATCACCGCCGTTTAGCAGCCTATTCTGTGTACTCTGCACAGTTGCAGAATAGTAAGAAATACTGTTAAGTTTTCAAACTCAAATATTAAAGTCACATATTCCATTCAGTGTGTATCACCGCCGTTTAGCAGCCTATTCTGTGTACTCTGCACAGTTGCAGAATAGTAAGAAATACTGTTAAGTTTTCAAACTCAAATATTAAAGTCACATATTCCATTCAGTGTGTTTCACCGCCGTTTAGCAGCCTATTCTGTGTACTCTGCACAGTTGCAGAATAGTAAGAAATACTGATAAGTTTTCAAACTCAAATATTAAAGTCACATATTCCATTCAGTGTGTGTCACCGCCGTTTAGCAGCCTATTCTGTGTACTCTGCAGAGTTGCAGAATAGTAAGAAATACTGTTAAGTTTTCAAACTCAAATATTAAAGTCACATATTCCATTCAGTGTGTTTCACCGCCGTTTAGCAGCCTATTCTGTGTACTCTGCACAGTTGCAGAATAGTAAGAAATACTGTTAAGTTTTCAAACTCAAATATTAAAGTCACATATTCCATTCAGTGTGTGTCACCGCCGTTTAGCAGCCTATTCTGTGTACTCTGCACAGTTGCAGAATAGTAAGAAATACTGTTAAGTTTTCAAACTCAAATATTAAAGTCACATATTCCATTCAGTGTGTATCACCGCCGTTTAGCAGCCTATTCTGTGTACTCTGCACAGTTGCAGAATAGTAAGAAATACTGTTAAGTTTTCAAACTCAAATATTAAAGTCACATATTCTGTGTAAGATGAAGAAGGCGGGTAAAAAGGGACGGGGAAGTGGACGTGATCCTGAAAGTTCAGGGCGCGGGTCAGGACGCGGAGAAACTGTGCCTGGTGCCAGAGCACAAGAAAGAAAGACATCCACCATACCTAGCTTCATGTGTAATTTTACAGGGCGTCGCAGGACATCACTCTCGAGGTCCGACCACTGCGAACAGGTGGTCGGTTGGATGACAGCTGATACTGCTTCCAGTCGGTTAAGCACCACCCTGTCTTCCACCAAGTCCACTCTCAGTAGCCAAGAGTCTGGTCAAAATAATCCTCACTCTGATCATCCTTCCTCCCACCATACACGGTCTGGTCAAAGAAGTGATCCCACACTGGGATATAATGAGGAGCTCGTCTCATCACCAATCCTTCATTTGACCCTCTCTCCAAGCACGCTTGCAGAGGAACATGACATCTTGTGCCCTGATTCACAACCTCTAGAGGCTACCCAATCACAAGAAGATGACAGATGTGAACGGCATTTAAGGTCAAAGGAAGTAGTGGATGATGATGATGATGATGATGAGACACAGTTGCCATTAAATCAACCACTATTTCCGTCTCAAGACCTTGTTGAGGAGAATGTTATACAGTTGTCAATGACTGAGTATGTGGTGGGATCAAGACTTGAGGAGGATGATCAGAGTGAGGAAGTGGAGGAGGACTTGGTGGACGATGAGGTGACTGACCCCACCTGGGAAGGTGTAGAGCCGAGCGATGACAGCAGTCCTGAGGGTGAGCCATCTGCAGCACCGCAACAGGCTGGAAGAGGCAGTGGTGTGGCTACAGAAAGAAGGCGGACCGCACCAAACCGGCCCGCAAATGTTCCACGGAGCACCCCCTTGCGTAAATCTACCTTGCCAAAGGGTAGGTGTTCCGCGGTATGGCGTTTTTTTAAGGAAAGTGCGGACGACAAAAGAATTGTAGTTTGCAACCTGTGCCACACCAGAATGAGCCGAGGCATGAACACTAGAAACCTCACCACCACCAGCATGATCCGACACATGGCATCCAAGCACCGTAGTAAGTGGGAGGAACGCCTGGATCGCCCATCTGTGTCTGCAGGCCACACCACTGCCTCCTCTTCCCCTGTTTTCGGTGCCGGCCAATCGCCTGTCGAAGGCGCAGGCCCGCATACCTCCCGCCCTGCACCTGTACCATCTGAAGCACCATCAGCGACCACATCCACTTCCCTGTCCCAGCACAGCGTCCAAATGTCGTTACCCCAGGCATTTGAGCGCAAGAGAAAGTACCCAGCCACCCACCCACAGGCCATAGCACTAACCTCACACCTTTCAAAATTACTGGCCATCGAAATGCTGCCATTTAGGCTTGTGGAGACTGAGTCCTTCCGCAGCCTGATGGCAGCAGCTGTCCCTCGGTACGCGGTCCCCAGCCGCCACTACTTTTCCCGGTGTGCCATCCCCGCATTACACCACCATGTGTCCCGTAACATCACCCGTGCCCTGACCAACGCAGTTACGGGGAAGGTCCACTTAACGACTGACACATGGACAAGTGCTTGTGGCCAGGGACGCTACATTTCCCTGACGGCACACTGGGTGAATGTCGTGGAGGCTGGGAGCGACTCGGACCCTGTGATGGCACGGGTGCTACCCACGCTGAGGATTGCGGGCCCTACCTCCATCAGGGTTTCCACCAGCACCTACGTTATTGGCTCCTCCTCCTCCGTTTCCACCTCCGAATTCTCTACACGCAGCGCCACTCCCCCATCAGCCAGTAGCTGGAAGCAGTGTAGCACTGCAGTGGGGAAGCGTCAACAGGCCGTGCTGAAGCTGATCTGCCTTGGGGACAAACAGCACACGGCCTCAGAGCTGTTGCAGGGGATTAGTCACCAGACCGAGCAGTGGCTCTCGCCACTCAACCTGCAACCAGGCATGGTTGTGTGTGATAATGGGCGTAACTTGGTGGCGGCTTTGGAGCTCGGCAAGCTCACACACGTACCATGCCTAGCGCATGTATTTAATTTAGTGGTGCAGCGATTTCTAAAAACCTACCCCAATGTGCATGATCTCTTGACCAAGGTGCGCCGCGTGTGTGCACATTTCCGTAAGTCATCTACAGCTTCGGCCGGCCTGTTGAAGCTGCAGCAGCGCTTACAATTGCCAGCTCACCGGCTGCTGTGTGACGTGAGCACGCGCTGGAACTCCACCTTCCACATGTTGGCCCGGCTTTGTGAGCAGCAGAGGGCAGTAGTGGAGTACCAGCTGTTACACGGTCGTCGCCTCTCCGTTCAACTTCCTGTAATCAGAAGTGAGGAGTGGGAATGGATGTCAGACCTCTGCGAGGTTTTACGCAATTTTGAGGAATCGACACAGATGGTGAGCGGCGATAACGCTATTATCAGTGTAACCATCCCACTTCTGTGTCTACTGAAACGCTCGCTGCTCACAATTAAAACCGACGCTTTGCATGTGGAAGAGGTGGAAATGGGGGAGGAAGAGCTTACACAAGGTGATAGCCAGAGCACCCTCACTTCGTCTTCTCAGCGACAATTGGAGGAGGCGGAGGAGGAGGAGGAGGAGGAGGAGGAGGAGGAAGACACGGTTGCCTCCGCTACAGAGGGTAGCCATGGAACTTTAGTTCCATCTCTTCAGCGTGGGTGGGCAGAAGAGGAGGAAGAGGATGAGGAGATTGAGAGTCATCCTCCTGGTGAGGACAGCGAAATCTTGACTGTTGGTACTCTGGCACACATGGCTGACTTTATGTTAGGCTGCCTTTCCCGTGACCCACGCGTTATACGCATTTTAAACAACACGGATTACTGGGTGTTCACCCTTCTGGACCCCCGCTACAAAGAGAATTTCTCATCTCTCATTCCTCCGGTGGAGAGGACAAGCAAAATGGTGCAATACCAGAAGGTTCTTGTTGAAAAATTGCTCCAAAATTTTCCATCTAACAACGCTGGCGGCAGAGTACGTGCTACCTTGGCCAACCGAGAAGGGGAGAAAAGGGGAGCACACAGCAGTTCCGACAAAGGCAGGGCAACACTCTCCAAGGCGTGGGACACCTTCATGACACCCCGCCAGCACCCTCACCCTGATGCGCAGCCTAGTGTCACAAGGAGGGAAAAGTTTTGGAAGATGGTGAAGGAGTACGTAGCAGACCGTGTCAGCGTCCTCAATGATCCCTCTGTGCCTTACAACTACTGGGTGTCCAAGCTGGACACGTGGTATGAACTGGCACTCTACGCCTTGGAGGTGCTGGCCTGCCCTGCCGCCAGCGTTCTGTCTGAGCGGGTATTTAGTGCTGCTGGTGGCATCATAACAGATAAGCGTATCCGCCTTTCCACCGACAATGCTGATAGGTTGACACTTATAAAAATGAACAAGGCCTGGATTTCCCCTGACTTCTCCACTCCACTGGAGGAAAGCCCCGGGGGAACATAAACTCACTTTATATATGTTATTTACAATGATGGGAATACTCTGTATTCCCATTCACCCCTTCCACCCAAAAAACGGGTATATGGTTGACTCTTAATCTTCTCATCCTCCTCCTCCTCTTCCATATGCCCTGGGTTATAATTTTTATATAGGGCCAGCTCACCAGCGGGCCCTGTGATATAATTTTTATATAGGGTCAGCTCACCAGCGGGCCCTGTTTGCCAATTTTTATATAGGTCAGCTCACCAGCGGGCCTTCTCATATAATGTTTTATTGGGTCAGCTCTCTAGCGGGCCCTCTCATATAATGTTTTATAGCGTCAGCTCACTAGCGGGCCTTCGCATATAATGTTTAGGATGGTCAGCTCTGCAGCAGACCCTCACCCATAATGTTTTAGATGGTCAGCTCAGCGCACGTTTCCCTCTTAATCATGGCCTCAGTTCTGAAAATCAAGGAAATTTTTGGGAGAATTTGCCTCTGCGCACGTTTCCCTCTTAATCATGGCCTCAGTTCTGAAAATCAAGGAAATTTTTGGGAGAATTTGCCTCTGCGCACGTTTCCCTCTTAATCATGGCCTCAGTTCTGAAAATCAAGGAAATTTTTGGGAGAATTTGCCTCTGCGCACGTTTCCCTCTTAATCATGGCCTCAGTTCTGAAAATCAAGGAAATTTTTGGGAGAATTTGCAGATGATATACAAGTAAATATACAGCAAATATTGTTTGGTAACAATTTTTCGCCTAAAGTCGTTTTTATTTTCCTTTTTGTGTGTTTTACGCTCAGTCTGTAAAAATGGCGTACTACGGGCGAAAGATCGTTCCCAGCAGCGATATTAGAGTCCAAGATGCATCCAGACATCCTCCCTATGCTGTCCCTGAACCATTTCTGTGGTGTTTCCATCCTTTTCTGCACTTTTCCTATGGACCAGGCACCCTCCCCTCATCAGAGCAGGGGGTGCCTGGTGTAATGCTCGAGTCCTCCCATTGACTTCAATGGGGCTCGGGTGCTCGGCCGAGCACTCGAGCCTCAGGGGGTGCTCGGTCAGAGCACCCGAACACCCGAGCATTGGGGTGCTCGCTCATCACTAGTCATCACCTATTTATCACTCTTTTTTGCATAACCCCCATTGTTGGATATTAAACTAGCAGAAGAGCAGGAGGAGGGAGGGACTGGTGGTGGTGATTCCCCCAACATGTTCTTCATAGTGGAGAAAGCATGAGGGTGTTCTTGAAGATGAAAAATGAAGATTGGAGGAGAAACCTGGAGGCACCGGGTATACCCCATCCACTACTCCCGCCACCAGTACTACTGAAATTGTGGCATTAGCTGTAAGATTAGTTTGTGCTGCTGATCATCATATGTCACAGCAGCAGCAGTAGCAGTCAGAGCAGTATGATTCTCATCATTCTGCTGCTGATGCATCCACCCTGCACACCATGAGTATTGGTGGTGGGAATAGTGGTACGATGATAGTTGATTTCTAACTTGTGGTGGTGACATGGACAGGCAGTGGAGGAAGATGTTCATATTCTCAGTACTAGCAGTAGTACTAGGTGGTACTACTACGTACTAGGTGGTGACAGTCAACAGCCCAATCGTTCAGCTTTCCTGAAAACGTGGGTACTGGATTGGTTTTCTTTGGGGCAGGGACTGTTCAATACCCAACATCAGCTTTGTGTACAATGTGTGACAAAGTTGTGAAGGGGGAGATGGCTAGGATGCCATATTGGATGGCCACATCTTGAGCTGCTCCGTGAGATAGCTAAATTCTCTCTCTACCTGATCCCTAACCAGGCTGCATACTCAGAATCTGCTTCAGTGCACTCCCTGGACCATTTTGTGCTACTGACAATGACACGCCTGGATCTCAGTTATGAGATCTCAGTAATGAGCACCCTTGGGTGCTCTCCCTCCATTGTCCTTATGCCCTGCAGGTTTGGATCTATGTTTGTGTTGATGGGTTGGCTGGCATTCCAGATAAGACCATCTAGTTTAGTTTCTGTATCTTTGGTCCTTTCTTTTCTTTCAATACTCTCTCTCTCGATCTCTTCCCCTCACCCTCGCTTCTTCCCATCAAGACTGTGTGCTGGATGGCCCTCTGCTCACTCCACTGCCTTCAAAAATGACATGTACCATCTCCTATCCAGAGGCCGTTTGTGCTCTCTGGGCTCCCCACTCATCTTTTTTGGGATCCAAGGCAGCCTTCACTTCCCCAGGCTATCATGTCTTCTCTGCAGGTACTGGAGACTGAAGCTTTCATAGGCTGAGGTGTTCCCGACAGACTACTACTACAACTAGAGGGGCTAGATGTAGCAATGGTGATTGCAGTAGGCTCAACACTGCACTCTACACTCCTAGTTTGGGGTGGTGATGTTCTTTACCTGAGCTGCTGCTTCCATAATATTACATAGTATGGCTGTATGGGGGTTGCATTTCCAAGCAGTGACTCTGATGATTATGGCCGAGATTGTGTCTTTTTTTAACCTTGTTTACCTGGCCATGCTTTCCACATTATCTCTCTAAAGTTTATGAAGAGGCTTACTGCTCCTTTGCATATCTACTACAGTCATATTCTTCTAGCTTTTTTTTATTATCATGTTGTCCCTGAGAGGGATTTACAGAAGCATGAACAGTACTTTGCAGTGCCAGTGAGGTATTGCTTTTACAGCACTTGTTCCCACTGCTAAATCTTCCTCCTCCACTGTGGCAACAACACAAGAATGATACTTTGTAGGCTTTGTAGTACTACTAATACTACTGCTGGTAGTGGAAATTTTCACATCAGTTTGACTAATGGACTCCTTCTCATGAGGAAAAGGCTCATCTCTATCACATGCCACAACCATAGCCACACTCAATTTTTGGAGTGCCACTGTACAAACACTAACACCATGTCATTGCTCTCCTCCTACCCCTTTACACTTGACATGATTGGTGGACATAGAGATAGTACTGTTGATTGTTGTTAATGTAAACAGCACGAATGGTAGTGATATGTGGAAAAATGTTTTATCCCTCTAATGTATGCTCTATTTAACTATTACAGTCAGTATCTGGTTGGTTGTCACAGCTCATTTAAAAATGTCTATTAGTCAATGTTTGTTTTTTTATTTTTTTATTTAATTTTTTAATTGTCCCTGTCTGCGATAGTCACTGTATACAACTCACACACCTTCACCCACATTCCCTACAACAACAAGCAACTAGATCCACTCTTTCCCTGTAGAATAATAGCATTACACTTCTCTTTCTCTCCCAAGAACTAGTGCAGTGATATTTTATGGTACTACAGAATAGACATGGGTTGGCTTCGGAAAAAGCAATCTCTATAGCTAACAATCACCATTGCACCAGTACTGCACAAGACCTCAGTATATTCTTCCTTTCCCCTCTAGTTCTTGTGGGTGCATTGGACTGTAGCTTTGTATTAATGGTATAAATAAAATGTTAAGATGAACCCCTTGTCTATATTTGTGTTGCTTGCCACCTCAGATGTATTGTCTTGGTCTTATTTTATCTCTCAGTATCACGTTAATCAGACACATTTTTTTTTTTTGCGGGGTGGGGGGTGAACTCTCCCCTCTTCTCACTCTTCCTGAGAAAACAACTGGCAGTATCTTCCCACACTGCTCTAACACCTCCACGAACAAATAGCTTGTTTGTTTGTTTGTTTTCTCTTTCACACCCAAGCACAGACTGACAACCCTCAAGATGATAACACGCTTTTGTACTAGCACTGAAGAAATACTCACAGCACTTGGGGGAATTTAGTTCTACCGTTGACTTCAATATAATACACAGGCAAAAAAGGGAATATTAACACTTTCCATGAAAAGTTTCTTGCATGGTGGGAAGTGTCATTTTCCTCCTGCTTTAATTTTGAAGTGAAATGTTTCACCGATCCCTACTAATTTTCTTTTGAAAATATTTAAACATTTTCATAACTGCATGAAGCTTAATAATATTAAACATAGTTGTTATAATGTTCAAAACACAAATGTAAACCAAACTGCAAATGTTGTATTGATTTTCAAAGAAAGTCTTTTGAAATATTTTTCTTCTTTGCTTAAAATAAACATTCTTCTTACAAGTTAACATACTGTATGACATCATTGTAATTGCTGGGAGATTGTCCAGCACACTCAATAACTGAACACTTGCATATATTTTTGAAGGGGAAATGTCTGTTCAGTTTCTTGGATCATACATCTGCATATACTCCAGGGAGTCATTAAACATCCAGTAAAAAAAAAACCTCAGTTGTAACAATAGAAACAGCTGTTAATGGATCAGGCCCAGCATGTATTGGCCCAAGAAATCATGACAGATCTTTCCCCACTTAGAAAAGTGTTTTTTATTGCTATGTTCCAGTTGAACATGTTTCAGGCTTGCTGTGGTTTTAATGCAGAACATGCATTCACAATGGAGGTGAAAATAAGTATATATATACTGAATATATTGAATAAATTAAAAAAAAACATATATTTGGCACTCAGTGCTAATATAGTCAACTCTCCCACGGTGCAGTTTGAATGAAAGCTGATGTACATACCAAACGTGGTGCAGTTCTGGGGCAAACCAGCTGCACCATAGGTAACAAATTAATAATGCCCATTAAATGTGACTTTTAACCCATTGAATGCTAGATAGACCAATGCATTGGTTTGCAATTCTTTGGACGCCTTTCTAGAATTCAAGGAATTAAAAGTCCCATTTAAATCAATTGGAGATTGGAAAATTTGTATTATTTCCCTTTAGGTCACTTGGTTTGCAATATAATTGCAGCACTTCACTTCTTACAGAACTAAATAACAAGTACCGAACCATAACACTTATATTACGTAGGGAATAAAGTACCCAGTATGTTCTGCCTTAGCAACCATAGTAACCAGTTCCACAATACTTGGGGGGGGGGAGTACAAAATGATCTGCTCTGTCCTGTGGTGACATGACTAATTAGTGATGTTAGCAAAGGTCCTTTACCACACTGCAATCTGACCACTTTCATAATGTAGGCTGCAGATCATATCAGGGGCTTGTAAATGATTATGTCTGGGTTACATGACTAGTGATCAGTGAAATCCAGACAGAAGCAAGAAAACCAGACATTTGACAACCTTCTGCTGAGGTAAGGAGGGTGGGTGGAGATGCTGGGCCTTAGGGTATTTAAAAAGATTCCATTTATGGAGGGCTACAAGTTAGTAGGCATAGAGTTGCATGTGGCCTACATGCCACATGTATTACATGTCTAGGTTAAGTTGATACATACCATGAGCTAATTATTGCATGAAAGGTACTGTACATGCAACATTTACAGAGAAGTATATGGAATCTGACCAGTAACACATTCCTAAATGTAAAAGTCAATTGCTTAGACTCAATTATTTTATATTAGAGCTATTTCATTTACAGATAAAATTGCCAATGTATGTGTAATCATGTAAAATGGTAAAATCATGATATTTCTTCTATACAGAGGGAGTTGAACAAATTAGAGGGCTTGGACTGTAAATGACAGGTACTTATTGGTACATATGCAGTAAAAATAAGCTGGTATACTATATTGAGGAAATAAAACAGGTATGATAAATATGTAATAAATGGGACAGTGGTGGGTGAAAACGTCAGGGAGAAGGATGTGGGAATAATTGTTCACAATACAATTTGCAATATTGCACAATGTCAGTCAGCAGCTAGTAAAGCTAGCAACATATTAAAATGCACTAAAAGAGGTAAACATACACCCTCAGGAATAAAGTATACATTTTCTCTGTTTACAAATGTTTTTTCTCTTCAAGAATATTCTTGCCTCTTTAAAAATGTTTAGAAAGACTTCACCTTAGGTATGCAATACATTTTTGAGGCCCACTCCACAATTTAAAAACTCTAGAACTGGAATGCGTTTAGAAACAAAACTAATAAAGGGTATGAAACACCAGCTTTGAGGAAAGGCTTTCCAAACGGTGTTTTTTTTATTCCTGAAAATATATGCCTATTAAATAATATGTACTATTTCCAAATATATGCAAGGGCAGTATAAATAATGCCTGGAGACATTTTCATAATCAGTGCTATACAGGTTATAAGAAGTAATCCTCTGGGATTAGGTGATTTATGTAAAAGAAAGAGCTAAGCACTGTAAAGATATGGGATTTACTTCAGATAGAGGATGTGTCAGTATGTATCTAGTCAAGATGTACAGGGCAATAAGCTGTGAATGGTTGAGCTTGATGGATTAATAAAATACTTTATCAAATACTCAGAAACAGAAAGAAACATGTAAGGAAAATTCAAAAGACACCAATCTAAATTATTTTACTACAGAAATGTCACCATAACAACAGAGTAAAAAATAGTGTGTGGCCACAGTTTAAGAAAAAGGAAAATACGGAAACAAAATATATAAAATCAGATATAAATGGTGGTAGGGAAACACTACACATACAGTATGAACAGTGTTTAGTTCATATCAGAAGCATGCATAATTAAAAGTATTTTATCAAAACTAAAATACTATATATTGCATAACATAAAGATTTTTATAACTTGCACCAGGAAAAGCAAACACACATCTTTATCAAAAACTTAAGTATAGTGTCCAAAAACAATACAGTACCAGCATTAAGTATTATCCAACTATTAGTCAGACATAGCATCAGACAAAATATTAAAACAAAGTTGATGTAACAATACAGCGATGAAAAGAAACATGTTAGTCAGCAAGTACTTCAAGGGTGTTTGTGTAATATTCAGACACTGCAGTATGAGCAAATATAAATATGGCAGAAACAAAATAGTTGAAACAAGTTCAGCATAATGATGTGCAGATGGAAAAGCAGGAAAGCCGGTGGATTTTTTTTTTTAATACTTTTTTCCTATCTTCTCTTTTTATATGTCTTGTATATTATTTTAACATGCCCTGCTTGCATTTTTTTTAATCTGGGGCCATATTGTATTGGTGAAATGTTTGCAGTAAATGTTTTCATATTTAAAGCTTGTGTGCCTTTTACATGTTTCCTTCTATAGTTTTTTGGGAGCTGTGTACAGATTTTTAGTTTTTTACTCTTACACTAAGTGGTCTGTTTTAAATATCTTTAACAGCCTAATAAACATACATATTACAATATTAACGTGATGATTTTATGTATTTTTTTTTCCATCTCAGTAACTACAGTATGTAATTATGTAAAATGAGTAAGCTATGAACATCAGCATCACAGTCCTTGAAGGACTCCAACAGACTAGAATTTGTATGTATCTAACTTCCTTTATCTTTTATATTAGTAGTTCTTAAATCTATTTCCTAGGACCAATAACTGGGAATATATTAAGAATGTCCCTGAAAAATCACAAGAGAGTTAACCGAAATAGCCAAGATAGTAACTCATTTGCCTGTGGTCTAGCAGGGAAATCATAAAGGCATAGCCTGCAAGTAGCCACTGAAGGCAGGTTTTAGAACCACTGCTTTATATCACTAAACAAAAGGTTTAGGTATGTATTGAATATCTACTCTTTCAGCTGTTTGTGTGGATATGAATGAATATATATATGAATATATTAATTAATTTTACTCATGGCTACAAACATGAGAGACTATTTCAGGAGGCATCATATTATCAAGTAAATGTTTAATGTGTAGTTAAAATGAAGTAGAAAAAACTACAAATACTACTGTATATTGAGTTTGCAATGGCTTTCACTGTGATATTTGTGTTTAATTTTAATTATAGTGTCCATCCCAGAAGTACAGAGGTGCTGGAACAGATTTCTTATGCTCAATCCAGATTCGAATGGTAATATTAAGCAAAGCTGCTTTTCATTTAAGGATGCATTCATAAAACAGGTAAACATATATTGTATATTTATTGTATATGTTACTAAATTTTGTGGCAAACCAACTGCACCATAGGGCACAGAATAAATTGCTATATAAATATTGACCTTAAAGGAGCAGTAAACTTTTTTTTATGAAAAAATATATATTGTAGGGATTTTCCTACTCAGTAAAATAAAGGTACTCCCATTGCCAAGAGATTAATATTTCCAGAGTTATTACAGTTTAAACCCATGTTTTTTTACATTAGAAGTGCCCTCTAGTTGTCAAATTCTAATTAGTATTTCCTGTTACATTCTAATAGAGAAACAAGTCAAGAAAGTCAGTGATATACAGTTCTCCACAGAATGTGATAGAATGTGATATAAACTGACTGTCACTTCCTGTCAGTTAGAACTTTCAGGAAGTAAACACAGTAAATTCAATTCATGATTATTTGAACTGTTATACATTTTCATAAAAAAGTTTGCTGCTCCTTTAATGTTTTTATTAACTTGAGACGTCTGCATCACAGAGTAAAACAATGCTTTGAAGATCAATCTAAGATATAGTGGGTTACAAAAACATTAAATAGTGTTTTATCATGGAAGTTAGACTTTGTCCCCTTTGATACAATGGGTTTTCCTGGCGAATAAATACACTTTTCTTAACCACCTAAGGCCCTTGTAGTACCTATGTCATTTCCAGAACACTCCTTAGCCATCCATTGGACATAATAGTGGCACTCAAATGGTTGGTGGATATTGTTAAAAAAAATTACATCTCTTACAGTTATGAGTTGGCTTGTGTAACCTACAGACTGCAGGGCCTGGACATCTGCTATGCTATTTCACTAGAGCAGTGTTTCTCAAAGTTTCTCGGAGCACAATAACAGTACAGGTTTTCAGGTTTTCCCTACTTAAGTACAGTAAACTGATCAGTGGCTCTGTCTTTTTGATTGATATGCCTGTATTTAATTAGGACTAGTCTGAAAATCTAACCTGTTTTTGTGCCCCAAGGACTGGAGCATAGAATCACTGGTCTAGAATAATAATCAAGGACAAACTCAGGCAACACTGACTGCATGAGGATCTTCACCCAGGTATTAAAACTGAAGAACACAGTGTAACGGTTTTTAAAGACACTCAGACCAGAGGTTAAAATAAAACACAGTTTTATTGAGCGAAAACAAGGAACACTGCCCCCTAGGGCTAGAATAGGTAATAACATGTAAATGGATAAGTATAATGGATGTCTTTGCAGGCACAATAAGGCTTGGGGCAATACTGGCATATAACTGGGAACAGTAGTGGCATAAGGGTTAAAGCCCAATGTAAGTAATCAGTCTCTGTTGTGGTGTGTGTAGCCAACGCCCAATAGATGGTATTAACAGCCCAGTCAGTAGTGCAAGGTGGGAAGCACCTTAGCAGTGAGGCAGAACTGAAACACTACAGGAACAGGCAATCAGTGAGATACCCAACAGTATTGCGAGAGCTGAATGGAACTAGAGCCACTAGCACCCTCCTGGTGCTGTAACGGAGTCACAACACTGCAAGAGCCAAATGGGACCAGAGCCAATAGCACCCCTAGGTGCGGTGACGGAGTCAGAGACACTGCAAGAGCTAAATGGGACCAGAGCCAATAGCACCCCTTAGGTGCGGTAATGGAGTCATAGACACTGCAAGAGCTAAATGGAACTTGAGCCAGTAGCACTCTACCGGTGCGGTAACGAAGGCACAACACTGCAAGAGCCAAATGAGACCAGAGCCAATGACACCCTTCAGGTGCGGTAACGGAGACTAACACTGCAAGAGCTAGAGGAATCGCCCAATAGCACCACGAGGTGCAACCACTGCTATTCTGTGTTCATAAGGTGTAAGGTGGAAGCACAGTTAACGGACAGGCTCGGTAGCGGAGGCTACAAGCTCAGCAAGTGTTAAATGGACAGGCTCAGTATCGGAGGCCTCAAGCTCAGCAAGTGTTAAATGGACAGGCTCAGTATCGGAGGCAACAAGCTCAGCAAGTGTTAATGGACAGGCTCGGTAATGGATGCAACAAGCTCAGCAAGTGTTAACGGACAGGCTTGGTAACGGAGACTACAAGCTCAGCAAGTGTTCACGGACAGGCTCAGTAGTGGAGGCAACAAGCTCTGCAAGGGTTAAGTGGGTGATCAGTCTGCACAGCACTGCATACACAGTTCAGAATGTCTCCGAGCGACATATAATCAGAATCTCGCAGGAACACAGGAAGCAGGTCACAGAGCAGGAACGTCAGCCAAGCCGGGTCAATCACGGAGCAGGAGCATCAGCCAAACCGGGTCAATCACGGAGCAGGATCGTCAGCCAAGCCGGGTCAATCACGGAGCAGGAACAACAAGAGTAGTCAGACGGGCCGGATCAGTACACAGGAATGCAGGAACACAGTAACGGATGCACAGGTACGGGAACACCACGAAAGGGCACCTGACAGAGGCCCGGTATATGAAGGCCACCCTGGGCGGGCTAAACAAGCTCCATCAATGAGAGAGCACCACAGAAGAGAGTGACAGCAGAATCACGGGAACCGTGATACACAGATTGTTCTCCACAATCAGCTAAGGCCTTTAAGAACATCTTTCTTTTAACCACCACCTTGCAATCACAGTATTGGTGCTTGAGGACATCTCCTGTGCACTCTGTATTTTTTCTGCTATACACATCCTCCTGGATATGCCTCCAGTTCAAACTGCTCAGTGCTACAGTTGACATCTGGTTCACCTTGAATATGATGTAGAAGTTTGGTATTAGTCCCCAGATGGGGGCATTATTCTCCTCATAGGTGAATTTGCACGTTCTATGCTTTTACTGCTTCCTGAAATGCATGGATATAGTATGTTGGATTTTGCTATATGAGAACCTCATCCTTCTCATAGGTGAATTTGAGATCTCTGTGTTTTTAATTTTATTGGGATGCAGGGGTAGATCTTTGGTCTCCCAGCTGTGCTTGAGGAGGTCCTGAAACACCTTAAAATCCATGTGTCCCTGCATTTAGATACCCAGCAGAAGCTCCTCACACCTCTCTTACACTCCCTGTAGCTGTTTGCCTTCCCCTAACTCACTTTTCCTTTCTCTGGTATATATTTTTTCCTCTTTTCTCTGGGCATCACGTCTTCTATCTTCCCCTCCTTATACCCTCATCACTTTATCTCACACTAACACACTGACTGCTTTAAAAAAATAAAATAAAAAAATCACACAAAAAGAAATTTAAAAGTAAAAAAAAAAAAAAAAAAAAGGTCAAAATATGCCTGGTGTAGGTATATAAAAAGACAAGGAAGAAAACTAGCAATAAACCACAATAAATAAAACAAAAATGGTGATGTACTGTATAGGATAAAGAGGAATGTAAGGGGGAAGAGGAATATAAGGAGAAAAGGGGTATGTGTGTGTGAATGTGTTTGTATGTGTGTAAATGTGTGTAGTGTTATAATGCAAACTATAGTAAAACAGTGTAGTGTTGTGTACTGTATATAATGCAGTGTATGTACATATGTATATAATGAAAACAGATATCAAAATCTCACTTCCTCACTTGTCTTTCTAAACCAAACCCCATCACCTGAACACTGCATCATAACTTGTAAAAGCCTGTACATAGCAGAAGGTATTACATCAAAGAGACCCAAAACACAATACAGCCAATGTGGCACATACCTACTTGCCTGCCAGTTTCTAAATTTTGTGAAGAAATTGTTCAGTCATTGAAATATTGGTTATACACAGACATTTATAGCATTTCAAGATCATACCAAACAAGTGACCAGAATGGGAAAGTTCAAAGTTTTTGGTGTCTTTTCTTTTTTTGTTGTTGTTGTGGGAGGCCACAGCTATAATGTATTTACTTGAAAATGCAGAGTGCATTTTCTACCATTGTGACAACTGGCGGACCAAGAGGACAATTCATTTGCAATTTAACACAATATTAGATTATAGAATGTCTATATGTGGTATGTACACAATGAGGAAAGCCAGAAATTAAACCAAATGATCATTTTTTCACAGGTTTCACTGTCTGAAAAATTCCAATGACAGAGATATCTACACTTGCAGCATTATATAAGTATTTATATATTACATATAAATGTAATATTGGTACTAAAATATATAATTATATGTTATTGTTGAGATCATTGAAGATGTTTAGAAGTAGAGAAGTTTCAGTTTCCCCTTTTGTTTGAACAATAAAACATTTTATGATGTAAGTTTGCAAAACATATTCCATAGGCCAAACATGATATTGTAAATGGATTTTTTTCATGACAAATATTGAACTATTCTTCTTAGTAGACTTATGGTTTTGTTGCCTGCAAATGCTTCCAAGAATTATAGCCCTACTACATTTACAGCACTTTAACCATATCCATGCTTTACATTTTAAACAGGAAAATGTTATAATGCTAAAAGCAGTGTTGGAGCACATTCAATGGGAAGTTAATTTGAAAGATAAACATACAGAATGTAATTTATCCTAAAGTCTTTGAATAAATATATTAATCAATATATACCACTAGATAATAAATAGAAAATGAACACATTAAGACTATAGTGTTTTAACAATGAGCTTCACAAGGAAATGGGATATGGGGAGGAGCATAACTAGGACATAGCTATCAGGGCTGGTGCAAGGATTTTTGCCACCCTAGGCAAAACCTAATTTTGCCGCCCCTTGACTCACACCCCTTGTGCCCGACCCATTTATGCCCCGCCTCTGTAAGTGTCAGTGTGTTCCCTATATGTGTCAGTTTGTGTGTGTGTTCTCTATATGTGTTTGTGTGTGTCAGTGTGTGTTCCCTATATGTATATAAGTGTGTCAGTGTGTGTGAGTCTCTGTAAGGATATCATTGTGCAAGTATGTGTGTGCTTCTCTATATGGGTATCAGTGTGACAGAGTGTATGTTCTCTGTATGTGACTCTCCCACCCCTTTGACTCTCTCCCCCTCTTGACTGTTGATCCCCCCTCTGACTCTCTCTCTCCCCCGTCTGACTCTTGATCCCCCTCTTGACTGCTGATCCCCCCTTTGACTCTCTCTCTCCCCGTCTGACTCTTGATCCCCCTTTTGATTGTTGATCTCCCCTTTGACTCTCTCTCTCCCAGTATGACTCTTGATCCCCCTTTTGACTGTTGAGCCCCCTTTGACTCTCTCTCCCAGTCTGACTCTTTATCCCCCCTCTTGACTGCTCATCCCCCCTTTGACTCTCTCTCTCCCCCCCTTCTGACTATTTATCCCCTCTTGACCCCCCTTCCACTTAGTCTTCCCGGTGCACGTCTCTCTCTCTTTCTCCCAATGAGTATGGTTTGGTGCTCTCCCTTGGCTGGCTATTTTTTTTTAACCTTTTCAGTGAGAGAGGGGTATACAACGCATTGCAAAGCTATGCGTTGCTTACCCCTCTGGCACTGAAAAGGTTAATGTAGCACAGTGATGCCCATTTCTCTCTCCCCCTCCGCTCCGGAGCGGAGGGGGAGAGAGGAACAGGTATCACTGTGCTACATTAAAAAAATAGCCAGCCAAGGGAGGGCACCGAAACCTACATTTTTTTTACTTCTGCAATAAGTGGTGAGTGACGGGGGGGGGCGATGCGCCCACAGAGAATGTGCGCCCTAGGCCGGCGCCTACCTCACCTATAGGTGGCGCCAGCCCTGATAGCTATCCTGCAAGTATGCTCTAAACATGTCACATGCAGTGGGACCACCCCTACAGGTTAAACGATGTTCAAGTGTATCAGTTATCAGCCCATACTCTGGGAGAAGGTCATATAGAGATGTGTCACTACCACCACAATCATTACAACCACCATTGCAAGCTTGACACCACTGAGTCACTTGACTTGCTTTCTGTGATAATGTTGATGTGTTCAGAAATATTGGAATGTTATTGTTGATGTTTCTGTTGATGCTGCTGCTGGTAAAATCCATTTGCTGACTTTTTCCATTATGATTTCTTTTGTTTTTTAACCCTAACTTTCTCTCTCGTCCTCCACAGTTCAACCCTTCAGTAGGTCTATAAGCAGAAATATGCTGCTAATTACCACACCTTGGCACACATAGATCACACTTTTGCAGGAATTCAGTAATTTTATGCTTAAACAGGGGATCCTGCAAAGTAGCAATAATGTATTCCTCATTGTTTTTAATGGACACTATGTGAGGATCCTGCTCAAAGCATGCTATCTAGTGATGAGCGAGCATGCTCGGCCGAAGCTCGGTTCGACTCGAGCATCGCTCTGCTCGGCACATGGCGGTACTCGTACGAGTACCGCATGTGCTCGCCCGCCATGTTCGGGTCTCCTCCCCGCATGTTTCGCAGCTGCTGCGCAGCCAGTAAACGTGCGGGGAGGCTCTGACATCAGTGTAATGCCAGCAGCCATGTTGGCTGCTGGCATTACACTGATTGGCTGGCCAGAACCCGTGATCGGGTGCTGTATAGCACCCGACGCGCGAGTTCGGCTCATTCTTAGCCAGGGAGAGATGCGCTTAGGCAGGGAAAGTCAGTGTAGGGAGAATAAAATTGTTGAAACTCTTTCAAGACCCAAAAGTCCTTTTTAGGACTGTTGTGTGTGGGGGCAGCATTTATATTTTGTTTGGGGGGGCACAATTTCCTTTTTTTTGTGGGGGGGATATTTGTAAGGTGACATATAATACTACATGCACAGGAAGTCAGTGTAGGGAGAATAAAATTGTTGAAACTCTTTCAAGACCCAAAAGTCCTTTTTAGGACTGTTGTGTGTGGGGGTAGCATTTAATTTTTTTTGGGGGTGGCAGAATTTCATTTTTTTGTGGGGGGGGACATGTTCTAAGGTGACATTGTACTAGGTGCACAGGGACAAATATTTCACAGTGCAGTGACAAGCTGACATATTCTGTTAGGTGCACAGGGCCAATGATTTTACAACGCAGCGACAAAAAGGGCCATTTTAAACGTGTGCCTAGCCATAGATTATTGTCACATTCTGTTTAGTGTGCAAATTCACAAATTAATGTCACATATTCCGTTCACTGTGCCTAGCCGCAGATTAGCGTCACATTCTGTTTCGTGTGCCTAGCCGCAGATTAGCGTCACATTCTGTTTCGTGTGCCTAGCCGCAGATTAGCGTCACATATTGTTTAGTGTGCCTAGCCGCAGATTAACGTCACATATTGTTTAGTGTGCCTAGCCGCAGATTAGCGTCACATATTGTTTAGTGTGCCTAGCCGCAGATTAGCGTCACATTCTGTTTCGTGTGCCTAGCCGCAGATTACCGGCATATATTCCGTTTAATATGAAGAAGGGGGGTAAAAAGGGACGGGGAAGTGGACGTGATCCTGATAGTTCAGGGCGCGGGTCAGGACGCGTAGAAACTGTGCCTGGTGCCAGAGCACAAGAAAGAAAGACATCCACCATACCTAGCTTCATGTCTCAGTTTACAGGGCGTCGCAGGACATCACTCTCGAGGTCAGACCACTGCGAACAGGTGGTCGGTTGGATTTCAGCTGATACTGCTTCCAGTCAGTTAAGCACCACCCTGTCTTCCACCAAGTCCACTCTCACTAGCCAAGAGTCTGGTCAACATAATCCTCACCCTGATCATCCTTCCTCCCACCATAGAGGGTCTGGCCAAAGAAGTGATCCCACACTGGGATATAGTGAGGAGCTCTTCTCATCACCAATCCTTGATTTGAACCTCTCTCCAAGCACGCTTGCAGAGGAACATGAGATCTTGTGCCCTGATTCACAACCTCTAGAGGGTACCCAATCACAAGAAGATGACAGAGGGGAACGACATTTAAGGTCAAAGGAAGTGGATGATGATGATGAGACACAGTTGCCATCAAATCAACCACAATTACTGTCTCAAGACCTTGATGAGGAGGATGATACACAGTTGTCAATGACTGAGGATGTGGTGGGATCAAGAAATGAGGAGGATGATCAGAGTGAGGAAGTGGAGGAGGACTTGGTGGACGATGAGGTCACTGACCCCACCTGGGAAGGTGGAAAGTCGAGCGATGACAGCAGTCCTGAGGGTGAGCCATCTGCAGCACCGCAACAGGCTGGAAGAGGCAGTGGTGTGGCTAAAGAAAGAAGGCGGACCGCACCAAACCGGCCCGCAAATGTTCCACGGAGCACCCCCTTGCGTAAATCTCCCTTGCCAAGGGCTAGGTGTCCCGCGGTATGGCGTTTTTTTAAGGAAAGTGCGGACGACAAAAGAATTGTAGTTTGCAACCTGTGCCACACCAGAATGAGCCGAGGCATGAACACTAGCAACCTCACCACCACCAGCATGATCCGACACATGGCATCCAAGCACCGTAATAAGTGGGAGGAACGCCCGGATCGCCAATCTGTGTCTGCAGGCCACACCACTGCCTCCTCTTCCCCTGTTTTCGGTGCCGGCCAATCGCCTGTCGAAGGCGCAGGCCCGCATACCTCCCGCCCTGCACCTGTACCATCTGAAGCACCATCAGCGACCACATCCACTTCCCTGTCCCAGCGCAGCGTCCAAATGTCGTTACCCCAGGCATTTGAGCGCAAGCGAAAATACCCAGCCACCCACCCACAGGCCATAGCACTAACCTCACACCTTTACAAATTACTGGCCATCGAAATGCTGCCATTTAGGCTTGTGGACACTGAGTCCTTCCGCAGCCTGATGGCAGCAGCTGTCCCTCGGTACGCAGTCCCCAGCCGCCACTACTTTTCCCGGTGTGCCGTCCCCGCATTACACCACCATGTGTCCCGTAACATCACCCGTGCCCTGACCAACGCAGTTACTGGGACGCTACATTTCACTGACGGCACACTGGGTGAATGTCGTGGAGGCTGGGAGCGACTCGGACCCTGGGATGGCACAGATGCTACCCACGCCGAGGATTGCGGGCCCTACCTCCATCAGGGTTTCCGCCAGCACCTACGTTATTGGCTCCTCCTCCTCCTCCTCCGTTTCCACCTCCGAATTCTCTGCACGCAGCGTCACTCACCCATCAGCCGGTAGCTGGAAGCAGTGTAGCACTGCAGTGGGGAAGCGTCAACAGGCCGTGCTGAAGCTGATCTGCCTTGGGGACAAACAGCACACGGCCTCAGAGCTGTTGCAGGGGATTAGTCACCAGACCGAGCAGTGGCTCTCGCCACTCAACCTGCAACCAGGCATGGTTGTGTGTGATAATGGGCGTAACTTGGTGGCGGCTTTGGAGCTCGGCAAGCTCACACACGTACCATGCCTAGCGCATGTATTTAATTTAGTGGTTCAGCGATTTCTAAAAACCTACCCCAATTTGCATGATCTCTTGACGAAGGTGCGCCGCGTGTGTGCACATTTCCGTAAGTCATCTACAGCTTCAGCCGGCCTGTTGACGCTGCAGCAGCGCTTACAATTGCCAGCTCACCGGCTGCTGTGTGATGTGAGCACGCGCTGGAACTCCACCTTACACATGTTGGCCCGGCTTTGTGAGCAGCAGAGGGCAGTAGTGGAGTACCAGCTGTTACACGGTCGTCGCCTCTCCGTTCAACTTCCTCTAATCAGAAGTGAGGAGTGGGAATGGATGTCAGACCTTTGTGAGGTTTTACGCAATTTTGAGGAATCGACACAGATGGTGAGCGGCGATAACGCTATTATCAGTGTAACCATCCCACTTCTGTGTCTACTGAAACGCTCGCTGCTCACAATTAAAACCGACGCTTTGCATGTGGAAGAGGTGGAAATGGGGGAGGAAGAGCTTACACAAGGTGATAGCCAGAGCACCCTCACTTCGTCTTCTCAGCGACAATTGGAGGAGGCGGAGGAGGAGGAGGAAGACACGGTTGCCTCCGCTACAGAGGGTAGCCATGGAACTTTATTTCCATCTCTTCAGCGTGGGTGGGCAGAAGAGGAGGAAGAGGATGAGGAGATTGAGAGTCATCCTCCTGGTGAGGACAGCGAAATCTTGCCTGTTGGTACTCTGGCACACATGGCTGACTTTATGTTAGGCTGCCTTTCCCGTGACCCACGCGTTATACGCATTTTAGACAACACGGATTACTGGGTGTTCACCCTTCTGGACCCCCGCTACAAAGAGAATTTCTCATCTCTCATTCCTCCGGTGGAGAGGACAAGCAAAATGGTGCAATACCAGAAGGTTCTTGTCGAAAAATTGCTCCAAAATTTTCCATCTGACAACGCTGGCGGCAGAGTACGTGCTACCTTGGCCAACCGAGAAGGGGAGAAAAGGGGAGCACACAGCAGTTCCGACAAAGGCAGGGCAACACTCTCCAAGGCGTGGGACACCTTCATGACACCCCGCCAGCACCCTCACCCTGATGCGCAGCCTAGTGTCACAAGGAGGGAAAAGTTTTGGAAGATGGTGAAGGAGTACGTAGCAGACCGTGTCAGCGTCCTCACTGATCCCTCTGTGCCTTACAACTACTGGGTGTCCAAGCTGGACACGTGGTATGAACTGGCACTCTACGCCTTGGAGGTGCTGGCCTGCCCTGCCGCCAGCGTTCTGTCTGAGCGGGTATTTAGTGCTGCTGGTGGCATCATAACAGATAAGCGTATCCGCCTTTCCACCGAAAATGCTGATAGGTTGACACTTATAAAAATGAACAAGGCCTGGATTTCCCCTGACTTCTCCACTCCACTGGAGGAAAGCCCCGGGTGAACATAAAGTCACTTTAGATATGTTATTTACAATGATGGGAATACTCTGTATTCCCATTCACCCCTTCCACCCAAAAAACGGGTATATGGTTGACTCTTAATCTTCTCATTCTCCTCCTCCTCTTCCATATGCCCTGTGATATAATTTTTATATAGGGCCAGCTCACCAGCGGGCCCTGTGATATAATTTTTATATAGGGCCAGCTCACCAGCAGGCCCTGTGATATAATTTTTATATAGGGCCAGCTCACCAGCGGGCCCTGTTTGACAATTTTTGTATAGGTCAGCTCACCAGCGGGCCTTCTCATATAATGTTTTATTGGGTCAGCTCTCTAGCGGGCCTTCGCGTATAATGTTTAGGATGGTCAGCTCCACAGCAGACCCTCACCCATAATGTTTTAGATGGTCGGCTCAGCAGCAGACCCTCATTCCTAATGTTTTAGATGGTCAGCTTAGCGGCATGCCCTCGCCCCTAATGTTTTAGAGGGTCACCAGCAGGCCATTAATCCTAATTTTTCAAGGCTGTGTATGATGCCCTCCTTTATGTGTAATAAAGGGTGTATTGGAGTGACATTTCAGTCTAATTTTTGGCAGCCCTTTCACTTAGTGCATAGGCTTTATGAGTGTTGGACCACTACCTGAACTATTATAACACAATGTGAATGAGGCCCTCCATTTTGTGATATACAGGTTGTATCGGAGTGCCTCAGGTCCTCCCATTGAATTAAATAGGGCTGGGGTGTTCGACAGAGCAGAAGGTAGTTCTTGGCTTCATCCACTAAGTCACTTTTACTCAATGGATCAGACCCCACTGTTCCGACTATAAATTTTGGACTTAACAAGGGCAAACGGACATGTTGTAAAACCTGTGGTAGCTGCGGCCTCCGTTCCTGAATGCTGTACCTTACCCGGGCCATAACCACGTTGAACACCTGCTTTACGCTGCGCACGTTTCCCTCTTAATCATGGCCCCAGTTCCGAAAAATCGATGAAATTTTTTGCAGAATTTGCAGATGATATACAAGTAAATATACAGCAAATACTGTTTGGTAACAATTTTTCGCCTAAAATCTTTTTATCTTCCTTTTTGTGTGTTTTACGGTCAGTCTGTAAAAATGGCGTACTACGGGCAAAACATCGTTCCCAGCAGCGACGTTGGAGTCCAAGATGCATCCAGACATCCTCCCTATGCTGTCCCTGAACCATTTCTGTGGTGTTTCCATCCTTTTCTGACCTTTTCCTATGAACCAGGCACCCTCCCCTCATCAGAGCAGGGGGTGCCTGGTGTAATGCTCGAGTCCTCCCATTGACTTCAATGGGGTTCGGGTGCTCGGCCGAGCACTCGAGCCTCCGGGGGCGCTCGGCCAGAGCACCCGAACACCCGAGCATCGGGGTGCTCGATCATCACTAATGCTATCATGTCCTTCAATAGCTGGAGCATGTATGTGTTGTCATTATTATAAGATTCATTAGTCATGTTACTAATTTTTTTCTGCAGTAAATATATTGGTCAGATAATTTTACTAATTCCTATCCCTACATGACTAGCTAGCAATATGGCCTCCTCAAAAAGGTTTCATCAGTTCCAGTTTTGTGTTGTACATTTACTAACTGCCATATTCTGCTTCTACAATCACAGTAGCATGTGCAATAGGAAATTTCATTTTGTAGGGACCTCCATTTTCAGCTGATAATGGGGCAGGTTGTTACTCTCTTGTATGGAAAATAATGCATTCTGAACATTACAGGAGTGGCTAAAATAAGCACAGAATTGCAGGTTATATTCAGCTTGCTGAGGTTTTTGGATTCTGACAACTAAATTTAGTATAGGCATGAGAATATAGTTTGCACTAGTAAGTGTACAAAATCAAGGGTAATAAACTCTAGTATAGTGTGGTGCACTCTAAAGCTCAAGATTAGGGCTGGGCGAAAGGTCCCGTCGGGTTCCAGCAAAAAAATCCACAAAAACCATGTGGTTGTCTGTTTTTTTGGGGTAAGATCAACCTTAAACAAAGTCCTTAAAATAAACCAAACAGTCTAGTGCTCAACAAGTGACTCAGATCTTTTATTCACATCGAGAGGCGTCAGTTGTAAAAAGCGCTGTGTTTTATTAAGAGAACTGCATGAACATTCTGAGCATGTTATGTACAAGATGAAAACTATGCAAAAATGATGACTTTGCTGCATCCAATACAAAACATTTTAAAAAAGGATGCTAGAAATTATGGGCTTGATTCAAATGTTGGCGACATAAAAGCCGGTAGGGCAAAATGGATACCCACTGACAAAAGAAAATGTCTACAGTTAGGGAAAAATTATTTGATCCCCTGCTGATTTTGTATGTTTGCCCACTGACAAAGAAATGATCAGTCTATCATTTTAATTGTAGGTTTATTGGAACAGTGAGAGACAGAATGACAAAAAAAAAAATCTAGAAAAACGCATTTCAAAAAAGTTATAAATTGATTTGCATTTTACTGAGAGCAACAAGTATTTGACCCCCTATCAATCAGCAAGATTTCTGGCTCCCAGGTGTCTTTTATACAGGTAACAAGCTGAGATTAGGAGCACTCTCTTAAAGGGAGTGCTTCTAATCTCAGCTTGTTTCCTGTAACAAAGACACCTGTCCACAGAAGAAATCAATCAGATTCAAAACTCTCCACCATGGCTAAGACCAAAGAGCTGTCCAAGGATGTCAGGGACAAGATTGTAGACCTACACAAGGCTGGAATGCGCCAAGCAGATTGGGGAGAAGGTGACAACAGTTGGTGCAATTATTCGCAAATGGAAGAAACAAAAAATAACTGTCATTCTGCCTCGGTCTGGGGCTCCAGGCAAGATCTCACCTCATGGAGTTAGTTTCAATGATCATGAGAACGGTGAGGAATCATCCCTGAACTACACGGGAGGATCTTGCCAATCTTGTCAATGATCTCAAAGCAGCTGGGACCATAGTCACCAAGAGAACAATTGGTAACACACTACTCAGTGAAAGACTGAAATCCTGCAGTGCCCGCAAGGTCCCCCTGCTCAAGAAAGCACATGTACAGGCCCGTCTGAAGCTTGCCAGTGAACATCTGAATGACTCAGAGGAGAACAGGGTGAAAGTGTTGTGGTCAGATGAGACCAAAATCGAGCTCTTTGGCATCAACTCAACTCGTCGTGTTTGGATGAGGAGGAATGCTGCCTATGACCCCAAGAACACATCCCCAACGTCAAATATGGAGGTGGAAACATTAAGCTTTGGTCGTGTTTTTCTGCTAAGGGGACAGGACAACTTCACCGCATCAAAGGGACAATGGATGGGGCCATGTACCATCAAATCTTGGGTGAGAACCTCCTTCCCTCAGCCAGGGTATTGAGAATGGGTCGTGGATGGGTATTCCAGCATGACAATGACCCAGAACACATGGCCAAGGCAACAAAGGAGTAGCTCAAGAAGAAGCACAGTAAGGTCCTGGACTGGCCTAGTCTCCAGAACTTAATACCATAGAAAATCTGTGGAGGGAGCTAAAGGTTCGAGTTGCCAAATGTCTGCCTCAAAACCTTAATGACTTGGAGAGGATCTGCAAAGAGGAGTGGGACAAAATCCCTCCTGAGATGTGTGCAAACCTGGTGGCCAACTACAAGAAACATCTGACCTCTGTGATTGCCAACAAAGATTTTGCCACCAAGTACTAAGTCATGTTAAAATAAACCTACTGCTAAAATTATAGATTGATCATTTCTTTGTCAGTGGACAAACATACAAAATCAGCAGGGGATCAAATCATTTTCTCCCTAACTGTAAGTCGGTATTCAAATGTCCTACCACCTAAAAGCACAACGGACGTTAGGCCACAGAAAAGGTCTTGTGGCCAAACATCCGTTTTGTGCGTTAAGTTCCTAAACTGCAGCTAATTAATGGCATTATTGGGAACTTAACAGTAAAAAAAGCTAACAATCGGTTACACTCAGACACGTTAGGTTTAGGTAAAAACACAACTTTATTTAAGCGAACAAGAAATAATGTAACCCTCACGGTTCCAGTAAATAGCATCAACTGACACAAGACAGGATACAAGTGGTTACCCACACAGGTCCAGTATGGTACACAACACAATACTGACACAGGTCAGGTACTATCGTGATACAGTGTATGAGTCCGATATCACAGGGGGAGCCACTGGCAGAGTGGCTAGCAATAGCTGCAGTACAATGTCGCCTAATGCAACGGGAGTCAACAATTGGGATAAGAGTAACGGAGGCAAGGGTAACTAGCACGGTTCCACTACAGTGGACGCCCACCATGGACTACAATAGGCTGGTCAGAGCTCGTGCCAAACAGAGGCCCAACAGAGAGGTCAACACCAATGCTCTTGCTATGCCCCAAAGGGTTAATGTGCTTCACATAAAATGGATGGCAACCGGAAGCATCGAAGCAGCGAAGCCAATAGGAGAGCAGCATAATAGAGATGGACAGAATGTCACTCAGATCACGGGCGCCGTGATACAAACTCAAAACAAGCAATATATAAAATGCCAAGAGACTTGGCATCTAAGTTAGTCTATATCTATAAGTAACACCAGGCAAACTGTCTCACTCACTAGGAACCTCATGGTAATGGTGTATGATTGCTAGTTTGTTGCACTGTATATTAGCTTGATTGAGAGTGCTTCTATCTTGCTTCCTCATACTTATGTAGTCAGCGCATTCAGGAAACTGAAATTGTGGTACTCATTAAAATGGGGTATAAGATAGTCGGGGCTGAGATCTGTGTATGTCGTATTGCATGTTGAATGACCTATAATACTAAAAATAAAATCCTGCTATCTCCACTCCTGGTCACGGTGCTTCACCTAATACCCCCGGGGATCTTTAGACAGTACACCAGTTCCAGCAAATTTCCCGATCTTAGGCACCTGGTGACCCGAAATAACAGACACACGACAAGTGTATGTGCTATAATCTTAGTTCCGCTTTATTGCAGTTGTGCAGAAAGTTTTATTGGGATAAATATATGGGTGGGTCACACATCCCGGGAAAATCACACCTCCAGGACATGGGTCACAATCTTGCAGTTACAGTATTTGCATATCATTACATATCATTATAGCCTATGCAGATCATCACTACCTATGCAGAGCATTGCATCTTATACACATCATTAGATCCTATGCAAAATTTTATTTTGAAGATTCTCATAAATCCTCTAGATGGCACCACAAGGCTGGAGTATGTGTCAAGTCAAATGACCAATTTCCATTAAGCCTTGACCTCTTACCTGCCCCAAGCTCATGGTCCACAAGAGGAGCATCTTACTACAAAGACGAGGAACCAAAACAATTTTTAACCACCTGGCTAAATGTCCCTTATGTGTACATCTATGTCTGAGACAATAACATCCTTTAGAACAACATTTACTGGCGGTTATATAGAAATGGCAAATGTAGCAATCATCCTATCATGAATTTTTTTTCTGTATTTTAAGTTTATTAGCCAAGCTAAAGCATTAACCCCTTCATGTCACATTATCCAGGGCCTACCAGCCTGAACCAATAAATGGATATATCCTTCCAAATACTGTGCTCATAAATACACCATTTGGTACTACCGCATATCGCAAAGCTTATATTGTGTTACACTCAGGACTATGTGAAGCAGACTAACATCACATCTTTAGATGTAAGTCCACACTGACATTTGTCACTCGTTGCTATTAATACTCCCTCACAGGGTCCGTGGGAACAATATTTATTTACATTTCCCTGATTAGAGAGAGTTCTTTTATTTTAATTTGCCAGGTTTTTAACAAAAAGTTAGATTTTATTTAAGTAGGTGTCTTTGCATTTTTGGTATTGTTTAATACTTCCTGTAATAAACAATCCATCTTGTATCTCCTAGGGATTAGGTTTGGTGCTGATAGGGGATTTTTTTTCTTCCTCTTCTTTTGTATACATTTCTATCAATATATTATCCCAGCATACTACAACACGTCATATACAGGTACCCTATATACATCATTGGGTGGTGCACCACGATCTCTTCAATACGGTAGAAAATGGGTCTGAGGAGTGCGTCTGTGTTGATGAATGGAGTCTGGGGAAAGAATAATTTGAACAGGGTTTTTTTTGGATATTCAGGGGACAGTTAATAAAAAAATAAATAAAATAAGAAATTTGTACAAAACATGATAGAGACAGGGACCCCCTGATGTAAGCTGCCACTAGGGTAGACTGATACTTGACCTGATAGAGTATTTTGTAGAGGATGATTTGTAAGATTTGTTGTTATAGGCCCAAGTCCTGAGGAAACATTGATTTGTAGGACTTAGACTTGTTTGGCACAAGCCCTAAGGATACATTGATTTGTAGGACTTAGGCTTGTTAGAAACAAGCCCCCAAAAAATGTTTATTTTTTTGTAGGCCTATGCTTTTTTTTGCATTTTTTTTATTAAAACACAAGAGAAAAAATGCCCTACTGGCCTAGTTCCAGCAGGTCATGTCATGTTAGCCAGTGGCCACTGTCCATTGTCAAATGCCCTGATATAATTTGCAACTATTGTTCATGCTGCTGAGTTGTTTAAGTAGCAGGATGATTACGCAGCTCAAAGGGAACGGGATCAACAACAGCAGTAACATGGGTGATGATGGTTCCACTTGCCACGACTAGCTCCAGTGATGCGCCTGGAGAAGTAGCAGCACCATAACTAACCCCCGCCAATTCAGGTATATGTGGAGAAAAGAAGAAGTTGGCCACTAATGCTTGTCTCCACCTGCCCCTCCTCCAAAATTATGGGTGTGTTGAGAACAGAATTTTTTTCCCTTGAGAGCAGGAACTGCTCCTCTCACATCAGCAACTGCAGTGTGCACAGTGTAAATAAGTGAAGGTCTGGGAACAATGGGTACATCTGCACTCACATGAAACACCTGGCACAACTCTATGTAAACACCATGACACTTTGGGTTCCCAATGTAAAATCCCCCCACCAGAAACCAAGTACTGCTGCTGTCACTATGCCCCTTGTCCACTGCATGCTAAGGACACATGACAACATGTAGACAGTTTAATAGTAATAACGAGCCCTCCTTGCCACCAACTTAGCATATTCTGCAGAATGGAATCTCCTCAGATGCCGCTTGATGCCCTGCTTGCGATTCTCCTCCACCACACTGCCTTTTGTGGTCAGAAAACCACACAGTGTGCAGTGGGTGGACACAAACTTCCACATCCTGACATCTACAGAATAGCTACCACTTGGCAGGGGAGATAACAATGAATGAGGTGGATTAGCAGAAGATGTAGTTACCCAACTGTAAGAAGGTGATGGTGAGTTAGTTGTTTTGCTTATCACCGAACTTTCAGCCTCTGGCTGATTTTCTCTATTCTTCTTCCTCCACCTCGCCTCTTGTTGCCTTTCGGGAGAGTCAGGGGGTACAGCAACAGTGGTGCCCAATTTCTGTGGTGGGTGTTTGGTTTTAACATTTTTCACATAAATGTCATGCTATCTGTGTCTCATGTGTGTGTTATCAGAGCAGTTGTGCCAAGGTGTGCTCCCTCCTTTTCCCTTCTCACTGACAAATTGTGCACAGTGCCGTTGTTGATGACTGCACTGTGCCAGCCACAAAAGAAAATAGTCCAACACCCATGACTTCAGCGGGGGAGGAAGGTGGAGAAGAATGTACTCTTTCTTCTTCTCCTCCATATTCCCCTTCACTGGCTGGGGTAGAGCAGGATGTTGCTGCTGTTGCTGCTACTGCCTCAGAATCAGAAATGCAACTAGTACCAGGAGTATTGCTGCTGCTGGTAAGTGGAGACTGTCCTAGTCCTGCATCACTTGTTGACCCATTTCCACTGTGCCCATGGTGGTCTGTGGCACACTAGCCTGCTCCTCAGAATCTTGCTGCACTTGCAACCCAGCAGCAGCAGGAATTAGAGCAGTTGCAAACTCCGCAAATTCCAAAAGCTCCCTGGTGGTGGTGATGCCCATCCTCATCCCTGTCTCCCATTTCTTCTCAGTTTGGGCTAAAAGGGCCACCAATGTCTCTTCCACTCCAGCTTCTGCACCATCACCACTGCAACCAGCCCCTCCTTGCTGCTGCTGCGCCTCCATTCCAGATATCTCACTGGGTGAAGGAGGTGATGAGAAATGTGACAGAGGAGCCCCTAATGTCATACTTGCCATTTCTTGGTGACCTGAAGAAGGCAAACTGGCAGAACGAGCAGTAGACACAGGCAGCTGTTCTGTTCTCCTGGTGATGGTGGTATTATTGCTGCTCGCAACAATTCTGCCTTCTTCAGGATCATATTCCACCTAGACAATGCCAAGAAGGGAAGGGGATTCCCAGGGTCAGGGGAATGGTGTGGGCTCCCTTGACTACTAGTCTGGATGCTCTGCATTGCTTCTCCTACCACTCCCCTAACGCCAGTCACACCAGCTGCTTCACCATCACTGTTACTACTACTGACACCAACCACATCAATTTCAGCCCCTGAGTCTTCCTCCTCAGTCACTAGTAATATGATGATCACCCCCTCCTTCAATCCTAACACTACCAAGCTGCTGGACCTTGTTAGTAGTAGTACTAGTTACTGGACTGCTTGGGGACTGCAAGTGTGACTTAGGGTTCCCTGCTATCACAATTGGCATCATCTTTTCCTTCCCCCCACAGAGAATTACAAGACACACTGGCAGCAGGTTCAGAACTGGCAGCAAGCACAGGCGGCTGACCTGTCCTGCTCTCACTACTACCCTCTTTTTCCCCCCATAAGATTAATTTGCCCAAGATCCCTAGGGGTGATTTAGGGGGACTGGCCAGCAATCAGTCTGTAGTGGTCAATTCCTCCTCAGACTCACTTGACAAATAAGGGTTCTTCCAGAGCCTCCTTTTATTGCTTGGAAACCAGCTCATAGTGATAGCAGTCACTGTGAGCCTCTCCTGCCTCAACTTTGCTATAAATTTCACATCACAACAGCACAGCACCTCTCTCTCACTCTGTAGCTGTTGGTATTGTGTTTCACTTCCTGGAGAACTTTTTGTAGAGAAAAGGCGAAAAACACTTTAATAAAGGGACAAAAACTTTCTAGCAATTGAAAAAATAGTGAAGAATTGTTGCCAATGGGAGAAAACTCCAAAGATTTTAATCTCTTTATATAAAGTGGATTTTCCCTCAAAAAAGCAGACAACCATGTGGTTTTCGTGGATTTTTTCAAGGAAAAACAACAGGACCTTTCGCCTACCTTTAATCATGTATCATTAGAGGTGAGCAGACAAGGGCATAGTGACAGCAGCAGTACTTGGTTTCCAGGGGATTATTGATTTTACATTGCGGACGTAAGAGTCAAGGTTTTTGCTTTCAGTTGTGCCAGTTGTTGGATGTGAGAGCAGATGTGTTCATGGTTCCACTATTTCCTGTACACACTGTGAACATTTAAGTTGCTGATGGGAGGCACAGTTCCTTCTTGCTGTCAAGGGAAAAATGTATATTCCAACAACATACCTATGACTTTTGACGAGGGGCAGGAGGAGAAACATTATTGACCAACCTCTTTTCTCCACATATAACTGAAGTGGTGGGGCTAGTTGTGGTGCTGCTACTGCATCAGTGAATCACTGGAGCTAGCAGTGTTAAGTGGAACCATGATCATCATCACCCATATCACTGCTGTTCTTGATACCTTTCCCTTGGAGCTGCCTAATTGTGCTGCTGCTTAAAAAACTCAGCAGCAGCAGCAAGAACAGTAGTAGCAAATGCTGTAATGATGCTGTTGCATTTGCCAATGGCAACTATTACCTGACCTGCTGACACTAGGCCAGAAGGGTTTTTTCTTTTTTTTTCTTTATTTAAACCAGAGGCCTACAAAAAAAAATTGGGGGGGGTTGTTTCTAAGAAGCCTAGTCCTACTCATCACTGATTGCTCAGGGCTTGTGATGCTAACAAGTGTGAGTGCTAAAAATGATATCTGATTCCTCAGGGTATTTGACACTAACAAGCCTGAGTGTTAAAAATTATCTCTGATTCCTCAGGGCTTGTGACACTAAGAAGCCGAAGTCCTACAAATCAATGTTTCCTCAGGGCTTGGGCCTAACAAAAGTCTAAGTCATACAAATCAATGTTTCCTCAGCTCTTGGGCCTAAGTCTAAATCCTACACATAAATGTTTCCTATGGGCTTGTGCCTAACAAGTCTAAGTCCTACAAATCAAAGTTTATTCTGGGCATCTGCCAAACAAGTGTAAGTCCTACAAATCAATGTTTCATCAGGCCTTAGCGACATAACACTGAAATAAGTCCTACAACAAATCAGTGTTTGCTTAATGCTTGTACTAAACAATTCTAAGTTCTACAAATCAATATTTCCCTAGGGCTTGTATCAAACAAGTCTAAATTCTACAAATAAATGTTTCCTAATAACAAGCCTAATTCCTATAAAATTCTCCATCTTGTCAATTATCAGTCTGCTCCAGTCACAGTGGATGTCTGGGGGTACTTGCCTCTGTCACGTTAAGTGCTAATGTTTTATTTTATTTTTTATTTTATTTATTTATTTAGTTTTAATTAACTATCCCCCCCAGTCAACAACCCCCCCCAAAAAGAAAATCCCCATTCAACTGATTCTTTCCTCAGACTCCACCAACACAGGCACCCTCAAAACCCCCTTTTATACCAAAATAAATAAATTAAATAAAATGTGTTGTGTGTAAATTCAGTCTTTCCATTGATTTCAATGCAATGAGCTAGGTAAAAAAAACCAGAAAAAGCACTTTTCCCTGGAAATTTTCCGCCAGATGGGAAGTACCATTTTTTGCCGAATTTGGTTTGAGGCGAAAATATTTGCACATTTCTACTCGATACATGATTAATAGAAGGTTCAAAAGACACACCAAAAAGAAGTATGAAAGAAGACACAGAAGGAAAACTCCATAAATTAGGTAACCCAAGATCATAAAGTAAGAATCCAAATAACTTTATCCAGGCAAAAAATATAACCAAAAAAAAAAACAATAACGTCTCTAAATATTAAAAACAATAAAACCAAAAAACACACTCAGGTAGACAGTTCATGCCCATTTATATGAGATGCAAACCAGTGAAGATAATATTAAAGTAAAATCAATCTATAGGATACATGAAATATGGAAACTGGTTTCAAAATATAAGTAGTCTTTTTATACTTCTATATCTCCTACTAACATTCAATAATATAAATATATAAGTAAATAGAATTCTACATAATAAATCAATATTGTATAGCACGGTATACGAAGTGGAATATGCTACAATGATATCACTAAAGAGCGGTGTGCTGAAAAGGCAATAGAAAAGCCACTATACAAGTATAAAAAGTGCACAGTGTGGACAGAAATATATAAATAAACATATCTATACTATAAAAGAGAACATGGTCACATGACCACAAATTCTCCAGATGTGCCAAACACAGCCGTTGTGGGTACAAGGAGGATATATGCATATCTCCTCCATTTTGCCTGAGTAGGACATACATGGGGCTGAGGACTTTACCCCTCCTCACTATTTTGCCACTCCCCACTATCTCCTCTGCTTAAAAAATAAAGCATGGGTGACATGCTCTGCTACCACTTATGGCATTTACCCCACTGGCTCTCACTTTCCCACTTTTGTCCTCCTACTTTGCTCTTCTTCCCTTCCACCTTCACTCTCTGCAAGGACTTCTCCCAACATCCCAATCTCCTCTAAAAATAAAAACATACAAATGCCCAATTTACACCGTCAGCACTCACACATATACTATATTGCCTCACACTTTCTGGGAGACTTCCGTTAGGTAACACAAAACATACAGTACTTCACTGGACCTCACTGGGTTAACCCTTTCAGCAATGCTTTGCATACCACTCTGGGACTCAAAAGGTTGTACTTTTGTTGTTGAATCTATTTGTGTTTTTTCCTTTCCATACTTCCCATGTTTGGCCTAATTGGTGATAAGGCAGGTTACATTCTGTATGGAATATAATAAATTGCAAGCATTGTAGGACCAGTTAGAATGTGCACAGATTTTGTGGACAATATTCACTACTGTGGACATGGGAGGCAACAGGTATATGCAACCTATTTGCCATTCTCTGGGCAACTATGATGTTGGAGCCATTGTCAGCAGACACAAAGCCAGCTGTCAAGCAACGTGATATGAACCATTTGTCTATCACTTGCTGTGGTTTCTTTAACCCCTTGAGTGCCAGCTACTTATGCCGTACGAGTGGACACAGCTGTACCTGCTGTGCCACGCTCGTACGGCGTAAGAGAGAAATGCGGTCACTGCATGAGCCGGTATAACCGGCATGCAGTTGCCGCATTAAAAAAAAAAAAGCCCCTGGCACTCATGGGGAGGCATGAGGATCACTCCTCATGCCTCCCCAGTTATTGATCTCCCAGCCGATCGGGCTGGGAGATCAATACACACAAAGGAGAAACAAAGTTTCTCCTTCCCCCTCTCTCCTACCCGAACTTCCGGGTAGGAGTGGGCGGGACCGGGGGAATCCTCCAAACGTCATCGGTGACATGGTCACCGATGACGTTAGGGAAGTTTCCCCGATCCTGTTCACTCCTACCGGTGGTAGGAGTGAAGGGCAGGAGAGCTCTTGCTCTCCTGCGGTCGCAACATTGATCTCCCAGCCTATCGGCTGGGAGATCAATGACTGGGCAGACACCAGGAGGGGTCCTGATGTCCCCCACGAGGTCTGAAATGTCTTAAATAAAAAAAATAATAAAATTAAAGTAACCCTGTGAGTGCCACAGGGTCCCAGCACATTGCTTTGCAATGTGCTGGAGACCCCTGTTGCACTCACAGGGTCTATTCTTTGGGGGGGATTTTTTTTTTTTTTAAGACCTCATTGGGGGGATCAGGGGGGATCCTGATGCCCCTCAATGAGGTCTATAATTAGAAAAAAAAAAAAAAAAAATTTTAACCCTGTGTGTGCCACAGGTGGGGGTCCAATGCACCCCCCCCCCCCTCCTGTGGCACACACAGGGCTTTTATCATTATTTTGTTACCAGAGATTGTTGGGGGGCCATCAGGATTGCTCCTGATGGCCCCCCAACAAGCTCTGATTACAAAGTAATGATAAAAAAAAAATTAACCCTCTGAGTGCCACAACGGTCCAATGCATTGCTTTGCAATGCGCTGGAGACCCCGGTGGCACTCACAGGGACACTTTTTTTGATAACTTTTTTTTTTTTTTTGTAAGACCTCATTGGGGGGATCAGGGGGGTTTGTATACCCCTCAATGAGGTCTATAATAAAAAAAAGTAAATAAAAAAAAAATTAACCCTGTGTGTGCCACGGGGGGGGGGGGGCAATGCAGCCCCCCTTCTGCGGCACACACAGGGCTTTTATCATTACTTTGTTATCAGAGATTGTTGGGGGGGGGTCATCAGGATTGGTCCTGATGGCCCCCCAACAAGCTCTGATTACCAAGTAATGATAGAAAAAAAATTAACCCTCTGAGTGCCACAAGGATCCAATGCATTGCTTTGCAATGCGCTGGAGACCCTTGTGGCACTCACAGGGTCACTCCGTTTGTGGACATATATATTTTTTTTTACTAAGACCTCATTGGGGAGGGATCAGGGGGTCCTGATGCCCCTCAATGAGGTATATAATAAAAAAAAATAAATTAAAAAAAATTTAACCCTGTGTGTGCCACTGGGATAGGGGTTCAATGCAGACCCCCTTCCTGTGGCACACACACAGGACTTTTTATCATTACTTTGTGATCAGAGCTTGTTTGGTGGCCATCTGAATACAAAGTAACGATAAAAAAATTAACCCTTTGTGTGCTACAGGGGCCCAATGCATTGCTTTGCAATCCACCGGACACCCCTGTGGCACCCAAAGGATTATTTTGTTTTCCCCTTTTATTTTTTATTTAGACCTCATTGTATGGGTTCTGATGCCCCCAACGAGGTCTACACAAAAATATTGGGGGAAAAGCCCCAAAAAATGCACGTGCCACAGGGAGGGTCTGACGCAGTGCTTTGCAATACGTTGGACCCCCTGTAACACACACACACACACTTTTTTTTTTTTTTATTATTCTGTTTTTAGACCTGGATGGGGGACACCAGGAATGTTCCTGACACCGCCTCCCCAACGAGGTATGAATAAAAAATAATAATTAAAAAAAAACAACTCTTTGTGTGCAACAGAGGGTCCAACGCATTGCTTTGCAGTGCATTGGGCACCCTTGTGGCATGCACAAAAAATGCCTCCGATTCCCCCCCCCACACATACACATGTACCGTATTCCCCTGCCTGGTTCCACAGCCAACTGGCAGTCCCATTCCCCAGCCTGACCCCCAGCCTGTTTCCACTGCCTATTGGTAGACTCAAAGTACCAGTATGCACTAGATTCAGGCTGGGAATCAAACTTTGTATGAGGGGGACATACAGTGCACACTGGTAGTCACAGATCTCCCATACACACTCTCAGACACTGCCCCACCATCTCCACCATCCTTGCTCCTCTGCTCATACCCACACACACTGCCTAATCCCTCACCCTCCCACACTGTTACACTGGTAGTCACAGGTCCGCGCGTACACTGGCTGACGCCCTAGCTTCTTTCATCTGTTAGCCATAAAATCACACATACACTGTTTGCTTTCCCATTCCTATTTCACTGGTAGCTACACTCCTGTCACTCAAATTGGTATGTCAACCCACAGCAGTTGAGTACCATTTTTCTTAGGCTGGCAAGAAGTCCTCCTAGGAAATCCCACGCCATTGAACCATTTTAGTATCTTTGAAGTGACTGAAGTGTAAAAGAAATGTTTGTTTGTTTTCCTGTAGCACCACATTCTGGAAATAGTTGTGCCAACTAACTTAGGGGTAAAAAGGCAAGTGACCCCTCATTAGATGCGGCATGTTGTCTTCTTTCCAAAATGGTATAGTTTATCTACCTTTTCTTCACTTCTGAAGGTGTTATAGCCATTTTCGTAGAGGCAAGTCAGGTTTGAGAAAATGTTAGAAACATCAGTTTGTAGTAGGTGTAGTTTTCTACTTCTAGCACTCCCTAAGGTAGTTCAGCTCATACCAATGGGGTGTCGTTTGACTCCTAAGAGCTTTAGCTAACGAATGCAGTTGAAAATTCCATGGTTTTCACAGAGCTCCATACATTTGAAGGGGCAGAAATGTAAGAAAATGCCTTTTTTTTCATTAGCGCCACCTCCTGGAAGCATTTGTGCATGCCAGCCTTTGGGTATGAAGGCAAGTGACCCCTCATTAGATGCGTCAGGTTGTTTTCTTTCCAAAATGGCATTGTTTTCTACCTTTCCTGCATATCTATTATGATTATAACCATTTTAGTGCAAGAAGATAATTTAAGAAACAAAAGTGTCAGGTTTACGTACGTGTTCCTAGCACCCACATATTGTATGTTAAGCCACACAAATGGGCTACCATTTTTCTCATGTTGGTAGCAGGTACTGAATACAGCAGGAAATGTTATGGTTTTCAAAGATTTTAGTATCTTTGAAGTGGTGGAAATGTAAAAAAAACATGTATTTATTCCCATAGCGCCACCTTTTGGAAATATTTGTGCACTTCAGCCCAGGGGTAGAAAGGCAAGTGACCCCTCATTTGATGCGGGAGAATGTCTACTTTCCAAAATGGTATACCTTTTATACCTTTCCGTCATTTCTCTAACAGTTATGAACATTTTAGTACAAGCAGCCATTTTCGAAGAAGCAAACAGGTAGGTGTAGTTATGCTTTTCTGGCACCCCTAAGGTATGTCGATTCATTCCAATGGGGTGTCATTTTTCTCCTAAGAGCACTAGCTAATGAATACAGTTGGAAATTCCATGGTTTTCACAGATTTCCATACAGATGAAGGGGCAGAAATGTAAGAAAATGCCATTTTTTTCCTATAGTGCCACCTTCTGGAAGCATTTGGGCACAACAGGCTTGGGGTAAGAAGGCAATTCACCCCTCATTAGATGCGGCAGGTTGTCTTCTTTCAAAAATGGTATGGTTTGTGTAGCCTTTCTTCACTTCTCTAGTTGTTATAACCATTTTTGTACAGACAAGTAATGTTTGAGAAAATGTTAGAAAAATTAGTGGTTGCAATAGGTGTAGTTTGGTACTTGTAGCGCCCACTAAGGTAGGGGAACTCATACCAATGAGGTGTCATTTTTCTCCTAAGAGCACTAGCTAATGAATACAGTTGGAAATTCCATGGTTTTCACAGATTTCCATACAGATGAAGGGGCAGAAATGTAAGAAAATGCAATTTTTTTCCTATAGTGCCACCTTCTGGAAGCATTTGGGCACAACAGGCTTGGGGTAAGAAGGCAATTCACCCCTCATTAGATGCGCCAGGTTGTCTTCTTTCAAAAATGGTATGGTTTGTTTAGCCTTTCTTCACTTCTCTAGTTGTTATAACCATTTTTGTACAGACAAGTAATGTTTGAGAAAATGTTAGAAAAATTAGTGGTTGCAATAGGTGTAGTTTGGTACTTGTAGCGCCCACTAAGGCAGGGGAACTCATACCAATGAGGTGTCATTTTTCTCCTAAGAGCACTAGCTAATGAATACAGTTGGAAATTCCATGGTTTTCACAGATTTCCATACAGATGAAGGGGCAGAAATGTAAGAAAATGCAATTTTTTTCCTATAGTGCCACCTTCTGGAAGCATTTGGGCACAACAGGCTTGGGGTAAGAAGGCAATTCACCCCTCATTAGATGCGCCAGGTTGTCTTCTTTCAAAAATGGTATGGTTTGTTTAGCCTTTCTTCACTTCTCTAGTTGTTATAACCATTTTTGTACAGACAAGTAATGTTTGAGAAAATGTTAGAAAAATTAGTGGTTGCAATAGGTGTAGTTTGGTACTTGTAGCGCCCACTAAGGTAGGGGAACTCATACCAATGAGGTGTCATTTTTCTCCTAAGAGCACTAGCTAATGAATACAGTTGGAAATTCCATGGTTTTCACAGATTTCCATACAGATGAAGGGGCAGAAATGTAAGAAAATGCAATTTTTTTCCTATAGTGCCACCTTCTGGAAGCATTTGGGCACAACAGGCTTGGGGTAAGAAGGCAATTCACCCCTCATTAGATGCGGCAGGTTGTCTTCTTTCAAAAATGGTATGGTTTGTGTAGCCTTTCTTCACTTCTCTAGTTGTTATAACCATTTTTGTACAGACAAGTAATGTTTGAGAAAATGTTAGAAAAATTAGTGGTTGCAATAGGTGTAGTTTGGTACTTGTAGCGCCCACTAAGGTAGGGGAACTCATACCAATGAGGTGTCATTTTTCTCCTAAGAGCACTAGCTAATGAATACAGTTGGAAATTCCATGGTTTTCACAGATTTCCATACAGATGAAGGGGCAGAAATGTAAGAAAATGCAATTTTTTTCCTATAGTGCCACCTTCTGGAAGCATTTGGGCACAACAGGCTTTGGGTAAGAAGGCAATTCACCCCTCATTAGATGCGGCAGGTTGTCTTCTTTCCAAAATGGTATGGTTTGTGTAGCCTTTCTTTACTTCTCTAGTTGTTATAACCATTTTTGTATAGACAAGTAATGTTTGAAAAAATGTTAGAAAATTTAGAGGTTGTAGTAGGTGTCTTTTTGCACTTCTAGCATCCCCTGTGGTAGGTGAACCCATACCAATAGGGTGTCATTTTTCTCCCAAGAGTACTAGCTAATCAATATAGTTGTAAATTCCATGGTTTTCCCAGATTTCAGTACTGTTGAAGTGGCAGAAATGTAAGAAAATGCCATTTTTTTCCTATAGTGCCACCTTCTGGAAGCATTTGGGCACAACAGGCTTGGGGTAAGAAGGCAATTCACCCCTCATTAGATGCGGCAGGTTGTCTTCTTTCCAAAATGGTATGGTTTGTGTAGCCTTTCTTTAATTCTCTAGTTGTTATAACCATTTTTGTATAGACAAGTAATGTTTGAGAAAATGTTAGAAAATTTAGAGGTTGTAGTAGGTGTCTTTTTGCACTTCTAGCATCCCCTGTGGTAGGTGAACCCAAACCAATGGGGTGTAATTTTTCTCCCAAGAGCACTAGCTAATGAATACAGTTGTAAATTCCATGGTTTTCACAGATTTCAGTACAGTTGAAGGGGCAGAAATGTAAGAAAATGCCATTTTTTTCCTATAGTGCCAACTTCTGGAAGCATTTGGGTACCACAGGCTTGGGGCAAGAAGGCAAGTTACCCCTCATTAGATGCGGCAGGTTGTCTACTTTTCAGAAATATATAGTTTTATATAGTTATTCCACTGTTTTAGGGTAGTTTTACCACAAAAACCCTAGAATGTGCATTTTAGTTTATAAAGTTGAAAATGTCATTTTGCGCTGCTGGTGATTAGGGCTCTGCGCTAGCCTTGGACTTAGGTAAAACTATACAAATTTGGTATTTTTTTACTTGGGGGACTCTGGGCTTTTTCAAATAATTGAAACTTTTTCAATCAAGGTAAATGTTTTTGATACATAGTATGTGATTTTAGCAAAATGAGTAAATTTTCACTTTTTTTTGTCATTATGACATCATAGCTTTTTGCACGATGTAAAATTCTCTTCATGTAAGGTATCACGAGAAAGCTCAATTCGTTCTGAAAAAAACAATATATAGTTTTCCATATTTAACTAAAAATCCCCAGAGGAAATCAAGCCTAAACGGAAGGATAGCAAAAATGTTGAAAAAGTGTCTGGCCTGCAGGGTTCAGAAAATGGCCCGAGCCTCTGGCACTGAAGGGGTTAAGACATCTTGTTCAGCTTTGTGGCACTGTTTCTCAAATCTCTCCATATATAAAGTGGCACGCTGATGGCATGGGTTAGTCTGCAGCTGGACTTTGCTATTGCTGACAAAGGTGGTGGTGGTGGTGATGCTGGTGGCAGCAGGGAATCTATACCTCTTGTCAACTCCTACTGTTAACCCTGAGTTATCATGCTCCATACATTGCACTTGTGTTAGTGTTATTGTTACAGAAGAATACACTGTTTTACTTCCTGTCAAATTTCTAATACTGAAAACAGATACCACTCTGTCCCTTCTACTTGTAGGAGTGCTTCAGCTGCTACTAGTCATTACCTCTCTGAGGTGTCACTGGTGTTCATCGCAATCAGGCCTAGTTGTCCTTCAGGTGAAGATCTCAATGAGAATGTGTGAGATAAGATTCTGCCTTCCCCCACTCAAATGTTTTCTACACTGATTGGATTTTGTATTATGAGTGAAGTATCTCCAGAATGGCAATTTCATAGACTGAGGCATTCCTTATAGACTGCTACTGCAACTAGAGGGCTAGATGTTACAGTGGTGATCACAGTAAGTTCTATACTTTCAGCAGTAGCAGCAGAAATAGACCTAGATGGGGACAATCTTTGCCTGTGGTTCTATTTACCTCATTTTACAGAGAAGGATGGCTTTTAGGGAGTTGCACTTTCAAGATGTGACACTGATTATGATGACTGTGATGATGACTGAAATTGTGTTTTATTCACCTTGTTTACTTGACCAGATTTTCCAAATAATCTCTCAAAAATTTTATAAGCTGCTTTACTGCTCTTTCCTAGTGGTGGATGTCTAAACCTATTCCTTTGAGCTAATTTTTAAGTCAGTTTATCAAAGCGTTCTACTGAATCTGTACCTGAACAAGAATGGATGAACAGTGGAAGGAGCTATTCTAAATTACCATCATCATTAATAATTTGGTCATTACCAGCAGTACCATCACCATCTCTGCTAGATTTCCCATCCGCATTACATTCATATTCTTCCTAATTTTTCTCAAACAATTTATTTCTCCTGAGAGTGATTTACAGAAGTTCAAACTCTGTTTTGCAGTGTCAGTGAGGTCTTGCTATTACTTGTCTGATGCAGCACTTGGTCCCACTACTAAATTCTCCTACGCTGTGGCAACAACACTAGAATGACACTGAGCATCATCAACATCTTTAGACGTTTTAGTACTACTAGTAATGCAACTGGTATAGTAAATGTTCAAACCGGTTTTACTAATGGATTCCTTCTTATGATGAAGAGGCTGCAGCAACCATGGCTGGACTTACAGACATTTTTGGAATACTACTAACACTTTACTACCAGCAACAGGTCTATGCACTCCTCCTACCCCTCCTTTCTCTTTACCCCTGCCCTTGGAATGTTTGGTGAACATATCACTAGCACTGTTGATTGTTGTTAACTTAAACTACATGGCTGGTAGCTTTATTTTTTTTTAGTTATCCCTGTCTGTCACAGTCACTGAACTCATACACACATACCCACACTTGCTACAACCATAAGCAGCTAGCTACCCCTTTTGCCTCTAGACTAATAATGTCACAATTATCTTTTTTCCCAAGAAAGACTGCAGTGGTATTTTTCCAGTACTATACATAACAGACTTGGGTTGGCTTCAGAAACAATCACTACAGCTTGCAGTAAAATTATAAAGAACACAGCTATCAATAGTGTGCCAGTGCAGTACCACACCTAAGAATATCCTTGCTTGTCCCTCTAGTTCTTGAGGATGTTTTGGAATGCAGCTGTGTATGGCTGGCACAGTATGCTGTTAAGCTGAACCCTTTGTCTCTAAGACTTTATTCTGGGGGATTTACTCTCAACACCTCCACAAATAAAAAGCTCAATTTATTTTTTTATTTTTTTTTGGGGGGACGGGATTGCATTCAGAAATAACAGTATGCTGCTCTTTTGGTTCCCAAACACAAGCATTTTTGTCTGGTACTGTCATAAAAACTGGTCCTCAGGATGGCTGGCTGCTTGCCACTCACTCTAACACTGTTTTTTTTTTTTTTGGGGTGGGGTGGGGAGGTTAACTCCCTTTTCTTATCACCCACCCACAGAATACAGTTCACAGTATTTTTTTAACATTCCATTAACACCTCCAAAAACAGCTTTCTTTTTTTCAATTAATAGACAAAAAGAAGGAACATTTTCTGAAGTGGGAGTTTCACCCATTTTGAAGTGGGAGGTTTCACCTATTGGTACTATGAACCCATGAGTTTATGCAATCATGTGTGAGTAAATTATTCACTTTATTACCATCTCTTTTGGAACTTTGCCATATAATGCTGTGAGTGCATTGTTTGCCCAGTTTTTCTTTGATCATCCTCTATATACTGAAACTTATTTAAATTGAGTGACATCTCCTTATCCTCATCAATTACCTTACCAGATTCAAGGGCTAAATATTTGCCTTCCATTTTTTGCTATTTATTTACTTTTTAGGGTATGTTTCCCTCTCTTTTGCAATGCTTTTTTCATTCTTCATTTTAGCTAACCTCTGGGTATAAGTGTTGCCCTCAGGGGAGTTTCTACAATCCACAAAAGAAGAGAAACTTTTCCCAAGACCAGGGAATTGGAACAAACCAATAGATTACATGTGTACCATGAAGCTCAATTGCACTGTCCATTACTAACAGAAGATTAGGACCATTTCATGCTCTATGCTAGCTACAAGATTTGGGACTTTAAGCATGAGAACTGGATCTTTAGCCCATTCAAAAAGTGCAAAAAAATATTCCAGGTAGTCCTTTAAACACTATAGTACGAAGTTGTTATTCATATCCAGAGGTGCCCACTCTGCATTATAGTACTGAACATCTTAAGGCAAGGATATAGAAGAGGATAGGTTCATGTGGAGTAACGTGTTAAATAATGGTCATACTCAATTCTTTGAAAAAGACTAGATGAGGGGACAATGCATTGCTTTGCAATGCATTTTGCACCTATCTGGATCTCACGGGATTAAAGTGGACTTTTCACCCTAAAACAAGTGTAACTTTTTTAGAAAGTAACCTATATATTTTGGTGGTGATATGTGCCACTGTATGATAACCCTGAAGGAAAAAAGGGGGTATGCAGCGCATTGCTTTGCTTTTTCCTTAAGGCTTAATGCCCCTCCAAGTATGCAAATTAGTTCTGTCTGGCAAACACATTGCTCACTGTGCTTTTAGAAATGACCACACTGGGTGGGCTTTGCCTAGATTCAGTCATAGCGCAGAGGTAACATTTAACCAGTACATTAACTAATTAGCATAAAGTGCTACAGGGTTCCACTAAAAAATAAAGGTTAATTTCTCAAAAACTATTTACATTAGAAATAAATGCCTTGGCAAACACAGAGGTTCTTTTTTAATTTGCTTTAGCATTATCTAAATGTCACAGGTCCACTTTAAAGGGATAGTAATGTTTCAAAATAAAAGCAGTTCCAATTAATCTTCATAGTATTTGGACCATGGAGAGTGTTATTTCAATACTGTCCGAGTTGTAGTTCAAGAGTAATTAAATGACAAAGTATCCCCCTCCCACCCCTTTTACTGATGTAACACTGCTCACCTCAGAGCAGCAAGACTGTCTGGAGGGATCTCAGAGAGGGACAATCTTCAGTGAGCATAAGGGAAAACCTGTCAAGGGGGCAGGGTTTTCCTTATGATCACAGTAAGAAGATTGTCCCTTGCTGCGATCTGTCCGGTCAAGAGACCCAGAAGGAGGTGGCTTACACTAGGTAAAATGGGCGAGAGGGGGATACTTTTTCATTCAATTACTCTTGAACTACAACTCTGACAGTTTTCAAATAACACTCTCCATGGCCCAAATACTATAAAGATTAATTGGAGCTGCTGTTTTTGTGAAACATTACTATCCCTTTAATTGTAAACTGCATATTATGTATGCTTATTAGAAAGTAGATTATAAGAAAACCCTGTTTTCATATCCCTCTATTAACCACCCACCTGTCTGCCTCCTAAGGACATGGAGCTGGTATGCTAGGAAGGAGTGGAGAAATTTATGTGCAAACCAACTGTACCATAAATGTATCTTCTTCAGTGCTAAAGAGGACTCTGACATATTACTTCACAATCACTCAAGCATTCAAGGGGTTAAATGCCTAATTTAAATGAATGTGACTTTTGGTTCACTTCTCCTTTTTACATCAGCCTCATTGCATTTTTGACTTATACAAATGTATCTACAGCACATTGTTTCCAAACTGCATTCATATTACACAAGTAATATATCACTGTGAACACACTGAATCATTTCTTCACATTCAAGTGACAGCTATTTCATATATATATGTGATGTGCATCCATGTACCTAAGACTGTTGTATAAATCTCAGTATCTTATTGGAGTTCAAAGTTATATCAAGTTATATAACCAATGATTTTATAAAACCATTCCAAAATTATTTATTGTAGTCATATGGTGGGGTAAATATTAATGAACAATGCTGAACAATGCTGCCTGTTGGGTTTTTGACAGAAGGGAGGTAAATGGGAATGCTAATCAATACTGTAGCTGCCAATGATTTACCTCTGGTTTTATGGACAACGCTGAGCAACACAATACAATCATCAGCAATAATGCAGCTCCATGTTTCCCCTTCCCTCAATACCATTACATAAATGAATAGCTCCAGTTTTAAATTGGAATTGGATTTGCAGATGTTCAGTGAATTGGTTTTTAGTCATCTTGGGAAAGAAAAAGGCAGCCAGATGTTTTGGAAGATGTAGTGCCTCATAATGCTATGCATTGTTCATTAGTGCTGATTCATATATTCTAGATATATTTCAAATTTACAAGTGAAGCAGACTAAGTATTTTACATATGTCCTGACTATGAAACTTGATGTTATTTGCATTGTTTTGTTGTGAGAACAGAATAACCAATGTTAATATTTCATTGTTTTATTTCCAATACAAATTTATGATTTAGACTATCAGGAATACTTTGAAATCCATGTCCCCTTGTGTACGTTTACTAAAGTTTTGGAACCTAATCCAGTTTCTAATTCAAATTCAAGAGAATTTAACCCTTTGAGTGCTAGGGAGGTATCCAATGCATTGGATACCTCCATGGCACTCAAAGGGTTAAAGGAATCGCTGTCAGCTGAGCTAAAATGTTAACCTCCGTAAACAAAAAACAGGAAGCTTAAGTATACTGACACAAATAGAAAGTATAGGCAGGTGGACAGAAATTTACACAGCAAACAAAAAAAAAAAACAAGTGTGAAAGATTTTACTTTTTGCATTTTATGTAAGATGATAATTGAAAGCCCAATTTCTCAAATATGTTCTGGGTGTTTTCTGTGGGTTTAAGACTGAAATCATCAATATAAAAATAGGCATTGGGCTGGCTTAAAGGGATAGTAACACAATCTGTAAATCATATATATATTTTAGGGTTTATCTTCCTGAGTAAAACAAGGTGTTTTGTTAAAATTTTATTAAAACTCAAACTTGATTGACCATAAATTTCCATAGGACAGTGTAGCAATAGCGCCACTGTTCAATTTCAGGCCATTGAGATACTGTACTTAAAAAGTTCAGCTTTATACTGTATAAAATACCTCTCAGCAGTGGGAGTTCCCCTGTTGTACTCAGGAGGATAAAGCCTACAATATATTTTTAAGTGTTACTGTGCCTTTAAGATGGTGTTTTAATGCCAATAAATAGATCAATAATTTTAAAATATTTTTATATATATATATATATATACTAGCAACGTGGGACGGCACTGCCCGTCAGGCTATATAGGGAATTAATGCACACACACAGATGCAAGACACACACACAGAGACACACACGGAAATGCACACACATGCACTGAGATTCATAAAGAGCGACACAGTCATACACACATACATGCAATGCACAACATGCAGACACATAGAGTGTGATACAGACATGCAACACACACAGTGAGGAACACACAGGCACACACAGAAACACACACACACACACAGAAGTGAGTCATAAGGTGGTGACTTCTGTGTCATTGTGTTTGTACTTATGCCTCCACTGTGGCATTCATTCATGTAGTTGAAACGCATGTGGTAATTGCACATAATATGGTGGAAGATGGATCATGCTGGCTCCCGGGGTGTGAGTGAGAATGAGTGAGTAAGTTGAGTGAGTGTGAGAGTGAGTGATTGCGTGAGTGTGTGTGAGTGAGTGAGAGTGGGTATGTGTGAGTGTGTGTGTGATTGAGTGAGTGTGATTGAGTGAATGTAATTGAGTGAGTGTGATTGAGTGAGAGTATGTGAGTGTGAGAGTGTGAGTGAGAGTGTGAGTGTGTGAGTGAGCAGGTGTATGAGTGTGAGTGAGAGAGTGAGTGTGTGAGTGAGTGTGTGAGAAAGTGTGAGTGAGAGTGTGTGAGTGAGAGGGTGTATGAGTGTGAGAGTGTGAGTGTTATTGAGTTTAGTGTGTGTGATTGAGTGAGAGTGTGAGTGAGAGTATGAGTGAGAGGGTGTGAGTGAGAGGGTGTATGAGTGTGAGTGAGAGTGTGATTGAGTGCGTGTGTGTGAGTGTGTGTGATTGAGTGAGTGTGTGTGATTGAGTGAGAGTGTGAGTGAGAGTGTGAGTCAGAGTGTGAATGAGAGTGAGAGAGTGTGAGAGTGTGCATGAGAGCGTGTGAGTGAGTGTAAGTGTGTGTGATTGAGTGAGTATGAGTGAGAGAGTCTGATTGAGTGTGAGTGATTGAGTGTGTGTGAGAGAGAGTGAGAGTGTGAGTGATGATTGAGTGTGTGATGGAGTGAGAGAGTGTGAGAGTGAGTGTGTGTGAGTGTGTGTGATTGAGTGTGAGTGAGAGTGAGAGTGTGAGAGAGTGTGTGAGTGTGTCTGTGAGAGATTGTGTGTGAGAGTGAGTGTGAGTGTGTGTGAGAGTGTGAGTCAGAGTGGGTGTTTGTGAGAGAGTGTGTGAGTGTGTTTTTTGTCTGATGTGTTTGTGTTTGTGGTGGAGGAGCGAGTGGCAGCCATTTTGTTTTTTCAGTTACTTGGATAGTGGTGGGCGGGCTGGATAGTGGGGGCAGGCCAATTCCCTGCATGATTTAAATCACTCCCCCATTGAATCACCCAATGGGAGCAGTAACTCCTCCTTACTTAAGCTGAGGTAACATAGCAATATAACACACAGTGGCTCTTCAGTTAAGGCAACGTAGCAGTATGCTGAGGGAACAAATAGAAAGTAGTGTTTGAGGCTTGCCCTCTGTAACATACAGCAAAGCATCTCTCTCACTTTAAGGAGAAAGGGCGGGAAACAGGAAGCAGGAAGTGGATGAGTGACAGTTGAAAACAGACAGTTAGTGAGGTTGACTGAAGAGATGAAAAGAGTTAAATAAAAGAGTTGCTATTAAGTTTATCTCTGAGTTTGTATTTTATGGAAACATTACACCGTCGTACTGAAACAGAGTGCATGGAGGATTGCATTTATCTGTGAAAGGTGAAACAGTGTGTTTGTGGGGTCATGATCCTGAGTGAGAGTGTGTGTGGACCGGGAGAAGTTATTGATATCCCCTACTTCAGGAGTGAGTGGCAGCTATATTTTTGTCAGTTGGATAATGGTGGTTGGGCTGGAGGGGGCGGGCCAACTCCCTGTATGATAAACACACCCCCATTGAATCACCCAATGGGAGCAGTAACGTCCCTATTGAATCACCCAATGGGAGATGTGTGAGACATGAGACATAAATTATGTAATGAGGCATTCTGTGCAATGTGTGTGTGTGTGTATTCTGAGGAGACATAAATTATGTTCTGTGTGTGAGGAACCATAAATTCTGCAATGAGGTTTATTCTTTTATATATATACTAGCAATATGTGACAGTGTTGCCCGTCATTGTAGTAGGGTATGTGTTATGTAGCATTTTTTGTTTGAAATGTTGTATGTGGCACGTTGAAGGTATTTTGTAATAATTTTTTGTGTTTGTATTGTACATTTCATTTAGCTGTATTGGCTGATGATGTTTTTTTTGTGTACTGTGTGAAGCAGAAAGAATCATATTGCACACATACATAGACATACACAGATACAGTGACATATACAGACATTGATCATACATACACACGTACATACATGCGTACACACACACACACACATACAGATATTATTACGGTCCTGTAAGTGCCAGAGGGGTAGGCAAGGCATTGCTCATTGTGTTGCATAATCTTCTGGCACTGAAAGGGTTAACCAGTTGTCCCAGTATGTAGCGAGAGTCATGGAGTCCACAGTCCCTGAAGTGGAATGCATTGGAGGTGCATGTGATGGCTTTCAGGCTGTGGCTCTCCAGTTGTTGCTGGACTAATGGCCCCATTATCCCCAGCACCCTTTCAGCTCCAGCTGCCTCTTCCATTCTGTGTCATCTCTTTACATGCACACACAGAGGCTGCCAGACAACCGTCGGCCCAGCTACCTGGCCAGGAAGACACCTCCTGCCCCAGGCCTCAGCCAAGAGCGTTACTAGGGACGCAGCCCGGGCACCGAGAGCTGGAACTGAGGAGGGATGTGTGTGTGGTTGGAGCAGGGATGGTGTTTGTGGTTGGAGCAGCTATAGTGCGGCATGTATATTTTTTGTGCCAGGGTACATACACAGTGCAGGCAGCGGGCAGAGTGCAGCGGTGAAGAAACTTGTGTGTAAGAGTGTGTACTACAGAGTGGCCCCAGCATGGTCTGTCTCCAGCCCCTCAGCCACGGGTAATAGCCGCATCCAGCTGCTGCTTGTAGAGAGCTCCTTGAAGGGCCTCATGACCAGACTGTTGTGGGGTGGAGTGTTGTGCGTCATGAAGGGGGAACATGAAGGATTTGGTACTGGGCCTGCCTGCCTGCCTCCGAGCTACATGAATCAGCTGGGCTTCCTGCAGCAGAAGCACATTGTACACCAGGAGCAGAAAGCATTGTTGTGTTGCAGATACCAGAAATGAAGGTACACTGGAGCCGATCCAACCCTCCCTGTTTTGGATCAGCTCATTGTGTGCCTCAGGTTGGTGGAGGGACCCCTGGGGACTCTGTGTGTGTGTGTGGCTTTTGTGTGTGTGTGGTTTGTGTGTGTGGCTTGTGTGTGTTTGTGGCTTGTGTGTGGCTTGTGTGTGTGTGTGTGGCTTGTGTGTGAGTCTGTGGTGTAGGAGCGAGTAGCAGCCATTTTGTTTATTCAGTCACTTGGATAGTGGTGGGCAGGCCAATTCCCTGCATGATTTAAATCACTCCCCCATTGAATCACCCAATGGGAGCAGTAACTCCTCCTTACTTAAGCTGAGGTAACATAACAATATAACACACGGTGACTCTTCAGTTGAGGCAACGTAGCAATATGCTGAAGGAACAAATAGAAAGTGGTGTTTGAGGCTTGCCCTCTGTAACATACTGCAAAGCATTTTTCTCCCTTTAAAGGGATAGTAATGTTTCATAATAAAAGCAGCTCTAATTAATCATCATAGTATTTGGACTTTGGAGAGTGTTATTTCAATTCTGTCAGAGTTGTAGTTCCAAAGTAATTCAATGACAAAGTGTCCCCCTCCCGCCCTTTTTACTGATGTCACACTGTTCAGCCACAGCAGAAGGGAGGTGCCCAGGTAGACTGCAGAGAGGGACAATCTTCAATTAAGATAAGGGAAAAACCTGAAAAGCTTGTCAAGGGGGCAGGGCTTTCATTGTTCTAATAGAAAGAAAATTGTCCCCTGCTGTTATCTGTCTGGTCTTACAACTAGATTCACATCTGAGAAGAGATGGCTTACACTAGGTAAAAGGGGCGGGAGGGGTAAACTTTGCTTGTGAATATCTCATAAACCATAAAGTTTTGAGAGATAAGACTTATATCATTCTTCATGTTTTTTTAATGTCTACAAAATAAAATAAAGTTAAAACGAAGTATTACTATCCCTTTAAGGAGAAAGGGCGGGAAGCAGGAAGTGGAGGAGTGACAGTTGAAAACTGACAGTGAGGTTGTCTGAAGAGATGAAGAGAGTTAAATAAAATAGTTGCTATTAAGTTTATCCCTGAATTTGTATTTTATGGAAACATTACACCCTCGTACTGAAACAGAGTGTATGGAGGGTTACAATTATCTATGGGAGGCGAAACAGTGTGTTTTTGGGGTCATGATCCTGAGTGAGAGTGTGTGTGGACCAGGAGAAGTTACTGATAACCCCTACTTCAGGAGCGAGTGGCAGCTATAATGTTTTTTTTGTCAGTTGGATAGTGGTGGGCGGGCTGGAGGGGGCGGGCCAACTCCCTGTATGATAAACATGCCCCCATTGAATCACCCAATGGGAGCAGTAATGTCCCCATTGAATCACCCAATGGGAGTTGTGTCTCCTAATGAGACATAAATTATGTAATGAGGCATTCTGTTCAATATGTGTTTGTTTTCTGAGGAGACATAAATTATGTTCTGTGTGTGAGGTACCATAAATTATGCAATGAGGCTTATTCATTTACAAATACATAGATAGATAAGACAAAGATTTAGGCCCTCTTAGAGAATTACTCAGCTAGGCGCTTATAATGAAGCTTTTAATTCTTTTTATGCTTTCATCTACAGTATATCTTAATGATCTAGGTCTTTCTTGTTACATGTTAATTTAAAACAGAAAAGCCCCAAGCTCTTTGTATAAATAAAAAGAGATTTAAAAACTATGCAAAGTTACTTTCAAGCATCACAAACTTAATTTGTCATATACTGGCAAATTTATTTTTCAATAATTTGAAAACCTGTCAGTCAGATCTCCTAGACATGCAATACAAAAACACAGGCATTTACACGGTGCATAAGTAAAGCTTCAGGTCCTAGAACAGGACAGGTATAAGTAAAAGCCAATTAGTGAAGAAGAATTAGACACTGACTGGTTACAATAAGCTGTGCCAAAATTAAAGTAAAGGAATTACAAACATTCAAACAACTAGTCTACAAAATGTATTCAAACTAATTAAATAATAGTTACTTAAATTAATTAATATAATCCTTTGACTATAAAATAAAATCATAAAGATAAATGTAATACACATAGATGGGACTCTATTTTGAAAGTTTCAATTACCAATCTATGGTGATTTTAATCAGGCACCAAGTATATGGTCGCCCTCAATCTTGTGAGAGATGTTGGCTGGATAAGTTTGGTCTAATCGATTTACAGTAAATGATCCAGGGTGTTTCAATGAGACAGTAGTAAAACACATCAAAATTTTATGAATAAAAAAAAATTATCAAATCGTTTAGTACTAGTATTGAGTTGAATGGAAATGTAATTAATTGCAGTTACCCTTATTATGTCATTTTTCATCTAGAGTACATATTAGAGTGCCTTTATGACATTCAGTCCATAGGGAAGAAGACTCTTATAGCCTTGAAGGTGTGCACTGGAGAACACAATGGGAATATTGAACAAGTATTTGTCCTGTATAGGTAGGAGTCATGCTCTATCTTTACAGTCATCTTTAACATTCCATGCCTGGTCTTTTGGTTACCATGACTTTCCTGATTCACTATTTCCTGACTTGGCATTACAGTCTGTGTTCGATTAGTCCCCAGACAGTTTGGGACTCCTTGTATTCTGCCCTTGTGTAGATTCCTAGTTGCTGACCTTGGTCTTGTTTACCGACCTCTCTCCTGTCTCATCCTTCCTGTACCTCGCTTCAATGGATTTTCCATTACAACCCAGCTCTGTTCTTCAACTATTCTCTGTACCTAGCCCTTCTGTTGCCGACCCAACCCAACAACCATTCCACTCCTTCAGTCCCTATTACTTGGAGTTCCTCTCACCCCATCACTTCCTGAGTTCCAGTCTTTGCTAACAGTGGCGTAACTATAGGAGTCGCAGGGGTCGCTCCTGCGACTGGGCCCCTGCAATCCAGGAGCCCAGCCACCCCCCGCAACCCCTCCACCTGGTGCCCGCAATGTCCCTCCGGTGCTCTAGTAATGCAGAGCGCTGGGAGATGACATCATCTCCCAGCACTCTACATTACTAAGAGGACCGCGCAGGGGAGCTCCAGGTAGGAGATGGGAGCGCTGTTGAGATTGAGGGGCATTGTAGAGGGGATCAGTGTGGTTGAGGGGGGCCAATGTGGTGGTGGGGGCCCATGGAACTTCTTGCACCAGGGCCCGGAGGCTTCTAGTTACACCTCTGTTTGCTGATGACACCAAGCTGTGCAAGGAAATACCTTACAGGGCTGGATGTTTTTTGTCTGCAGAAGGATTGAGATAAACTGAGTTGACGGACAGAAAAGCGGCAGGTGATATCTAATGTAAATAAATGTAAAGTTATGCATTTGGGCTGTAGAACAAGCATGCCACATATACTCTAAATGGGAAAAAAACTTGGGGAATCCTTATTAGAGAAAGATTTAGGAGTACTGATAGATGATAGACTTCATGGCAGTGTGCAAAATCACTCAGCTGCTGCAAGAGCACATAGGGTACTAGCCTGCATAAAAAGAGGTGTATATGCACAGGATGCTAATATTATTCTACCTCTATATAAATCTTAGTTAGACCTCATCTAGAATATGGAGTACAGTTTTGGGGAACCAGTTCTTAAAAAATACATTACTGAACTGGGAAAAAGTGCAGAGGCTTGCGACAAAACTGAAAAAGGGATTGGATAATCTGAGTAATAAAGAGAGACTAACCAAACTAGGCTTGTTTATATTAGAGAAGAGGCATCTCAGGGGTGATATGATTACCATTTACAAATATATTCAAGGTCAATACAAAGAACTATCAAGCTGAGCTAAGAACGAGGGGTCATCCATTATGACTACTGGAAAGGCTCTTTCAACTAAAACAAAGGCAATAATGGAAAGCTATGGAATTCTTTCCCTAAGGATGTTGTGCTTACACATACTGTAACTGCTTGCAATGGGTACCTATCTAGAGACAGATGACTTCAATACAGATAGGTTGTTGATCCAGGCAACTATCTGACTGCCATATGGAGTCAGGAAGGAATTTGCTTCAGTGGGTTTTTTTTTGCCTTCCTCTGGATCAACAGGGGTGTTTTGGCATGGGTTATACTTGATGGACTCAAGACTTTTTTTCAGCCTCGTCAATTATGTTACTATGATATATACCAAATGCTATATGCAATATGCTATACAACAAACGCTATATGCCAAATGCTGTGCACGAAACACCAAACTCTATACATGAAATGCCATACGCCAAACACTGCACATCAAAAGCTGTTTGGCATACACCAAACGCTGGTTGTCATACGCCAAGTGCTGCACACCATACACCTAATGCTACGACAATCGTTATGCAATACACCAAATGTCATATGATATATGTCAAATGCTATACACCAAACTCTATACGCCAAACACTATATGCAAAATTCAATATGCTATACACAATACACTATATGCCAAATGCTGTACATTATGCATCAAAACAATATACATCAAACTCTATATGCAAAACGCAATATGCTGTACACAATATACTATATGCAATACACCAGATAATATACGCCAAATGCCATACTTCATACTCTATACTCCATAAACTACATGCAATAAACCAAACGCTATTCGCATTATGACAAATGCTATATGACATACACTATACACCAAACCCTATACGCAGTACGACAAATTCTATACTCCATATGATATGTGCCAAACACTACAAAAAATATGTTGTAAGCAAAATGCTATATGTAATACGCCAAACTCTATACTCAAAACAGCAAATGCTATACTCCAAATGCAATACTCCACACACTATACTCAATATGCCAAATGCTATATGGAATACATCAAATGCTATACGCCAAAGGCTATATGCTATATGTCAAACTCTATAAATTGGCCTGTGTAGTTTGCTCCAATTAATGTTTATATGAACAGCCTCATACAAGCCAATGCATTCTAATTCATGCATTTTGTTTTGATACATTGAAAACAGTAGGGTGAAAAGTCTGTGTGAACTAATTGACAAGTGGGAGGTGGGATTTAGTAACTGGGCTGATCAAGAAAGGAGGGTAGAATATAGGGGCCTCTGAGGACTGCCTGGACAGGAAACTTTTGATTCCTCCATTCACTCACCCATGTGAAATACTGCATACATATAAATGCATTCTCTTACTGAAGGGTTTCCTTTATCAGGATGGAACATAGAAAGAGTATCTCCTATATCCTCTCCATCACTGCATTTTAAAATTTGTATTGTTTTACTAGCAAAAAAGATACTGTGTTGCCTTTAATTCAGGCCTACACACTCACATACTTTAACACTATGACAGACAGATTTGTTCACAAAGGCACATGCTTACACATGCACGTATGAAACTGCCACTATCTCAGTGGTAGTTACAGAATCAGTTCCATTGGCCACTGGTAGCCACAGAACAACACATTCACTGTACTTCCTGAGCTTTGTTCCACTGTTCACTGTTCACTCCAAATTAAGACCAGAGTACTCTCTGTGTGACTCCAGTCTGAATTCGGAGAACCCCGCTAAGTAACAGCCACGGCGCAGGCAATCTGTACTGCGCATGACTAAAGCGCAGTACAACCGTCTCTACTGTGCATGACGGCTTCTGACAAACCTTAGCGAATTATTATATAGTGTCAGAGACATTGCCACGATGGGGAGGAAATGGTTAATTTTTCTTTTACACTAAATTCTCTAAAAATCTGGTGTTATTACTAGTGCTTTGGAATTTTTCTATAATTTTATTCTGATGTCACTGCATAATGAGATGGATCTTAAACCAATAAGAGCAGATATTGATAAGGGTAATTTCACATTATAAATATGCAAGTTTAAAGAGAAAAGAGTCTTTCCTCTTGGGTCTTGGCTGTTTTTTTTCCTGTGGGGCTTTTTCTTCTTGGTTCCTGGCTCTTCAATTCCTGCTATGTTTTCCCGAAGTATTCTGGACCAGCTGATAAAGAAATCCACACTTATTACTGGTAACTTTATATCTTTCCTTATTTAAATTCTGCAAAATTCAGAATTAAATAAATATTTCTTCTATATTTGAAGAAACATAATTTTCTTATAATTTGTCTTAATTAGACTGGCCAACTATTTGGGATCAATTACAAAAAGCCATATTGGCTATAGAAATTCTGGAATTAAACAGAATTTATTTATTGATTGATAAACTGTCATATTTTGCCAGATAAGAGTAAAATAGTTTTAGCAGTGAGACTTGTTATATATTAGTTAATATAATTCTTGGTATTTCTAGAATAATATATGGTGTTGCTGGAAAGGTTATATAGCTAATATTTGATCTGGAGAATTCTTTGAATTCATTTATTAACCCTTCAACTGCTATTTGTCTATTTTTCTAAGATTTCTTTGTGCATGTGTTAGGGCCTAACTTTTGTTAATTGAAAGTTTCTTTTAAACTCTCATTAAACAAAAGAAGCTGCCATCTTGGGTGTGGCATCCTATCTTAATAAGTGGATTAACCCTTGAAGTATCCTATATTTTTTACATAGGATTTCTATAGTCATGTTTATGATAAATGTTGCATGAAGTTGGTATATTGTCTAGACCTATAGTATTAGATTTGATTCTAAGTCTATTCTTGGTATAATCTATTATTATTAAATGTAATTTATATGTTTTGTCCAGAAGGTATACAATATTTGAATTCAGTACATTATTAAATTATAGTGATCTCTATATGGGATTTTATTCCATTAATTTTGCTATTGCATGTGGTACAAGGAAAATTGTCAGAGGACCTGGCTTCATATTAAAGTTGATTCACCTGACAATATACCTTAAACCTTAATTAGCATAGTTTATACAGTTTCTGGGGCACAGGTATTCATATACACTGCTGCCAACTGTATTTTATTAATTGTAAGGATCAATTATCCTTTTCTATGCTGCTGAGTGCAATTAATTATATCTAATACCACTGAATATACCTATGCGTGGTTAGCCCTTTAATTGCTGGTAATCCTAATGGTGATAATTGTGGATTGAGTTACTATATATCTATTGTAATTACTGATCACTCATTTATATCATTGTTGTTTACACTTTTTTATATATATAGTATATTGTACTTAAATAAATTATATATATTTTTGCACAAATATGCGGATTTGATTATTTTAATCAATTTGTTACTGTGAAGTGTTAATACCTAGTACTGTGAAAAGTTCTCAAAATTATTTAATATTGTCTTTTATCTATTTATGTGAAGATATCCAACCTGATTGGTTCTCTTGTTTTAACCCTTTGTATACCTTCAACATAATTGATTCGACAATAGGATACTCAAGCTTTGTCTACTATCCACTGGTATCCCCAGAACCATACATACATTGCCTGACACCACAGCCTTGTTCCCCTGTCCACTGGCAGCCACAAAACAGGTATACTGTTTGATCCCTCAATATTGTTATCCTGCTACCACTGGCTGGAAGAGGATGATGGGTGTTATAGTCCAGCAGCCACCAAAAACTGTCTGCTTCCTCAGCTATGCTCCTTAGCACCAAAACTTAGGGGTAGATTTGAAGGCAGGCAATAGTAAAAAGTACACCACTGGGTGCTTTAACGTGCAGTAAGCCATTTAACGGTCCATCTAATAAACAGTTAATGGTAGTTCACCAAGTAATAAGGCCGCTAAAATAAAGTGTGTTTTGGCCCATTTGAAAAAAAAAAAGCTCCAAGTTGCCATTTAATGGTCTGCGTTAGCGGAAAAAAATCCGATAAGGGACTAAATTTATCACATAAAATTACCCCACCTGCATTCATAGGGTTAACCCAACTAGGTAAAAAACAACATCATATTACAAGTAACACTTACCATTAATCCTGATGTCCAGCAGAGTTCTTGGCTCCCTGGTCCTCTTCTGTTCCTCTCTTCTTTCTTCTCTTCTTTCTTCTTGTATCTGTAACAGAGAAAAAAGTATAAATACAATGCAGAATACAATAAATCGTTTAACCCCTTGAGTGCCAGAGGGGTACACAACACATTGCTTTGCAATATGTTGCAGACCTCTCTGGACTCAAAGGGTTAAGCACTGTAGTCAGTGCCCAGTAATATAAAAATATGGTGCCATTATGTGTTGACAAATCATGATACTAATAAAAAGTGCGCAAATATAAGTATATTAAAAATATATAAATAATATGCTTATCTTAATTTTATCTTTTAACTGTCTCCACTGCTGCCACCTCTGTGGCCTCTCACAGCAGCGGATACAATTAAAAGATAAAATAAGCTAAGCATATTATTTATATATTTTTAATTTGAGTGACTGTGCTTTAAACTGATTGGCTGGGATGTGTGGTGTGTAAGCACATCTCAGCCAGTGGCTGTGAGGGAATTGGATCAGAGGCTGCCCATATATATAAGGGCAGTCTCTGCTCAAATTCCCTCATTGTGGAATGGGCATAGGCCCGTTAGGAGGGGAACTTGTGGCACACAGCACTGTCTCTGCTGCAGCCGCCTCTGCGGCCTCGCACAGCAGTGGAGACAGTTAAAAGATAAAAATAATCTAAGCATATTTAGTTATATATTTTTAATATACTTATCATATTTGCACACTTTTTATTAGTATCATGAATTTTTTGATGACACGTAATGGCACCATATTTTTATATTCCTGGGTTCTGGCTACATTGCTTAACCCTTTGAGCCCAGAGAGGTCTGCAACCAATTGCTTTGCAATGTGTTGTGTACCCCTTTGGCACTCAAGGGGTTAAACAATGTATTACATTCTGTATTGTATTACAGATACTGTATTGTGTTACAGATACAAAAAGAAAGAAGAGAAGAAAGAAGAGAAGCTAGAAGACAGAAGAGAATGCTGAAATGATGATAGAAGGAGAAGGACAAAGGATGACAAGTAAGTGTAACACATATAAGTTAACAATCGGTGCTTGGCAGTATGTCAGACATCGATAGTTGACGTTTTTTTACTGTGAAGTTCCCAGCATCGCTTCATTTAGCTGAGTTTTGGAAACTTAACACACAAAACGGACTCTCAGTCACAAGACCGTTTTTGTGGCTTAAGGTCCTTTGTGGTTTTAGCTGGTAGGGCCTTTGAATACCACAATAGACATTTTATTTTTTCACCCAGTATTTTTTCACCCTGCTATTTTAACGCAAGCCTTTAAATTTACCCCTTAATCTTTTGAGTGCCAGAAGTGTATCCAGTGCATGGCATTGTGGAAAACTTTGGCACTCAAAGGATTAAAATCAGGAGCTGAAAGCATGTGTTAAGGGAAGTGTGTAGGCAGGGGCATGGGAATTTAAGAGATGTGTTGGGGGTGGTTGGGGCAGGGAAACAGAGAGTTAAGAGAGAGGAGTGCCATTCTGATTGGTGCAGGGAAATGGAAGTTTAAGGCAGGTGCATGGTGCTGATCTGGGTAGGAGCATTTTGGGTTAAGGGAGGTATGTGGTATAGACTAGAGGGATAGACAAGGGTGCATGTTGGGGGCAGGATCTGCCAGTGGGTGAATTCGTACATTTTTTAGTTTTGAAAACTCCTAGAACCAATCCATTTTGTTTTACACAGTTACACATTTATCTCCAGCAGTACCCACATTAGAGATAAATGACCAAGGTGTAGAGTGGGCAGCATCAAGAAACTACTCTTCTATTGAGGAGCCCAAGTTAAATTAAACTCCAAAACCAGATATATGCTACTATATTAAACCTTAGGTGTCCAGAGTGGAATGCAGCATATTGTTTCCCAATGTACCATGCATCCATCAAGGGGTTAAGATTTGTTTTATTATTACTGTGTTTGTACTATTTAAGTAAAAAAATAATTAACGTAGCCTGCATTCTTCCAGCTTTGCTTGTTGTGACTGAACCCCAAATATTGCAAGGGATATCAAATACAATAATTCTTTCCATTTTCTAGTTGACAAGTTTCTACAAATAAAATCTCATCTACTGCAGGCAGAGCCGAGATAAAGAAACTACGACATCATTCTGCACAGCTGCACTGTCTGTTAAAAAAAGAGGTCAAAGGCTAATTTTTTTTGGCTTTAAAATACATAGAATGTCTGGAAAATATTTTTTATACGGTGAAGCAAGCAAAACTCTGAGAATCATTTTGCCACAGCAGTTACTTTCAGTGTATCCTTTCTTCAAGGTTTACTTCTTGTAGCTTAAACAATGTAAAATATTAACAATCATGAAAAGGGACTTTGTCTCTTTCAACTCTGAGTTTTTCTTTTTTAATGTGAAATTAATCTCTTTATAAATTGTGTCTTGTCTGCTATAATATGAGCCATATTAGTTGGTTTCTGTTTTATATAAAAACAAATGCCCTACATCATTAATAGGACATTTTATACTTCAATAGTGAACTGGGCTATAAATGTGTTACATTTCTAGAGCCTGCCAAAATGCTTATCAGTTCACACTCACTGATCCTAAGTGTCTTGTTTTCTCAACTTAATTTGGTACACATCTGGCCTTTATTTTACTAAATCCTTCTAGTAAAGTATGATATTAGATATTATTGGTCTATATGTGTCAAATATATGAAAAACTATTTCAAAACAAAAGCATATTTCCCTATTCAAAAATACATTAAATGAACAGTTTTTTCAATGTGCCAGTTGCTTGTAAGTGAAAAAGTATGTTTTAATATCCACATATATGTACGTATATAATTCGCTACATTGATATTACTTAGTATAACTGAAATTGAGTGTTCTTTTGTTTTCTGACTGGGGAAGCAATGTCCTATTACACTCTTCACTCATGATTACAGATGGGTGAAAAGTTCTGTTTTTCCCTGCAGGGAGTTTCCCAGAAAATCAGCAATTTGCCACTTTTTCTGTTGAAATTCTCACACATAGAAAACCCATAAAATGTCCACCTTTTCACTAACCCAGTGCCTTTGTACGATGGCTACCAATGCAGTGGGACAAGGCTAGGGATCATTATGTTTTGTTCTATGGCTACCCTTGAACAAGACTGGGATCAGCATGTGTGTTTTTATGGGACAAGCCTGGGAGGTCAGTATATGTGATTGTATGGGTGCCAGTGGGACAAGTCTGGAGGATCAGTATGTGTGGTCATATGGCTACTGTGGGACAAGGCTGGTGGTGAATATGTGTGGTTAAATGGTGTTGCGTACCCCTCTGGCACTCAAAGGGTTAAAACTAACATTATAGTTAGCTCTCGTGTTTCAAAAAGTATGGAAATGTCTATTATAGAGAACTTTAACTCCAGTAGTTGCATTAATGAAAGCAAATAAGAAAATGTCATGGAGTTAAGGCAACTTTAACAACATTTTACTGTGTTGTTGTACTTATAATTTGCACTTTTTGCTTTTTTTGTTTTTTGCATACTACATTCATAATATCTGCATTTACTTTTTTGTGTAATCGCTTATTATATCAAATTCACTTCTTACACATTGTTGACCTTAATTTGTGTTACATGCATGACCTATGTTTTTCTTTTTTCTAAGTTTTTTTTTTTTTTTTAATTGAGTGTGCATGAGAAACTTTTTTTAGAATAATTTGGTTGATTGAGAACTTTTTACACACCTGACTAACATTTTTTTCAGATAATCTTTTGATCAATGAGCATTCTTTTGTTTGATTTAGCACACATTGTGTGTGCAATCAAGAAGTGCTTTATTTTATTCTTATGCATTTTAACCTTAATCAGTCAAACAATTCTTTTGATTCTGACCTGAGCTAACCCATGAAAATGAAAAATGTTACATACTTTTGCCAAAATGCAAAAGCTAATGCACAAACCAGTAATTAAAATCTCAGTATTACATGAATGGGATGGAGTTCAACAAGATGTAAGTAAAGGCAGTCTCCATAAGATCTATATCAGTGCCAATTTTCAAACATGCAAAGAAAGAAAAAACTCCCAGCACTAAAACATCATAGATATACATATATGCTATAAATAAAATGGGATTCGTTTGTGAAGGAATATGAAAAGCAACAAGGAAAGAAGGTATTCTCCATATACCAAAACCAGGAAAAACCCAAAACAAGAACAAAAGAAATGGCATTCCTGCGCTAATCCAAAAATCCAAACAAATGAGGGTGTTGGCCAAAGAATGTATAAGCTCTCTTACCACGTCAAGGTACCTCATTTTCAAGTTTAAAGAGAGTCTTAACCAATACATAATAAATCATTATAAAAAAAACCACTAAAATTAAAATTAGGCTTTGATAAGGTGGCTTTTTGTAGAAACGTGTATCTATTGATGTACTGCATTTAAAATCTGATGAAACACTGAATTAAAATTACCCGTCCCACCCCTCAAATTTCAAATACTTTGCTGAAAAGATTGGCTTGCTTTTAAACAGGAAAGGTTTGCGGTAGGTAGGTGAAGACCCAAAGAGGAGTGAACACCACACCAACCACTTATATAGGTCTAATCCACCTACCACCACATGATACCTGTATATTTCATTAAAGGAATACCCCAGCAGGAAAGCTGTTGAGCAAATGGTCACATACTATGTTTCTTTTGAAAAACACCCCTTTAAGAAAGTGTGCATTTTTGAAGTGAATTTAAATATGTGTATTATATTACTACAAAATTAAATTAAGTAGGTTGAATTAAGATTAGATATGGTGAAAAAGTAGCATGAATGAGTGAAAAGGAGAATTTGTGTGCAAAGAAAGAAAAAACTCACAACACTAAAACACAATAGAAATACATTGCTATAAATGAAATGTGATTAGTTTGTGAAGGAATATGAAAAGAAGCAAGGAAAGAGAGATTCTCTAAATTCCCAAACAGGGAAAAACCCAGAACAGGAATAAAAGGAAAGGTATTCCTGCGCTAACCAATACAGATTAGCCAAAAATTATAAACCCTATGTAGTGTATATTACGTACCCATGTGTGTATCCATTTAAAACAAACGAGGGTTTTGTTGCATAATTTGGCCAACAATGTATAAGCTCTCTTAGCACACTAAGGTACCTCAATTTTAAGACAGTCCTAACCAATACATAATAAATAATTATAAAAAAATAATAATACAATAAATTAAAATTAAATTAGGCTTTGATAAAGCAGCTTTTGTAGAAAATCATATATGTTTATGTACTGCAATGAAACACTGAATTAAAATTACCATCCCAGCCCTCAATATACAATACATGACAGGTTAAACATGCACGCAAATTATTTTAACATTTAAATTCCTTCTGCAGGGAATTTTCTTATCATTGTAGTATATCATTAATTTCCTAGGCTCCAGCAGAGTCTCATTGTAGTGACTAAAAAATACAAACATGATTTGTTACTTTTTGATGTGCCAATGATTTTTAGTCTTTGGCCAGCGATGTCTAAGTTTACAGAATATATGAGTTAACCCTCAAAGCTCCAGGTGGGTGCACAGCCCATCTCTTGAAATGAAATGTGCAACACCCTGGCACCAAAAGAACCAAAAAAATATGGATTTTGAGGGGTAATGTGACATAAACTCTTTGTCATGGTTCAGACCACTGTGTTAAACTTGGTTATCAGTTTATACTCCCAGCTCTTTCTGTCTCTCTGTGTCCTAAAATTTCCCATTGGTGCAGTCACCTTGAGATCCTTAATGCTGTGATCCGTTTTGCAAAAATGTTGCCCCGTGGGGTGTCTCTTTTTATTCTAACTGGACCCATGATTTTGTGGTTTTGGTGGGAATGCGGTATGGCACCTTATCTGTGGTACATATGTATGTTCAGGTTTCACATGCTCCCACGTGTCTTTTGTAGACTGGGAAAAGTACCATGTTCTGTTCCATTCTTAGGGGAGCTCTTCACCAACTATCTAAGTTCTCTAACATAACTGCTATTATCAAATTCACAATTGACCCCCTATCAGAAATTGTACTTCTGCACCTCAGTCTACAGGGAACCTATTCCCTAATAAATGTTCTACAACCTGAATAACAATTATTAAGGTCTTCTGTCAAACATGGGGACCCTGCTTTAAGAGTCTAATCACATTTGATACTGTTGTTTTACCACCTTGACTGAATGACTGGGAGCAAGGGGTCTGACAACTTCCTTTCCCTACCCTCTCCCTTTTTCTCACTTTCCATTTTCTATCCTCTCTTAATAAAAGATCACCCTGAAGTAGGGGAGTGTGTTAGAACGTCTTCACCACTCTTTAAACATAGACATATTTGTATTATTTTATTGTTATATATTATTATTTTTAATTGTAAGATTTTTTTCAGATCTACTTGCTGAGTTTCACCATATTTTGTCTTGTTACTCTTTTTATCCCACAATAATATTGATGTTACAAAAAAGTTACTAGACAGTCTTGAAAATAAAGTAACAGCTTTGTAAACAAGTACTGCTTCGGAAGTTCAAATTAGAGATCTGGAAAGCAAGTTGCATTGTTAAGGGAGATTGGCAATCTTACAGTGGTTTGTTGCTCACTGAGCAGAAAGAATCTGTCATAGGTATTATTGGGAACAGAGATTGCACAAACAAGGATCAGGTAGCTATATGGGTTACAGTTAGATGTAGCTAGATGAGGCAGAGGAATAGGGACAACACTCGTGTATTTACTCAGCCTAACATATTTTCTACATTGAGTGATTATGTGGGGGCACATGAATGCCCTTGCTGTACAGAACTGTTCTTTCTAACATCCATGAGAACAGCCCCTCTAGTGAGGAACACAGGCAGATCTAGACTGATCGTGGTGGTAGGGGATCTCATAATTAGGAATACAGATAGGATTATCTGTCTCCTGGATCTCTACAATTAGACGTACTTGAGTTCGATATGCGGCAGATCAGGTTGATAGATGGACATGGCCAAGTTGTCATGGTATATGTTGATACCAATGACAAAGACAGTGGGAAATGGAGGTCCGTTAAGAAGGATTTCATGGAGTCAGGTTATAAGCAAAGGACCCCTAAGGTAAAATTTTCTGAATTACTAGCTGTACCACTAGCTACACCAAAAAGCCAGTGGGAGATTAGAGAGTTAATATGTGGCTAAAAACTTGGTGTAAACAGAAGTGCTTTGAGTTTCTAGAACATGAGCTGTCTTTTCCCTTGGGAACAATATTTATTGTAGAGATGGGTTGCACCTTAGTTGAAAGGAGGCTGCTTTGATAGGGAATAGTATGGTTAGAGGGTTTGAGGAGTATTTAAACTAGAACAGGGGCAGAGGGTGATACAACACAGGATACGGTAGACAGTGTAAATAAGGAGCTGGTGTTAGAGAAGGGGCATAGAGGTAGAGAGGGGAGGATGGGTTACTTCATCTAATAGGGAGTTACCTATGTTACAGCCTGATAAAAATTAAATATTTCAGAGAATGCAATTCTTCAAAATGGCTTAAAATGTATATATGTAAATGCTCATAGTCTGGCTAGTAAGATGGTAGAACTGCAACTGATTTCAGTCGAGGAGCATTATAATCTATTTGGAGCAACTGAAACCTTGTTAGATGATTCACATGACTGGGTGGTCAATCTAGAGCAGCGATTCTCAACCAGGGTGCCGTGGCACTTTGGTGTGCCCCAGACATAAACTTAGGGTGCCCCATGTTTTCTATGAAGACTAACAAAAATGGACTTTTAAATAAAGATTTATAGAAATTGTTATGCACATTATGTTTCCTTTTGTTATTATGATTGTAAGACCTAATAATAATGGTATATTTATGCATTGTACCTTCATTATGCCCTTGATAAAGTACATTAAATATGTTAGGGGTGCCCTGAATGTTCTATAATATGTGATAGGGGTGCCCCGAACTAAAAAAGTTTGAGAACCACTGATCTAGAGGGTTATTCACTTTTTAGGAGTGATATGGTTAATAAGAGAGGTTAGGGGTATGCCTAGATGTAAAGCTTGCTTTACATATAGCACCCTAGTATAATTGCAATTGAGAGCTGGTAACCAAGGTAACATGTGAGAAAAGGAGGAGAAGGAAGAATAAAAGAGTACACACCAACATTAGAGAAAGAAAATAAAAAGAGGAAAGAAGATAGGCCGAGCCACGCAGGACAAAGAGCCCAGTTGATAACCAAGCAGATAAATAACACAGGATCCACAGATCCCCACCAAATCCCATGTTAAAGATAGAATCTGACTGATGAAGCATATCACTGAATGTTAGAATAGGTTAGTGACTGGGAAAAAGAAGTAGCAGTAAATTATGGTGCAGTGCGGTAGATTAGGCCAGAGAGGTCCAGGACAAGAGGAACGATGAGGTAAGAAAAAGAGAGGGAGAAGAAAGAGAGGAAAGGAGGGGTTAGTCTCAATTCAAATGTCAGTGGCCATCCAGGAAGTATACTGTAAGCATAGAAAAAGTTAATTTCATTTGGGCTTGGGTAAAGTAGCAATGTATGGGTACCATGTCCTATAGAACTCCCCCCCCCCAATTACTTACTTTGTAAGTTGGATAGTGGGTGGAGAAGTTTGCATCCAATTTGTTAATATTAACAGCCAACAAATGAGATTATCAACTAAAAGCTTTCTGCACTTCTCCAAAGATATATCCTGCAGGTATGCTCCCAAGAGGAAGGCACAATCAGTGGTAGAAATGTGAAAGGAACAAAAATAATTCAAGAATTGAAGGACCTTATCCAAGAAAGATTGTATCTGGGGGCAAGCCCACAAAAGGTGTACTAGGGGTTCTTGTGGTATCAAACATTTTGGACAGCAAAACATACCGTTCTAACTGGTCATAACGTTGTGGTGTTTGTTTTATTTTAATTAAAAGTGTCCCCCTCTCCCTTCCTGGGCATACAACACATGAATGGAGTTCCCACAGCTGCGTGTTGTCACTACTCCAGATATAGGAGACATGTGGGGGGTAAAGATGTTGTTTAAATTTATTTTTGGTGGCTATTCCTGCCATTTCTGCTCCCTTGTAATCCCTGAACTAGATGAAGTGGAGCTGGGGGCGGGTCTGGCTGTTCTGATACCTTATTTGTCTTTGACTTGATGGACCTGTTATTTACAATTATTATTATTACGTCTCCATCTGGGACTGCATCCTGAGTTGTGTTGTCTTCTGGAATTCCTTGGCATGCCCTACTTGACAGGAATTCAAACTGCTGTATGCAGTACCTACACCAGACATGGGGGTTATGTGGGTGATTGAGATGTCATTTTCTATAATACACAGTGGTCATTTCTCTCATTGCTGGTCCCCTGCAGGAGTCCTTGCTAAGTTGTGTCATTTTAGGGACCTGTGGCTGCATTGTGTGCATCAGGGGTCCCCACCGTTGGGTGAGCTCTCTACCTCAGTTACGCTTTATGTTTTTTATTTCTTTTATACATAGGACTCACCTTTTTGGGTTTTTACATGTTCCCCTTTTGCTCCTCAGTTGGAGACCGCACTGCTTTGTAGTATCTCCTTTATGAACCTTGAATATCACATATTTGTCTAGGAATCTCGCTGCTGGGTGCATCCTCCATCCAGGGATTATTCTTTTGTGGGGCTACGCTCCATGGGTGATCCATGGCTCCATTTATTTAATACTACTGGTTTGTTTATTCCTAGGCAGTTTGCATCACCACTATGCTATATTATATCTTATGCAACCTGTTGGCACTTATGTGACATGCTACCTCTGCTGCCCCTGCCCGTTTCTGGATGACTGCACTCCTATGTTGTGCTTTTCTGGGACTCTGGGCTGAGGCATATGCCTCTGAAGCCCCACCATGAGTGCATCCTCTGCTATGGGTGTGAATACTTTATGCTTTTGTTCTGCAACAACTGTCAGCATATCCTTCAGTCAGCGGGGTTGGTTGGCTTTATACTGTTTATTTTTTTCTGGGGGGATTGTATGTCCCTCCGTCTCATGACCATTGGATTAACTTTGTTAATCAGAATGTTCTGCACTATCACTTGTTGTTTGCTCATCGGGGAGCCCCGCACAAGTTCCTTGGTATTTGGTGATCATGGCTGCAATATTTTGAATACTCCTCGCTTTTTGAGGAGTTGTGTCTATCCTGACCTTCATGTATGTACAATGAGGCTGCCTTTGTTAATAAAAATATTTGAAAAAAAAGTGACCACCTCCCACTCCTTTTCCATACAAAATGCTACTTCCCCTCAGAGCAGCAAGCATTCATGTCAAGGGACAATCTTCTTGTCAGCATAAGGAAAAACCTGCACTCCTTCATCAAGGGGGGCAGGGTTTTTCTTATACTGATAGAAAGAAGATTGTCCCTTGTTACAATCTGTCCGGTCAAGTGACCGGATTTCACATCTGAGGGGAGGTAGCATTACTTTTGGAAAAAGGGGCAGGAGGGGGCCACTTTTAATTAAAATAAAATGAACACCACAACATTAAGGGCAGTTAGAATGGTACGTTTCATTAAAAAAACTATTTTGAAGAACTGAGCATGCTTTTAAACATTACTATCTCTTTCAAAAAGTAACGGATACCTTTCTAGTTCAGAATAATATTGACAGTTGGTTTCAAAGCAGATAGAAAGTTGATCCAGGAAAATAGTCAACTGCCCTTTGGAGTCAGGAGAGAATATTTTACCCATTTGAAGCTTAATTGGAAATGGTTTCGATGGGATTTTTTGCCCTCCGGCTCCATATTTCTATGATTCTTAGAAGAAATTCAGGACAATTAAAACACTTTTTTTTTTTTTTGCTATTACTTGTGAATTAAAGGAAGAATTCAATACAGATAATGATATACATGAAACTGTAGTTATAACACAAAAACAAGCAGATACAAATGACTGCTTCATGATAAAAGGTGTGTGGTCAAAAGTGAGATTGGCCAGGGAAGGGACAAGGACACTAGAGGGTGCTTTTCCTAGGGGGTGCTTGAGATGGAAATCTGGACCTGCACTTTTAGACACATTTTGTCTAAAGTAAATTAACCAAGTCTAGGAAACTGTTCTCTTTCCAGCTCCAGGCTGTAGTTTTTATGAACAGGTGACCAAAATTGTATTGCTTATAGAAAACGTGATATAAATTATTTCTTACAGTGACACAATTATGCTGCTCACACTCGCATCAATGTTGTTCAAATATGGTAATATGTTGTTTGTTTTTGAGACAACTATTTGATATTTATCACTGTTGCCAGGTTTGCAGTCCTCATCAGCCAGCTCCCCATCTGTACTTTCCTTTTTTAAGCTCTTGTATCTTATAAATCAGTATGAGCATTTTCACCTTTTTTCAGCACAGAAGGAAAATGGAACTCTGCTGGATTCATTCTATAAGTTACAGAGAGGAACTCAGACACAGGAGTATTACAGACATACATTGAAACAAGATTTAATGTACAGGACAGAAAAATAGAATGCCATGGTAGTGTATGTTGTATCTGGCTTTTAAGAGATCAGTATATGCAGGGAAGGTGTTATACTGAAGCAGCGGTTATGATCATACATTTTTTCATGTGTGTCAGGATTCCAGCCTGGGACTCCTAGCAGGGGAGGTAGCAGCTCTGTTCACGGAAGCAGAAATGGTGCATAAATGGTTGCTCCCAAGATGGCTTCCTCAACTTTTTTCTTCACTTGTACCTCTTTAAAACACAGGTTTATTTAATTATTGCTATACATGCAACAATGTAAATAATTATGGATTTATTATAATCTTTAAGCAGTCAATGACAGCAGCTAACAAAAACGAATGCATATTTTGTCTTCATAAATATACATATTGGATTGCTGCAATGCAAAGTTTCCCACTGCAGTCAGACCAGGACATCAAGGTTACATCCTCTGCTCTTGAGACCAAAAAGTTTCCAAAACAACAAGGCATTACTGAAAGCTAAAGTCACATCATATAAATAAAATGATATTCCACAACAAGCCATTTGGATGCTGATTGCAGTTTCATGGCCCTTATCATACTGCATCTTGAGGAATCTTCACTTCGAAGGTTTTCCATACCTTTATTCCCAACTCAACAACTCACTCCATCTTAAGGCATGGGATACTCTCAGACACTGAAAACTGGAAACAGCACAAGACTTGTAAATTATTTTTCATCACAAAGGAACCAAACCCAGACTATATCTATGTATTAATATGATCCCCAAAAAAATTACTAAACAATCTCAAAGAAATCTCTGTCTTTGTTAGTAACTCAGCCAAATGATCACAGCCATATTATAGCACACAGACACTTTCATGAAAGTCACACTGTGCACAAGAATTGTATTCCGACAATGTTTTATGTGCACTCCACCATCCCAGGACTCTCAAATCTTTTGAACCATCATAGATTTGCATCCTTTGTACAGGGGTTTCAAATGTAGACAGTCAAAGTTAAAACTCAATCTCTTGTTTAAATTTGAACCTGCTGAAAGGACCAGATGCAGTAGGCCTAGTTCAGACCTTACCTCTGTTTATGGTCCTTCCTGATCCCTGTTTGCCCATCATCTCTTCTCTTCTATCTATTTAATCCCTCTTACATGCCAGTGCACATTTATAGTGCAAGTACCTTGTGTCCTTTGTTGCTCAGTTTTCTTGTGTCTCCAGTTGCTGACCTTGCCTTAGGATTGATTCTTCTTGATTACTGCCTACCCCAACTTTCCGTCCCAAATTAATCATGCAATTTGATGCCTGCCTCAACCTACTACCTACACCACCATGCCTCGGTTTAAGGGAACAAAAATAGGTGTTATATAGTGCAGTTAATCCTTATAAACTTTTCCAACTCCATAAAGCTAATCTCTCTGGTAATATATTTGCATTGCATTGTCTCTGATAAGCATAACATTAAAACACAGTTTTCACTTTTTCTGATGTAAAATACCGCCTATTATTCTTTGTAGCTACTGATGGTCCTTCAATTAACCCTTAAATCTCAGTTTTCAATATTCCTGGAGTAAAATACCCCTTATGATTCTTATTAGTTTCTGCTGTTTCTTATATCAATCCATCCTAGTATCCATCATGTATGAAAATACAAGAGAAAAGAGGGGGATAGGGGAATAGTGTAAAACAATACTGACTCTTCTGCACATCTCCCATACAAATAATGTACTCACGTCCGCTAGTGTACACACTCACACAAAGGGGACTGAACAAGAGAATGCAGAAAATGATTAAACCCATCACAGCTTGGGTCATGAGCATGAAGTACACCTTTTCAGGTCAGCAGGTTATATTAAAAAGCATTTATTAGAACCTCTCAAAAGACAATATAATCAATGTAGTTTTTATGGTATTTGCACCATTTCCTCAGAAGCCAAATAGCACAAAGAAAATTGCTGTATTCCCAGTTTCACATTTAAAACCTTATCAAACAATGGCAAAGTCACTTCAGATCAGTCCACCTATAGATAAAACACTGGTTGATCTTAGTGTTTCCAAGCAACATCAGGTTATTTCAACTTTATTGGAAAACCCTCGGGAATACATTTACTTCATGCTTCCCCAGCCTGGTTCCAAAGTCCACTGGTAGTCACAGATCTCCACATACACTGTGTTCCCCCAGCCTGCTTCTATTGCCCACTTGCAGCCACAAATCCTCCCATATGCTTTCTGACCACCAACATTGTTCCACTGTCATGCTGGTAATCATGGAACTAGGCATAGACTATTTGCTTCCCCAAATGTGTCCCACTGATAGCCATAAAACCACACATTACTCTGTGTGGTATTCAGGATTGTTCCATTGGTAGTCATATAATCACACATATACTGTCTGCTTACCCGACCTTATCTCACTGGTAGCCATGATCCTTGCTCCTACTATGGTGTCTCACCTATATTTATAAACACCAGCCTGGGGTAAAAAGGCATCATACCCCTAAATAGATGCCAGTGAATGTCTGCTTTCCAAAATGTTATACCTTGCATACCATTTTAGTTCAGCCAGCCAATTTCATAAAAAGGGGTAAAACATTCTATTTTTTCTATAGAGCTCCTTATGGCACCATCCAAGGGGTAAAAAAGTCAAGTTGCTTTTCATCTTATACAAATGAATGTCTACTTTCCACAATGGTAAGCATTGTTTAGCTTTTCTCCATATCTTTAATGTTTATGACTCTTTTACTGTAGGCAAGTCATTTCAAAGGTTAGTGTAGTGTAGGTTAGTGTCAGCTCATACAAATGGGGTACAATTTTCTGGGGCTTGTAGCACGTATTTAATACAGTAATAAATTCCATGGTGTTAAAATCTATTAGTATCTATGAATTGGTTTAAATGTAAATAAATATATTCGTCTTATATCACCAACTTTTGGAAATACACTGTGTGCACAATTGTTAGGCAAGTGAGAATTTTGACCGTATCATTATTTTTATACATATTTTCCAACTACAAGCTGTATAAACTTGAATGCTTATTGGATTTAAGCATATCAGATGATGTGTATTTGTGTAATGAGAGAGGGTATGGTCTAAGGAGATTAATACCCTATGTCAAGTTGTGCATAATTGTTAGGCAGCTTCATTTCCGCAGGCAAAATGGACAGAAAAAGAGATATAAAAAAAGAATTGTAAAAAGTCTTTCAGAGGGAGTCAGCACTCTTGAAATTGCTAAGATATTATCATGGTGCCTGTGCTCTTGGCTGCAGGCAGCAACATTCTGATTTTCCTAATTTCACTTCTTTGCTCTGATTGGCCAGTATCCTTGTCGCTGCCCAGTGATAGCCTTTATAACCTCTGTCATGTCTACATGTCTGGCCGAGAACCTGATCTGTTGCTGACCATATCTGGCTAAAAACCCGCTCCGTTGCTGACTGTATCTGGCTGAGAACCTGCTCCGTTGCTGACCGTATCTGGCTGAGAACCTGTTCTGTTGCTGACTGTATCTGGCTGAGAACCTGCTCCGTAGCTGAACGTACCTGGCTGTGTATCCATTCCGTTACTGCCGTGTCAGGCTGATTACCACTCTGTTGCCATCCGTGCCTGGCTATACTGCTTTGTTGCCTCTGTTTGGTGCAGCGATACCCGCTGTGGCCTTTCCGTTATGCAAGTCAGTGTGCGCCGTGTGGCGCTATTATTCTGTCCACCGTTGGGTAAGCATTCGTGCTTTAGCTACTGTCTTAACCGCCTCAGGTGGTGTGCAAATGCGAAGTACCGGTACAGTGTTCATAGCACTGACTGTCTTACTCTGATCTCTCTGTGTCCACCTCCCTTTCAGCGCTGGGCTCACTCACTTTGGAAGTTGCAGTATCTCACTGGGCATTAATGGTTGACCCTTTGTGTGCCTGGATCTTCTAGGTAGGGTTCATGCTTATTCCTCACTGCAGTAGGCTTGGGCTCAAGAGCCAGCATTGAGTTGTACCATCCTTCAGAGTGAGAGGACACTGGTCAGTGCTGCCTACTAAGCGGTTGCCTCAGTCTATTTGTGATCCCAGTGCCAGGGTCAGTGTTGCCTCTCTCCTCTTGGATTCTGTGCCTCACAGGCACCTGGATTTGTGCCAGTCATCTATTCCTGGACTACCTGTCACCGAAGTCCTGTTGTCAGCTCCTGGACTGCATTGCCTTCTGCCTTTCTGGTTCAGGCCAGAACCTCCGTTGCCAGTGATTGTTTCCATTCCATCATACATTTCTAACACTGGCTTGCTATTGCTGCATATATCTTTATATATTTATATTCTGTTTGTGTGGGTCTAAGGGCCTAACTACGTGTATTTACTTTATCCTGATAAAGTCATTTTAACCTTACCGATCTGGTCTGAGTGTTCATCAAAAACCGTGACAGATATTGGGGAGTGATCACAGAACCATCAAACATTTTGTTGGAAATAGTCAACAGGGTCGCAAGAAATGAATTGAGAACAAAAGACGCAAATTAACTGCCAAAGATTTGAGAAGAATTAAACATGAAGCTACCAGGAACCTATTATCCTCCAGTGCTGTCATATTACATAACTGTAACCTACCTGGAGTATCCAGAAATACTAGGTGTTCAGTGCTCAGAGACATGGCCATGGTAAGGAAGGATGAAACTCAACCACCACTGCCAGTTTTTAGAAGACACTTTCTTCAAGCAGTGGTACAGGAAAAAGTCTGCATCTTTCAAGAAGACCATGTTTTTTATGCAGGATAATAGTCCATCGCATGCATCGAAGTACTCCTTTGCATGGCTAGCCAGTAAAGGCCTTAAAGATAATAAAATAATGATATGGCCCTCTTCCTCACCTGACCTAAACCCTATTGAGAACTTGTGGGCCCTTCTTAAATGGCAGATGTACACTGAAGGAAAACAGTACACCTCTCTGAACAGTGTCTGGGAGGCTGTGGTTGCTGCTGCACAAGAAATTGATTGTCAACAGATAAAGAAACTAACAGACTCCATGGATAGAAGGCTTATGATCATTATTGAAAAGAAGGGTGGCTATATTGGTCACTGATTTTTTTTTTTTTAAATGTCACAAATGTTTATTTGTAAATTTTTAGTTGTTTGTTTAGTATTCTCACTTTAATAGATTAAAATAAACACATAAGATGGGAAAATTATCATTTTTCATTTAGTTGCACAATAATTCTGCACACATAGATATTCTCCTAAGAAAGCCAAAACCTCACTTTTACTTTCTTAATTATTCAGGTTTAAGGTTTAGAGCTATGTGGACAAAAAGAAAAGCTATTGCATAATTAATCGGAAGAGACAAATAGTACCTTAAAGAAAAGAGTAAGGTGATAGAAAGAACATAGAGTAGAATATAGAGATGATGGAAGATAGGACAATAGGTAGAAGGCAAGAAGAAAGAATCGGGGAGGGAAGTTATGGATGGTAAGGGAAGTAGGGAAAAAGAGGAGGGTTGTTGGGGATCGCCGGCCTGCTGAAGCATATTTGGCCATGGAGAGCATCAATCAGATGTGAAAGTCAGCCAGGTCAAAAATATAGTTTGGAAGGATGCGATAGCACCTCTGGTTTGAGGTTTGAGAGATAAGATGTATATCGTTCTTCATGTTTTTTTAATGCCTACAAAATAAAATAAAGTGAAAACGAAGTATTACCTTTAAGAGTGGGCTCAGCCATGATCCAGAAACAGCATGCTATGCTGAGTGAGAACCTGCGACCCCCAACAAGGGACAAGGGAAGGGAGGGAGAGGGGGAGACAGGAGAGAAGAGAAAGACAGAGATGAAAAAAGAAAAGTGAGATGTTAGAGGAAAAGACCCCATACCATACACCAGGGGCCTGAGTCCTCCAACATTTCAGGAAGCAGCCGACAGACCAAGCGAGAAGGTCAGCAAGACACAGGTTTAAGGTTTCTTAACATTTTGGATTGACAGAGAGCACTGTAGTTGTTCAATAAGAAAATGAATCCTAAAATTTGTGCACACCAGAATAGGAATAGAAAGGTAAGTGATCTCTGGTTAGATGTGGTCAGTAACCATTCTTCCAGACTGGTATGCTTCATGTACTTTTTATTAATGTCTGTAGTTGCTGCAATCATTTTAGTACAGGAATGTCATATTTGAGATATAGAAATGTGTTACTTATTTTTTTGTATAAAATAAATATTAATATTTTATTAACTGGTTGAGTGCCACTAATACGGGTTCTTCTTTGGGGGATTCTCTCTTAATTCCCCGGTTCTCTTTTTTTCAAGTGTTTATTTTCCTGCAGGCTCATCCTGTTCTATATGATGTTTGAAAATACGTAAGAAAAATTAGACTGTAGTTGGTGTATTTTTGTGCTTCTGACTCCCACTACAGTATGTCAGCTCATATAACTGGGCTTCCATTTTTCTTAGAAGAATAGTAACTAGTAGGAAATTCCATAGTATTAAAATATGTCAGTACATTTGAAGGGTTCAAATGTAAAACATGTTCCAAAACTCTAGCATTGTGGGAAGACTATGGGAGCAATGTTTGCCCACACTTATGCTAACCTGTTTATTGGATATTGGGAAGAGTCCCATTTCTACCAACAGTATGGGTGCAGCCTCGTTCTATAGGCCCAATATATAGATTATCATTTGGAAGGGAGATGAAGATGAACTGGAACTCTTGTGAATTAAAACAACTTGGGTCTCCAGTTTACCTATAGCTGGGTGCCATAGTATTTTTATACATGGTGCTAAGTAAGGATTCCAACAATCAGACTCATATCAAGACACACTTCAAAGACCTCACCATGAACAGCTGCATACAGGCAACTAGCTCTCGCCATCTACAGTGGTTTTCCAGTATACCCTTGAGCCAGTTTTATAGGTTATGAAGAAACTGCTGAAAGGAGGAGACATAACTTAAACAAGCTTTGGATCTGAGTGCCAAATTTAGAGAAAAAGGTTACAAGGAAGAAACCATTCAATCAGCACTCACAAAGGTTAATGGCACTTCCAGAAACACTCTTTTGTGAAAGACAGAAAATTATAAGAGAGCTGTCACAAAAGAACCCAAGATAACTTTTGTCACAATCTTTAATAAAAGGGGGAACCCAACAAATCCTCCGTAAGCACTGTCTGGTACTAATGGGGGACCAAATCCTAAGACCTCTATTGCCGAAACATCCTGAAATTATATATAGAATATCCAAAAGCATGAAAAATAAATTGGCCACAAGTGGCATCACTAGACCTAAGCAGTCAGCAGGATGCATGAGAAGCCTGCTGGATGGCACTGTAATATACAGCAACATCAAATATGGAAGCAGGTCTTATATCACATGCCATACAACACTTAAGGGTTAAAGTACAGGCAAAGAGATTGAGCTTGAGATCCGGGGCTTTTTCATTTGAACAACTGAATATTTCATATATTTGCTACAATGCCCCCGCAAACCTGCAATATTTGGGAAGGACTATACAACCAGTGAAGGAATGTATTCTAGAATACAACATTTTGAAAGGAAACTGCAAACACATTGTGGCAAGACATTTTTTGGCAATACAACATTAAGGAAACAGAGGGGCTCCAAATATACAACATAGACCAGATCATAGCACAGATGAGAGGAGGAGACCAGTTTAGCAGACTTGCAAGACAGGAGACATTCTGGATATTCCAGTTATAGACACTCAATCCAAAGGGATTAAATGAGGAATTAGACCTATACTGTATTAGGTGAACATATATATATATATTCTTTTAAATTCAAACGGTATGTGTTGCGGAGTTCAAGGACACCATAGAAGTTATTGATATTTATAGCTCAGTTTTTACACTATTTAATACTTCCTTTTAGATAATTCACAATATATTTATGTTGCATTTATCTGTAGTTAACCCATCATTCTGGGAATGAAGTTTAGCATTAAGTATAATGTATTGTACTAATAAGTATATTTAAAACATCATAAAATAAAAATATAAGTAATCCTCACAATAGTTTTCAAACTACGATTTTATAAACTTATGTTACTTATGGAACACAAGCTGAAAGTCATATAAAAAATAGATTATAAAAAACAGATTTAGAATGCAATTATAAGGTTTTTAACAGAAAGCCTATTTATTTAAAAAAAAACATACGTTTAAATACAGAATCAAGTTCCCAATGTGTATACTACATCAAATGCAATATTAATGTACAAAGGTCATTGAAAATTAGTAAGATCTAAGATAAACTTCACAAACCAGAAGAGGTTTACTAAATATTGCATCTTAATTAATGCATGGTGTAAATTTAATATGCCCCCATCACTGTATATATGAAATTGTAAACCTGGCGTAAAGAGAAAGTAATGTGTGCGTATGATATTAAGGCTGATTATTCATTATACATTTTAATAATGAACTGTGCCTTTGTAAATGTCCATAACATTGTATTCTTCCGGTAATTTTAGTTGAAAGTTTACCCCTCCTGTTCTGTTTCCCCACGTCATGCAGTGTCTCCTCAGAGCAGAAAGCCAGTTCAGATGGATCGCACTTTGTGTCAGGATAAGTAAAAATCTGCCCTCCTTTTTCAAGACACACTATTGTCCCTCATTACGATCGATCCGTTCAAGTTACTGGCTTTCAGATGCATGATGTAGGAAAAAGGGGCGGGAGGGGAAAACTTTAAAATAAAATTATATAAACAATACAACATTATGGACACTTATAAAGGTACAGATAGTTACAAAAAAGTATAATGAATAATTAACCTTAACTTCATATGCACACAATACTGTCTGTTTCAATATACATATGTCTATAATGTATCAAGTAGTGAACGGGATGAAGAAGAGAACTGAGATTATGTATACCTATGTATATGTATATTAGACATTGCATTTATGGTGAGACATTGGCTATTGACATTAGTTAGGGGTAGCAGTGAAACTCTACACTCCAGAGGAAGGCGCTGCTGATGTGCCAGAATGTGCTGAGCTATGCCCGTTGAGTTGGAGGAACAGTTTGGTGGCATGTGTAAGGCCAAGGCAGTGGATGACGAAGAAGAGATGGAGGATCTATCTGAGTCCATAGACGAATATTAGGAGGACTGGCACAGAGGGGGAGAATCGGAATAGAGACTTTGAATTGGGGGGCATCCATGTTGCATAATATAGCTATCGCTGAAGTAAGAGTATACCCACACCGATGAAGGATTGTTTATGTGCATGAAAGTAATAAATATTTCTGTAAGGGGCCATTACCTTACGTATAGTCTACACCACTTTATTGCCATTCTTTTCCTCATACATTTATATATATTACATAGTAACATAGTTGATGAGGTTGAAAAAGGCATGCATCCTTCAAATCCAGCCCATCTCAAGTCACCCCTGTTGATACAGAGGAAGGCAAAAAGGGCCATTTCCAATTAAGCCCCAAGTGGGTACAAAAAAATTCCTTCCTGACTTCAAATGGCAGTCAGATAGTTCCCTGGATCAACAACATACCTGCATTGAAGCCATCTGTCATAATTCTCAAAATTGTTCTGTACTAGATAGGTAGCCATTGCTTTTTTAAAGCAGTTACAGTATCTGCAAGTACAACAAACCAAGGCAAAGAATCAATTAGCTTTACTGCCCTTGCCTACTTTTGTTTTAGTCAAAAGTACCTTTCCTCTAGTCTTTACATAGTAACATAGTAAATTAGGTTGAAAAAAGACACAAGTCCATCGAGTTCAACCTTTGTCTCATAACCCAGAGACATGAGAATTATATATCTTTACTGATATGCCTGCTATGCCTACTAATACACAGTATAACCCTGTATATTCCATTTTGAAGTAAATGTATCTAATCTTCTCTTAAAAGTATCCATTGTATCTGCCATAACCACATCCCTAGGAAATCCATAATTTAACAGACCTTAATGTAAAAAAAAAAACTTCCTCTGTTTAAGCCGTTACCTCCTTTCCTCTAATCTCAAGGGGTGGCCCCTGGTTTTTTCATCAGGCCTTTGAATTAATAGCTCACCAGAGAAATCCTTGTGTTGTCCTCTCATATAATTGTACATTGTGATAAGCTCGCCTCTAATTTGTCTTTTCTCTAAAGTAATTAAACCAAGTTTGTCTAGTTGTTCCTCATACCTCAAGTCTGCCATTCCACTAATTAATTGTATTGCTCTTTGCTATACACTCTCCAGTTCTAGAATATACTTTTTTAGATCTGGTGCCCAAAAATGCACTGCGTATTTGAGGTGAGATCTTACCAACGATTTGCACAAAGGCAAAATGATGTTATACACTCCTGCTTAAATACCCCTTTTTATGCAAGACATGGCTTTGTTTGCTTTTGCTACTGCTATTTGACACTGCTCACTGTTTCCAAGTTTGTACTTTACAAGGATTCCCAGGTCTTTCTCTAGCAACTAGTCCCCTAAAATTATTGCAATTAACTTCATAAGTAGCACTAGGATTTTTTCTTCCAAAATGCGTGGCGTTACACCCCTCACACAACACGATGGACCAGAAAAACTCAATCTAGTTCTCCATGAAGTGAAGGACACAGAAGAAAAGTCCACAACTGCAATAAACTCGTGAGTGTCTACAATGAAAACAGCAAGTGGTGACACTTCAGAGGTGGATGATTTATCCGCAACTGCAGTATAAGGTCGATATTATTATTTTTTGGTCTTTATATCATTAATTCTCGGTAGTGTTGTAGCTGTGCTCTGTTGCGTTCTTCACGGCACAGTAGACTGAGGTATATGTACCACAGTCTTGCGTGCGGTGGATGGGTAACGGGATTGCAGCTTAACCTAAAAGAACTGTCTACTATTAGGTATATTTAATTATATTGCCTTTTATGAGAGTTTTTATTTGGGTTAATACATTTTCTATTTTTTGCCACATGTGTGGTTATTGGCCATTTGTTAAGGATTTATACATTTGGTGTTTGACACTAGGATATATATGTTTTACTAATGTGACAAGATGTGCACTGCATGAGATTGTCTAACCTGCTATCACTCATGTTTAGTTTTCCAATTAAACTAGTATTTACACTATCCTCTAATGCTCAATATAAGGTAAAGTAAGCCCGGTTTAAATGTGGGTGTAGTAAATCACTTGAAACTTCCTTCACCACAGAGCTCTGCTGATTTCCAACTCCTGCTTCAGTTCTAACTCCAGATTATTTCCAACTCCACTTGTCTGAAGTCCACTTAAATGAAATCCACAAAGGGAAAGCTCAAACTGTGCCTAGGGTCTGTATTTAAAGTAGGACTACACCCAGGTGTATCTCCTTTGCAATTAACCTTTAATCGCACAGGAGAAAAACAACAATAATGAGCATTTTAAACATTGAAATACCCACACACAATGAATAAAAAGGATATGTCTTATATATATATACTGGAATGTACTTTTTACCAGATTCTCCACTTGTTTGCAGTCCACTTGAATGCAAGCCACAAAAGCTCTCCTACTTTGTTTTATTTGCAGATTAATCAATGTCAGGTTAGCAGGTCCCTGTAATACTGCTAGGTTATGGAACAACTTTAGGTTAAGGATAAGAAGGCTTTTATAGTGGCAACATTTTGACTGCTCTTTTTGACACCAGCGACTTATTATGCAAACTTTTTGCTTGGGCTTTCTCATTTGTGATATGTGAGCAATTTGCTGCTTTTTGTACTAATAAAATGGCCTTAATCTGTGAATAAATCACTAAATCAGCAAATTATTCCAAGGGATCTTGAACTATGAACACCGGTTTTACAACCTACTAGACAGGTTATAGCTATTGAGGTAGAAGATGCTGTGAGAATAATACAAAGTGTGTGGCCCAAAGTTTGTGCAAATTAGACCCTTGCCCCAAACACCTGCAATTAGGTTGTATCAGCCTAATTGGCCCAGTGTTCCAGTCAGGCTTTAGGCAACATCACAGTTCAGAAATAGCAGAGGTTCATGAACTGAATTAATTGTTAATCCTCCTTGACATCTCAGCAGCATAGAACTCAATTGACCATGTTATTTTAATTTAGATTAAATGGAGTGGTCCTTAGCTGGTTCAAGTCCTTTTTATCTATTAGATCCCAGAGAGAGATTCCTCAAGTGCATACTAATCTAAAGCTGGTTCAAGTCCTTTTTATCTATTAGATGCCAGAGAGAGATTCCTCAAGTGCATACCAATCTAAACCAGTACTACTGACTTGTGGAGTGCCACTAGGATCCATCTTAGTCCCCATACTATTTGCAGTGTACATGAAGCCAATGGGTGCATTGCCTAAATTATCATTGTTATGCAGATCACCCACACCTTAACCAAAGACCCAGAATCTGTGATCAATAAATGTTTACGTGAGATCTTTGAATGGATGAATTCCAGTTTTCTGAAACTGAAGATACCTGATTTCAAAAAGACGTAATCAGAACTAAATCACTGGCCTTGAACTCAGTGGCTCAAGTCTAATAAACTCAGACCATGTACTTAATCTTGCAGTGGTGCTTGACTGTGGATTATCTATGGAACATCAACCACCAGCTACCATAAAACATAATTCTTTCATCTGAGAAATATATATAATTTAAGAATTTGATTCCCCTGAAGATATCCCACCTACATCCGTGCCTTTGTATCCTCTTATCTGGACTGTTGCAATGTATTTTAAAGGGATAGTAATACTTAAAATGTAAAAAAAAATATGTTGTAGGGTTTATCCCCCTGAGTAAAACAAGAGTACTCCCACTGCTGAAAGGTCTTTCATTCAAAAGTTATTAATTTTCAAAGTTGAATTTTTTAGGTGCAATATCACAGTGGCCTGAAATTGTACAGTGGCGCTGTTGCTACACGATCCTATGGACAACTCTGGTCAGTTGACCATAAATCTCCATAGGATGGTGTAGCAACAGCGCCACTGTACAATTTCAGGCCACTGTGATATTGCACCTAAAAAATTCAACTTTGAAAATTAATATCTTTTGAATGAAACACCTTTCAGCAGTGGGAGTGCCCTTGTTTTACTCAGGGGGATAAACCCTACAACATATATTTTTTTACATTTTAAGTATTACTATCCCTTTAAGTAGGACTTCCAGAAAAAGAGCTTTACTACCTTCAAATGGTGCAACATGCAACAGGCAGGTTATTAAATAAGCAGGCATGCCACATAACTTCCATCCATTCTCTGCACTGGCTGTCAGAAATGGCAAATATGCTTCACACTTGGCCTGCTGACCTTTAAAGCTCTAAGTAATACATGTCCAAATTACCTGAAGGAACATCTGCTTCATTCTCACTTTCTTCAATCTTCAGGCAAATTACAGCTATATGTAACATAGTAACATAGTTGACAAGGCTGAAAAAAGACATGCGAACATCAATTCCAGCCCATGCCAGAAACACCCCTTTTGATCCAGAGGAAGGCAAAAAAAAAAAAAAACCCTGAAGCCATTTCCAATTTAGCCCCAAGTGGGTAAAAAATTCCTTCCTGAATCCAAATGACTGTCAGATAGTTCCCTGGATCAACAACCTATCTGCTTTGAAGCCATCTGTCATAATTTTCAGTCTTGTTCTGTGCTAGATAGGCATCCATTGCTTTTTTGAACGAGGCAAATAATTCCATAGCTTTACCACACTTACTGTATAAAATCCCTGCCTTTGTTTCAGTCAAAAGCACCTTTTCTCTAGTCTTAATGGGTGACCTCTCGTTCTTAGCTGAGCTCTTTGCGTAAATAATTAATTGGATAGTTCTTTGTATTTACCTTGAATGTATTTGCAAATGGTAATCATATCTTCCCTTAGACGTCTCTTCTCTAATGTAAACAATCCCAGTTTGGCTAGTCTCTCCTTATAACTCAGATCCTCCAATACCTTTATGTCACGCTTCCCTCAGTTCTGCTGACCCCATGACTTTTACCCTTCACTTTCATTGGAGGAGGCTTCTTTTTAGGTTATGGGGATTGGTGCTCGGTGCCCAATTATTTGAGCTTCAGTGTCTTTGTATTTCTCATTGTGACTCTTGGCTCGGCTTTATTCTCTGTTGTTCTGGTTCTGACCCTCTTGGCTTGTTTACTGACTATGATTTGCTTACCCTCCGACATCTGATCTGCTCCTGATGACCCTGGCTTGTTTTACGCTCCTAGTATCCTCCGCTGTTGTTCCACTCAGTTCTGGTGCCTCGCGAGTGGTTCGGCATGTCTCTCTCTCTCTCTGCTGAAGTGTGCTCAGTGGTACTCTATTGATGGCCATCTTACCGTGTCTCTCTGGCATTTCTCCCCACATCCTCTCTCACTTGTGAGTGACAGGCGATTGTTGGTTTGTCCGATTCCCTGCTTGGCTGTTCTGTAGGTTCTACTGCCAGCCAAGGGTGCTGGAACATTAGCGGTTTTGCTCCTGACCACCCCAGGAGGTATTGTGGGCTCTGGAGTATCCAGTACTGAGTTAGGCTTTTAGAGAAGGCAGATAGTGACTCTCTGGCCATTTATTTCTACTGAGATTTTCTAGTAGTTTCTTCCTGGTCTGCATACTTTGCCAGAGGCTCTGGACGTATTTGGGTTTCAGGGTATTGACATTTCTCTAGCTGCTTCCCATCCTGTTTGCCAGGACTGGGGCTTCGGTGCAGTTTGGATGGTCAGGTACTGTCTTAGGCCAGGGACTTGGCAGTCAGGTTGGAGCCTCTCCTTTTAGTTCTGTAGTACCCTTGCCTTATAGAGGATTGCCTACACCCTCACATTGCAAAGCAGTCTTGCCTGCTTATATTCCCTTGACTTATAGTCTGAGGGTTGCCTACATGCTCACATTGCAAGCAGTCTTGCCTGCTTACGTTCCTTGCCTTAGGGGCTGAGGGTTTCCTACACCCTAACCTTGTTAGCAGTCTTGCCTGCCATGTCAGCCCTAGTCTGGTTCCTGGAAGCAGTCCTGCCTGCTTAGTAACCTTGCCTTGGGGTCTGAGGGTTGCCTACACTCTCACATTGCTAAGAAGTCTTGCCTGCTTACGTTCCTTTCCTATTGGGGCTAAGGGTGTCCTACACCCTAACCTTGTTAGCAGTCTTGCCTGCTGTATCAGTCCTCATCTGGTTCCTGGAAGCAGTCCTGCCTGCTTAGTACCCTTGCCTTAGGGTCTGAGGGCTGCCTACACCCTCACATTGCAAAGAAATCTTGTCTGCTTATATTTCCTTGCCTTATGGTCTGAGGGTTCCCTACACCCTCACATTGCAAAGCAGTCTTGACTGCTTATATTCCCTTGCCTTAGGGTCTGCCTACACCCTCACATTTCTGCACAGTGGATCCAAGCTTCCCCATAGTTGCACCTTAACCAGCTCGTTGCATTTCCATCCTGGCCATGGTTCCGGCTCAACCAAAATAGGGCATCTGGCTTCGCGGCCAGCACCTTTAATTTGGCTATGGCCACTGCCAGGAAATAGCAAGGCTGGCAACGTTCCCGAGCAATGCCCCCTAGCGTCAAACCCTAGCTACTTCAAGCGACCACAATTTTGAGGAAATATTCGTAACACTTTATCAGTTTTGTTGTACTTCTCTGCACTTTTTCCAGTTCAACAATATAAAAGATAGGTGATAAAGAGGAGTGATAAAGAGGTAATAAAGCGAAGATGACTTCTCCTGTGATATCACTTCTCCAGGTCCTATGTTATTCTAAGGAGCCAATGTACTAAAAGTTCCCCAACTTTGGATTTCTTAGTGCATAGAATCTATACAATAACAAAGGAATTGGAGAAATGATGTAACTGGAGAATTTTGTCATCTATCTATATATATATACTATGGTGAGTGGAAGCAGTCTCACTTAAGAGGTAGGAGACTTTATGAACAGAGATTGTTTTATAAAAACTTGTGCCAACGTTTCAGCCAGACACAGCTGGCTTTCCTCAGGACCTGAGGAAGGCCAGCTGTGTCTGGCCGAAACGCTGGCAACAAGTTTTTATAAAACAAACTCTGTTCATAAAGTCCTGTGAGTGCTTTACACTTTATCTATAATATATTTTTTTTTCTCCCCTCTACAATGCTGAGCTGCTGATCTTCCAGCTGAATGATCTACATAATGCTTTTACCAGGTCTTAATCTGTTGGTTTGTTATCCAGTATATTTTGCAATGGATGAGGGATAAACACTCCACTAGTAATCTAGGCAATTGTTATGTGTGTGCTATCTCTGGCTTATGCTCTTTCATAATATGCATTTCACAGAACTTCCAGGGCATGTGGTAGAAAAATGATACCCTTAAGGACAAGGGGATCTTAATTACTTTAACAGAAAGACTTACATTCTGCAGTTCTTTGACATCACTATATTTACAGTATCGGCCTCATGGTTGAGATCCAGAAATTGAGCAGACCAGTGAAGTGCTCTTAGATCCATCCTCCAACAATCAGTACTTTGTTACATGGTGCACAATCCTGCTGGAAAGAACTGTTACAGGATAGATAAACCAAGAGCATAACAGAATGCACCTAATCAGCAATGAGGGGAAACCAACTGCACCTTTGGGTGGAAATAAAAGTGTCCATTCATTTAAATGGGACCTTTAACCCCTTGAATGGTAGATAATACAGTAGCATCAAGGGCCTTAGTGTATGCCACAAAAACATTCTCCACCCCATTACACCTCACAACCAGGTTTTATTGTTAACACCTGGCATGAAGAGTTCATTCAATCACACAGCTGTCATCATGCTTTGGCTCTGCCATAACCAATGGTACCAGAAATAGTCAAACTAGGTGACTATTTACCATCTCAGATGTCCAGTTTTAGGGCTTCTGTGTAAACTGTAGTCATAGCTGTTTGATTTATCTGGAGTGGAATTATGAGGTTATTTGCTGTTATACTCCACCTGCGATCTGTCTCAAAGTCTGTTCATTTTGACATTCTCACTTGTACAACACTGTTGTACTGTAGTATCACCACCCTCCCTATTGGTAGGATGGCCACTGGATTATGTTGTTATGTTGAGCTGGAGATTAATTGTAGCACAGCTATGTAACACTTGCAGATGCTTTACTAGTCAAAGTTTGATCACTTACAAGTAAATTCATATGATACTAATAATGGTTTGTAGCAAACCCTAACCCCATGTTTTTAGACATCAATCACAAAACACAGCCAAACCTTTTACTGTCATATAGACAGATAGTTTTATTACCTTTATGCAGAGGCAACAGTTACAAAAGTATTTCACTTTAAATTGATAGTGATCACAAGACACAGCAAGATATAAAGTGCCATATCAAATATACAAAAAATCAGATGTTTAAAAAGCCAATCTGAGTTTAAATCCTCCCAACCAATTAGTTGCTGGTAGTAAAAGGCTACAATCAGATCTGCTCCTTACACTGTCAGGAGACTCCAGCTGTCAGAAACAACCAGTTTGAATCTCTTGAACCCTAGGGGGAGGGGAGGCACTATCACAGCTGACAGTGCTTGATGTTTGTTTAAAGGACCGTTTTAGTGCATTTTGCATTAGGGCCCAGTTTGCTTCTGTCTTTATATATACATTAATTAGAATTTAACATTAAAGTATATGTTGTTTTTCTGAAACATATGCTCATAACAAATGCAATAGTTTATCTACTTTACTAAAGTATTTAGCTTCTATAATAATTATGGTAGGGGCTTACAGTGACTGAATAATGGCCATACCTGGGAACTTTCAAGATGAGCTAACCCGGAGATCTTTGAAGTATTAACCCTTAAAGCTCCCCATAATGTAGATTTTATGCGTTATGTGCCTGCTTGCTCTAACACAGAGGTGCTCCGGTCTGTGTGCGAGGGACCTTTAACATGATACAGTCTGGATAACTCACTGCCTGAACTCAAACAAGACAAGCAGGACATCTCCCACTGTCTTTCTGGTACTAATGGCACCAGTTTAGAGGCTAAGGAAACATGTAATTGGGGAAATTCATATAGTACTAGGTGACACAGACCTCTCTCACCCAGAGAATTTTGCCCTTCACCCTGAGACCCTGAGATTTGAGTCAAAACCCTGAGTCTCAGGGTCAAACCCTGAGAGTTCCCAGGTATGATAATGGCTGAACCTAGGCTGAACCTAGGCATGATGACCACCGGTCAGCTTTATTAGAGGGCTGGCCCTAAAGTAGTGAATATATATAGAAAAGAGAGATGAAAAGGGGGTGGCAAAGCCCAGGAAGGGCTAACCAAGTGGTGATACCTTTGTTGAAGGGTCTGCCTGGTGTTAAATACCCTACAGCCCCTCCCACAAATACAGGCCCAGCTTTAGACTTATCCCAATTGTTTTGAGAATTGATGATTCAGCTATGTTTTTTATAACAAATACTGATGCTGAAGTGCTAAGAACAACTGGAGCAAATCAACTGTACCATAAATAAAAATTCCCAGAATTTCCATTGATTTAAATGGGGCTTTTAACCCCTTTAGTTTTCCAATGCATTTCTTGCAATGTGTTAGATGTCTCTCTAGCTTTCAAGGGATGAAATGCCCCATTTAACTCAATATACATAGAAGGAGGACGGTGGACTTTAAAATATACAAAATATATACATTTTAGCACCCTCCTTCTGCCTTCTGTGCATGGTTGTTTTTTTGTTAGTGTTTCTCTTTCGTTTAAAGAGAATTGACATCTCCATAGAAGTGGTTGATGATTCCTATAGTGACATGATCTGTGTCTTCTTGCTACTATTCTATGTAGCAAATAATTATGTGAATATACTGAAAATTATTGTGGATATTGTTTAATATTACAGATGATATCACCCAATGAGACGCCCTCTTATATCTTTTGTTTCAGTTAACACAATAGGAATTCTGGGAATTTTTATTTGTCTCCTATGGTGCAATAAGTTTGCTCCAGAATTGCTCCATTTTCTTAGCACATCAACCTCACTGTGCATAGGCAAGTGTGTCTCAATTAAGATAATTTATTGAATATGTGAACACAGATTTTAGGATCCATATATGTAAAGAGACATGCCATTCTAGTTCATGCATATTTTAGATATATATGATAGTGATCTTAATGCAGACCTCCCTTCTGCTTGGTTCTTCATTTATACTTCTGTCTCCCTCTCCTGGTTCACTGAAACAAGTCAAGTCCCTCTTGCAGTTTATATTTACAAAATGTGTATTCTGTTTTCAGCTTATATAGCAGTGAAAAGAAGTAGATATGGAGACCTGGTTTAGAATATACTGAAGATGTCCATCTCCAGTCAGGTGTCAGATGTATTAGCAGTTGATCACAATAGTCTTTTGTGCTCAAGGTGCCCCTATCATGCAGTCTGCAGTTTTCAGGGAACCCCTAAAATTGTATATGTCATTTTTCAAGGGCGTACTGAA